>JALLLT010000019.1:0-600000 GCA_025266875.1 Fennellomyces sp. T-0311
GAAGTTGAACTCGGTGATCGAAACCAGAATGCCGAGGAGCGTGAACGCAATGATGACTGTGAGGCCGATATGCAAGATACAGGAGCCCTGACCGAACAAGAAGAACTTGGTCGGTATGGACCGGAGTCACTTGATAATGAAGGTGTCGTGGCGCCGTACCTAAGAAAAGTTCGAGATGAGAAAATCAAAGGCATTGCGAAATATTACCGCCAGAAAAACAAGTTTTGGATTGAGCCGGATCCTGTGTTTCATTGTCTTGATGGTCGACCGCTCGATCCTACAGCACTGTATTATCCTCATATCTGTGTTTGGCTCCCTGATCTTCTTGTCCCAGAAAAGTAATGTTGCCCCCATTGTAACACTATCCTCCATAAGGACGGTCTTAGCACCGATCCACCAGCAAGGCGCATGGTTGACATTGACAGGTAAGACTGTCCTTGATTTCTATAATCGTTAATTTAACAAGGATTATAGCTGCTTCTACAGTCCCACCCAAAAAGTGATGGCCAAGCCGAATTTGGAAATGGAAATAAAAACATTGCATCTGTTTTGTTTTTCAAATCTTGACATCTTTTCTTTTTATACAACACAATGTCACTTAGAAATATTACAAACGACCCTCCAAATATTCGGAAACAGCTCAACAATCACCAAAAAGGTCTCATAATTGGCCTATACAAGGGTGGCAAGAGTGACCAGTTCATTTCAGATGACTTGGGTATACCCCGTAGAACTGTCAACCGTATTGTCAATAAATATAAGAAAACTGGGTCCACTGACAATGCTCCACGAAGCCGAAGGTCTACCAAGGTTACTAAGAGAGGTGCAAGGGCGCTCCAACTTAGTGTACGCAAGGAACCGTTCGCGCCATACCATGTACACCAAGCTAGCCTTGCACATGCTGGAATACATGTTTGTCGAAACACGGTCATCAAATATTTACGGCTTTCTGGATTCTCTTCGCGCTCTCCAGCTCGTAAGCCAAGACTTACGAAGAGCCATATCATCAGACGACGCGCATGGGCAGTTATGTACAAGAGTTGGACGACCAACCAGTGGAGCAATGTCATCTGGTCTGATGAGTCCAGATTTACGATCGTCAGCAATGATGGAGGTGCTCGGGTTATACGACGGAATGGAGAGCGTTACGAGGCACGCCATGTTGTAACCACCGAAAAGTTTGGCAAGGGATCAGTGATGGTGTGGGGTTGCTTTTGGTCTGGAGGCTTTGGCCCATTAGTTGTTATGGATGGCACAGTTGATCAAGACGCCTATGTGGATTGCCTTGCCAAGCACTTGATTCCACATATGAAGAGTACTGAAGCCGAGACTGGTAGGAAGTTCACCTTCCAGGAGGATGGTGCTAGCTGTCATATCGGTAGCTATAACCAGTGGTTTAAGCGACAATGTGGGGTGAGAGGCTTTCCGTATTGGCCTGCCCAAAGTCCTGATCTCAATCCAATCGAGAACGTATGGAGGGCTCTTGACAAGCGTATTCAGAAGCGCAGAGCCTTCATAAAAAACAAGGAACAGTTGAAGGCCTGCTTGCAAGAAGAATGGAGTAATCTTTCACTCGATTCCGCGAAGAAGCTTGTTGGCGGCATGCCTAATCGATGTAAGGCAGTGATAAAAGCTAGAGGACAGCATACAAAATATTAATTTGTACATTCTTTTTCGATCTGATATTTTTTTTATTGCTATAAGATTCTTTTTTCCTGATAGTAACAAGGGGCATCAATAAGTGTGATCTATGAAAAAGACACATTGAAGTTTGTATATTTTTTTACTTGATCGCGGTGTTCAAAAATCTGGCCATCACTTTTTGGGTGGGACTGTATATATTACCTCAACGCCACCGATGTTCAAAATGCCCAAAGTCATTCAGCGCACACGAGGAGAAAATTCTCAGCAGTTTACCATTTCATATTCAGTCCATCTTTCCAGCATATCTGACCCACAAGTCAGGGATATCAAAAGCGCTATTTGATTTGATGCAGCCTTGCTACCAGAACGCATTCGGGCCCGAATGCCTGCACAATCTACTGTACGAGTTGCATACACTCAAACATAGCCGCTTGGAGCTCGATTACCAAAATACTATTGTTTTTCGCTTAAGCAATCCACAAATCCAGGACAACTTTGCCTCCAATGTCAGCCATATCCCATTTTCGACTTTTGACGACCCAAAAGGGTATGCTGGATTCGTTCCTTCTGCGACCTATCTGCGCTTAGTTTACACATCTCTTATTGATCGGCTTCGACCATTGATTGATAAAGAGATGATGGTCTTGGATGGAATTATATTGAAAGGCGATCATACGTTCAAGATAATCAAACACATGGCAAAATTGGGGGCGAGCCGACTTTTTATGCAGTGTACACCGTGTGTAACGAGTATGAGGAAATTCGACTACACCTCTTTGTTCCCACAAAAAAACTATCCCATCTAAAAGCATCCTTCCAAGAAATGCTTCGATCGTACCACATGTACAATCATAAAGAGCCAGAAATATTCTATACGGATAACGTCGTTGGTGACAAAAGCTTCTTGGAAGAAACAATGCCATCTTTGAAGCATGGATTCGGACCGACAGCACCAGAAGCAACAACAGATCAATTTGAACAAGGCACACGTCCCTGTAACCCTGGTTATTTGACTATCCCAGACGATGTTACGAAAGATTTATTGGATGTGTAGCTGATGCTAATTGCTATATCGACAGTCTTCTAAATCGCACCCGCGACGGATCATCTATAACAATCGGTTTCGACGCTAAATGGAATTATTCAAGGACTAGTCAAAGTAAGATCGCCATCATACAAATCGCATTTGAAGACACTGTGACAATTCTACCATTACATATGTACGGATTGGTTCCGCAGAAGCTAGCTGAGCTTCTCCAGAGCGATTATGTTGTCAAAGTTGGACGGAACATTTGTGGTGACCTTGGAAAAATTGAAAGAGACTACGAAATTACAACAAACCAGGAAACAGTCATCGAATTGGGACGATTTAGCAAAGAAAAAAGCAAGCATATTCATACTGCATCCGCAAGTCTTTCTACCATATGTGCCGCTGTTCTTGGTGTCAGTCTCTACAAAGATGACGATGTACGGTCAAGCGATTGGGAAGCACCGGTGCTTTCCATTTCTCAGTTCCATTACGCTGCGCTAGATGCGTGGGCGTCATTAAAGGTATATCAGACGTTGATCAATAGCAATGAAGCACAAGAAGAAAGCACCGTCGAAGCTATACGCAGTTCCCAACAAGAAAATGAAAGCACACTCAGCTCTGATGACGATGATCCTTCAGTAGGCGAACAAGAACCGCAAATGTCAATGTGCACCGACACAGAAGCCAGTACTAGTATCTATACACCTACACGAGTGCTTAAAGATCCGTTTCATCTGATGACCCAGATAAAAGTACCAAAACGTCATGGGTTAGGTATAAGGTTAACCGTACAATAGCAGTTGTACCAAATAATAACACAGTCATTTTGATAGCTAAAGAGTTTACGCGTCGCCTACGGGATGCTATCTTTGTTCCAGATCAGAATGACCGATCCAGAGTGGAAGCATACTTGAGAACGCAAAACCTTACCTGGGACTATATGTTTTCTACCAATCCGTCGTGGATCCTTCGTCGCGTCAAGCGAATAATCCCTCCTCCAAACGAACTGCATGCCAAAATCGAACTTTTATTTAACGAATTTGGTCATTTACGTTGTGCGCAAAGCCACCACCCCCTTTTTGATGATACAGCATGGGAACAAGCAAAAAACATCCTAAACACCATTAAGCGCGGCCATGTATCGGATCCACCGAATATTTCCTTCTACTTCGAGACCGGCAGAGATCGCAATCAATTACCACTTTACCGATGTACCAGAGGTACAAATACTCTTGAAGGTGGTGTTCATATGAACATTATCAGGAAATTCGCCTCTCTTTTGGCGCCGGCCCGCACTTCACAGATTGCATTTTAGCTGAGTATCGATTACGCCATAACACGAGAGTAAGTTAATCAGTGATTTTTTTTGAAAGCGTTATAACTCATATGCCTTCTAGGTTGGAGCCCAAAACAGATATCAATGTATCTATAAGGGTCACTATGATCCATGGTTAACGGAATCGATCAATATCTTGCGCTTAGAGCTACAAATGGACATATTGGAACCACATATGCATAGTGGTAATGGTAGTGGACGAATGCTCTTGAGGTCAGGAAGCGAGACCTTTGGTATCACTGCAATCCCGCCGGAAGACGCGACCAAATTTCATATGCGTGTAGTAACACGAATTAATCCTGACACAACAATTACAAAAAAAGCTCTTATCGCCGCGAGCACCAGATTAAGCATCTCTACCGGTTCTACCAGCAATCCCAAGTCCGCACTATACAGCTATCTAGCAACCAAACAAGCAGTTGAATGTGCAGTAGTACCAGTGCATACCCCTGCCGAATTCTCATTATTCGCAACCAAGATTCGTGCACACGGTCAGCAACGAAAAACACTTCAGTTCTGGGAGACAATGTGCTGTGAATGGAACGATATTGTGAACAGCAACCCCAGGACAGCCAACATCTATTATAAGTCACCGGAGCAGCTCCAAGCATTTTACAAGTCATGTTGGGATACACGTTGGATCGCATATCAAACTATCGAAAATAGCAACTTTGTCTGCCAGACTATGCGTGAACATCTGCAGTCTCTCAGCCTTGCCTTACCTGTTTTACCCGCTCAGAATCCGGCACCACTGTCAATAACTTCAAATATGGCCCAGGTTTCTAATGACGAGCATGTTTTACAGTTCTATACCAGTACACCTGCACAATCAGAGTCAGTATATGCTATATCGCGCCCTTTGTCTGTATCGTCACTAGCAACACCACCTCTTCGACAACTAAGGCCACTACTTCCACTTGTTCCTTCGTAAACAGCAGTAATTTCTCCTTTATCGGGTTATCTGCCGTCATAACAGCATCGACACGCGGTTCAACATCACGCTCTCGCTCAAGTTCTAGTGTATGCAATACACCAAACTCTGCTTCTAATTTATCACCCAGAATTGGCAACAATAACGGTACAGGCCTATCTGTTGAAAACAGGGACCTTGTACAATACAATGGTACCCCTATAGTTTCTAGTTCATATCAGCTACGGAAACTGAAAAGAACAAGAAGATCACGGAACAACGACGGAAGTAGCTCCAAACGTCAATGCGTTTCCCCATTTCGGCCACTGCTCCCACGTATTCCTCCCCTTCCACCGCCATCATCACAATAGCTTGCTTTTCATAATTATCTTTCGTTCTTTGCAAAACACATAGATATGGGTTTTTATTTCCCAGGGTGTTTCAACAGGGGCAACCCCAACAGTAATGGATGGTATCTTCCATTATCTTAAACAAGAAGGTACTACATAAAAGTTGCCCATTATTTATACAGAAAACAGAGCACCTCTGGTGCTCACCTTTTTCTATGGTGTAACTGATCTTAAACTGACAAAATTTTTAAAGTGTATCTAGTCTGTCAAAAATAAAAGTTTAGAAAAACTAAGCGATAACTTTGATGTATTATCATGTATAGATAAAAGTTATGGCTTACATTTTGGATAACTGTCGATGTAAAGAAGTAGTTAGCACTTAAAGTTCGTGACTTGAGGGGACTTTTGGCAGGGGAAAGTGTTAAATCAGAGAGAAGCAAGTGTAAAAGACAAATATGTCAACGAGACTCAAAAAGGTAACTGATTTATTTCATATGTTTTGCTCTCTCTATTTATAATAAATGCTTATCCATGATGGGATTTCCTTAAGCCGATGCTTCCGTGAGTGATGTGTAATGTCAACCTTATTATCATTGAGCAGTTACGGATCGTGATGATTGATAGGATGAATGCTGACAGAGCATATCCGTGAAGAGACGCGTTGACCGGAAGGTCGTGTCTATGAGTAACCTGATTGGCTGAGTATTTGGTAAGCATGAAGCTCAACGTTCCGATGTCGGAAGTGGGAAGCGGCGGTAAGGATGGAAAGCTCTTATTCGCTGACGGACAGCATAGATGACAAAGAAGCTTGTTAGGGTGTGTTCATGTTGGATACAACAGAAAGGGTTAAAATGTTACAATTCAAACGCAGCGCTGCCATTTGTGTAACAAAAATGGTAGATACATTACACAAAATCTCTGGATAGCCCAATGATACATCTGCTTTTCATTTTCCATTCACTGTTACTATGGTAAAAAGAAAAGGCTGATGGGCCTGACTTCAAAGCTCAAAAGTCTGCTCTTCTGAAACTAGTGGTAAAATCTCATCATAAGTTTAAACTCTATCCCAATAATTAATTATGAAATGAATTCCATAACGCGTTTCTGGGGAATAGCAAAAAGAGAAGCCCGCATGCAGTATAATTGTTCCTTTTAAGTCGCTATCACCATAGAAAAAATAAATTCAAGATATATTCATAGCATATTAAGATTTTTACATATTTTTTTTTGGATTATTTTGAATATATTTTGAATATATTTTGAATATCGTGTTCGAATATTTCTTAATATATTTTGAATATGTAAAAAGAAACGAATATTTTTCAAACATATTAATACGGTTGCGCATATGCTTAAATCCTTATGGTGCGCAATAACTGTTTATTACTAATTCTTATAGTACTATCGTATTGCTACATATACTACTATTGCTAGACACATCACTTACCTCCATTTATCCCATCATATCGTGTTTTGAACCCTTCATTCCGACGCCTTCGTATACCTGCGCTTCTTTACAGTTTTTTCCTTTGAGCGTGGTTTCTTCATCCGCATCCTTTGTAACTTTCTTGGGCGGTCTACCACGTCGTTTTTTGGGGTGAGTAATCGTTGTTTGTGTTCTTAATAACTTGGGACTTTTTTGGCTTCCCAGTTTCTTGGATCCTAAAATTTTGAAGTCAATGTTTAAATTTCTTACCTCCATCTAAACTTGTGTCATCGTTCACTTCAATCGCCCCAATACCTTGACTATAGTTTTGCGCCTCAGTGATAGAAGCTGACTTCGCTGAAGTGAAATAAATATCAGTACCACGCGTCTTAAAAAGATAATATATGTCAACGTTTTAGAATGACTTATGCTTATGGACCACCCTTGTACTGCTGCTTGCTTCAGATGGTGTGGCTCGCTGCTGTGGTATACTCGTGGCAGCTGACTTTTGCTTGTTACCCTTGACCGGCGACTCCTGTTGTATACCTTTGCCTGTTTTCTGCCGTCGATCTCGCGACTGTAGCCTTTTTGTGACTTTTTGATAGTTCTTGTGTGTTAGATTCAGGTTCCCTTCCATCGCGTTCACTAGAGAGTTTAGTGTCCAAGGTAGGTAGCTTTTTAAGGTTGCCCTCAACTAACTCCGGAAGATGATCATCACAAAGTAAATCATCTACTTCAAGCAGACCAGGGGTTCGTAAAGTTCGTCCATCTCCGTGCAGACGCACACTATCGTCGTCGTCGTCGTCGCAAGAAATACTGTCACTATCGCCGTCACTACTGGAGTCGCCGTTCTGAAAATCCCTTAGCTCATCGTCTTCATCATCACTTGACATCTCCTTAGAAGCATAACTTGATGAACGCGACTGAGGGTTTGCATAAGTGTCACTGGAACTATAATATTGTTTTTCAATCAAAAAAGTCAAAAAGTGGACAGATAATACCTTTCAGCGGGGGTTGCTCTGGTGTTGGAAGGAGCTTCGGTAGTACTAGTGATAAAGTTGTATTAATAGTAACTCATGGATGTACGACAACCTACACACACCGATTGCCAGCCATCGCACCTGGGGCTAAAGCAAACAGTAGAAAAGGTGTTAGTTTTGATAATTAGTGTTTTGCCGTGCTTACTTTCTTTATCCTTTACACCCCAGAATGCTTTACGCATCATCAGCATCGCGCCCCAGCTTTCAATGCACGCAACAAGAGGGTACTCCTTACCAACCAGTTTTTCATACATTCCTTCGGCTTCCAGCCGTACTTGTCTTGAAAGATGCTCCCAAGTATTTGATGGACTCAAATTGTGATGCGCTCGAATATCAAGAACAAGACCTGCTGTATACATGAGTGCATTACCTTTAAAAGTTGCGTAATACCGATCATGGTAAGGGATATTCTGCTTCCTTAAGATGTCTTCGCATAGGTACTCGTATTGAGACCAGCGAAATTGGAGCGATGTTCCTTCTCGGACGAGTGGTTGCCTAACATCGCGAGGGATCTCTACATCTGCGAAAGGATTTTGCGCAGGAGAAGATTGTGGGTAAGATGGAAGCGGTCCTTGCGTGGTTGTAGTTGTGGCCAACGCATCAGCAAATTGTAACGCGAAACCTGAACCCTTGTCCTTGAGTTTACTCGTACCTGTTTTTACTTCCTCCCGATCGGTTGACACGGCTAGTTCCAAGCGGATGAGTCGCTGATCAACCGCAGCAAATCCGTCGGTAACGCACTTCTTGAATTCGCCAATGGTTTGGAGAAACGTTGATAAAAGCCTTGTCGTTGTGTCGTCAGCCATCGGTTTGAATGTTGTAGCAGAAAAAGTACAAAAAATAACAGCTGCGCGAATTTGTTTCTGGTAGTGACAGACGACGACGGAAATTTAGGAATAGGCAGTAGGATGTTTAAGGAAGGTGTTACCTACGGAGGAACGGGCCGAGAATCTATTGTCAGAATGAATATCTGAGTAGACACAGGTGATCCGGGTAAGAGAGGGCTTACGAAAGAGCAGCGACAATATATTGGCGAAAAGTTCCTGGCATTTGCAGAATTACAGAGCTAACGAGAGGCAACGGACCTTGGCCGTACAAGACAGGTAGTAGCCCCAAGCGACACGTAGTAGTTGCGGCTAACGACTTAATTGGATTTACAGGACGCGCAAAAGGTATAGGCACCACGGAATATTTCTACTGTTCGCATCAGTAGCATAACAGCTGTTTTGAAATGCCTCCGACATATATATATCTCGCGAATATTTTCTAAATATCTGAATATCTGCTTAATATATTTTGAATATTTGTGAATACATGAATTTTCTGAAAATATAATTTAAAAACTTGAATATATCCTGAATTTATTTTTTCCATGGTGTATAACGCCACCTGCCATCAAATCCTAGATTCAGTCCTATTGCTAATGATTTGGTGCTTTGTGTCGAAGGCTTGGACATACATTAAGTTCTATGTAGAACGAACAATAGTTGGTCCTGAGCATGATTAGTTCTTGGAAAAATTACAGAAGCAATATATATTTCACCTAGGAGCGGCCACGATGAACAGTTTAACTATATATAGATGCGGGATTTCAAATCGAAAATTTGTTACAATTTGAAATTTTGTCAGTTTAAGAGCAGTTGCACCCATACCTCGGCGGGCTTGAAGTATCTGGGCCTGAAGTAAGGCGAATGAACGACCGAGCTAGTCTTTATGTCTTACCTAGGCAGCCTATGAAGTGTCGAGCTACGCTCGGTGTTTCACAATGTCTTACCTGAAGCAGCCTATGAAATGCTTAGCTACGCTCTGAGTTACACAAGGAAAGCCATCATCAACATTCACTACGACAGATAGAAGCAGAACATAAGTTGTAGTTTAGAAATTTTATATGCCACTCTGGTGCCCTTTTTTACGGTACCCGAATAAATTTCTTATCTACAAAAAAAAGAAAGCCATTATTAAAGCATGTCAAAGACAGACGGACCACAACATCAACTGACAACCAAAAAAGTGAAAATGTTATTTCATAACGCTCGCCACAAAAGTATTGTATATGGAATTATAGCTAGTTTTCTGTATCCTAATGGAGCATCTCTTATATTCGACAATTGAATAAATTGCCTTCAATACAAAAGAAGAAAAACCACATTTGTTATATACAGTTGGGTTCCAAAAGTTTTGTCGCGAAATTCAACTCCGTCTGTCAATTTTTTTTTATAGCTTAAAAGAAAAGTCCTGTCTTTTCTTTTTTTTCATTAATCAACACCCCTTTTTTTTGTAAAAAAGCAATGGTTTACCCTCCTGAGAAGCGTATTGAAGCAATCACTTTACGCAATGTTGGTTGGAATGCTCCAGAAATTGCCAAGCAAATCGAGATCCCATTACGCACTGTGGAACGCTGGGTTGACAAGTTTAAGAAAACTGGCAACAAGTACAGAGATATCGCTTCTGGAAGGCCAAAAGCACTAGACAGTCGTAGCGAGCGACAAATTATACGAAATGCAAAGTCTGACCGGCGTCAAACCTTAGGCGATATTACAAATAATTGTGTCAAGAAAGTGTCAAAGTCAACAATTCGACGCATGTTACATGCAAAGGGTGTTCACAGCAGAATCGCCAAGCGCAAACCTTTTCTCAAGCCACAACACATAGCAGCGCGCAAGAAGTTTGTTAAGAAGCACAAAGATTGGACTTTAGAAGATTGGAGGAGCGTTGTCTGGACTGATGAATGCACTTTTGAAACTGGAAAAAATTGCCGTGCTGTTCATGTCTGGAGACAAGCACATGAAGTTGACTATCTGGATTGCATGACACCTACCTTTAAAAGCGATAGGTCCACAGTAATGATATGGGGTGCTATCACCTACGGTCGCAAGTCTGAACTCGTGTTTATGGACAAGAACAGACGTAAAGCTGTTGACTTTGTGGATCAAGTGTATGCTGGCGCATTGTACGAGTTTTGGAATAGCCTGGAAGATCCAATTCTGATGGAAGATGGCGCACCAGTACATAGAGCAAACGTTCCTAACGTTTGGCGTCAAAAAAATCGAATTACAAAGCTAGACTGGCCAGCCCAGAGTCCAGATCTAAATCCTATTGAACACGTTTGGCAACAGATGAAAACAATGGTGCAAGCCAAGATGAACAGCAGCTCGAGGACCACCGAAGCACTTAAGCAAGCAATACAAGAGGCATGGGACGAGCTTCCAATCGAGAACGTGAACAAACTTGTGGATTCTGTCCCCAACAGAGTCGATCTTGTACAAAAAGCCCATGGTCGTAGTACTAGATATTAATGTCACTGTAATTTTTTTTTCTGTCATTGCTTCATTGCTTTTTTTTATCTGTACATAATCTACATGAAATTCTGCTTCTATTCATACCCTTTGCCAATTAAACTTTTATTAGGATTTACTTCTAGTATAACTGGAAAGTCTTTAAGACATCAAATTTTAGCCTTGTCGGAGCACCTCGCGACAAAACTTTTGGAACCCAACTGTACATAAACATTTCTTACAGAAGAATGATAATAATGATTTCACATGGCGCTTTGTCATTGATTAAACTACATTCTTGCTAAATGATTTCGTTGCAGTAACTATTATGCTCTAATTTGGTCAAATGATAATGGCAGTAATCATTCTAGTCTTAAGCTTTTAGAATTTGGAAGTAAATTACAGTATGCTGCTGATAATGTATACGCTGCCTGGTATACCAGTCAAGTTCCAGCGCGGACCATGGCAAACTACGACGCCGTAGCACAGGTTATGCGAGAGCACCTCCAGTCACCGGTAAGAAAAATGCTAAACAGAAATCTGCCAGCTAATGTACTAACCGCTGCGGAAGCTGCTGAATCGAATGAAAACTCGCTTATGTTTGCACCGGTCATTTTCGCAAGTTGATGTTCATCAAACTCATATCAATCACCAGCAACGATATCAGCCCATCAATCAGTAGCTCCCGTTCCTTCGCGAACATATCTATCGTTACTGAGACCAGCACCGTATCCACAGTCTACATCAGCGCTTGGCAAGATGCCTCCCTATCCATTTCCACCGCCACAGCAGCAAATATATTACAAATGCCACAGACACCTTCACAGCAGCAACCGATACAATATGACAATATGCCACCACAAAAAAGATTTCGACACCTTTCAGCAGCGCCCAGCTCACCTATATCAACTCTCCATTAGTCAGCGCATCATCCCAAGCAGAGATTCCCGCCAGGACCATTCGTACATATACAATATGCAAAACGATTGATTGCAAAGGGCGCGTAAGTTCAAAAATTGTGACACCGCGTCATAGTTTATATAATAATTAATAAAGTACCATCGCCTCATATAGCATTGAAGCGTATTTTGTTGGTTTACCGAAAATTCTCCTTTCAGGCTTCATCGAAACCATGCAACAATGCATTTATAGGCGCTTCCAGTGCCTGTAAATACATTCTTAAAAAATTAAAGAATTAATTACCTCGAGCCCAGACATGTTATACGTGCCCATACCTCTTCCAAAAAAGGAAGAATTGATCAAATCTTCCCCAAGTCATGATATGGGGGCCCAAATAAGTGAGCCCCAATTTTGAAACCCCCTAATACCAGATTCGCTAGCTATCATTATGCGCATAGAAAATACTTCGTTCCTTGTTAATGACCATTACGTGTACATAAAAGATTACGGTCCAGGTTTGTTAACGATTTTTACGGGCACAGATAAAAGTGTCATCCAAGTTCATTACTTGTTATTTGTTAACCACCATGCGCACAGAAAAGTGCTACTTCAGTTTCGCTACCCATCATCGCGCGCACCGAAAAAGTGCTACTCCACTCCTTTCTGTGCGCCTCGTTCAATTTCGTGAAAATTATGCAAAGTAAAAGTGGTATAAACAACCAAGGTTTTGACGGCTGCAATAGGATATAGCGTATTTAATACTCTTTTTATAGACACGTTGTAGAGCGCTTTGCAACGAAACAGCTTGGTCTGACTTCTGTAGGCGAGGCATTTCCTTTACTAGAAGTTCCATGGTCATCATCACCTACTGTCCTTTAGATACACATGCGATTATATTCCACCGACGCATTCCTCAGTGAATATCACCTGGAGTTACATAGTGCGTATTTGGGGTCCAGTATGGCGGAGTCATGACTCAGGTCACCAGCAAAATCTGTGACCAACCAGAATACATCTTTTTGGATGTTATATTTTGCCGTGTGCCTGAATGAGTTTGAATTTTTATCCGACTATCAATTAAGCTTTGCGAGTGTGAATGTGCCTTATCTTTCTTCTACTTCTCGAAAATGTCTTACCATCCTGCTACTTCTTCGTCAACCAATACTCCAGCCAGTTCTTCGGCTGGTGCTTCGAATAGTGATCTTTTTCCGGCACATGCTGCTGCACTTGCGGCCAACCTTGCTGCAGAGAATGAAGCTTCTCAGCGTAGCATTAATCTAAAGGAAAAAATCCAGGCGGAAAACACGAAAAAAACATATAGAATGCCTCGAAAGGCGTTTCTTGTGAGTCTATTATTAAAGTATACACCATGCTTTATGCAGGAATAACTAAAACAGAGTTCACTTTTAAGGAATGGTGTGCCAAAGTGTACCGATATGAGACGAGCCCGGGTGTGTTTGAGGTTGATGAGAAAGTCTCAGAGGACAAACTTATACGTTTCTTGGATGAAGTTGTGGTACCGGCGGGAAAGAAGAGGCCCCATGAAGAAGGAGAGCCTCTTGGGTACGAAAGCTACCAGAACTACCTCAAGTCCATCATGGATTTGTATAAAGAGCAGTGCCTTGCAGGAGAAAACCACCACCCTAATCCCCGTGGTGAAAAACTCAAGAACTGGAGGAAAGAAAAGCTGGTGAACGATCGTGAAACGAAGCGCGCCAGGTTCGACGATCGAGGCGCCGGAACGCTGAGCGATGGCTACAACTTCGACGAGATGCTTGCGGTCTCTCGCTACTTCTTTGATCGTGGAACAGGAGCCGAATTGCGGAACCGTGCTACCTTTTTGATTCATCATATGATGCTTCTTCGTGGTGATAGTTCGCGCTATGCAGAACTTGCTGATCTTCTCTGCGTTCAATTCCCAGATGACGATGGATACACGCCTTGCCCAGTCCTTGTATACCATACGGAATTTGGGAAGACAGCTACTCCTGGTGTGCAGGAATATTACGGTACGATTCGCCATAAGAATGTCGAAACTTGTGCTTTTGGCGCCTTGGCTTTCTACTTTTTCTACCGCTTCCATTGTTCCGATGAAGACTTCCCGAACTTCACTCGGAACCAGGAGTGGTACGGTATCAAGATGTTAGTTGGACGAGATAAAATGGAGAAAATGGCATATCAAACCCAGCATACCGCTATCAAGCGCGCTTTCGAAGCATGCAATGTTATTTCGTTGCATACGACGCATTCTGGACGTGGATCAGGCGCAAGGGCTGCTGAAATGAACGGTGCAACGGAAGATCAACTGCGTCGCCATGGTGGCTGGAATATGCAGAGCATGGAACGTCATTATCTTTCGAAGCTACCCAAAGCATCGATCAGAGCAGTAAATGGCTTTCCTGCTGACCATGGACATTTCTGGTTGCGTCGTGCGGTTAAGGAACCAGAGGAGTCCTTGAAGCGGAAGGTCTTTCCTGATGTAGACGATTGGCTAAGACGTGTTGAGAGTGGTGATGATGCAGCACGCTCGATCTCTGCCCAAGGTTTCCTTAACTTGCTGAAAACCATGCGCACGATATTTCTTCAGGACGCAGTAATGATGCGCCGCTTGTATCCATCACACCCAATCTTTCGCGATCCTCTTTTTTCTGACCAAGAGTATCGCGACTTTGAAACGTCGCTCCTAAACGCAAGTGATACGATGCAGCAACCAGCCGATATAAGCATCAATAATGTACTTCCGCGTGTTGGTCAACGTCTCGATGCGATCGACGCAAGGATCGAAATGCATCATCGCTTGACCATCGAAACTCTTCGCCGTGAAAATCAGGAATTGAGAGAGCAGATGTCGGCAATGATGACTACGGTCAATCAATTCGCTTCTGGCCACTTTCGGTTCCACCCTGGTCCTGGTGTTGAACCACAAGGAAGTGTGTCGGGCGATAGCACGCAGCAGCAGCATCCGGCGACCACATCTGCCAATGTCATTGATGGGCCTCCAAACTACGAGATAGATATGACTATCAAAAAGGTCATTGATGTCTGGAACGAGTACCATCATGGAATTGGGGATCAACCGGCAACCTCCCAACTGGAAGAAGAATGGGGTACGGTTTGGAGGCGTAAGGCACATGTGACCAAACGCTTCACCAGACGATTGAAAATTATAAAGGCCCTCGAAAATATCGCCGAACAAAGGGCTGATATCCATGGCAACGTGGCAGCAGCTGAACTCCTGCAGCGCGAAATGTCAAGAAGAAACTGGTCGCTTAACCAGCTCATAAACGACCTGTATAAAAGCGAGCCCTCTTCGCTGACAGAGCTTAGAGTGGCCAAAACATTCCAATAAATCAAATCTTTGATTTGTTTATCAAGGGATTATCCTTGAGGATGTTTGCGCTTGGTTTACCTATAGTACTGTGTTTGGGTTTATACATAGACAATTGAAGCTGTTAGAAAAGGTACCTGGATTGACGGTATGTGCAATAAGTATTGATGGTGAGTATTAAGTGAGAATGGGTACGAAGCTCGAAGAATTCGATGTGGGGAAATGAGTGTACTCAGTGCCGCTATGTTCTGCCTGTAGTTTAGACGTGCGCATAAAGTAATTTTTTACACTAATGCAGATGGTATTTTGGTGGCAGCACTCGCAAAAGCATATGAATTGTATGCCAATATCAAAATCCACTTCATATTCATAATAAACTGATATAAAGAAAAGAAAACCAGTGTGCTGCCATTCTAGACTAATGCGCCTGTGTTTTAGCATAAAGAACAGTGTTTCAGTGGTTGAATATGCTTATTCTGTACTGTACTTTAAAGCTGACGGTCTCATTGGGTGAAAAGCGCTCATTACAGGTTTAACATCTTGAAATGAGCGACATTGGCAAGTTGTCATGAGCATTGGTAAACAAGATCTTAAGAGTTTGTCCAAATCTATGTATTCCAGGTAGATTCGTGACCCGCACTTGATATTACATATGTAATTGAAGGTCCGTGCTGCTTGAAGACATGAATTACCTATGTATTTCGCTCGTGACCCCGATATGACCCAGCTAAAATTTGGCTGAGAAATTGTGACCTTCATGACCAGCGGGTAATATACATATAGATGCACCATTCTCGTTTTCTCGAATTCTACATTTATCGTTGCTAGAGAGCATTTATTACGCCCTTTCACCAACGTCTCATACTTGACAACACGCACAGAACAATGTACTTGATAGGTCATAGTCTAAACCAGCTGCTAGTACGTATATGCAAAAAAAAATCATTTATTGGCGGCTTAATTACGATAACGACGGCGGTCGTCTGGAGAACGATGTCGTCGTCTTTCTGGTGTGCGTGATCGTGAGCGATAGCGTCTGCTTCGGTCCGGAGACCGTGACCGATGCCGATGGCGTGATCGTTCTTCACGACTGTATTCCTCATGACGATGGTGCCTTGATGATGGTTTGGATTCACTTTCCTTTTTCTTTTTTTTCTTTTTATCCTTCTTTTCCTTTCGAAGTTCTTTCATGCGCAATGGATTGTCGATAATGGCCCGTAATGATTGCTGTTCTCGCTTTTTGATCATCAAAAGAGGATCTTCTCTGATTTTGGCTTGTATATCTCGTTCGTTGTTGGCGTTGGAGTTGGAAATGGCAAATCGTTCGGCAGCGGAGGATGCAACCTAACAAAGGCAATAAGACAGCGCCCCCGTTGCAGCACTCTTTCTCCCGGCTTACCGTTTCTTTACTGTTTTTGTCTCGTATCAGATGATCCACGCTGCGCTTGCCGAGCAAATACTCTTCCATTTCATCCTTGTTGCCCTTCCCGGCACCTTGGTTGGGCGCAGCATACATCCAGTCCAGTCGATCGGATCGTTTTCTGAGAGTTTCCCCTTAACGTTAGAGACAGCGCAGCGTAATCAGCACCCACTTACTTTTGACCTGCCTCTTCTTGCAGTTGCTGAAGCTCTTGCAGCTGCCTCTCCTCCATCAGCTCCTTTTTCATTTGCTCGATCTTCTTTTGCTCCTCGGAATGTTTGCGTTCTTCCTTCCATACTCGTTCCTGATTCTTCAACGTGGCTGGATGCCAGCTCTTCTTCAAGTTCAGATCTAGCGAGTGCGGTTAGCGATCCTTCGACGGTTGGTGGGGAGCTGCTCCACAGGCTGTCAACTTTACCACCACCACCCATTTTTGGAGATCGGTTAAGACGGACAAAGGGAAACGAGGTCTCAAAAAAGAAAGCTCCGCCGGTGCGTTCAAGTAAATTGAAGCGTGCGGTGACGTGGAAAACTTGCTTTTGCAACGAAAGTTTCTTGTGTCGTGAAGAACAAAACATCATACATTCATAGAAACAACACGCATTACTTTCTAGCCATCGCTTGGCATTTGCATCTATTATTTCTCTCCAGATTATTACCATGAGGTAAGGCTTTCCACATTGAGCCCGAAAACAGTGGGTAACATATGTTCGGCGGGTAGCCACGAAAACGACAGCTGGAAACAAGGCATCCAGATACCTGCGAAAGACACCCGTCCCCAAACGGAGGTGAGACATCAAGCACACACACACACACACACATGGGGGAGGGGGAGTTGACGAACGCGATCTAAAAAAAAAGTACTTGGAAGGATGTTACTGCGACCAAAGGCAATGAATTTGAAGATTATTTCTTGAAACGCGAGCTGTTGATGGGAATTTTCGAAGCCGGCTTTGAACGTCCCTCGCCTATCCAGGAAGAGGCCATCCCGATCGCCTTGACGGGACGTGACATCCTTGCGCGGGCAAAGAACGGAACGGGCAAAACGGCAGCGTTTGTGATTCCTACGCTGGAAAAGATCAACAACAAAAAGTCCAAGATCCAGGCGCTGCTGCTTGTGCCCACGCGTGAGCTTGCGCTACAGACGTCGCAAGTGTGCAAGACGCTTGGAAAGCATCTGGGAATCAACGTGATGGTGACGACGGGAGGCACGACGCTCAAGGATGACATTATGCGGTTGAGCGAGGCGGTGCATATCGTGGTGGGAACGCCGGGACGCATCCTCGATCTGGCGGGCAAGGGCATTGCTGACTTTAGCGAGGCCCACACGTTTGTCATGGACGAGGCGGACAAGCTGTTGTCGCCAGAGTTTACTCCGCTGATCGATCAGTTGCTTTCGTACTTCCCCAAGGACCGCCAGATCATGTTGTTCAGCGCCACGTTCCCGATGATCGTCAAGGCGTTCATGGACAAGTACCTCACCAAGCCTTACGAAATCAACTTGATGGAGGAGCTCACGTTGCGGGGTGTGACGCAATACTACGCCTACGTCGAGGAAAAGCAAAAGGTGCATTGTTTGAACACTCTGTTTTCCAAGGTAAGGAAGGAGCGGCCGGTGTGATTGCAGTGAAGAGCTGACATGGCGGCTTTGGCCAGCTCCAAATCAACCAATCCATCATTTTCTGCAACTCCACCAACCGCGTCGAGTTGCTGGCAAAGAAGATCACCGACTTGGGGTACTCGTGCTTCTACTCCCATGCGCGCATGCTCCAGAGCCACCGCAACCGCGTGTTCCACGACTTTAGAAGCGGTGCATGCCGCAACCTGGTCTGCTCAGGCAAGCGATTGCTCGTGGTTGGGAACGGCATGGGACGTGGGCAGCTAACTTGTTTGTGTTAGACCTGCTGACTCGCGGTATCGACATCCAAGCAGTGAATGTGGTGATCAACTTTGATTTCCCCAAGAACGCAGAGACGTATTTGCATCGTATTGGTCGTTCGGGTCGTTTCGGTCACTTTGGTCTGGCGATCAACCTGATCACCTACGAAGATCGCTTCAACCTGTACAAGATTGAGCGCGAGCTTGGCACGGAAATCCAACCTATTCCTGCCATCATTGATAAGAAACTGTACGTTGCTCCCAACGCGCTGGATGATGCGCAGGTACAGCAGCCCAACCGCGACGCTGCGCTGGCGACACAGCAGCGACAGCTGTCACAGCAGGAGTCAGATCACCATCACCAGCAGAGGCGGTACGAGAATGGACGCGGACGTGGCAGAGGACGTGGTGGTAGTGGCGGTGGCGGCGGCGGCGGTCGGCAGCAGAATGGACGACCACATCACCAGCAACGGCAACAGAGGCCCAAGCCAGAGTCTCAAGAAAGAAAGAAGGACAGCCCTTAATTAACCATTGACCCCGCCCCTCTCTTCTCATGCCACACCCCATTTGCTTATATACACAACACTCAAAACAACGCATTCCATTTCCTCGGAGGCTGTTCAAAACAGTCTTATAGCAAAAAGATAAACACCACTTGTTTCAAAGAGAGACTTCATTCGCTCGAAAAATTTTGCATTTTCTCTCTTCTTTTTTTTCCTCTCCGTCATGGTCAAAAAGAGTAAATGATCAAACCGTTGGCTGCATGCATCGCATCTAATCTCGGCTGTAGAGGTCAAAAGTAAGCGACAGAGCTTGGGTCTCAAGTACAGAATCCACAAAAAGGTCAAGGAACACAAGAGAAAGACCAACCGAGCCGCCAAAAAGAATCCACCATCAAACAGTAATGCATATTGTTCTTGTCCCTGCCATCATGACCTTATTGATCAAACCTGTAGAATCAAAGAAAGATCCTGGCATTCCCAACTCTTGGCCATTCAAGGAAGAATTGTTGAATCAGATCGAACGTGAACGACAAGAAGTATGCACAATCCATCATTGACGATGGGAATGAGTAAACTGATAGATCTCTCTTTAGGCTCTCGAAGAAAAACAAAAGGCCAAGGCTGCACGCCAGTCAGCAAAGAGAAAGGAGAAGGAGAAGCAGTTAAGGGCACAGCGAGCGGCTCAGAAGCAGGCAGAACGAGAAGAAGAAGAAGAAGGACAGGACGAGGAAGAAGCGAGTGATTAACTTTTTTCAAGCTGTAAATATACATGACTTTTTTTTGACGCATACCATCCGATGAGAATACAAAGGGAATCTATCTGTATACATCTTTAACGGCTGCCTTCGAGTGTGGACAGTATGATCACATGACATCCGGCTTGGGTGTGTATGTATCAGCCCAAACATCAATACCATTCTTCGGAAAACAACATTGCTCGCTTTCTCTTTCCCTTCCCCGTTACACCTACTTATGCAATCGAGTGAGGATCCTGATATTAATACCGCGTACGGGCGACAAGTCGTGTTGGGCATCGCGGTCACTTCCGCCTCCATCTCCTTGCTTGCCAGTCTTGTTGTGCTCGTCAGCTACTTTTTCATTCTCTGGTACCAAGCATCCATGGTCAACCGCGTCTCTCTCCGGTTGATTGTATTTTCATGCTTGTGCAACGTCGTCTTTTCGGCAATGGCAATGGCAACCGCCGGCATGACCGATACCTCCACTGCCTGCAAAGTCATCATCTACTTTGTCATTGCCACCGATGTCATGTCAGTTACCTGCTTGTCTATGATCGGTCTGAACCTCGTCATGATATTGATCATTCGCGTGGCCCATCCTCAGAAAATGGAAAAGTATTACTACGTGTTTATCGCATTGATGGCGGTGATTGCCCTGGTGCCTCCGTTGGGGTCCAAGTCACCTTCAGCAACGCCAACGGGCAGAAGCTGCTGGTAATGTGTACCCTTTTGTCGAGCCATTCACTTTAGAGCCAACAATCTGTGTGTATAGGTATTACTACTATTACACCGGCCGAATGACGCGTATTTTCAAATGGGCAAGTTGCCAACACCCAAGGTTTATAAACATTTGACAGCAGAAATGTGCTTAATCCAAACCTCTTATTGGATCTTCGTTTGTCTAGATGTGGTATTACGGATGTCTTTTATTCGCATCGATCCTAGCCCTTGTCTGCAGTATCTTGACCATCATCAAGTTTTCTCGACAAGATTTCTTTGCAGGCACCATTGATATGGCGCGTGGTGACGCTTCTCATGTCGAAAGTACAATCACCCAACGGCCCATTCGTTCCGGTCAAAAGGCAGTCGTGGTATTTCGCAAAGTTATTTTGCGCTGCATGTGCTATCCTTTAAGTAAGACCGGATCAGGAGAAGCAAGCAAAAGACTAAAGTACAAGCGCGCAGTACCGATCGTATGCAAAGGCTGTGGTGTTGGTATTCAAATCGCAGGCATTGTAGATGCATATGTCCCTTTGGAATGCTTAGCTACGGATGCTTGTCTCTCCAATTTAATAGGTAAAAAGTAGACCTAAAAGCTGCGCAAGGTACGCATCGTTTGTTCACTCGGAAATCAGGCTTCTTTATCAGCTGCGTTTACTTTACCGACCCATCCATAATCACCGTCGCACGGGAAATAGCAAGGCGTATCAAGCGTCGTTATGTGGATGACTATTTTCCCGCATTACCGCAAAAAAAGCTATCCTTTGATCCTGGTAGAAGACGACTGTCCGATGCGTCAAATCGAGGCTCGCGGCGATTCTTTAGCGCCGACGACGCATCGACCATCAGTAGACTCTCCTCACGAGAAGATTTGAGGCTGTCACCTTCTTCGGATTCGTCACAAAACCCATCGATCCACTCCCAAACCGGCGAACCACCAGCCAATCCGCATGGTATCATCATGGTCAGAAGGAGAAGAACTCCCAAGGAAGTGGCTGACAAACATCATACATCGGTGACATTGGCGTTTTTAGCGCAGGCAAAGGAAATAGCAGCTAAAGAAGAAGCAGAAGAGACGAACGAACAGCCAAAGCGCAGCCGAGGACGGCGATACACATATCCGCATATTGATGTGCAAGATCCTCACGGAAGACTAGCCGAACTGGTGAATCGTGTTGGCAGCGATATGTCTTCGATCACATCATCGGTTTCCTCGGCCGAGCAGCAAAAAGCAATGAAAATGGTGATGCTGATGATGTATCATATGCTATTTCCATGCATGATACGACAAGAAGAGAGGGAACGACGCATGTCCATGATGCCAATGCATCGTATCAGCGACGACCAATCACGCAAAAGGGCAATCGAATCAATGACCTTGAACGAATTCTGGGCAATGGATATAGTACCGCATAGTGGTAATCTCCCTCAAAGCCCAACCACAACACGCAGCGGTAGTATGATCAGCATACCGCACCAAGCAGCAAGGAATGAACAAGTGCAGATTGTCGAACCATACAAATATCCCATGCTGGCGATGATGGCAAATTGGATACTGATAACCATCTTTCGAGTCAAGCCGCCTGCGCAGCATGAAGACCCTGGTACCATGGAAATGGTCGACATTACCACTGGCAAAGCAACTTCAGTCAATGCCCAAAAGTGCAAAGAGTCTACTGAACCACCGCCACCGCCACCGAAAAAACAGGATTCGGATATGGACGATGCACCGAGCGGATTTTTCAAGCGTACCAGTATGCGCGCTGTCAGTTTCGTATCTATCAATTCCTCAAATGGGGAGCACAGCAGGAGACAACATCCAATAGCCACCCCTATCGGTACGCCCGAAAGCTATCGAAACGAGGATTACTTTTTGCGGCCGGATATCTTTGATTCAGGTCCACCACGGGCGGATGATCCAAAAGGCAAACGACCCATGCTGCAACGGTTCAAATCGTTCGAACGAGAGCCGCCATTTTTCAGCCTAAGGCCTGGCAAGGATAACGCATCACGCAAAAGTTGCAGGTCGGCCGCGAGTAGCAATAGCAAAGCACCCGATCATCGCGGCGAAAAGTTTGTCTTGACAGTGACGGACACGGGGGATGGTGCCGAACACGAAGAAATTTTGCCTGTGCACCCCACAGATTCCGGTAATGATCTCCAATCACCTAGTTCAAGACCAGGTCTTTTTCGTCGCGTATCGGACATGCCCCCGTGGACGAAAAATCCATTTGTTCTCCATGTACTTGGTCGTGGTGCATCTCCATCCAAGAGTATCCGCATGGCTAAACATTTGGCTGAACGCGTCGGCGATGCTTCCATCGTGAAATCCATGCAGCGGCATAATAGCACACCCCCGCCTGCTACGATTGGTGAACTGTCGGAAGATGTCCTATCACCACCACCACCCTCTATACCTCAATCCTATACATCCACAGCCAGCGTCTCAAGCGCAATCTATGCGTTTCCATTGGAGGCAAGGCCACATCCTATACGTCGCAAAGAATCTCATGGCGTAGTTGAAACATATGCCACTCAAGTGCAAGTGCCAAAATCGCTACTCTTGGACGACTTTGGCACGGACCATTCTGTGGATCTGAAACTCGTTCGTCGACCTTGGCTTTCGAAAGGAACAAGAAACGCAATTCAAGAGTCGGATGATATCAAGGATGGCTTCTCGTATGGTGTGGCACGTGTGATCACCGTGCGAAATTGGGAAGAATCGGATGTGGACCGTGTTATTATACGACAAGGCATTTGGGATATAGAATTGCTTATACAAACTGAAATTGATTCCCAATAGAAGACCTGTTACTGCAACAGTGCGTATAAGGCGAAGAGAGTATTTTAATAGCTTCCTGTTTCCTTTGGCTGGTAATACTTGATTACTTTTACTTTGTCAAAATGTATTCGTATACGTTCTTTACGCGTATGACTCTCTGCTTCCCTGAACCGGTAAACTGATGAAATTAAAGATCATATGCAGGAGTACTTTGGGCACCGGTTCAATGGCTGGGGAGAGATAATAAATCAGAAAAAAAAATTAACGCGAAAAATAACGAAAACACTTGCCGCCCAGAACAATATGATGTGGACCTGTTCGTTCCGGTCCTCTCCTGAGATGCTCATGTCGTGAATGAATGTCTCCATTCGTTTCCATGTATGTCCGAAGCACGCTTCTTATGTTCATAGATGCGTTTGTATCACGATTCAATACCTGTGTTGCATCTGTAAGTTTGGTTGCATTTCAAGTTTTTCACTTTGTTCAATCATACCCCATGGTTAGTACAGAGCTTTAATCCATATACATTCGATTTGTGCGAATCCATAGCTATAGTTGCATATGTATTAGCTACCATACGTTACTATACTGCCTTCTTTTGAAACTTACCGGCAAGACGAGCCTCAGGGCGCTGATGGGAGGGGTGCTGCAGCTCTCCGTCATCATCTTTGCATGCCATCTTCTTCTTTGATCTTGAACCGTCATTCCTGTGCATGCGATATCTTGATTTTCTGGAGAGGTACGTCACCATGGAATCGTATATTAGATGGTGCGATATACATAGGATGTATATACTATCTTATGATCACACACGAAGCGTTCGACGTGCAATTCTTGAAGCTCCTCGCCTCCTTGGGAGCAATGTGAGCTGGAGTGAAACTCGTCAATGAAAATAAGAAGCGCGTATCTAGCTAGCTTTTTCGAAAATCCCTAAGTGATAGGTGGTAATTAGTTGAAAGGAGATGTTTTAAAGTAGTGCGTGGTGCAGCTATATACGTTACCCAATGCGGAAGTGGTGCGAATCCACTCATATGCGACAAGGCAGCGTCTCCATATGCAACGATTGTCGGGCGATGGTCTCTTTGCCATCCAAACTCCTCTTCAGCATATCTGCGTGCGCGTTGGCGGTGTCGTCTTCGTTGGCGTTCCGTAGTGCTGTGAATATACAACGGTTTATCCCTCTATTGAAATAAAGAGTCAATATTGTCTAAGTGGGCGTTGAACAGAACTTACTGGAGTTGTGGGCGGTGTCACGCCACATATTACATTGACGAGTTGCGTCTGAAACGAGTCCCTCGCAGAGTGCAGCATCTGACGATGCTTCGTATGGTGGAAGTGGCTATTAAATTCAAGCAATCTTTAAGGTAGCATTTTAGTCACTGAAGACACCGTACAAATGTACAGTTGCTTACGACTCGTGAACTAGACTGGTGGTTACCACGTATGCAGTAAACTCCAGAAATGATGGAGTGTTTGAAGTGTTTGGTGCAATCATGTCATAGATTACTTGCATATTGGCTTTCTGGCGATTTCGGTTTTCCTTGTCGTTAAACCAATTTTGCATCACTTGATGTCTGTAGTGTGATGAGTACATGATTATTTGCTCTCAGTCAATACTTACTGATAATGCCTGGAGGGTACTTCAACAATGGTATCTCTTCGGAGCTCAGGATTCATTTTAAATGGCTCTTCGTGTGGACTTGCAGTTATGAATGACCGCTTGCCTGGAAAAATACCCTTAATAACCCGTATATATATTGCGCTTGGATCCATACTGGGTCAATGCTGACAAGTCTTGATTGCTCAAGCCTCTGTGCTATGAAGCCCATTGGCCCTTTTTTCAAGGTATAGAGCCCGTGTCGCCATCAGTGAGGTTCAGACTCCGTGGCAATTTTTGTAAATCGTTTCTTGTTTCCGGGAAACGTTCTGATAAACGATATACATTAACAAGATTATTTCCGGATCATTGATTTTGGCTTACCCACGTTTGCACCACCGCGTGGGCGTTCGAAACGGAACCGTATAGATTCGCCATCTTTCTCGATGGATCCGGAAAAAACGTATAGGCCGATCAGGGAGATCTAAGTAAAAGAAGGCTATAAATATTAAATGAAATACTATGCGACAGAATTGCGTACGTTGGCTCCCGTATCGCCACCTTCGTCGCTGGACATGGTCAATGCGATATAATGTCTCCCAAAAAGTCTGTTGTAGAAACGGGTTGCGCATAAGAATATCAAAGCGCAGTTGCGATATGAACCGTCCGTTCTAATAAGCTAATGTGTTAGCAGTGCTTTAGATAAATGTAGCATAAAGCCTACTGGCTGAATGAAACCATCCGGCATTTGGTGCACTCCTGGTCTTGCAAGATGAACAGTTCGTAAGATGCTCCACATACACCGGCCGTCAATGTTATAGAATCCGATCTGGTGTTTACCGAGTGGAAGCAACGAAAATAGTTTTGCGCCAATACTATGGGCAACATTCAGAAGATATCGATTGAAACGCGCAACGTTTATAATGAACTGGTTCGATGTTGTTCGGGAACGTCCTGATGCAATGGCTTCGAAGTCAACACCAGTCAAAAACTCTTCATAGTGCCTGTGGAGTTCCCTAATCTGATTTTAGCTCATTGTCTACTAGAAATAATTACCGTGTAGCCTTATATATTAAATAATGATGATGTCTAAACGATATTTTTTTTCATGATATAAAGGTGCGAGCCAGCTGACAGGAGGGATGCTCATTCAGTCATATGAAACGAGACAGATGTTAAAAACGTTTTTTTGGACGTCCTCGTTTTCTTTTGGCTGCTGGTTGTCCGACTTCTCCCTGGCTGTTGGTGTCTAAAATGTTTATGTTAAACTATGTGCGAGAGGAAATTCAAGAAATATTTATTACCTCTGCTTCTGAGTCGTTGCGATATGCGCTGAGGTCCATTACCTTCAACTTGACTTTGGGCACAGCCTCGGCCACGAACTTGGGTACGACCTTGAGCACGACCTTGGCAACGGCCTTGGGGTGAATCTTCTTCCATACGTTCTTGGACATCATCTTCATAATGGTCTTGACCACCTGTATATAGGAGTTGTTGCTGTATCAAAATACCTGAATGCGCGTAGAAAAAATCACTTACTAGCATATATAACATGTGGCTCACTGTCTTGGCCGTCTTGAATAACAGGTGCTAAAAACATATTACGTCAATGTTGCATATGTAATCACGCAAAAGAGGAGTTTCTTACGAGTGGTAGGTATTTGCTGGATATTCTGATGCGGTAGGTCATACCGTAAATAAACTGTTAGCCTTATATAAAGAAAACACTGGCAACATACTGAATATTGTTTTCTGTAGCGACTTCATTATTGTTGACTTCAGGTTGACCTTCGCCATCATTTTCATCTACCCACTGATTTAGAAAATAGTTCGTCACAGAGATAATCATCGCTTACCGTTACCATTACGATTACGATGCTTTGTTTTTTTCCATGCCTTTACCATAAGCAATCTTACACCCCAAAACCTCTGGCAAGCCTGCAATGGATATTCGTCACCAACGCAAGCTTAAAGAGCAGCAGTGGCTGTCTCCCTCTGTGTAGGAGTGAGACTTTGCCAGAGAGTTGTTTCTGGAAGTGACATTGAAGATCGCATATTGATCGCTATCGACATGCCATAATGCATTGAATTGCTTTTGAATGTTAGGAAATAGGAATCTTCCCAATGTTCTGCACTTCTATGCTTCGCCATAACATCTTTTCCAAGTTGTTCGAAAAGATCCCAGAAGAACTGCCTAGTACTGCCATCATCACATTCTGGATGCTTGTAAGCTCACGCAATAGCCATATCTTTGAATGGTGTTGGAGCAGACGCAGGTGAGACAGCAGGTGCCTCCGTATTAGTCGTGACAGTATTACGGCTCAGCTCCATTGCTTGAACTTGATGTTCTAGTTCTTGACATCGGACGGATATGCTCGTGACTTTTTGGGTAAGGGTTGATATTGTGGTATCCGCTTTCTGAACAGTCATCTTGAGCGAAGAAATTTCATTGGTCAATGTCTGAAGCGACGATGTAACGGTAGAGAAACTCTGTAATGCTACAACTAGCGGATTCTGTTCAACATTACTGAAGTTACTCATGATGGTGTAGGACTGTAGTGGAACGCATACAAGGCAGTTGCAAGGTAGAAATAAACAAAAACGAATCACCCTAAAGCTCATATGATCCCCCTCCTTTTTGCCATATGATCATCTATCCCTGTTCAACAAACACTTCTTCTTCTCCCACTTTAACGTTTTTCACCCTACTTTATCGCTTGATCTCTATCCACACGAAGTATGTTCTTCGACCGTTTTGACAATAACACACATTGATCCATTATTGTTAAATTTCAGTATCCTAATATGGGTAACAAACGAAAACGTTCAGGGAGCCAACGATGCACATTATGTAACGGGGTATTTGCATCATCCTTCTACTCAAAGCATATACCAGAATGTGCAAGGACTTATCTTCAGTTCTTAAGTAGCATTGCAAGCTCAAGTACAACTGACGTACAGTAAACGCATGATAAGTGTAATTGGATCGAAGGCTGACATATACACAGCAGGTTCAAGAGAGTACTACCACAGCTTCTATGGAAACGATCTCTAGCAACGAGGTTTGAAAAAGTATAAGTACTTTTGGCTTCATAGCTAATTACAATTTTTAGACCCCTAGTGCAGCTGAAGAAGAGTATAACGTCGAATACGATGCGCAACAGCAGCACATGGATCTCGATGACTTCAGCTCTTTCAATGGTCTAATTGAAGAAGCTATAACTCAAGAACGACTTGGCAGCGATCTCGACAACCATTGCCAACTCACTATTGACGACGATCTCGAAAACAATCTCTCTCCCATTCCTGACCATGTCAGCGCTCCACCTACCAGCAATGCTCCAGCGGTTCCTAGTACTCATAGTACAGATGAGTATTCTGACAGCGACGACGATTTGGAAAATGCTGGCAATGAGAATGAGTATGATTTCCACGCAACCACCGCACCGCAAAACCTGACCACCGATACTAGCCATGAATTGTACGCATTATTCAAAAGATTTGGCGCACAACGGGACCTGTATGATCAGACAGTCAAGATATTCAACAAGTATACAGCTGAATCGCTACCACCGCTACTGTCAACGCATCGAGCACGCATTATTTTGCGACAACGCAACCCAATCCAGCCAAAAAACTTCGATGTATGTCAAAAGGGATGCAAGCTGTACAAGCATGGCGACAAATTGATGCAGTGCAGTAAATGCGGATCACCGAGGAAGAAGCGCAGTAAAAAAGGCAGTCGACTTGTTCCCGTCAAAAGCATGCAATATTTATCACTCAAGGACCAACTTGCGATGCTTATCAGCGAACCAAAAACCCGCAACTTGCTCAAATATCGAAGTCAATATGAGCCAACCGAAAATATGTTCAAAGATGTAATTGACGGGACAGCGCACCGCGAAGCTCAGGAATCATGCTTTACGAACGAAATGGACATCGCGCTCGCACTCTTTACAGACGCTTTTGACCCTTTCCAAACCGGTACGCATTCGATGATGCTTGTGCACGTTGTGATCCTGAACTTGCCGTCCAAAATACGATATAAAGATGATTACACGCTACAACTCTATGTTACCCCAGGACCCAATAAGCCGGATAGTAACAACGTATTTACCTTCCTTGACCCACTGCTGGAGGACCTGAAGCTTTTGCGAAACAAAGGGATTATTGTCAAAACTGATGATGGCGATATACAAGCACGTGTCCATCTACTCTTCACCGGTGGAGATATTCCTGCCTGTACCAAACTGGCGTGCCACAGTGGTCATTCTCACCGTTGTGGTTGCAGAACATGTACTATAAGAGGCGAGTTCGTTGATCATCGCATGACATTCCCTCTTTCATCAGCAAATGTAACACCACAATCTATATTGCGGCTGCAAGACGATTATCTTGCCATCAATGAAACAATAGGCCAAAAAGCCGTATCTCCGTTCACCGACCTCCATTGCTTCCAAGATGCCATGCTCTTTCCATCTGACATTATACATCTGCTGGGTCCCAATATAGGCAAGCAGCTAGGGAAGTTGATATGCGGCAAGATTGGGGACAAGGAGCACAATACCCTTTATCTACCACCGAGGATCTGCAACCAAATTGGGGATCTAGTGGCGAAATCTCAGCCATTAACACCATCATCATTCTCTGGTAGCTGTTCCAATGTATCCACAAAAGGCGGATACTATCCTTCGGTAGGTTGGATACATTTTGTGCTATATATCGTTCCAACTATTGTTAGCGAATTTTACCAAAATGCTGATACTCGAGCCGCCCTGATAAATTTGTCGATTATTTTTCAGCATGCATGCCGTTATGAGATTTCGAATGAGCAACTTGCCGATCTTAACGCTCGAGTGACAGCTTGGCATCGATGGCTACAGGATCAAGTGAACGCTAACGCGCTGCCCCAGTCTGTTTTTACGGTCAATCAACATTACCTTTCGCATTTATGTGAAGCTATTCAACGGATTGGACCAGTTCGATACCTTGCGGCTTTTTCCATGGAGCGTGCCATTGGTAATATAAGAAACGGATTGGAGCAACTAGTAGTAATACAGGTGTTAATGCTGGTAATGCACTTGTGGACATGGCGGCTATTAAACGGCGGCAACGTGTTGACAAGAAAGCGCGCACCACCACCGGCTCCCGACCAAAGAAAGTGATCACTATTCCGGACGATGACAAAAGCCTCGAAGTCTGGGGCCCTTTCGAGGAGGACACACTTACAGCACGGAAATGTCTTCGACCGCTTAAGAACTTTTGGGCGATGAAGTGCTGCACATTCGACATCGGAATACCTGGTAGCGAACGTATTGAAGTTGGAAGAAGGATTTGGACTGTTAACGAGCATGTTTTTGGTGGTGGCGAAGGCGAACATTCGATTGCTCGGATGCATCTTTTGGTCGATGTTAACCCAGGTCGAGATTCTGAATTCAGAAAACGGCAGTACTTAGGCGATATTCAGTTTGCGTTTCGACATAAGTATCAAGACCGTGATGATCGAATTCTGGCTTTGGTGCGTGTGTATCGAGCAGCAGTGGCGGACAGCCCTTGGCCATTTATCGACAAGTCATCCAGTAAATTACAAGTGATCGACGTTCGTGATATTTTAGGCTTTGCTGGTCGAGCTGAATCCCAAGACGGAGCACATTACATTTATTGGTCACAACGAGCATCTCCTGAATGTGATCCACCGTTCGATCATGCACACGATCATTTGTTGTAATTTTTTTTAAGAAAAAAAGCATATTAAGAATACCGTCTCAAGTGTTGAGTTGCTTGTTTTAAAAAAGCATATCATTCTTGAAGATATCGTAAAACATGTTTTTGGGACTTAAAAGCTTATTTTACGGCTCTGAAGGCCCTACACTTTTATTCGAAAAACATTTGATTTTTGCATATCTGAATACTGGGATATTCAGGTTTTGAAGGTCTGAATATTTCCTGCATAGACATTTCCCATCGTGAAAGGCTGCACTTCGTGAAGAGTGGGATAAACTGACCATTGAACTGGCAGAGTCTCTCATGGGTAGTATGCCAGATCGCTGTAAGGCTGTCATTAAAGCCAAGGAAGAGCATACAAAGTATTAGTGTATTGTCAATACCCCATTTCAAACTTTTTAACATAAATGCAATTATTTTTTCTAATGGAAGTTGGCAGTTTTAATAATGATACTCTTAAAGAAGTGCCTTTGAAAAACATGCATGTATTTACATAGCAGCGGAATTCAAAAAATTTCCGAAGACTTTTTGGATGGGAGTGTATGTACTATGGACGAACGATATCATGCTTTAGCTAGCTGAATCCTGAAATACATTGAATTGTAGTTTACGTACCTGCATAGATTTGTTGACGTATTTTGTACCAACGTATTATGTGTATGTACGTACGATGTACTTTTAAAATGAAAAAAGCTGTATATCTGAGGTAATACTCTACAGCTATATATGAACATCAATTGAGGGTAATGATTTCTAGTGTACGACGGAGCTTTTCGATCCGGTTTTCTTTTTCCATTCTACCTTTCTGATTGGAAAAAATTTAATAATACTCTAATTAAACTTTGAGCGTTGGTTGCCGCTGTTTAGGCAATCAATGAGCTCAAAAATTCAGTGCCATAACTACAAGTTGCTTAAATACACGAAGCTATATATAATGTCTCACACTAGTTTACGCAAATAGCATTGTTATCAAAATGGACTAACTACAGTTAATACAAGCTAGATACGTTGTAACAAAATTCCTTTGCCGTTTGGTTTCTCTTTTGGTATCTCCATATTCCATATACAGCAAGCACGTGCCCATTGTATCTGCTGCCAACTCTATTGTTTGGTGCATTTTGCACATCTCGATCTACTTCTTTACATGGGACCCACGGTCAACACCCACTATTCTATTATACTGGTGCATTCTGCACATCTCAATCTACCTTTGTACTCAGATCCCCACGGTCAACACCCGATATTCTACTATACATGTGCATTTTGCACATCTTCATCTTACACTCGGATCATTTCGAGAAATCCTTTCAGATCAACAACGTGCCTCCGGCAAAACTAGTTATTATCACAGTCGTATATTCAGAACCCAGAGAAAAGAAGCCTATAAATACCCCCGAATTATCAAATGAAATAAACCAGTTAACTTGACCTCAATTATCTTGATCATACCTTTCAGAAGCCCAAGACAGGAGCTTACATATGTATTCGATTAACTCACCCTTTCTATTTCTCTTATTTCAACCTATTTGTGGACCCTGTTTCACACAAAACCCTTTTTTATACAAACAATTTCCTTTCACAACAACGTTGGTCATTCGCTGGTTACGGAATCCCACTTGCCATCAGATGTGCAGAACTCCTCAGAGCGGCAGTCCTTAACTGTGTTCCAGCTATCGATAATAATACCATGATCGGTGGGGAAGATGTGTTCATTTCAACGATAAAGCTCGAGTCATTAGGAGCAAAGATCCGTATTGCCAGCAGTAGCAATTCAGACAATGGCCAAAAGTATAGTAACAGAATGCAATTATATCATGGTAGGCGAGTCGGGCGCGTCCACTGCAAGAATTACGAGGTACACGTTCATATCTATAAACCTCACATTGATAGGTACGTAATTGTGTAGATTACTTCGAGCAGTATCAATACGTTTACTTCGGTGTATCAGCAATCCGGGTGCGGTACTTGTTTTTTAGTTGCGACAACTTCTCTATGTAAGCTACCTATTGAATGTGTGGGCCCATACATAGAGTATCACTCTGCTATCCGATACCGGCTAATAAACGAATTCTGCTACTATTGATAAAGATTTGATACTTAGGACAGTAGTAAAAGCCGCGTAATTAATTGAACTCTGAAAGAATAACAATGCCAAGCGTGTACAACAAAACACTTTATAAACTAACATATAACCATACATTTGATATCTACATTAAATGTAAGTCTCGCTCCTGCAAAGGTAACAGTACGCATGGTGCCAATTTTGAAATCCCAGTATGGCTCAACTTGGGAACCGGTGCGCCGAGGTCTCTGCTGCTGTATTAATTTTTCTATTTGACCGCGTGTAAGTTCTATTCCGTCATCTTCGATTACTATGTTACTGAAATGAGCGCGTGCCAAATTTGGGCTTTTACATAGTATTTGCTGTAGACCAATTTTGCTCACTCGCTGAGAGGATCTAGGGTCGGTTCTTCCTGTCTCGGATACAAACCTGGAAAGGTACGGGAGATCCGCCAAAGCATCGAGGGTAGCAAACGGTAAATGGCTGGTATTGACTAGACCCAGTGTCTCGATAGCCGTACCGCCAAGCGTTTTGATAAACGCCAGCAACTCATCATCTTGTACCGCAGAATCGATGTGTATATTAAGTGCTTTCAGCGTCGGTACCATGGCAAGTGCTTGCAGTGATTTATATCCAAGCGCTTCTCCATGGGAAACTTGTATGGACCCCAGGTTTGACTTTAGGGCTAAACTTTGGAGAAAGTAAGCAACGTCTTGGTCGCTATCCATCTCTTGATCATGCTTCCACTTGATTGCGACTAACGAAAGGTATGCTAACCGTGTCGGATGTTCAAAGTAGCAAGGTAGTTTGACAGATAAAGTTGTTTTATACAAAAAGAATTTCTCCAATGCGGGGAATCGTTCGAGCATTGTCAATAGCGAAAGATCGTTATCCAACTTGGAGTGGTATTTTAGCGACCGCAGATAGCGCATTGTGGTAAGAGATCTAATCGTAGCCGAGTCAAGAGATAAATCTGGACAGAAAAGGTCAAGCTTCGCCAGAGAGGGGCAGTGATTAAGAACAGTAACGAGAGAATCCCCGCTGAGTTGAATACCACGTATAGCCAGCGTATGTAACTGTGGCAATTGTAGTGACTGGAATACAGAAGACCAATCATCATCCTGGGGACCGTGGTTGCCAATGGATAAGAATTCCAAGATAGCCTGGCTTTTTGCAAGGTGTCGCGCAACTTGATCCTGTGGGCAATGTGACGTCGTGCTGAGGTACCGAAGGCCAAGGTCATCATTGATATAGGGATCGGTGTTGGGGAGGCCGAATAAGGTATCAAAATCCGTTGAAAGATAGCTGATCTTGGGACACCAGGAGAGCAGCGAGTCGAGATTAACGGGGGAATGGGGACTGGATATTTCGTATCGTTGTTGCTCGCTAATGAAGCAGCGCAGATCAGGACTTCTTTTCAGAATGCATTCGAGCTGGTCCTTATCCATAACATGGCCCAGACACAAATGTTTAAGCCTTGTATCGTGGTCGACTGGGACTTTTGCCGTGAAAGTTTGATCATGGCCATCGAAAGCACCGGTGCGGAGAGCAGTAAAATGGGTAAGCTCTGGACACACGTTGAGTATGTGCGGTAATAGGACCGAAGACAGATTATCTGGCAGCTTCAAGTGTGTCAGATGCGATGCGAGCTTTCGCAGCACACCAATAAATGCATCCTGATATGTAATCCTCTCGAACGTTTTGATTTCTTTTTACACGACATCATTAAACCAAGGCTTCATCCTTTTATACACTATCTTTTACCGAGGGATTCAATTGCGGTGCATTCCCAGTCCAGAAGCCTTTGCATCAAGCAGTAGAGCTCACTTTTGCCTGGTGTTATCGATGATGCGTCGAGAATGACGTGCTTTACATGGTTTCCCAGGCATCGCTCACGGCGTTTGTAGCTTTTGTATGCGTCGCTCGAACCAAGCGTAAGCTGCTTCCATACGTGCTGCATATACTGTGGAATCACGTTGTCCCATGCCCGGCACACCGTCATGCACCGTAAGCAATCTTGTTGGCTTACCAAGGAAAAAATCTCGAGGACAACATCAGCAGGCAATGCAGCCATGAATCCAAGCTCGTCGTCAGTTGTAATCTCTCCAATGATGTGATCGTCATTGCCGCTGACTGTTGTCATTATGTGCGAAAGAAGAGCTTACTCAGCCAACCAAGCACATTGGTGCCACGTATGGATGTTCTCGAAGTTGGTACGTATGTACACGCAAGTTGTGTCTTTGTTAAATAAGAAAAAGAAAGAGCACAATAAATACAGGAAAAGGAAAAAGAAATAAGAATGTTAAGCCTTGAGCGACTTTCTGGCATTGTTAATGCTCAAAGCTGCTCGCTGCTCGGTATGCTTAACCAAAGCCTTGTCGCCTGCATCCAAAGCATCCGCGATGGCAGGGAATACTTGAGAAGAATAGCCGGTCCATAAACCAGGGGCATACACAACGTGCTTGAACCATGTGCGGTCCTTGATGCCTTCAGGGTCCAACAAACCGCGCTCGAAATACGTCAAACGTTCGTTGGCTTTGGCTACGTGTTTGGCGAGACGGGACGGGAGATCAGCAAGACTTTCGAATCCCTGAACCTTCGCTTCGAGACGAACAAGGTTCTTTTCGAATCGGTTGGCAACTTTGGATAACTTGTGGATGGCTTTGGTAAGCACAGGGAATAGTCCCTTGCTCTTGGATGATGAAGCGTATGCATCGAGTCGCGTCACGTATTCAGATAGTGCATCAGCGTAGTCTCCAGGGTGCAATGGAATGATTGGGCTGTCGGCCAGGCGCAATGTTAATAAACCCCAGATTCTGACCATGGTTTGATGTGTATAGAATCCTGGATCTCCAAACTTTTCCATCCAGTGAAAACTGTTTTTTTTTTTTTTTTCGTCTCGTTAGCATGCAAAGGTATATAATCGTGTTGCACGCATACCTGTCATAGTTGCTATGGTAGACACCGTAGTCGCCATTGAAATCCATGCTGATACTGGCAATGCCAAGATGATCCAAGAAAGGTACAAAATCTGAGCCAGATCCAAGTTGGCCGATGTATGGCTTGGTTGAAGGAGCGATTGTGCGGTTGGTATGCTCGGCCCAGCCTTCGTACACGGTTCTGTTGGTGCGAGGATCGACAACGTTGCTGGTCACTTCGTAAAGAAGCTTGTTCAACGAAGGTGATGCTTCTGCGCCAAAGTGTGGACCCGATACAGCAACATCCACATTGATATACGCAAGACCCTCTTTGCTGAGCCATTCCTTATGATCCTCGACCCATTCAACACTTCCAACAAGACCGTATTCCTCAGCATCCCAAGACGCCAAGACAATGGTACGTGATGGTCTCCATCCGGTCTTTAACAGTTTACCGAATGATGCAGCAAGCTCCAGCTAATTTTTGCAGAGTATAAGTCGGCGGATCGTGTAGCACATACTTACACACTTACCAATGATGCAGAACCAGACGATGGGTCGACAGCACCATAGACCCAGGCGTCTCGATGGTTACCTGAATAATATATAAACACATTAACCAAAACTTGTTTTGTTGTCGCAGATCAGCTTTACCCAAAACAATAGCCTTCTCAGGTTCCTTGGTGCCTTTGATTACGCCAATTACATCCCAGATCGGAGTGATCTTGTAGTCAACGATATTGACAAGTTCAACATCACCTTCGGTAGGTCCACTGTAGTAGTCAACTTCTTTCGATCCGCCGGCCCAGTCATGTTCGCCACGGACACCACGGCCTTGCGTCGCCTTGAGAAGCGGCAAAGCATCGCGGTACGAAAGTGGCAAAGAGGGAATTTTGGCCAAGCCAGGCGAGTCTTCGGGCTTAATACGGGGTGCATCCTTGGTGGATGCCCAACCAGGAGTGGTAGGATCACCAGCAATCAGCGACAAGTACTCAACTGATCCACGCTGGACCGAGCTAGGGGAGCGCCAGGGACCTTCGGGGTACGCTTCCGGTGGATTGGTGAAGGGATAGCCTTCTTTGTTCAAGGGTCCATCATCGATGGGATCCGAATAAACGAGGGCACCAGCACAGCCATAGACTTCAGCAGCACGCACTTTGAGACCACGGAACGAGCCACCGTAACGTACGAGGGCGATGGTTCCGGTCAAGTTAACGCCTTGATCGACCAAATATTGAAAATCCTCCAAGCGACCATAGTTCGCATACACAACAGGGCCCGTGACACTTCCATTTTTAGAGTAGCCTAAATGCAAAAAAGAAATATTCTGTCATTCTGCTTGTGCTTTTTTTGTTTGTTATAAAACAAAATACCATGAAACGTGGGAACAACATCAGGATTCTTGCTCGTCTCATCTTCATCCACGACATCTTCTCGAAGCTCAGCCTCGTAGCGGAACTCTTCAGGACCAGACACCAATGCAAGTCGTCGTTCCACAGGATAGTTCAATAAAATGTGGTACGTGTCAATACGCGTGTCCTCAATGCCGAGTTCGATTAACTTCTCCTTTGTCCACTCGGCCTGACGCTTATCAGACTCGGTGCCTGCCAGATGAGCTTCGGACGTATATGCTTTGAGGTATTCGCGAATGCTATCATTGGAAGGGAGGTCAAGGAAGAGCTTTTCGGTTGCAGTGAGAACGTGTTCCACTGGTTCTATTGCATTCTCTTGAGTTAATAAAACTCAAAACCATAATCTTAGTTTATTTACCAGGATCAGCCTCATCAAGCCAATACACAAGTCCCCCGCCGAGGATGAGAGCGATCAAAATGGCACCAACCACCAAAAGAATGACTTTGGCTTGAGACCTTTTCGGAGGTTCAAGCGTCATTCGTTTGCGATCAAGCAACGGTGCGCTTTCGTTTGCATGTGTGGCGTTATCCCACCATTGTCGCGCTTTATCCAATGGTGATGGGCTGCTGTTTGCAGGACCAGGTTCATCCTGTGGCAGTTGTGTGTAGCTTCCCGCCATAGCAACGAAACGTAGAAAGAAACACACAAAAAAGCCCGTCATTTCGGCTCGAACTTTTTTTTTATTTTATGCGGAGATTATTTTAATCGATCGGCCGAGCGGTCGGTGATGGCTTTTTTCAACAATGCAAAAGTTTAGCCTATCAGCAATAATTACTTATCGTTTTCCATGGGAGCAAGGTTTCTGCTTATTCAACTGGTCATACACACCAAATACATATATCCTTTGACACCTCAGACATTTTAAGCGTGAAAAGTTGTAAATATTCGGTCAAAACGCGCCATAAACCAGATTGATTACGGGATGGGAACCTTGTCCTGCTGTATATGCAATTTATAGCCATTTTTGAAAACAGTGCCCAAAATTATCAGATAAAGTTTAAGCGCGCTTATAAAGATTTTAAGATTATGTCCCGGTAGATCACAAACAGCAGGGTTTTTTTTTTAATCATCACCTTCCGATATGTCCATATCATCGTCCGATATGTCCATGTCAATCTCTCCTTCTTCCAGTTCTGAGGCGTTAGACAGCTTTGGTGGGTTGGATGACGGCGGTGGCGGTAATTCAGTTTTTGTTGGGTTGCTATGTACAGGTGGTGGATAGCCATTGTAAGGGTATGTGGGATAGTAACTATCGTAGTAATAATAGGATGAAGGGGGAGGGGGAGGAGGTAGCTGCGGTGGTGGTGCTGTGGGAATACTGGCGGGCCGAGATGGGTTACTCGTCCCTTGTTGTTCGGCCGGTTGCACTGCATAGTAATATGCCGGTGCGTAGGTATAGTTAAGGTGTGGGGTTGCTTTGGTCGTGTGAGAACGACTTCGTAACTCGTTCCTCCAATCCAGGTTCGGATAATGCACCAGTTTGACGCGTTCATTGGTGCCCACCCGAACTGACCCAGCGTTTTCGTCGTCTTCATCGTCGTCTTCATACAATGCGTTGTCGTCGTAAACCTTCAAATCGGGCACATTGTCGTAGAGCACCTCCTCGGACCAGGCGGTTGGGTTTTTCCATCGTGATAACAGAACGTCTGTAATGTGGTCAGTTATTGGATTGTCATGGAAACACTGTCGCTTATTTGCCTTTCTCTTTGGGGGTGCCCCAGAACCCTGGTGGATAGCCGTGCTGGCGCATCTTGAGATAGTATGGGGGGTCGCTGTGCCTGCTGTTCATGCCGAGCGCGTCTTGCAATTTCAATGACAGCCGTCCTGGATAAAGTTCAGCTACCTCGTTCTTGAGCGCGAGCTCGACAAAGAAACGGCCGGTGTTCACGGGGCCACTTGACTTTTTCTTCATCTTTTCACGATAGTATTTGATCATTTCGTCGTCGCGTGGCTCGGAACATGCCGCGTAGCTGTGATCTTCGCTGCCACAATTCCAACATACATTGAGACTTTCCCTGATGTATTATTACGTTAGATAAACAATAAGCAAAACAAAACCGAATGCATTTTTACCTCGCACGTGGATCACCTAATGCATCAATCTCGAGTTTGGCGTAAGGCGGGACTTCCATCCGCGGACGGTCTTCGCGTACGTGTTTGTTCAACTCTTCAAAGTCATTGTAGAACTTTCCATCGTCGTAAAAGATGGGGGCGGCAACGGATGGCGATACATAGGAAGGCGTGTAGGGACGAAAGAATTTCGACTTTTTATGCACGACTGTCGCAGTAGCAGGCTTTGTAACCTGGTGGTCCTCTGCTACGTGGCCGTACGGATCGGTTTCGTGTGCGTTGTTAAGTTCAGACTCGTCATGTCGCGCTATCCGGATCTTCGTTCGATCGATACTCAGTTGCAGACGATCGGGTTCTTTGTCGGCGCAATACTCAATGTAGCTGACAGGAATGTCTTGGAGTTGCGCAATCATGCTGTGTACAAGTGTCACGGGCATATACCCGCGATCGGATGCGCTAACAAGTTGTACGAAAAAACGATCGCCGTACAGCTCGGGGTTCTGCAGGGCATCAGTAATGATCGCAATGACATTGTCTCGTATTTCTTGGGAGGCAAGCATATTAAAAGAACACAGGCGTAAAAGGTATTGCCGAAAGCGACGGGATTCCAAAGTTAAGCTAGGCTAGTTCGACTTTTGTAGACCCTGTCTGGTTGTATCTTCATTTGCAATCCCACTCCAAACGACATCACTACCGCTGCATTGTGTCGATGCAAAAATAGAATATGACTTCGGAAAATCTCAGGTTCGACATTGCAAACCACTCGAGCATTTCCCCTGAAAGCTAATAACCAAATCGTGCACTGTAGTAGAAGCGAATCGCTGCTTGATATCCGACAAGCTGTTAATGTCGATCCACGTTCGTCGGTTTGGTGGGATATGGTCGTCGGTTTGTGTTGCAGCCTCGTTCTATTGAACTTATAGACTGACGATATCGTAGCAAACAGGACAGCGCTGGCCGCTTCCTGTGCTGCAGTGACATCGGTTCTTTCTGGGTTTCCGGTGAGTTGGATAAAGGGCGACCGATAAAAGAGTATGACTAACACGGCCGATGCAGTTCGACTCGGTAAAGACCCGGATGCAAACCCATCACTACAATTCCTTGTTGGACTGTGTAAAGATAACGTACAAGGAAGAAGGCGCTCGGGGGTTCTTTCGCGGCATGATTCCACCGCTCATCACCGTGAGTGCCATAAAATCAGGTACGAAAAAAAAGCAGCGCATTTGGATTATGATTCGATTCCTAAATTTGGACCTTGCGTGACCAGTGGCATTCACCGTCTACGAAGGCACCAAGCATCGGTTACGACACTATCCAGGTTTGGAAGGCGACACATTAGGCTCGTTGACAGCATTGGCTTCCATAAGTGGTGCCGCCAGCGGTGCGTTCATTGCGGTGTTGAGTTGCCCGCTCGAATTGGTCAAGATTCAACGACAGCTCGAGCAGATGATTGCCAAGGAAAAGAGTTTAGAGGCACCCAAATCATCAAGTTGGAACGCAGCACGACAGATCGTCAGGAGGAAAGGAGTGTTTGGGCTATGGAGTGGACTGCGTTGTCATACCATCCGGGAAACCATGGGTACATCCATCTACTTTGGTACCTATGAAACGGCCAAGCGAGTATTGAACGGAGGTCAGCAAACGCCTGCCAGTCCAATGACGCATTTCATGGCAGGAGGCATGTGCGGCGTGCTGAGTTGGCTCGTGGTGTTTCCGGTGGACCTTGTCAAGTCGCGACTGCAAAAGGAGGTCATGATGACCGAACCAAAATACAAGTCGATCCGTGCGTGCGCGACGGATGTTGTACGACGCGATGGTGTCCGTGGTCTCTATCGCGGGTTAAACGTCACCTTACTGCGTGCATTCCCTATCCATTCCCTCCAGTTCCTGGTCTTAGAATACGTATACAGCTTAATCCCTCCTCGGGCAACTTAAAAAAGTAACCTATAATCGTTTTTGGATAAAATCACTCTCCATGCCAAGATATGCACAAGGTTGCTTAGCAACTGTTCCCAAGTGACACAATAGAAGGCGACGTGGCATCATCTGCTCACAGAAACGAGAATCCAAGCACTGAGTAAACCTTCTGACAAATCTGGAATATGATTCGTATTGACGTCGATGCTTTCAGCAATAAAAAATTATATTCGGCCGCCGGGTTTTTTTCATAGGTTCTCAGCAGAATTTCGGCGATCATGAGAACACGTAGTCCCGCCCTGCGAATATTCCTTGCTTTCCCTTCCTGATAAGCTAATGGTTTTTTTAATGGTTCCAAAGAAAAAAGAATAATTACAAATGACGGTTAAGATATATTAAGAGGAAATATGGTTATCGTCGTATAAAGAGAGAGAGGAGAAGGTTTAAAAGTCGCCGCAGTCGCCGCAGTCATCATCCATGATGGCATCTGCAGCCATATAACCAAGCATACCGGCGCCAAGACCAACTGCAGCTGCACCTGCCATGCCCATGCCACCGCCGCCACCACGATGTTGATTGGCCATGACCATTTGTGGCTGCTGGCCGTAAGGCTGTCCGTAAGGTTGGCCGTAAGGTTGGCCGTAAGGTTGACCGTAAGGCTGGCCATAAGGCTGACCATAAGGCTGTTGTCCGTAAGGCTGTCCGTAAGGCTGTCCGTAAGGCTGTTGTCCGTAGGGCTGTTGTCCGTAGGGCTGCTGGCCATATCCCTGGGGGGCACCAAAACCACGGTTCTGGGGTGCTGGGGCACCAAGCGGTCTATCAACCGGATGTTCCCATTGTCGATGAGCCTGGGGTGTGTAGACGTAAAACCAACGCTGCGATGACGGATCGAACTGTGTGATCCAACCCTCGCCTAACTGTCGAGAATCAGGGTTTTGTGGCTCTGAAGGCGGCGGAGGGGGTGCGTATTGTTGCTGAACGGGAGCAGCCTTCTCGGCAGCGGGCGGAGCGGGCGACGCATGTTGCTGGGGAGGAGCAGGCGAGCCGCTTGCTTGCGTGTATGGTGGTGGAGCCTCCTGGTAAGGTGCGGGCGTGCTTGAGGTCGAAGAGCGTTTGGAAAATAAACCCATTGGGAAAGGAGGTGCAAAAGAAGGTTGATTTGTTCCACGCACTTTTTATACCGCACGCCTACAGCTCGGGATTGGAAATGTTTCACTGCCTGTGCGCTGGAAGGAACTACTGGTTTCTGGCTTTACCATTCGTCATACTTTTTGAATGGACAGCGAATTTTTTTTATTATGCAATGCTAAACGTACAATGTAAATGAACGGGAATGCTGGGAAATCGATATATGCAATTGTAAAATGAAACATGTCGAGCGTAAGGGGAATCAATCGGTGTGATGTCTTCTCGATCGACAACAGACTCTGACCACAAACTGCAGTCCATAAAGTATTCGTCGACAAATGGCACGTGCGAACTCTGGGTGGGCATCGACTATTCTATCCTTTCTAATTGCGTGATGGCTGTCAACAAGCAACAACATACAAGCCTATACAAAGAATCGGATCTGATAAGCCAGAACGAACCGAAACGAATCCAAAGCGCAAACAACAACATACACAAACCGTCATCAGCACACCGAACCCGCAGCTAGCTGAAACCATAAACATGATACATTCTTGATAGAGGACGGCCTGACGAACAGGCATCCCTGCTAAGATCTGGCCCGTCATCATACCCGGGATGTTGATCATTCCCATGACACTGAGCTGGGTAAGTGCTGGCAACATGGACACACGGATGGCTTGCAGAGCCAACGTCTTTACCGCTTCGATTCTCGAGGCGCCGAACGATAAGCGGGTTTCTATAATGGGCGCGTGGATGCTGTGTGTTTTTGTTGAATCAGCGTGTCAATAAAAAATGTAACAAATAAACCGACTTACTTTATTGATTCGACACAAACACCCGTCGCCATAGCAACGCTTCCCATTGAGTTGCCCAGAAGCATTCCCATGACTGGAATAAATGTCGCAGGCGTCCAGAACGGCGTTTCACTTAACGCCAACGACACGCCGAGGAAACATACCACACCATTGCTGATCAACAGAATGACAAAGATGATCGGGAACTTTTTAAACAACAATCAAGTCAGTTGACACCATCACACGATAAGGTAAAAAAAAATAATACTCACCAACCCTTTAAGTGTTTTTCGTGTTCGATGGTAAACCGTCTCGTACGATCCGAGAAGAACCAAACCCGCTGAAACGTAGGCGCATTGATTAATTGCGAGGCCTTACGTACCTGGATTGTCCACGTACCTGAAATCAGCATCACTGGTTTGGCATTATTGACATGTAGCACATCATCGAGAACGAGGCCCTGAATGGTTTATCAGTTTCAGAGCGGAATGAGATTATTGATGGGAACGCACCATTAACGTAAGCTGCAATACACATCGTATACTCGATATAATGAGCGGAAACCCTAATCGTACACCGACGACATGGCTGATATATGCTAAAGGAAAGGGCAAGTTAGTTGCTGAAACGACAGAAAACTGGCGGATATGGGGCATCAAGGAAGGAGAAAGACAAGCTACCTGTAAATAAAACAAAGAGAGATGCACCAAATACATTGGACCAGTCTAATGATACCTGCGACAGACCTCCATCCATGGCCTTCTTCCTTTTAAATGAGCAGAAATTTACAGGTGGAAGAAAGAAAAGAAGAACGTCGGATTTGCGAGCGGCTGGGTATAATTTTTGTACAAAACTGTTGAATGGTTGGATAACTCAAGCGCCAGGTTTCAAAAAAAATGAAAGCGCCGCTGATTGAATTTGGAGAGTGGCAAGTAGCCCGACATGCTCCGCGCCCTTCTTTGGTATTGCATAAAGATGCATTGCCCCTTTATAGACCCCACATCAAACTTGGTCCGGTCCTTCCTCTGCTGCTGAGTGTGCTTTTTTCCTTTGGGGGGACTAGACGCCCCCCTCGTTTAGCGTCATCTCGCTGTGGCGAAGCATGGATTGGTCCCGCGGTAAACCGTGAACCCACAATAGAAACTCAGGAAACAAAAAATACCTAATGGATCGTGTTACAACAACCTTCTTTTATTGTGCAATCAGTGCATTGGCAAGATTGAATGCCAAACTCTGTGATATCTTGATGACCACCTCGTCGTTCGACACCACTGTATCGGGACGAACGCGGTTATAACATTTAGCAAATACATTTGCATGCAAGTCTTTGTTTTTTTGTGTGCTTTGCAGCCGCCGCATCAAATCGAGTGTCTCGTTTTCATTGAATATGACACTCTTGGAAACATCTAGTAAGAACATCTTCGTGAGCATTTTCTTAAAACATCATGCAAAGTGCTTTTACCTTCCAATATTGACAGACTGTCGATGAGCAAGATGACTTGAAATTCTGCAGGGGCATCGATAGACGACAGCAATTGCTTTATGAGATCGGCGGCTTCACCCAATCGGCCTCCCTTAGATCCGGAAAAGAGATTAGGTTTTTTTTCTTCTCTAAGAAACCGAAACGTTTTATGCTTACGTGGAGAAGTGTTCGAAGGCGTTGGTATTGACTGAGGAATCGATAGTGCGTGCTTTTTTGTATGGCGTCTCTAGTATCATCAGTTTCTGCAATGACCTCCTCCAGTATGCCTGAGTGCAGTATCAGTTACAAAGCTGTTCGTGTGTTGCATAAATTTGTGCATACCACTGTCCAAATATTTCCTCAGTGCGGTGTCTGCCAGCTTGTCCAATGAAACAATGTCGCCTGCTCGCGCGTAGTTGATGGTTGCATCGCGCATTTGACCTTGCTCCTCGTATTTTTCTGCCAGCACCTGCAGAGAAAAAAAAAACAGTTAATCCCAGTACCCGGACTGGAGGAGAGTCTAAACCTTACTTTGCATAACATCTTTTTGAGCCCAGAAAAATGATACTTTTCGCAGCCTTCAAGCATGGCTTTCAAGGCATCAGTATCCGTCGTGGAATCTATCCGCTGCTTCAACAGCTAGAAATCGTGCTTTAGATTCATATGTTTCGCAAGCCAGCAACGTGTTACCTGTTTGGCCCAAAACTCACGGTTGGTACGACAACCAGAAACATAGCCCACTGCCTCCTCCCACATGTTGAATTCATGCGCGACTGTGTTGGCGTATGCATTCATAATGTGATAGACTGGATTTATACATTCCTCGTGATCCGCGTCGCTGGATGCTGGCAAATCGCCGCTTGGCATAATGCCTGCGCTTATGAGCGCGTGGCCCATGTGGGTCTGCAGCCAGAGATCATCAAATGCACTAAACACACCATCCCAATCGTGGAGCAACAGGGCATAACACGCAGCGACAACGTCATCTTCATCTGACAAAGATCGTTCGGCTATAGCTGGAATATCTTTGCGTGATCGGAACGGATCGGTATAGATTAACAATCCCACAAAGCTTTCGAGGAACGTGCCGGCTTTGCTGATTACTTTTTCGTCGCCACACAAAATCTTTAGCACAACGTTGATTTCCTTTCGTACGCGTCGGTCGCACGATGAGCAGTCAAACCGTTCTAGCTCATCCGCCATTTGTCTTCTGAAAACTGCCCACTTGTACCATGCGGCCTGTGTCGTTGAACTGCTGCTTGATCCAGCAGGAAGGGGCGGCATGGTCTCTGCAACACGGATGACTTTGTGTAAACAGCCTTGGTTTTCCAATGAAAGCGAGTCAACGCAGCCTTTGAGAATCTGTGTGGCTTCCTCTACGTTTCCACGCAGCAAGTTCCTTCAGCATACAATGTCAGCTTGGCACGGCAGCGAGTTTGTAGGTTTATACCTGCGCACATGCATCCAATCAACAGCGTCTCCAGACTCTTCCTGATCGTCGTCACCTGATCTGTTGCTGATATCATCACGATCGACAATCACTAGTTCTTCATCATCGCTATCGAAGCTGTTGTACCGTTGCAGATCTTTTGGTGATGACTCTTCTTCAAGCATTACCACTTTAGTCTCCACTGGACTGCACATGGAAATATAATCACATTACCTGATAGCGGATATAAATTGAGCCAGGTAACCAGGTCATTCACGACCACATCGTTATCGTTCTCAGAAAAATTGAGGCGTTCGCACAGATCCCATATCCTCATCAACTTGTAGATATAGCTCTTTTCATCCTTATCACCACCATTCTAACGGCGTAAACCTCTATATATAAGCAATTCCTCAACTGCTTTGCAAGTATTTACTAACCTGGTTTAGCCAGTCAAAGTACTGCAATAAAAGGGTGTTGTATTCATGTGCGCAGCTTATGATCTCGGATTTCCTGCATCAACGCGCCATGATGAGCCAAGTTTCCCATCAACCGAATCATCTATCGCACATACCGGCCAGAACCGATGAACGGTGATGATGAACCCATGTTGATTTGTTCGATGTTTGCGAAAATCTCATAAGCGTGCCGATAAAACTAACAATGACATCGGACATGAATATATGCATGATTTTCCTCTGCACTTTGTACCTCTTGACGACTTGTTGGCGCGCCTTCTTTCAATTCAGAGAGCCGTCCAAATACCAAGGACAACTTTTACGAGATTAGCAACCGTTCGATGGAAAACAAAGTGTTGACATTACCTCGCCAGGGTCACTATCAGCAGCACTCTGCTGAAAGGAAATGAATGGTCAATACATGATCGACTCGACGCTTCTTTCGACCTACTTTGCTTGTCGACATTCTTTTTTTGTTCTTGGCCTTGATCTCAATCAGTACTATTACTTTTGACACGTCCCATGACACGCCTGTACCTGATCCGCTTCCGATTCAGAAGAAGTTGCAGCCTATGCATTTCAATCAGCAACGCGCACGGATCTTTTGAGCGGTTTAATTTACTTGTGAATTGCTTTCTCGGGGCGATCGTGGATATTGTTGACTGTCGTCTGTTCCGGAATCCGCGCTGCTCACTTTGGTCCAGTTTGCGGTGTCGTCTGAATGACCACTTTTCTCGACTTTTTCGTATTCTTCACTCGAAGGCGACGAGGAGCGATCGAACGATCCGACCGGATTTTGCTTTGAAGGAGGTACTGCGCGCGCTGCGTTCTTCTTTGATTTACCCATTGGTTCAAAAAATAGAGGTTGGAGCGGAAAATGCGCATACTGCACGGTTTGATTGATTTTATTCACAGACGCGTGCGCGCGCAGCCCTCCTTTGCAAGAAATTGTCTCATAGCAACACACTGTTGTCAGTTTGTTTGTGCAATCATACAATCGCCTCATATAATTGACTACCAAGGTGAGTCACAATGTCCCAGCGCACGGTTTATTAAGATACATATACAAAGGATTCTACTACGAAACGAAGAAACGGGCGTATCTGCCTTTACTTTTCTTCCCCGGAACGTAAACCCTGATACGTATCCTACACATATAGCAATCTCCATTATCAGCTTTGTGGATGAGGTTTGGTTGTATCTCTTTTCACATTTCATTATGCGGTTAACTGACAAGTGCAGCATGATATCCCCTTGGGTATGTAATGATTTATACATCTTTTGATTGACAGAATATACATAACTCACCTTAATGTAGATGAGGTGGCATGCACTGTTTTTCTTTAATAGTATGGACAAAAACATATGAAGGAAGCCTTGGATGCTGCCATCGTTGTGAAAGAAATCCGCTTGCCTACACGGATCCGACATGCGGGGTAAAGTAGGTATTGTTCCACAATACAGGAGCTATTGGTGTTCTGGCATCTCGTCATAATGCTCTGAGAGCGTCTTAATGTGCCACCAACTGGCACAATCCACCACAGTTATAGCCAACTGCTACATGTGTTGCGCGTAAAGCTCAATTTCCAACTTGAAAATATAAGACCAATTTTACCTTTGGTTTAATAGCTAATTAGCTCTATACAGAGTGGTGTACATACCTTTGCATGGAGAGCATGCTTTGGTGTAATTTTTGGTATTTATATACATATGTATGGATCAGAATATCAGGACTTTTTTTTCTATATAAAATTTGCTTTCCACGAGGTTAACGTCTATACTCGGGACCTGTACGCGTTACAACATTTAAATGTTTCAAAAAAACCAAATTTACACTTTTCTTTTTATCTGCGTTACTGTCGTTAAAGTAGATCATACGCTTTCATTTACTCAATAGTAGGAAGCATCCTAGCCATGTCGACGCGGGAAAAGGACAATTCCACCGATCAACAGACCAATTTCGAAACCAGAAATAGTGACTCGGGAGTAAGAATTTAAGAGCAATAAGTGTTTATGGAGATTGCTTATAATGCGGGAAGCAGGATAGCGCCGAATCTACGCCGGAGGAAAAAAGTTGTAAATTGGACGATGGGGTTGTCGATAAAGGATACGCGTGGCTTGTCGCTATCGGCACAACGGCATCGTTTTTCTTTGTAGGATTGCCACAGAACTGGTGAGCTCGAATGACATGACAACGTTGCACATTTGTCCAACCTCGAGTTTCTTTTTTCCGCACAATGTAGGGGTACGATCATGCTATGTTTGTGGAACGTACACTGATGTCTTTCGACACAGGTGTAATTCAAGACATTTACCTGAAAAACAATATATTCCGTGGTTCGGACATGACAACCCAGTTGACATTGGTGGGGTCACTGCTTCAAGCTCTGCAAGTACGTGGTTATTACTCTTTAAAATTTTATTATCGAAAATTTCGAGTAACATGATCTAAACCAACGGCTGGCAACAGTGCGCATGTGTCATCATCAGCAACTTGCTCTACAATAGGTTGGGGGCTAGAAAACTGACAATACTGGGTGCAATAATGACTTTTCTCGGATTAATGGTAACTGGCGAAACAACCACGGTAAGCATTACAACAAGCGGTTTATTTTATTACTCCTGACAGCTAAATGATGCAGGCGTGGCAAATGTGCCTTTCATTAAGCGTATGCATGGGCCTGGGGATAACATTTTTATCAGGAGTAAGTCTACATTTGCTATTATGACAGTTTACATTGATTTGTGTATCAAAAGGTTGCAGTGCGAGTTTTACCCCAATGGTTTGAAAAGAAAAGGAGCACAGCATTTGGATTACAAGCGAGCTCGTCTCCGTTAGCCGGCTTTCTGCTTCCATTTATCATTGTACCCGTATATAACAGACTTGGCCATCAATGGTATATTCACTCAAGCGAACACCCGTTGCCAGTATACTGACTTTTATCCGAAAAGGATATTTCGTGTTTTAGCATTTATGTCCATTGGAATCAATATCCTACCGATCGCATTCGTAAAAGATCAAAAGAGTCACAAAGCAGCACAGAAAAAGGCGAAGAATTTCGATTTTAGTGTGCTGAAAGACGTAAACATGCTCATCTGGATTGCGGTGGGCCCCTTGAACTTTTCGGCGAGAATTATTACAATGACATTTTTGCCATGTATGGGTATTCCGTAACATTTAGAATTTAATGTTGCTAACTTTTGAAACTAGCGTACGGAACCTATAATGGTCTTACCGATACCGAAGTAGCAGCACTTGCTGCTGTCGCTGCTGGTTTGAATCTGGTTGGGAGACTAGCCACAGGGTGAGAAATAGATGCGCATAGTTATGTAGCGCAATTGCAAGTAACTAATTGCACGGAACTTCATAGTGTAGCGGCGGATCGGGTAGGGAATATGAATACATACACTATCTCTACATTTCTTACAACCCTGTCTGTCTTTCTCATTTGGATGTTTGCATATGACTTTAAATCCATGATTGCCTTTTCAGTCGTATTCGGCGTCTTTTCCGGAAGCTATACCGTCCTATGTATGTGAATTTAACTTGCACAGTCGCATGTGATATACTGACGATGTTGGTTTAGCCGCACCTATAGCCTTAAATATTGTTGGTCTCGAAAGGTTCCCGTCTGCGCTAAATTTTACCATGCTTGCACATGTTCTAGATGTGATCATACCGGTCGTTACCAGCAATCGAGCAAGCAACCATAATACCGGCGACAGCGATCCATATCGATTATACAAACTTATCGGCGGATCAACCTATGCCTTATGCACTTTACTTGGCATACTATTAAAATTCCGGCTTAACAAGAAGTGTATAGCAAAAGTGTAATATATTTACAATATAGTTTGCTCATGCCCCATATGAAACACTACAAAACAAGTTTATTTTTTAAACGGTTATCCTTTTCGGCAACGGGATTACGACCATCGAGGCCGTCGTAGGATCTGCCTGTGCGCCATGTGGAACCACCGCTACCTGCGAATGGATTCGGTGGATCGGGGTTATACACCCGTCATTCTCATCCTTGTACTGCCAGAGCCATTCTTCAAGAGTCGCTGGCACAAAACGTCGCTCCTCCTTTGAACTGTACCAACGGACAAACGCAAGATGGTAGACCAGTGGTATACAGTTGACGATGATTTTGTGCTTGAAGAAGTACATCATGCGCCCAGGATATACACGACTCACACCACGCCGCAAGTACGTTACTTGAATATATGAGCCATTGTTTCTCCGCTCGTAATGGGCGTCGACCGTGAGGTCCCTCCCGTACGCCTCCAGGCAGATCGCCAGCAATACCTGGTCGCCGTTATATAAGATGGTCCCAGCCGAAAGTCGGGCGCAAACGGATGTTTGGTTTTCGTGCTGCCACCAATTGTCGTTTAGCAGGCTCTGCTGCTGTATTGTCATGAGCCACGGTACTTCCCATACAACCAGCCCATACCTCTTGTTGACAATTTTTCCGGTCTCGTCATCCTTATGGACTGTTTTATGTTGGTGCATCCATAAACCACTGTTCGCGTCGCTCGTAACCATTCTTGCGGCCGTCGACGCTGATGTTAAGAGCGCGTACGTTTCGTCCTTGAATGAGTAGATTATTGGGCTCTAACGACCAAGATTTGCCAGCATCAACCGGTTGAAGGGGTCAATGGAACTTTCTCCAGTCGCCAATACACGATAACGAAAAAAAAAAGACGAAAAATTGTCAATTCGTCTTTTTTTTCGTTATCGTGATATGGCCTCCGCGAAATCCAAAATCTTAACCCATTTCATCTTGTGCTCATCCTTTTCGAGAACACAGTTCCTTCCTTCGCCCAGTACGTTGCCGCCCATGTCGACTAGCATTCGATTGTCTTCTTCGTTGACCACATTTTCCTCTCCTTTGGTTGCCCCGCTGTTGTTCGCCTCGTCTGGAATACTGTTTTTTGCCACACTGCCCTGCAAAAGCCATTTGCTCCCGTGTACCACGTTTATACCGTGACCTTTCATATGTTCGATAAAACTCTAGTTGTTGCAAGGTTACTTCGATGTATCGGGCAGTGGACTCCTCCTTCTTCCCTTGTGAGAACATTTCTGGCTGTGTGGAAGGAAAGAGTATACAATTCAAAACCTAAATTATTACACCTACTGGTTTCTGTATAAGGATGTAACAGTGCAGACAACAGTACACTTGCAATCGTATACGTTGCTGACGGTCAGACAGTGTAAACAATAACCCAAAGGTGAAAATGGTTATGAAAAGTATAAACAATGAGAGCTCCGGTATCCAGGAATCCTGCTTTATATATACGTCAGATATTAGGGGGTACCGTCCAAGGCGCCTATGATCGACAATCTATGAATTCTATTTATAGCTATACGTAATCCTAATATCCTTATCCAACCATGCGCCATACCAGTTATCGTATGCTATGTCTGTCAATACGGTATATAGATACTGTATGACGATCAACGGCTTTGCAAGCTGGATAACGTCTGTAATAGTACTCATTTTTACAAAGTGTAGACGTGATAAACGCGACGGTTCTCTAACTTTAAGGGGCCTCGAAAACTTTTACCACGGTTGAAGTATGGGCAAGGAGTCACAGCCGTCATTGCGGTTCGGCCCCATTTATTGTGGAAGCGGAAAAAGGAGGAAGGACCTAAAATTGTTGTGGATAGTTCTGACTTTTTATTTGTGAACAACCAGATCATATGACGTTTACAAGTATCAGTTTTTCTATCTTTATTCTTCTTTTATCAAATTTGTTCAAGCTTTTCTTCGTGAAGCCAAATCTGTACTTCTTTGATCAATCCTCTACTACTGTACAACGCCGCGCAGCTTGCTGTTTATCCATCATGGCACGCGCGGCAACGTTGTGTCGTATACAGATAACGTCGTTCTCGTTGCTACCTTTGAGCTAATGTGGACTTCATTGGCCACATGCGAATAACACAGCCAAGTGTTTGGATACTGGAAAAATCTGTCCAAAAGTTTCATTAGTAAATAGACCAGAGACGGCACCAGATATAGCAGCCACATTCTGTCTACTATATAGTACACCATTGTCACCGACCAATCAGTCACATATCTTGGAATTCCATTCAACAATAATGTGCTTTTGGCCACATAGCCACTTATCATACAGAGCAATCCATTTCTTGAAGCTACTCAACACTCTTGAATTTAGTGCCACTGGAACCACAAGGCTCCTATCAGCACATATCTACAGCCAGTTCATAAAACTGCAATATAGTATGAATTAGTTGTCCAAAAGCTGCTCAAGAAACATCTCAAGCTCCTGGAAAACCGCCTAAGCAAATTGCCCACGAAAATGTAAGGTAGCTCATTCAACCCTTCCGTCGTACTGTTGGGAAGTGTCTTAAAAAGGAACTAAAGGCTATGTGACGCTCTGACCTTAACTGGCTTATACACAAGATTCAGACATAGGTGTTAGACTTGGTGCATCGTCCACTCGCTCAAAAACGTTATTACTTTAATTGCATTGTCCTACCCTGCATTCCCCCATATAAAAATACTTGAGCTCAGAATAAATAAACAAGGGCTTTTCTTCCCAAGTGAGGATAGAAGGGAGCTGCCATGTGAGTGCTCTTTTGAAGTCTGAACCTTTATGTATACTTATACGTTGTAAATTTGGTAGCGATAATTATTCCCGTGTGTGTGTGTATTTTGAATTCACGCGCAACTGCAAGATTTTGTATCCTTCCGTATCAATTGTAAACCGATTTTTCCTTCATAGTGCGTTTGCATATCGAGTATTTTCTGATAGTGATAAAGGTAGAGATTGCATTGTGCATTTGGTTAGAAAATCTTCTTTGCTCACATGGCAGGACCTCTCTATCCAGATCCTGTCGCTGTCTCAAATCCCTGTCCTTCATTTCAACAACCACTACAATGACATAGAGATCGCGGCTGTCGGAAAACTCTCTGAAAGGAGTCTATTAGTTATGTTCAACCAGATGAATTACCTGAATTTCAGCTACTTTGAGCCAGCTGAAAGCCTGACAGAAAGGCACACAAAGCTCTATAATTAGATCTAAGAATCGTATAGCTCTCCAAAAGAAGCCAATGTATAAATATTGTTTCTTCCAAATATGTGTACTTCTTTTATTACTTTTTTGTATCACATTCTATGCTGAACTAGGTTGTAGCTATATAACCTGACCAATGAGCCGTGGCGCATTTCCAATCAATGGGGTGATTGGGCAGTCAGCAGAAAAAAGCTACGTTGCTGTATTAATTGGATCTTATATCATTATCTAAGGATGAGCTATCACTGTATATCTTTGACTAGGAATAATAATAAGTACCAGAATGCTGTTGCGGCAGTTTATTTGATGACGCGTACAATACCTGAGAAGCAGTATTATTCCTATAAGATGTTCACCGGTTCCACCATACGTTGATTTCAACTATAGAGCTTACCACACTGTGTACCTGTGTCCCGTAAAAAAAAAATGCAAAGCAAAGCTCCGTAGCGCAAACTGTAGAAGAGAAGATTAAAGGGCAGCTATTTTCTTCACATAGCCGATACTTTTCAAAGTATATATGATCGGCCGGCTAGTATTAGGACTTGAGTTAGTATCGATATATATTCAAAAGCTTACCTAGATTGTGGTGGTATCCATGACTATTAGTGCCATCTAAAAAGATCACGAGTTGGCCATATATGCAAATTCTAATGCTAAGCATTATAGTACTTGCGAAGGTATATATTGACAGAGTTATATCCAGTAGTCATGTGTATTGTACACTTAGATATTGTGAGCTATGAGGACATTCAAGTGATCATTTGCTATGCTAAAGTTCCGCACGGAGCCTTCAAGTACACAGCTTCAATGCATCGCTCAGATAGTCTCCATAACGAATTCAATGGGTGGTAAGTCTTGTGCACAAAAATCTGTTTGGGGCAAGAAACGGAGGTGAACTGCGTCCCAAGGACCATCCAAGGTAAGCGAAGTGGGAGTATGAGTTACTTATAAAGCGTAAGCTCAGAAAGTAGCTTTGCGCGGGCAGTTTCTTCAGTTTGCCAGCACAGAGCGAGCATAAGTCCGTTGGGTATTTGGATCGCAGTACTGGATGAAGGTGTGTTTTGTTGGAGATACGGCCCAGAAGTAGTCACCATCATGCAATCCGAATCCCGTGAGGCAGTCGAAATCGCCAAAAGGACCTCCACTGTTCCGAAAATAACTTTGTTGGGATGGCAGAAGATAGTGCAGAGTTGATCAGGTGGGAAAGCCAGCATAAAGAAATACTGCAATGCAGTTGATACTATACATGGTAAAAAAGAAGAATTTTTTTTGGAGCTGAGCCAAATTTATCGTGAAGCTTCTTTGCACCTCATTACTATGCCAAAAGAGCCACACGCGAAACCGTCCGAGATCGCGCGAAGAGAAAAGAAAAAAGCCAAGGTGGAAGAACCTGCTCCACCTCCACCGGACAAACCGCAACAATGTAAGAGATCGAACCATCGGCATTCCAGATCTGAAATAGTTTACTTTTTTGACAGGTCATTTTTGGGTTGCCCGGAAGCGGCGTTATTGTAGTTTGCCAGCTAAGCTTACCAACAAATTCTGTGGCGAGCATTTGAATCAAGAGAATGGCAATGAAAAATCCAAAAGCGATCGTCGAATCCCTTGTCCTTATGACAATTCACAGTAAGTTACCTTTGTGAAACAAAGAAAAACTATAACGCGAGTGAAGTACTGTTTTTGAAAAGGATTTGGAAACCCATATGCAACTTCGGTGCAACTCACGTCCACGGGAACCAGAAGTATTCCACAGTTTAAACGTCAATTGCAGCGTGCCATTGTCCGCGGAGGAACTCGAGTTTCAAAAGAATATCTACTCGCATAAACAGATGCATCCTCAGCCTTGGATCACTCGAGTGCAGCTTGCCCAACTTGCACGGCACGAATTGGATACACTTATTGAAAAAGTGAAAAATGTTCAGGTCCCATCTATCGAAAGCTCCATACTCACGCACGATGCTGCGGAAAGTAAGAGGTATGTAATGCAATTGCTAACTGGCAAACGAATCTAATATGGAATTAGACAGAACGTTAAGCAAACAAAGCATCTGGATCAGCAGGTAACAAGCCAGATTGTTTGAATTGGTTCAGAGGCTAAAACGAACCAAAGTCATCGCTGCTAGGTCATATGGCTAGTGCCGGAATGCTGGATAATAAGGAGGCTTGCTTTATCGAGTTTGGTGCTGGAAAAGGTACATTATCTTGCCCATATTATAATGAAGCCGAACTCATCTATGACAAGCTGAGCTCTCCGCGTATGTCAAGGCAGCAGTGGCAGAAGTGAATGGAGAAGCAACATACGTTCTTGTGGATCGAAAAATTGTCAGGAACAAGGTTGATAATGCTCTGATGGGTCTATCCACCAAACGATCCACAGTTCAACGCGTCACGATCGATATCAAGGATTTGGATCTTTCAAAAGTACAAGCACTGTCGGACGAAAATGGCAAACGAAAGAAAATCGTTGCATTATCCAAGCATTTGTGTGGCAGTGCTACTGATATTACACTCAAATGCTTAATGAATTACGTCGAAAGTGAAAAGGCGGCTGGAAACACGTAAGTGATGATCTCTCTCAAGTACCTTTTTTTAAAAGAAAAAAAAAGTTAACTGTTCTATTGTCAGGTCTCCCATTTCAGGCATCATCATTGCACTTTGCTGCCATCAACTATGTCGTTACGAAATGTATCCAAATATTCCATATTTGGACCAAGTTGGCTTCAGCAAGCTCGATTTCGCGCGATTATGTAAGATGAGTAGCTGGGCTATTTGTGGTCAGCGGACGCAAGCGGAACAGGGTGAAGAAGATGATCATGCTACAGTGGCGCAGGAAGCTGGTGATGCAGATCTGACAACGTACGTTCTTTGTGTACAATGCGTGGATTGCTTTTGGCTAACCAGTGAAATATAGCGGACACTACTCTGGCTTGGACCACAATGACCGAGAAAAGATCGGATACCGGTGCAAACGTGCGATAGATACTGGCAGAGTGCGCTATTTGGAACAGTACGGATTCAAGGTGAAGCTGGTTTACTATGTGGATTCGGCAACCAGTTTAGAAAACTGTGCATTGATAGCTGTGCCAGAGGAAAAATAACATGCTTTGTTCCTTTTTTTATTTTTTCATTGATCGGATCGTGTTTGTCAACCGCTTCAGCGTGCCCTGCTATTATAGTTGCGTCACGCTCAGTACTTGTTGCCAAGACACCCGTGTCAAGGTCACTTACTTCTTTGGTTTTTATCCTGGCAGCTTTTTTCACGGTGCTTTGTGGAATAATGTCGTAATCAGGCGCAACTGCTTGTGGCACCCGGACATGCATTCTTCGAGGATCGGAAGAATTGCTAGAGAGGTTGTTAGAGTGAAAAAAAAACGCGCATGACAAACGTTAGCTTACCCTTCTTCTCTGTCATTCTCGGGCCGGTATCTCTTTCGACGCTGCAGCCTAATCGAAATGTTAGCAAAGCACCAGCAACCTGTGCTTTTTCCAGACATACATTTCTTCACGAGAATACTCGCGCTTCTCATGCATGCGTTCTCTGTAATTATCACTGCGCTTGATAACGAGGCGACTCCATTTGGCAACAAGCTGTTCGGCCTTGCGTCTGACGCGTGCTTCGACGCGGGGCGACCGCTGATAGAAATATACGATTTTGCCCACGCCACTTTCTCGCAGATGGCCACTGCTCATTGTCAACTATTCGGTCCGGTGAGAACTTGGCCGCAACCATACGGGTTCTTTGATTCGCTTACCGAGTTCAAGATATCCAGCATGGAGTTTTGAATATCCAAGCTGGGAAGGGATCGATCTGGTAACGGTTCCAGCCAAAGTCGGATCGTGTCAAGCAACTGGTTGTCCAAGATACTGTCCTGGGCCGCATCACTAAAATTCAATCGAAAATGAGTCCCCACTGTCTTGAACCCCATGATAACGCCGGACACTTTACAGCGTAAGCAAAGCCGTTGCTTCGTGAAGCATCTTGAGCTTGGCGATGGCGGGCTTCCTTTCATTGTTCGATTGGTTATCCATTTCTGCAGCCACCTTCATCTTTTCCCGCAACGCCGAAAGCTCGTCATCCATAGCCCGTTCCAAATCTTCTTCGTCGGCCTTCTTTCGTTTGCGTTTGCCACTTGACATGACCTTTTCGGAATATCGATCAAACACCTCCAAAAATGCTGCTTCTCAGTCAGTTTGATGTTTTTTTCTAACAGAAATAAAAGGTGGAGCTCACCTTGGCCAGGATCTAATTCTGCTCGTGGTTGTGAATCTTGTTGTTCACCTTCTTCGCCAACTGCTCCTTGCTTCCTTGATCGTAATTCTTCACGCATGCGTTCCAAATCAGGATCATCGTCTTGTGTTGATTCGCGATTGGCTCGTTTGAAAGAAGGCAACTTGGGTCGTCTCATTATCGTCTCTTCCTCTTCTTCACCGTCGTTATCTTCCACAGCTTCGTCATTTGCGTTATAGTCTTTTTCGTCCCCGGAACCTTTTCTCAACGGTTACGACAAGATCTTGACGCTTTTTTTAGGTACAAAATACCTTGATCGCCTTCAAAATCGGATAATTCTAAATCATCACCGGCTTCACCGCCAAATAATTCTTCATTACCGAGAGCCTGATAATGAATTTAGTTCAAGAGCCCACAGATTGCTTATTTGTTGAGGGGTTTACCGATTCCTGCGACATTTGGTTAAAGTGAGAGAAGCCTTCGTGACTTTTCGACGCCGCTGCTTAATTTTGGTGTTTCCCATGGTTACCAACAATCAGTTTCCAAAGTAACGGAGGTAGCCAAGTGTAATGATAATTGCAAAGGTTTAAAGGCGGTGTCAGCCTTCAAGATTATATTTACAGCAGATAGATGAAGATATAGATATTATGAGCTCATTATGTCCTCCACACGGGCCTTCACCTCTTGCACTTCATTTGGATTACTATTTGCTTGTCTCAGTATCTTGCGAGAAGAGCAACCGTAACAAACACTTACTTTCGCATCCACTCGCGCACGCCTTGAATTGCTTGGAACATGTACGGAGCAGTCTTTTGCTTCAAGTAAATTTCACAATCGTCTCCAGCCCTGAGGTGAGCGATCGAGTATTTGGCATCATAGGCTTCATAGCGCAGGTTAGCAAAGCCAACCACCTAAATAAAACCATCAGAAAAAATAAGTTCAATGTGAAAAAAGAAAGATTACCTGTCCGTCGATGTTTCTCATAGGACGGCAAGCAAGTGTTAGCTTGACTTGACACAATCCTTTGCTTGCATCGGTCACCATCAACGTTTGATGCCAAAAGGACCGGCCTTCAGACAGACGCTTCTCTTCATTACATGTAGAATCTAATTTGACCGTTTAGCCAAGGGAAACAAACGGGGTCAAAGACAACTTACGAAGCACTAATGCAGCAACATCAACTTCGGAGCCTGCTTCAAGGGTCGCAACGGCACCGACGGCGGTGACATGACGGGGTATATACAGAGTGGATGCAAGTTTTGCTGGATCAATGGATCGCATGGTTTCCCAACGCGTTTTGCGAGTTGTCTTCAAGTGGATGCTTTTGTCTCCAAGTGTATACGGCATAGTGAAAAAGATGCGGTAGCGACTGCCCTCGCAAATATCCATATGATTCAACTCGTTGGCGTCCAACAACAGAAGTGACGCCATTTGATTGCCATGGTAATAATCGCATATTCGTATTTTGAATTGAGCTGATACGTTTCGGTCGGTTGGCGTTTCTTTGTCGTATTGCGGTACTGGCACTCGACCATGTTCAAGGAACGGAGGTCTCCATCCATCAGCCGTTCCATCCTGATACACTCTCATACTCCTTTGCACTTCTTCTTCCTCTCGTGTCGTTCGTCTGATCCTTGTGCCATTGGCCAGCTTTTCGTAGTATATCATCGGGTATTTGCGACATACAATGACATCCAGCGCTGTAACGGTCCCGCCGTCATGGTGCACGCTCGAAAGTGAACGGTAAACGAGTCGTTGCGGGTGGTATCCGAGTTTGGTATCCCAGGCTGCGATGCGTGATCCGTTAGTAGTGATTGATAATAATGTGTCGCTCGATGATGTGTCCAATGGTGAATGCGGTTGCATGTCTCCAATGAGCTAGTTTTTTTTTTCTTATGAGTTGCACATATCATTAAGGTTAGAGATGGGTTCTGTACCTGCGCTCCACATATTGAAAGCTTGGTTCCAACGGATAACTTGCCATTGGCAATCGCACGCTCCATTCGCGGGTCAGCTACGGCGCGTATTCCATACCAACCATCCGACAACAAAAGATGGTATATTCGTACATTGGCTACGAATCCAATCACATTTTTTTTTAGCAAAACAGGCATCAACATGTTTCTTTCTTGTACCTTTGTCATCTTGCGGAACACTATCAAGTTTGATGATGGCGGCGACGACAAGAACCATATGTTTTGCGGGCGTATCATCGTGCTCGTGGATTCGCTTGAGCACGGATCGATGGCCAAGATTGATCTCGCGCTCGTATCTGTAAAGCAGCTGGTCCATGATCTTGTCTTGACACCACCAATCCTTGAATTGAGTAGGATAGGATCGAATGATGCATGCAATCTTCCATACAATCCAGCGATAGTGGTTCTCGACCCAGGCGCTTGATATGAACTTTTCCAGAGCGCCCGCTTTGAGCAAAGCCTGGTGTGCGTCCTTATGACCCCAGCCAGAGAACTGTACATTGGCAGCATTTGCTATGCCTAAATGAAGTATTTCGTCCGATCTGGCATAGTGTGAGCCTTTTTCTTTCAGTGGTGTTTGTCTGGTCATGTGCTTACATGTTCATCCGCTTGAGTTGATCGTAACTATACTGAAGAGGCTTTCCCAACTGTGACAACGGGTAACGAGGAACATTAGCTAATAAAAAAAAAGTCAGCAACACGTATAGGGACGGCAGCGGAATTACCTTTCATGGAGAACACGCATGGTCCTTTGCCACGCACGGTTCCAGGCACTGGTTGACCCGAAACAGCAGCCTTGGTCAACTCGTACTTTTCCTTGATAACCGGGGATCTGAACGGCCGAGTCTTTGCTGGTTTTCTGACGGCAGGTTTTGGGACCTGTTGATCAGGCGAGGGCGGCGGCTGTATAGTTTCCGTTTCAAGTGAAAGCGTTCGTAGCAACGACTGTTGGGAACTGAATGAAGAATTTGGCGACTTTTGGGTTGTTTGGGAAGCTTGCGTCAATTCTCGCGTTGATTCTGAGGAATTGAACAAGGACACGGCTCGACGTTTGGCTTCGTTGGATACGGTGATGGTCGTCTCGGTTTTGGCAGTTTTGAACCCGCCAAATTCCGAAAGTACGTCCTCGTATTTGAATTGCACGTCCAGATCGTCGGGTGCTGCGCGTTTTTCGCCACACTGAGGATCTTTGTTTGTTTCTTCAGGTGCAAAAAGTAGGCTCTGTGCTTTGCGCAAGGACGCTTCGGAACTGCGGGCGACAGGGTTGCCTCTTCCGGTTGTAAACCCCTTTGATATCTTTGGAGCTTCGCTAGGTTCTGATGTGCGATGCTTCTTTGGGAAATTGAAGAGCGGTTCGTCGTCCGTTGGAATGCTGGTGCCGTTCTCTGGATCGTCGTCCTTGGGCTGGTTGAACAGAAACAACGCCTTTTCTCTTGCTTTGCTCGTGCTTTTCATGGATTTTTCGGTGAAGGCGTTCACGAATCCACCGAATTTTGTCAATGTCGATTCGACTTTGTGCTTATCCACTGAATCCTCTTTGACAAACTCATCCTTGCCAGGTTCCTCTTTGACAACGGTATCTGTGTTGAGCGTAGGTTGCTCAAGCGCGCCGTCCTTTTCCAAATCATGGATCATGGATTCAAAGTCGACGTCAAACTCCATCCACATATCATCATCCGATTCGACAGGTTTGGTTGCTTTGGCTGTATTAGCTGCCGACCACTTTTTAGTCCCTTGAAACTTTGAACATACACATATCAACTGACCTTGCTTGGCCTTGGCCGCCTTTGTCAAAGTGACATGTTGATTCAGGTCGATTTCGCGTAATGGTGTCAAATGTTGGCTTTGTGGTGACGCGACGCCATGGTCAAGTGGATCACGAAAAACTTGAAATGTGTTGCTTGGTTTTTCGTTTGGATAAGGCTTTCGCGTCATTGACTATTACAGCAAGTTAGCTTGCAACCAAAAAAAAAGCTGGGTATGTGAAAAAACAGTTACGGTTCGTTTTTCAACCAATGTCACGTTTTGAAGTACACGGTCAGTGAACCCGGGTGACATATCACCCCAGTCGTCAAAGAATTCGTCAGTTTGAGACGAAGCCATTCGGATATTAGCAAAAGGGAAAAGAGAGCAAAAGGAAGTAGTAGCACAATGCGAATAAAAGTGGGAATGCGCTTGCGGTCACACAGGGCGGGTAAACCCCACTCCCGCTTTTGAATTATTTCTCTCTTTCTCTCTTTTTCCTACGTTGTGCTGATTGATGAGCGATCACGTAACTAACAGACGGCCATCGTGGAGAGCCGTTGTGCTTGGATTCCTGGGCCTCACTGATCTTCCAGCCAAAGTCAACTGTTGGTACTGTAATCAAGACTCGTACCTACTACCTGGAGGCAAGCAAACCGAACGTTACTGGCATTGCAACATTTGCGAGAACACCAATGTCAAGGACGAAGTAAGCTTGCTCCGTAGACTACCCATTGAATACGATTGCTTATTATCTAGCAATATAGCGTGGGGACATTGTGGATAACCTCCAAGGCATGTACGATTCGACACTAAACCAGCCAGGTAGAAAAAAATATGACTTGCAACAATATAATCCCTAAGCGTTATTGTTACAGTGACACCAGTTCGAGACACTTCACAAAACTTTCAAACTCGAAGGTTGTGCGAAAGCTGTGAACGCAACCAAGCACTAATATACCAGATCATGAGTGATTACATCCGGGACGAAAGTGTAAGTCCTTTTTTTCTGACACGTGCAATATCGATTATTCATGCAAATACAACAAGGACCCTGATTACAACTATTATATCCGTACCGCTGACGATTACAAGGCATCACTACATCAAAAATATCCATTATGCGACAATTGTCAAGCCAAGATCGATGAGATTGTTGCCGAACAACGGGCGACTCTACGGCAGCGACGATTCAACGAAAAATTGACTCGAAGCCAGAACACTGTTGCACCAAGAAAACCGTCCAAGCTGCAATATCGGGTACTAAGCGTCATGTGGATCGGGTTGCATGCAATGACATTGCTGGTCTGTCTCTATGGTACGTTTCTGCTGGCGTTTTTTTCATGAGGGGACCTTTGGCAATAATGATTTTATTTAGCATATTGGTATCCTCCAATCCGACATGGCCATATCAGTCTTTCGGCTAGCGCGAAACGGGCCTGGGGTTCGTTTGCAGCATCAGTTGCACTATCGACGAGTTATTTGCGTGATGAACGATTCACTTTGTCTCGGTTTGTAAGGGATGCGTTGATGCTGGGAATACAATCGACATGGAATATTGCGCAACTGTTGCATCAGGCGACATTGTGCTTTGTCGCACCGGAAGGAGCAGACAGCTGTCAGTGGGATTACTCGAATCACGCCATATTATTTGCGGCCGTGAGTATTTTCTCCTGGCTGTGGATGGACTGGCACCCCAAAGCATCCAAAACATACTTTGAAGAAACACGCGTCAAACGATGGGGAATCTACAAGGTAAACGCTTGGTCCAACCTGCCAAAAAAGTAGAATGGTTTACTTATTTGTTACTGCTCAGGTTACACAACGTCTTTTATTTTTTGCACGTCTCGGTCTGCTGGCCACCCTGGACTACGCGAACGATAACACTATCCACCTAGTTATGACGCTTGCGCTTGTAATAATCCCATTGGTAAGCAAGAAACAGTAACGTATAGTATAGCATTGGTCTCGTTAACGAATGTATGTGTCTAGCTCCTGGTGGGCTCGGTATTTGCTGTGAAAGTTTCGGGATCAGAATGGCGTTTACGGGATACTGACACGATGGATGCATTGCAAGGGCTCAAAAAACGATATGCAGAAATCCAGCGCTTCGCCATGGACAAGGTCGCCAAGATCGGAAAGGAATCTATGGAAGCAGCTCAATACAATCCTTTGTCCAGGCCCGTAACAGAAGCCGAAGATGATCAAGAACGAAAGGCGCTGGAAAAAGCCAGAGAAGCCATGATCAAAAAGAGATCAAAGTTCAATATACCAGTGCCAGCGGCATACACGCAAAATAACGAGAGCGAACCCCAAGAAGTGGATGGCGAAATGGAGGGCATTGTCACGGGGATCCACAAAATTGCATTTGACGGTACCATCTAACATAATATTTCTCTACCAACGTTCCGCCCGGGGAACATGTATCTAAAATTTAAACGCCGATTTGTGAATTCATGTCTGTTTCTTATAAAGCAAATGATGTTAATTGATCCCGTAAACCGACGCTCTACGGGACCGATTAACGGATTAATTTTACGCTTTTCTCTACGGATGGGCCTTAATTTCACGGTTGATTTTTTCCGCTGTGCATGCGCGCAACTTGGACATGAGCGACTTCGATGCTGGTTTAATGAAAGACAATGTTTGGGATAGAGCTCAGGTGCTTATTTCTAAGCTTTTCAATAACGAAAGAGTTGATGCTAATGCAACCCGCTGGAACGCTATAAGTGACCTTGTTGACCAAGCTTGCACGACTTTGGAACAACAGTGCGCATCATCTGCACCTCTCGCGGCGTGTCAAAACCATTGGACGGCGCGCATTATCTTGCAACGCTGTTGGGATAAAACGAGGACTATCTCAGGAACAAGGTAAACGGTAGCGCTTTGTTAATGACATTATGCATGTGCCTTATTATTACTACAGCCAAAAGAGGCGTTGGTTTGCACTGCCCTTGTAACAATCGTGTGCGTTGCTGTGAGTCAGACAATGTTACGATAATGGCTTGAAGGTGGAACCGGTTATATGAGAGTATAAATGATGAGGATTCCTGTATCCAGGAATCCTGCTTTATATATACGTCAGATATTAGGGGGTAATAGCTAAGGCGTCTATAATCTACAATCTACGAATTCCATCTAAGCTATACGTAATCTTAATATCCTTATCCAACCATGCGCCATATGAGTTGCCGCATGCTACGTCTATCAATACTGTATATGGATACTGCATGGCGATCAACCGGGTTGCAGGTTGGATAACGTCTGTAATGGACACACCACTACAGCTCTTGATGTGGGCACCACCGCTCCGAACCAACAATATGAGCAGGCATGTACAAGGGAGGCCCTACCGAGCAGCAGGAGCGTCGATCCAACCAACGAACCTTCTTCAGCTGCAGGTCAGACAAATCATGATTTACTATTAACGGTACCTAATAATGACATAAATAATCCTTCTTCAGCTTTATATCAAGTACGCCACCATGGTCAATTGTCGCATCCTGCAGACGAGGGCTATCAAGAGCAAGCAGCAGGTGCAGTATCAACCAATGCTTATGATCCGCCAATGCCGTAGGTATTTGAATGGCTAGACGGGCGACTGTTTTTCGTCCGTCTTGCACCTTCCTTTTTTTGGTCCTTAGCCACCCAAAAACAAGCTCTGTATAAGCACTACTATAAAATTTTCCGTCATTGCCTTTCCGTCGCAAGATTTTCCGTTGCTGCCTAACGTGAATACTTTTCCGTCTGCTAGTATATATTCTAGTCTTCCGTGTAACTGCGAATGTTTTGCTTATTTCGTTTCTTTAATAACTTCGCATTAATTTGTATAGAGCTTAGATGTAGGAATCATGCCAATTATTTTACTTAAAAAATGATAATTAGCCTCGAGGAAGTAAGACGCTTTGTGTTGCTCCATTCAGGAAACATACTACGGTGACTCTTTGGGAGAAGTGTGCTGTGGTTTGGTAATCAGTACAGCGCGTCTCCCCGATAGTCATGATTTTATCTTCTTATATTCTGCGAGTAGAGTGCTTTTCAGCTAAAAATTCCTGTTGTTAAGTATTTTGCTACTGGGAACCCGAATTTAATAACCTATTATGTAGGTAATAGAAGAAGCGGTAGTAGTTAAGCAGGACTTGGCAGTTATAGTATGAAGCTCGTGTTATCATACGTGATAAGGCGGGCAATACATAAAGTATCTTTATTTACGAATAAATATCCGCTAAATCAACACTTAAACAGCTGAGAAGGCTCAAATGCCATGCCGTGTCGTCAGGATCCTACTTCCAATGATCGATAACTTGCTTATCATGCAGCTGTTGCCGCGATGCGGTGGGTGGGGCTGTGTTCTGAATGAATGTACGTAGTCGCATCAGCATTTATTTACGGCAAGGTGTCCGTTTTTGTTGTGGTATATCATCGGGTGCTCCCGTTTCGCTTGAAACCCTTTGATCAATAAACCAGTTTTATCAATGAATCACGGGATTCATTTTACCCATAGCCAGGTATAAATATGCAGCTTAGCCAAAGCACCTTTGCTCCTTGGACTTTTTCGTACAGTGGTCGCTTTATATAACGATACGATGGTGCAGCCTAAACTTTATCGTTATATCGAAATATCGTTATATAAAATGGGATTTGGCAGAGATTACCGTTTTGGTGCATCGAGAATTGTATCGTTATATCGAATTATCGTTATACAAAATATCGCTATATAAAGCGGCCACTGTAACAATGAGCTGTATGTATTTTATGTCAATTCTAGAGTATATCAATCTTATATGTAACGTTTGTAGTGACGAAAACGTCCACAATAGTTTTCAAAGTTCCTTGGCACACATAGTAAGTCGCGGTTGGGCAATAATACACGGTGTTGTATTGCTGACGACAGTTGTACTTTCAGTTTTGTTTTATCAAGTATCTTTCCTTCACCGTTGCTGTCCTGGTAGTAGGGCAACGTAACAACCTAAAAAGCGCTGTGTCTTGCCATGGTACAGGTAGCAACATCGTCGGCGATTGTGGTTGGTGTGGCCTTCGGGTAGAAGCATCAACCATTCTTACTAGGTAGGTGACTTTAACGAAGCTTTGGAGAGTATGATACTTATTGAAGAACATTTTTCCGCTGTATTGCAACGCTACTATGCTATATCTGATCATTTTTTCCATTTGCTTATGGTAAGTTGGTATACAGTATACTTTTTGATTTTCTGTTACTGGAATCAGATATTACTAGCGCTTAAATGGATAGGATTGATTGGATATGTAGTAGCGTTGATTCAGCGGAGATTTGTTCATAAATGAAGATACATAGTGCGGTTAACCATTCGTAATAGTTATTTCGGAAAGATCAACTTATCAGCAGAAGCGCGTTACTAGTAATAGCCCTAAAACGAGAAGGTCCACCAAACAGAGAAGTACTAGTGGCGGCGTAGTAACGAGTGGTGCTACGCGCAGAACGGAAGGCGACGTTAATGGTAGCAATGGAGCACAGTGCGGTGATAACTCGGATGATGATGATGAGCGGCCCTTGAAGCGAAAGAGTGATAACAAGCCCATCTGACTGATCCGCCTTGAATGGTAGAGAAATGGGCAAACGGCGTTCAATGGTGTGACATTGAGACGAAGAGAACAGTTGGAAGGCGGCTGTGGCACTATTTTACTGGGAGTCGAATTATTCTCAGCATGCACACGGCGAGACAAGGAGGCAACGAACGTTTCACTTTTGCGCGACATTCGCTGCGTGTAAGCCAAAAAAGTAAAGTTGCTCTGGTTGCTCCAAGCAATGAACGCGCACGATGTGAAGAATGGGTGTAGATGGAAGGAACCAAAGTCAACAGTCCAGCAGGTTACAGATCCACGTACGTGGCCTACCAACATTCTGATAGGCTTTGTTACGATAGCAACACTGCCTGGCTGAAGGGTTGGTCGGGTTGCTTATGTAATTTATCGTGAGGGTCCGCTGCCAACAAGAAGTGCGGGTCAATGGTCGCTCAGAACTGACAAAAAAAGAGCCGAGGAACACGCAGTAGCTCCTCAGCACGATTTAAAAAAGATTTGGCTATAACATCGGCATTCTCTGACCAAAGGTCTCTTGATGGCGAACATTGTTGTCGTAATGAATGTACGGCGATCGAGATCAAAGTTGTTTGTTGGAAAAACGGTGCGGTGGAAGAAGTGCACACCCCTTTGGAATCAAATTCGTCCGCCGCCATGCACAGCAGCAATGGCCCACGGCCCAGAAAAACGACTATATATATGAAAAAATCAATTTGCTTGCTTTTGGGGTCATTCAACGCGGAAAAGTCGGTTTTCCGATAGTAAAGATGTCCGTTCTGAAAACTGATCGGTAGGTATTGCGTTATTCGTCGTCGCACTTCCTGAAATGGGACCAAACCCACAAATCGCAGTTAATACAGGGATAATCGGTTCAGCCGGCGTGGACAAAGAGAGGTCTGTGCACTGTACGTCGTCAAGCGGACTTGTCGGTATGGCAGTAGTGTGGATCAGTAACGAAGACCAGCAAAAAAAAAAAGCTACCTTTCAAGCCATACAGTGCCTTTATTTCTCTTGAACACCGTTTGCTGCGGCCATAACCTGTTGCTGAGGCTGTAAAACGTCATAGCCTGGGTGACTGTTGCTACATGTGAAAAAAGGGAGACTGCTCGCTTTCAAAAAGGTATAAAAGGAGGTCAGAATCGGCAGCTTTTTTCTTTCTTTTCACAATAATCCCAAGAGAAAGTTATGCTCGAGGGAAACCACCAGGGTTTGCAGTAGCGAGATGGCACAGACAGATGAAGGGATAAACTTCCCCTTGCTCTTTGTTTGGTTGTGCTTCATTACTGTTCAAATCTAAAAATACCGAAGCTGTTTTGGTGGCTGCTGGTCTTCCTTTGGACGGTCTGTCCTCTTTGGAGACTTGATCAACCTCCATGGAGACTTGCTACTCTTCTGGGGACTGTAGCCTTCCTTGTGGAAGAAGCTGCTTCGGGGGATTATGGGAATTGGTGGCCCACGTATCCAATCAAACAAGAGAACGAAAAAAACTTAATGGTCTTCTGAAGGCCTTTTAATCGGCTTGTTATTCAAGTGACCCGCTCCTGTTGGTGACTGTCACTCAGGGTCTCGATTCAATAAAGTCATTGCTTTTTTCCCACATGATCTACGCGCTTACTACTTGATCGACGCGTTGTTTTTGCCACTTGCTACTTACATTGGTGCGATTTTCCCCTAATAAAGTACAGTCAGTGTCCGTTCCAGCCCTGACCAATCAAGTCTTTTTTTTTTGTGTGTCGACTGTTTCTTTCACATGCCGTCATGACAAGCGAATCCAGGAAATATGTTTGATCCAATCGTGGCGTTCGGTTTATGATGCTTTTCGAGTGAGATCTCGTGAACTATGTGAAGCTCGCTCGTAATGAGCACACTGGAAGGCCTGGTTAAAGCGACTTTCTCTGGCGTTCTCCATGTTTGATCGCGCCCGGTAACAAAATGTCAGCTACTCTTGCCAAACCATATGAAACGGACCTTTGCTCTTTTTGACTGGATATAGACCGAAGCGGGTGAGGTGATGGCTCGATGAAGACATGCATGATTGCTCGTTGGAACAACAAACACCGGCGTATCCTGTGCCAAGAATGAAGTTGGAACAGGTTATACGTAGCACGGAGCGCGGGTCACTCTTATCCCCCTAAAAAAAGAACTCTGGACCATGCGACAGAACAATCAGACCCAAGCAAAACGCCCGTTTTCATTTTGCCTCGGCGCCGTCGCCACACTAATCAATGTAGTAGAGCATGACTGATACTTTGAATGGCGTTTGGATGTCTCCATGGAGACAGACGCATGCTTGAAGACCCTCTTCTTATCAATTTGAGCTTTTTACGCAATGGTTTGCTGGCACGGTGTTATGTTCAAGTTACATAGATCGGTGTACTACTGGCGGACTGGCACAAGCTGCGCGTGGGTTATGACCTGGGTATCCACGTAGTTGAAGGGTATGAGGGTGGTTGTCATTACCGAAGCAGCTTCACACGTTCAGCAAACTGATCCTGTGCAATCTCATTGGATGCTCTTATGTCCAAGTACATGTCAAACGAAGGCTACACCGCACAAGACTGTACTTTTCCGGCACACGTCATTCGGCCATAAAGGTGCTATAAAAGGCTTGTTGGTGGAACTGGGAATTGGCACCAAGGTGATGAAGGTCCGTAAGCTCTATGCAGATACGCTTTTGATCTGACTCAATTAGTATATCTTTGCTCAAAGAAAACACACGGTCGTGTTCGTTCTGGCATGAAGTTGCGAACAATTGTGTATGCATATATACAAGCGCGTAAATTGCGGCAGTTTGATCTTAGTCTCCTTCTCGGATGCTTGACTTTTATGCCTTGGATATCCTGACGCTTTCCGTCGTTCATATATTGTATGGTCAATAGATTATCAGGGCTTCCGTTCGAGCTCAATATTAAGTAAAGCAACTGTCACCCGATGGTTTACCAGGATGTGTACAGAAATGTAATGCCATCTTTTGCCACGTAAAACCACGAAATCTGTGAGCCACCAGCATGTGTATATCAGCCTTCAGAAATTCTTTTTTCTCTTCGAATAATGTGGGTTTATATGTCTTATACCGCATGCCAAACCGGTAGAGGGAGTTCAACATGGTGGACAGCATCAGCTCGTGATTGGTGGATTTAAATATCTATGTGCGCAAACGTGTTGGTACACATACTGGTTGCTGCTTTCAATTATGCGCTTGCCTCTTCCATTATCCCTAACTTGGTACTTTCAGTTCTGTCCTAAAAAAAAAGGAAGTACGGTTAGATCGTATAGATTGATTAGCTTACTTGTGCACAGGTATCTTCTTAAATACGCACGGTTATTACGCGAAACGCATCTCAAGAACAGGTATGTGGTTGTAGATCGGAAATTACTGTACCTGTGTCGATAAGCAAACAAAGGTAAGTGATAGTGACGATGACGTCTATATTTCGCTCCGTAGCACCATCAAAGCCGATGTTTATTTGTTTCAAAAAGCTGCCCAACCGTCCATTTTTCTTTTGTATTGGTATCCCCCGAAAAACATTATCATCACGTACCAGTGGGAATAATGGATCGCGTTCTACGCTATCCGATCGTTCAGATGATTCCTTGCAGCAACACCGACATTCCAAGGCCACCGTTCCGTGACATTACGCCAAACTGTTTGTAGCACAAGTCCAAGTGTGTCTTTCATCGACACATCCGGAACTGCTGCGATCACCCGGACAGTAAAACCGCCCAACATGCCTATGCCCAACATGCCTATGTACCAATCACTGCACCTGTTCACCTCCCCATCGCCCATCACTTGACACCTTTACTGCCTCAACCACCCCGTCTCAACCACCTATTACATCACTGCATCTATTGCTCCCTTTTGTACACTAATTTATCCCCTATCCACTGCTAAGAACTACCTATAAAGCTAGCAGCCGAGGAAAGTTCTTTTCAAATTTACCGTCCTCACACCGGCTCTTTGGCCAATTCTTCCCAAAGTCGACCTATTTTTTGTTATATCTCGGCCCAAATTATGCTAGCGCCACAAACTAACCCGTCCCATATATCACTTCTATCTCTTGCCTGGGACTACCCGTTAAAAGAAACAAAAATAGCTCACCATGTTAATCAATTTTTTGTATCCCGGAAAAGATGATAATCAAAGTCCTCTAATAACCTTTGCGCTTATCGCTCGTTTAACTATCTATTATTATCATTACGTCCGTCGTAAAATCCTCTGCAAAAATTCCAATACATCAAGCATATCCAGTTGCTGATTAAACCAGTAATTGTTTTCAAAGATACCTAGTTGATATCGCTGCCAGTTCCAAACGGAGAAAATAAAACGTCAATATTTCTGCTTCGAGCCTACTTTACACAATTCTTTAGAGGTCAATTTACTTATGGATTACATTCATCGATATGGACAGACCTTTGAATCGCTGGGATTGGCTCGGAAATATCTCTAATATTAAACTTTCCGAGCTTATTCTCGCCAGTTATATAAGGAAGGTCGCCGAATTAGACTTTCTACCTATTTTCCAAACTCGTTACTACTAGTTTTATTTATTAACCATCACTTTATACTAAATTATCTATAAAGTGTGGTTGCGGCGGATATATACGTACTTCCTACATAGCTTTTTATATAGGCACTGGATTGGCTAGCTTAAAGACCCATTGGAAGCGCCTTTTCGTGCTCTGCAAATAATTATAGTAAACCAAGTAAATCTAAGCGCTAGATGAGACATTATCAGGTGAGGTGCGGATTAAAAATGATTTTATCAAGTTATCCAGCGATTAGATTTCCATGATGTACAGAGGCGAGTGATGGAGAAAGCAAAACCGCGTTCAGATGTTGTGGTAGCCAGTGGAATCCGAAGCTAGGTAAATCGTTTTCCTAAAAGTAACATAATATAGTATAACCGTATTTGCGGGCCATCGAGTAATTGGATTACATTGGTGCAAGAGAGCGAATTGTAGATGACACAAAAGAGATAATCAATAGCTTTTATAGATAGCCGAACCACCAACTGGGTGAGAAGCTATCCTAGAAAGTATGAAAACATCGGCGATAACTGCATTTTCTAGCAAATTCAGCGCTTAAGGCTATAGGATTAGCGAGTAAACAAAGCAATAACATGGGTAGAAAATACGCAGAAAGCCAAATCAGAGAACCTTCCAGGCATAACGGACGAGATTAAGGCCGATACGTGAATTCTCATACTTTTCCCAAGTCAACTACAGCAATCTCGACGTATATTCAGACTGATAAACGCTATCTATCAATATATTAGCCACCACAAAATTGTGTAAAGTGGAACCTGAGGCAAGTACGTTCACTTTTTGCGTTCATCGTTCCGTGTCAGCAGTAGGACCTGCGAGAGATCCTTCAGCACGGTTACTATATCAACCAACGACTATATTCCCTTGATGTATCACTATGTTTTGTAGAGAAAGTCAAGGTGCATGCGTCCAGTGATGATTGTCGCGTGTCAAAGTGGCGGCGAAAAAGAAATTTTACATACAAAAGAAGCGATTTTTGACCTTTGAACGAGATTTGTAGCATACTTGTTATATGTAAAAACAAGCGTAAACCTTTTCCGTAGGTGGTCCAAATCGTACGATTTACGGAATAGGTGATTTTATGTTGATAGCATTATTTATGGCCGAGCAACAAGTAAAAGCAGATCAGCTACTGCTAAAGCAGAATAAGTTTTACAAAGAATTATCTATGCTCGACAATTGGTACAGTTTGGCAGTTCCATCCGAAGAAGAATCGCAATCAAGTAAGAGAGAGGAATTAGCATAGCGACTGCACGTCATCCAGCGTAAAGAAGAAAAAAGCCAGACGATAGCACCATTTACTTGTCATCCAGCGTAAAGAAAAAGGAAACCAGATGATAGCACCATTTACTTGTCATCCAGCGTAAAGAAGAATCTCCGTGTTTTCCTCCATGGTACGGACAATGCGGCTGAAAGAATCAAATGGTCCATTAACTAGAGATTGGTGAGTTAACTGCGGAATACGTAATTCTGGCATCCTTACCTCGGATTTAGGCATTGAACCAACAGCAAATGGAGGCTTGTCATGAGTAGTGTACTATGAGTCACTAAAGACAAACAGAGCTTTTTTGTTAAAGAACTATTGAATTGCGTCTGAATGTAGGATCTTGAATGCTCTTACCTGATCCTTTTCTTAATTAATGCACAGTTATTTTACTTGTGTAATTTTGGAGGTAAATAGCAAATGGAACACGTTATATTGGACGTGGTACGGTATCAGAAAGTCTGGAATTTTTGGGTACGTCTATTTACACCCAGCCCCCTATGCAAACTAGGACAAAAGCAGTCCTGACTGGTCAATTTTTCTTGTTGCCGTAGCTGTCCCGTTTTTTATACTTCTTTTTTTTTTAGCGAGACCAGATGCGTTTACTTTTCGAAAGCGCGGAGAATGTCAAGACCGCGATCCACGACTTTTTAACGATAACTGAAGCTCGAGATTGGGACACGGTCCATTTGATTGAAAGTCTGTTGAAGCAATATGCAGTTTCGCGCATTGATGTAGACATTGGAATCGTGAAAGCGGCATATGAGGAAGTCCTGGAGAGGTTCACAAGGAGGGCTGACCTACCTGCGAAAGCAACTGAAGCAAGACGACGTATCATAGCTATCAAGCAAATTATGGACAATCCCATTGTTCGAAAGCTGTTTTCGGAACAACTCTGCGAGGGAAAGGCTAAATGCACCCCCCTCTCGTGCACCTCACCCAGCACTTGTGACGTAGACAGTCGATTTCTAGCTAAGGGAACGGCTAAATGCACCCTCCCTCTGGGCACCCCCCCTCTATCACTTGTGACGTAGACAATCAATTTTCAGTTTGAAGTGCACCCCCCCCCCTTCACTCTCGACATCATCAACAGAGATTTGACATTCATTGCAAATCAGCCCTTGCAAATTCACTGAAAAAAAGTACTCGTGTTATTGATGCCGATTAAATAAATAACAAGCATATACAGCATGCTGCTTAATCAGAGCTCACTTTACTAACTCGTGTAACAAGTTGTAACATAACCTTTACCGAACTTGAGATTGCCATGAACAATTACGAGCAAACCGATCATATTATATTGGATATATAAAGATATAAGAAATTATAAATGAGGAAAAGCAAGTGAGTAATCTTGAAGTTGATGTCGTCGGCAGATAGAGGAGTGCCCTGGATATAAGCGCGGCCAAGTGATTTTCGCACGTGTGTTGTATTCAATATGATAATAATGGGCGCCGTACAGCTGTATAACTCCAGGGTGTGGTGCAGGTAAGTGAAACATTGGTACATAAAGAGACGAGCCTTCATTAGCATAAAATGCCAGTGCTACATTATACGTGTTTGCAGCAATAACTGAATCTTCAGGTATACAGAACCAGTTTCGAGGTGTCGTTGGTGAGTCACGGTTGTTCAGACGATCAGAGGCTCGTTTAAGATCGTTTTCACCAAAAAGAACTAAATACAGCGGTAGGGGAGAGTTAAGATGCACTAGCATCTCTTCCTTCACTTCCCTCCACTTATTCTCATCATGCTTCACCACCATGGCGATAGCGCGATAGCCACAATTACCATCATCTTCCACATTGTTGATACTAATGATTGCATTGTGTGGTGCAATAGGATCCAGAATATGGCGATACTTTGCAAGTGTGCTTTCGACGGCTGGCTTTGAAGATGGTACCGGTGTAGAAACTGACTCTCCATTACGCAGGGTTGACGAGCTGTTACCTTTCCTAGATAAAATGCATAAGTAGTTATAATCTAAGAGAAAGAAGAGAAATAGGTATCATATTGTGCTAAATACTTATAAGCGTTCATACCAGAGATTAAGAGCTTCCTTGCCAAACAAGGTTCTTGCTTTTTTCGTAGATTCTTTATCGAGAATCTCGGCAAGTATCATATCACGCTTGGTGCTACGACCTTTTGTTATCACCTTCCCTTTAGGAGGCTTTAACGCTTTTAAGTCGACGAAGGAATCGCTTGTAATCGCTTGAAGTTTCGTCAGGAGTGTCTGTTGCTGTTGCTGATCTGTATAAATATACTGAAGCTGCTCTATGCGATACAGTTCAGTAGCAATCTGATCGTGAACTGTTTCAGGTATATAATCTGCCGCGGTTGCAAGGATAGAGCCATCATCAGTGTTAACCGTGCCATCATCTGAACATGTTTTCATGTGTGGATCAACTTCAATGAAAAGGTAACATCAGTAATATTACTTCCAAACGGGAGTGATACTTTCTTCTTACATGTTTCAGATGGGAAAAAGTGCCAACGTCGCGGAATTGCTGTTAACGGGATTTCACCAGAAGGCGGAAGCATGTGGCAACAAGGTATATCGAATTGATGCTTGATAGCACACTGACAGTGTATGGTCTGCATCGTGTTTACTCGTGCGATTTCCTGTTTGATTTTATCAAACGCAAAACGGGAAATATTGCCACGAAGAGCTTTAAGCCGCTGTGCATCTTTCTCGGCAATATGTGAATCAAATCCGAATGTTTCGCTGTCGATCTGTTTGCGAAGTAGATCATTCTAATGGCCACAAAAGGAAGTGTTAACTGTAATGTTAGTATATGTACCCTCATTTACATGGTATTGTGAAAACCTAATTACACAATTTTAGCTGGAAGGTACCTTAATGTTATAGAACTGATTAAGTGTGCTGAAAGCGAGATAGAAACTATTAGACGCCTTTAGATTCTTTTTCAGCTCTGCGTGTGCACCTTCGACACGATTCGTGGTGGTGTTGCCCAGATGAGGGAGTCTTGCAATATATTTTCCAACCCACCGTTCCTTCATCTTGAGTTTCCTACACATTACATTAAAAGTTTTAATTTTAACCAGTATCCATAGGTACTCTTTTTAAGCACTACTTCTCCAAATAGGATGTGGCCTTTTGAGGGAGGCGACATTTTTTCAAGGCTTGCTCAAAGAGTTGGACACCTTCAGCATATGTTTGATCATTGGCGATCACTGTAAGCCCAGTGTTTTCATCTGTCATCTTTGTGATCATCATCTTATTGATTCCATGCATGCAAGTGTCGAAATCGGTTTCTGCATCGAAGAGCTTTCGTAGGTTGACTTCGAAGTTTCGGCGTAAGTGAATCTGGCACAGAATCTTGTGAGAGGTGGGGAAGATCGTATCTAAAGCGTTCATTACTGCAGTTTCACTGTCTGTAACGAACACTTTTGGTGGTTGGATGTTTTTTGCTGCTGGCCAGACGACAGATTCAAGGCACTGAACAAACCACTTATACAGTGGCCGCTTTATATAATGATATTTTATATAACGATAATTCGATATAACGATACGATTCTCAATGCACCAAAGCGGTAATCACTGCCAAATCCCATTTTATATAACGATATTTTGATATAACGATAAAGTTTGGGCTGCACCATCATATCGTAATATAAAGCGGCCACTGTACGTGTCGTTGTCTTCTCGTAATATCCAACCTCCAGCGATGAAAAAGGTCTTCAATTTATGTTTACCGACATTTGAAGTGCCCGTAACATTGATAAGTGGCAGCTTATGTTTGTTTGTCTTGTAAGTTGCGTCAATACAAACAACATCCGAAAGTTGTCGCGCCATTGTAATTGCGTCCTTGTGAGCAAAAAAGATCGAATGCAGAGTGGACTCTCCGTTCATATCATGGTGCGCGATAAATCGATGTTCATAGTTGTTTCCTTCAAGATCATTGATAAGATTGAACATCTGGTGATCCGGATCGTTGTTGAAAACAATTTGTCGCAAGTTAGAGATATCTTTTGGAGTCGATCCTGCACCACGTTGACGCAACGAATCACTAATAACTGCATTTGATGCATGTGCCTCAATAAGAGTCAAAGCATGCTGGCGGTTTTCATGATTTAGGCGTCGGTTCATCGGATACGAGAATTCATCCAAGGCTACACGGTGGTTGTGCTCGTTGTTGATGTTCACGATCTTCCATTCACCTCCAGATTGGATTCGTACCGTAACTCGAAATGGGCAATCAATGCGTTGCGAATCTCGCTTTCTTGCTGCTCCTGGTGCACTATTTTTCGAGTTGTCGGTTTTATCCACCTGAATACTCGAAGATGTATGGCGTGGAAGACCCGAGTGTCTGCATATCATGACAAGCCTATCCATCTCACTTTTCCTCGTAGATGCGGAAAACTTGTTGGCTTTTGCATATTCTCGGATCGCAATACGAGCATTCTCCATGGTAGCGAAGCGATCGCCAATGTTAATGGAAGCGCTGTTTGATGATTCGGCCGACATTGATGAAAAGTTGAAATAAATCTCGAGATGGAGAAGAGAGTGTGAAAACAATATGTCCGAAGAAGGTTATGTTACAACTTGTTACACGAGTTAGTAAAGTGAGCTCTGATTAAGCAGCATGCTGTATATGCTTGTTATTGATACGGGTGTCCGCTTTTTCATGTTGCTTTTTCATTTACATAGTGCATATGTATCTATCCGTCTATATCATATATAAAGCAGTGTGATATACGAGTTCTGAGAGTAGAGAAGGAGACCCTTATAGTATATGTCTACAGGTTTGATATTTTTTTTATCAAAGTATATAGAAGTTCTAAGTGCAGTCCGTGTTAGAGTTGAGCGACAGAAAATACTGAAAGTAATTTAAAGTAGTTTTCATGACGCACATCAGTTGTTTACATTATAAACTGAACGCCCACTTTTCTGTGCAAACATGTTTACAATATGTGCATTTAATAGCACGGAAAGTAGGTGTATTTGCGTTTGGATATACCATGTAATGCAGAAGGTTCAATTAGTAACAATAAGAGAGTCACTGAGACGGTAAAATAAATCTCCTTTCTGATTGCCTTTTCATATGCTAATCTAGTGCCTTATTTATACTGTTGACTACGGCACATCTTTTACTATCCTTCTAGCATTTTCTCGTTATTGGATGTTTTATCCGATTCTTCTTTTATCCAAATTCATCTTTATGCGAATTATCATGTCAGCCACGGCAATCATTATCACAGATGCATCTCTGCTAAGTACATTCCGGAAAGAGCAATAGTACGACACCGACTACCAGACTATCTACGACGATACGATCGATATATGGATGAAGGAACGCGGATCGTGCGCACACGTCGTATCAGAACGCTGCCGTGGTCACCATCATGTCGTAAATTGCAGAATTGGTATGAGATTGACAACCTAAGAAAGTGAATTACACGTCAAAGGAAAAAGCTCTACGGAGAATGGAAGAACACAATGTTTGTGGTCTTCAAACTTGTTGGCGATGCCTATTGTAGTTGAAAAAATATAATTTTATTTGGAAGACGATGTCTATTATAGATAACATTTTTGTCGTATTCCCGACATACACCATCATCCATGGTTACATGCTTTTCCTTAGTCCTTGTTTATATCCGTTGTTATTGAGACATCAACAACCGTACAGTTATCGATTGCCTTATTCGCTTGCATGTGCAACCTTGATCCGGCTTTACCGATCATGCAGGGCAATTCCGTTAACTAAGGCTCTGTATGACCTTCGGCCTCATTAACATTAGACGGCAAGGTCATTAGAGACTCGGCGATAACATGGATCTTTGGACTATTAGACAAAAGTATTCATCTTCTCCGTCCCGACTCATCATCATTATAAATAGAGAGTAGTTTTCCTCAATAAACCATTATCTTATTTTTGGTCTCGTCTTTCGAAAGTCTTTTTCTCATTAAGCGATACCACAATTTTGGTTTTGGATTTCTGTTGTCAACAGCTCACCTTCATAGATATCTGATACATACTTTACTTTACATACCTTCCATTTTCCATTTATTTTTTATACAATTTTTCGAGCAGTACATTATACCCTACATAAACATCCGGATACATATAAAAGAGGGATTACTTCGTTAAGATACTATATATGGAAGTGTATTGTATGCAGGGGCGTCTGGACTAAGCTACAGAAAATGGCGGACACCCATAAGGGATCCCAGCGGACACCCGTATCAATTCCCTTTTTATAATATAAAATATACAGCGACTTCCATTTTTGGAACGACGTTGATTTCTTTGGGTGGCGACATTAGTTTTTAGAAATACTTCTTTGGATGACCAGTCTCCTTTGGTTTTTCGGGCGTCTCCTTTCCTTTGGCCAAGGTAATGATCTTTTTGCCGTTGGTTCTCCAATACCAAGGACGTCCTCGAACAGCTTCCGCCAGGGTTTCCTTTCAACAAAGTTTCCAGATAATACTGCTCGATCCAAACCTTGTAGATGCGAATAAACGTGATCCACTCATTTTTTGTAATGGCAGATTGAGCACATTCTGATGGGAATAAACCATTGTAGGAAGTAAAATATATATCAAACGAAGCGCTTCGTATCAAGAACATGAAGCCTTTGGTCTCAGGAGCATACCATCTAATATATTATTTCTTTCATATATAGCATTGCATACTGTATAAATTTAAGCAATACATTTGCATATTACTTTTCGTCGACGTCGTCGTCGTCGTCATTGTTGCTTTCTAGATCTTCTGTAGGCACTTTGCATATTCCACTGACAAAGTCGCATTCCGCATTCTCGTCGCAGCAGTCCTCGTCATACACGCACACTCCTTCATGCGTGGAGCACATGATGCTATCTTCATCGTCTTGAGGCATCTCGTGTGCACTCTTTGCTACAGTGGCAAAGATTGCAAAGGCTAAAAGGAGTTTGACAGGTAGTTGAATCATGCTAATTTACTGTGTGGTTGGCTTATGTATTGTTAAGCGAAACAAGATGGCTTACCATGAATTACTTGTTGTGCAACAACTTGAACAAAAAGAATATCTCCGTAGTCACTGTCTTATATCCGAAAGTGCCGTTCTTAAAGTGTCCAAGAGGAGAATTTTTTCACTCGTTCTTTCGCAAATTGAAAAAAAAAGTTTCCTACTATACTATACATGATAGATCTTTTTTTCTGGTGCCATGATCTTTTTTTATACGGAGTATTATATCAAAAGAGTTCGTTGGTAGAACGTCTAAAAAGAAGAAAGCCATTAGTGATTCAATCCTGCAAAGTTAACTGAGCTAGTGAGCAACGGCTGCCATCAATCTGATCTTATCATCGTACCTTGCAAGGATAACAATGTAAGCGAACATTTTTGCGAGCGGTTGTCTTCTGGTAGTATTGTACAAAACTATGCACTTGTGTGAGCAGTGCTGCCCACATTCGCATCAGTCTGTTTACATTATTGGTAGTTCATTTGAACCATTCAATACAAATGGAGTATACAGCCGATTGTCTCGCTCTTCTTGTTCTTCTTGGATGCTACCTTCTATACAGATGAATGTCGTATTTAACGATATACCATCATACGTTGTCTATAATTTTCTATCTCAGTCTTGTTGCATACATTCCTATCGGTACGACATGAACAACGGTGTAACATCGAGACCCCGATCTAGTTCCATTGTGATAGTTCTGGATAATCTTATATCTGCTCTCTCATCCTTGCGATGCTTATGTTTCGTTTCAATATTACAAAATTATGGATGCCATGCTTGGATAGAGTTATATTGGCGAAAGGAAGCAGATCGACATAGTAGGAGATTGTAGAAGACGGGGATGGCTGGATCTATGGACAATGCTAGTCCCAACGAGGAGCAATACGAGACATCTTAGTTTGTGTAGCTGGACTGAGATAGGTCAAAACGCAGTCTGACGGTGGATGGAATTGGCCAGAAAGTGGAACCTGAATACAATAAACTTGGAAAAACATAGAAGCGGAAAAGTCAAAAGTAAAAAAACATAGAAAATTGAAAGCACTATACAAAAAAGAGCTTGTGGTATCGTTTTTAGTATTTATTCCAGCAGAAAAACTCCATCGTACATAGTGATTACGTAGTAACCATGGCGTCTGATCTATTTATTATCGTATCAGCATGTATGTAATCATTCTTTTTACAGTACTTAATATCTAGTCTCCTATTACAATCTCGGATCATATTTTCGAGCATACAAGCGCGTATGCAGGAAGACTTTGAGAGTGAGAGCCAAACCTTTTTCAGGCAGTTTGCTAACTTTTTTTTTCGGTGGATAAATGCAAAAGTGTTGTTGGTACTGAATTCGGATCCGGGTTACGCAAAAAAAAAAGTCATAATTTTGAGCGCGTATTACGCATGAGCATTATCCGACGAGCTTTCGCTACAATGGCAACCATAACAAATCTTACAAGTAAAAGAGCGCTCAACGACGGCAACGCGATTCCTTGTGTCGGGTTTGGTGTTTACAACACCAAACCAGGTCGCGAAACGGAGGAATCGGTACTCTGGGCTTTGGAGGTACAATAAACTTTTTAAAATCAAAGGACCTGCAAGATGCTTACCATGAAACCAAATAGGCTGGTTACCGCCATATCGATACTGCCACGGTATACAGAAACGAGGAGGGCGTTGGCCAAGCTCTCAGAAAAACGTAAGTTGTTGTCAGGCAATTAACTTGGTCATGTACTCATGCGTTGCCATAGCAATGTACCACGCGAAGAGGTTAGCCGTTACGAGCATTCCAGTATGATTTTTTTAATTGCTTTTTGGCGCGTAGATTTTCGTTACGACCAAGCTTTGGGATACTTCTCAAGGATATGATACGGCTCTGAAAGCGTTCGATGAAAGCATCACGAAACTTGGTCTCGATTATGTTGATTTATACCTGGTTCACAGCCCGTCACCAGGTACCAAGCTTCGTCTCGAGTCGTGGAAGGCGTTAGAGCACCTGAAAAAGTCAGGCAAGATCAAGAGTATTGGTAAAGTATATTTTCACCCAATTGGGAATGTTGCTTTAATGTGCATTAATACGCAGGTGTATCCAACTATGGCGTGCATCATCTCAAGGAGTTGCTGGAAGTGTGCGAAATCAAGCCAGTGGTTAACCAGGTCGAGGTAAGTGGTCCTTTGTGTGTGCTATCTGCGATGTCATTTGACGAATTCATGGGTGCAGATTACGCCATACTTGGCACGTACCGAGTTGGAGAAATTCTGTAAAGAGCAGGATATCTTGTTCGAGGCGGTAGGATTGATCAACTTGGCAACCCTTTTTCAGGTTACTTACATGATATGTAGTATTCGCCTTTGACAATGGGAGAAAAGTTAAAAGAACCACGACTTGTCGAAATCGCAAAAAAGTACAACAAGAGTACTGCCCAGATCCTCATTCGCTGGTAAACGTTTTACATCCGTCTATCCCAACGCTCGAAAGCTGATCTCACAATACTAGGTCCATCCAACACGGCTACATTCCTCTGCCCAAATCGGTTCACAAAGAGCGGATCTTTAGCAACGCGGAAGTATTCGATTTCTCGATCAGCGACCAGGATATGCAGACACTGGACAGCTTTGACGAATACTTTGTGACGGAATGGGATCCCACGCGTTACGAATAAAACAGTATTTTTGGTTGCAATTTCGTTGCTGCTTGTTTATTAAACCGAGGCACGAAAATAAACTTAGAAAACGAGGGCAGCACCCTTGGTCTTCTTGTCACCACCCAATTCGAAGTGCTTGCAACGCTTGATGGGGAGCTGCATCTTGTACTTGCAGGCTGAACAATTCACCATTAGTTTTTTTCTCGTTTGAATTATTTGACGGGTTTAAATAATTAATTACCAGTGCATTCAAGACGGAGAACAATCTTCTTGGTGGTCTTGGCCTTCTTGTGGAAGACGGGCTTGGTCTGACCACCATAACCGGACTGCTTACGATCGTAACGACGCTTACCCTGGGCAGCCAAGGAAGCCTTACCGGTCTTGTACTGAGTGACCTTGTGGGGAGTGTGCTTGCGGCACTTTTGGCCCTTGCAGAAGGTGTTTCTGGTCTTGGGAATGTTCACCTATCCGATTTTTTTTTGTCAATCCATCCATCCATTCGTATAATCCATCCATCCGTTTCGTTTTCGTTTCGTTTCGTCGCAACCGTTTTTACATACCATTTCGAGGACAAAGCAGAGAGGGCTGTATCGATGGTAACTATTATCCAATTAAATTGTTGAGCCGCCGCACCCGTTGCTGGTGTGCAATCCGATGATTTGATTCGTTGGACATGCCAGTGGAGTCCCCAGTTACCAAAGGTAGCTACGTTCTATCCCACGTTTGCATTAATCGTTTAAAAAAATTCTGTTGCTCGCGTGCTGCAGATATATCTGAACTCTTGAACACTGGCATTCGATTCAGTCGAGTCTGAGGGAGATACTGTATGTGAAAAAGAGCCGATTTTACGCCCAAGACGGGTATCGCCTTTAATGTAAAATGACGCGCAGTATCTAGGATGCACTGGATGGTAGATGGGAACACTGTCCTCGCGCATCAACCATAGTCAACACCATTACCCGTGACCTTGTTGACTGTTTGCCAGGGCAACGATCAATTTCACCATAGCGGTGGCTGAGTGTATGCGTTTTGCTGCTCCTTCCTTTTTCTAATCAAAAGGCGATCCAACATGACACCATTACGAATGCTGGAATTCTATTCCGGTATCGGAGGCATGGTAACTAAGCAAGTGATTCGGTCACATTAAGTAAAGCTAAACATAATGAGGTAGCATTATGCAGCAAGTTTGGCTGGCTGGGATTATGAAGTATTAAAAGCCTTCGACATTAACAATGTTGCCAACGACGTAATTTTAAATGCTTATGGACCTGAGAAAGGCCATATTAAAGGAATTTTTCTTTTTTTAAAAAAAACAGATATACAAGCATAACTTTGGCAATAAAATAGTGGGACAAGTAAGTGTAGCGTGTATATGCGTGGGCTTCCAATGAAATTTTTTGACAAGCTGTAATCCATAGCGGCAAATTGAAGCCCTGACAACCGAGTTTTACGACAAAGTAGCAGCTGATGTTTGGACCATGTCACCGCCCTGTCAACCCTATTCAAGACTTGGTCTTCAAAAGGGAAGCCAGGACGCCCGATCCAGAAGCTTCCTACACTTGCTTCGGGTATTGGAGGAAATGACCCATCGACCAAAGTATATACTTGTGGAAAATGTCAAAGGATTCGAAGCAAGTCTTTCGATTTTTCAAAGATATAAAAAAGAAAGGGTTACTAATATGCCTATAGGAATCTGATTCGCGTGATCTATTGGTGGACACTTTGACACGTTTGGACTATGCCTTTCAAGAATTCTTATTGACACCGCTCCAGCTTGGTATTCCAAACTCGCGCATGCGTTATTATTTATTGGTATGACATACTTTTTGGGTACAAGTCCACAGATTAAATGATATACAGGCCAAACAAAAACCGCTTTCTTTTGCCCAGCCGCCTACGGGTACCATTCTTGGTTTTATACCAGAATCTACGCGCATGTCAACAGAGTTCGTCGATAATCGAACACGTGTATTGGATAGTGAAGCAGCGTTGGTTGAAGCATCAGCTGTTGATATTGCAAGCGTATCTGCATATATGGAGCCGGATTCTGAAATAGAGTTCAACACGTATGCCATCCCGGACAAGGTAAAGTAAATATGCAAAGTGTGATCACCCAGATCTGATAAACAAATAGACACTTTTAAAACATGGCCATGTATTTGATATTGTGAAACCAAGCACACATCGAAGCTGTTGCTTTACCAAAGGTATATATACATTAGTAATGACAACATGATGGCGTCCTTGCTGACCAACTCTTGTTTTCAAGGCTACTATCATTATGCCGAGGCAACTGGTATATTTTGCACACATTGTTTTACGTAAACGCAGAATCACTGACCTTTTTATTCTTTAAGGTTCTATATTGCAATTGAACGAGGAACTAGGGGTACATGCTCGAATTACGAACGTTGATATGATTGAACCAACGCTGATTATATTAGACAGCAGACGTATTCGAAAAGGCAGCGAGCGCAAAAAGTACCGGGAATGAGAAAGAGGCACTGGAATTATTACGATCGTTGCGGTTACGGTACTTTGCACCAAGAGAAGTTGCGAATTTGATGGGATTCCCAAAGAGCTTCACCTTTCCAGAATCAACAACCATCAAACAACGATATCGGACGCTTGGAAATAGTATCAATGTGCGACTAGTATCTGAACTCATGATGTACTTGATGAAAAACTCAAGCACATCCTGATGCAATATTTTGGAATTGTCGTTATTATTCGAGAAATCCTATGTAATGCAAGACTTATTGGCATAGATAGACGCGCCATTGTCCTAACAAGACTGTAACCAGACCTATTGGCTATATCCATAAAAATTGTCACCGGGCGCAGCATCCTCGAAAAAAGTGTTTCTCCCTTTTTTTTGTAACTTGTATATACGTGGCTTTCGCAGGTGATTCAAAATGTGTGAACAAAAACGCAGTAACACACGTGAATGACACCACCTTTCAAGATCGCTTTCGATGGATGGTTCAGATGATTTGGCGCTCTTTTTCCATGATCAGCTGCTACGATTGAAGTATCCGCAGCTTACAGATGACTTTTTAGCGCGGCTTTTCATTGTTCCTCGTTTCTGTCTATACAAAAAAAAATTGTGGGGGGGGGGGGTGAAGCCCACTCCGGGAAAGTGTAAACTGAATTTGGTGGTCATATTACCTAACCAGCTGCCTTGCCTTCTTTGTTTGAATTTTCGACGGTACCATAATAAGTATACCAAGCATTCGTTTTCAACTTGCGAGAGCGTGGAGAGAATAAATAAAAAAAGCTTGTTTACACAAATATGGAAATGATCGTCCGCCGCGAAATGTCGAGACGGGCTTATTGTTGTATAATTCACAGGTCTAGTGCGGGATAGATTGAGATGAGCCGTCATGATCCGTCCGAGTGGGTTGACGGGCGGTGATATATTTTGCTTGTAATACGCAAATGACTCAGCAGGTAGAGAAAATCGAGTGTACGACATTCTTTCCCATACGTCATGCGTTTCCTTTGTGATGATGCTGGTCACAGACTTGACAGATACATAGTCATTCATATAGATTAGGACATTGGGGTACTATTATTACTTTTTTTTCCATTCAGCTGCGCTCTCGTTCCTTCCCTTTGTTTTTGGAAGGATGCTTTCATGAGTCGTAAACAGTTTTTTTGGGGGTGATGGACCGGCGGAAGCTGCAAAGGAGATGTAATGTAACAATCGTATACATCTAGCAGTGTAACCGGCAAGTCATTTGACAACCACACAAATCGCGATACCAAAGCCGCAGTTCGACCTCCGGTTTGTATGTATGCTGCTGAAAGGGCGTGCGTGAGGGGGAGTTCTAGTAGCGATGTGCCAATACAGTGCGATACGACTCTCCTTTTCCTTTTCTTTAAGCAGCAGCTGACTGGCTATGGACTGCAGAATCCAAGGTGCAGATGTGTGCGTTAGAGCGAGCGGGGCTGGACGGATAAAGCGATAAATTCAATGTGATCGGCATGAACTAAAGGGCGCCCTTTTTTTCCTCGCTTCTCTTTTGCTTCACACTATGTCTCAGCAACCGTTCAGGCCCAAGCTACACAACCCAACCCAGTACCATATACAACAACAACGACAGTCCGTCCCTCACCCGCTGTCGCTCTACCACCCTCACGCACAGGATGAGTCCGGAATGGCGTCATCGCCACTTGACCATAGCGACGAATTCTCACAGTCGTTCATGTCGCCAATGTCCATGACGGCACCTTTGGACGACCTGGACGATTTGGATTACCAAACTGGTATGAACTCTTATCGCCATCAGCAACAAAGGCCACCGCCACAACAACAACAACAACGACCCATGAGCATTTCGCATGCGCAACAACAACAATCACCTTCCAACTTTTCATATGCAACCATGGACGACCCTTGGTTCGGCTCACCACCTATATATTCTGAACTGCCGATCGATATGCCGCCACTCTCTTCTTCCTCGATGCACCACCACCATCATCCCCCTGGAGCAGCCGCCATGTCTGCGCCCGCCAACATCGATTACAACTTTGGCAGTTCACCACCGTTTGTTCCGAACCCGACATCGAGCACCCAGCAGACGCAGGACCAAGGCTCGACTGCAAAGAGTTTTGAAGAAGACTATGCCATGCAGATGAAGTAAGGGGCGGTTTCGTTTGTGCTTGTTGACGTGCAATTCATGTTTCTTTTTTTTCTCTATCAGTTTACAAGTGATTATGGAGAAACGACGACGTCGACGGGAATCCCACAATGCAGGTAAGACGGGGTTTGCGGTCGTGGTAAATATATATATATATTTTTCTCACGAAGAGGATGTAGTCGAACGTAGGCGGCGAGATAACATCAATGACCGCATCCAAGAGCTGGGCACGCTGCTACCAGAGTCCATGCTGGAGAACAATGGCACGTACAAGCCAAACAAGGGAATTATCCTGAAAAAGTCGGTGGATCACATCCGCTTCCTCCAGCAGGAAGTCAGCACATACCAGCAGCGGATCCGACAGCTCGAAAGCGTCTTGCAATCATACCAGCAATGATAATAATAGTTCGTCGTTGCGCAGTATTTCTATATATGGATTTGTTTTTGTTTTTAGTAGTTATACATATGTAAAATTATGCTTTCCGTTAAGCGGCTGCATGTCTCTTTAGATAAACATTTATACATCTATTATATTAACGTACATGCGCCCGTTACACATCTTGGTGACACTCGTTGTTCCACCAGCCGCGCCGTCGCAGATCAGGCACCACTTCTTTGGGAAAACAAAGGGTACCCAAGTCTGTGCTGTCCCTGCGCAGCCACGGCAAACACTCTGAAAAAAGATTCAATCCAGCTTTGCCACCTCCTATTTTATTCCCGCGCGCGGATTTAGACACTAGTTTTGGAATAGCTGCAAGTTCATTGGTTGCCTGCCCGACTCTATTCGCTCGTTTCACTTCTTTTTGGGCACTTTTGTGTCTCGGCAGAATTTACTTTTATGCAAAGTGCGTACATTTGCGATGGATCTGGCCATGCTTATGCAGCCGCTTGTTTTGGATACGTACGTCCCAAACAGCTCAATCAGAAATTGTGTTTTTTTTTTTTTTGGCTCGATCCTCGCGCGCGTTTTGGGAAGAAAAATGTAAATACCAATGCTGGTCTGCATTTCATCGAACGACACACACATTTAAGCCGCATCTTTGCATATACTTCTTTTTAGTTCAGGTTCCCACGGGCGTCTCTAGTACACTACCACTTGATTCCTATACCGTGTGTCTCATTAGCTTACATTAGTGCTTTTTATAAGAAAAAAAAAGGAACGCATGCACCTGCTTATTAAATGGCGTGCCATGTTCTGGATGTTTTTCGAATTTGATATAAACTTCTTAGAATTCAAGTCGTCAATGACAGAATCATGAGTCGATTTTCGAAAAAAAGGGCGGGAAAACTCGGTGGCATATGTCATGATGCTTTTACTCGCCAAAAAGAAAAATATGCATCGTTTGGTGTTTCAGCAACAGTAGAGCCATGAAAAATAAAACTGCGAAACTGACATGAGCTGAAACACTTACTGTATTGCTTGTTTGTTACAATTATGTATACGAAAGCACGTTTTTAGGGTCGATAAAGATGTTGGAAGAGAGAGGGGTAGGGGGGGCTGATGGACCATCCATTACTTGTTTTAGTCTGGTTATGTACCTCGGATCAAAATTAGGCAAAAAACAAAAACGGCACCCATGCGGCGATTGACCTTGAGATACATCATCATCTTTATGAGCTTCTTGGCTCCATACACTTAAGATACTTTATCAAGATCAAGAAACAATCAGGAACTAAACAAAGTCGCTCTAAACTAAAGCTCGTGACACATTTACGTCACTTTTGATAATGCTCAGTGATCGCAGGAATAGTAACTGGTTAGTGAGGCCCGTGCGCGTATTTTTTTTGTACGCAGTTGTACGGTCCAGCTATAAAAGGTAATTGTCTCCAAGAAGAAATGTTTTCTTTTACGCAAATAAAAAAATAGAAACATCGGAAAAAGGCAACGATAACGCGTATCCATTTTGGGCACTTTCATCCATTATTCTCCTATAAAAAAAAGCCGTTCGTAACTTTGACATTGTTCGGTCAGTTTGGATACCAGTAAAACTAAGATTTATTTTCGGCAAGCTTTATGCTAAAAGCCAGAATCGATCATCTCGAATCCCTTTACACTCCTAATCACACATGTTGCTTTCCCTTTTGAGCGGTCCCACAATAGTTCACTGTTTTGACTTTGCTCTATTCATCACACAACGTGACGTTGAATCAACGGGAAGAAATGTGGATATATCGAATGACTTTTTCAATGTCATTTGGACATTTGTCAAATTCAAGTCAGAATAGCGGCAGGATGAATCCGGATCTGTTCTCTTGTTCTTCCACCGATGCTTACGCGCACTAGAGTCAGACAAACAAAAGACAAGCCACGAATGAACGTACTGGCTGCCACCCAATGCTTTCGTAAAAAGATCCGCGGCCTAAATGCTTGCACAATAAGAGTGTTTCTGGATGAAAAGTTTCCTGCAACACGGAAAACCACAACAACAAGAAAGTACATGGAACTCTGTGCTTTCCGTGATACTCTCGTTATCGATAATACCCGTATGCTGTCGAAATCCAGAGCGACTGACCTTATGTTATCGACTTGTCCAACCTTTTTGTTCGAGCTACGTTGATTCGTAGCATACCATTGTTCTGGTACTTTTTTCACTGGCGGGTCGCTGATTTCATACCGCCTGGTCCATGCGGCGTGGGCCTTATGAAGCGTACAAAAAAGTCCTTTTAAATTGACGTATCATTAGCTGCTGCACAGTAGAAGAGCTACAATCAATTGGCTTATTTGACGCGTGAGCTTTGTTGTCCCTAACAAAACTGTCCATCGGCGGGTCCTTTCCCAGTACAACCTCTGTAAGGTCCCTTTTAACATGCGACAACAAACGCGGCCAAAGGAGATCATTACGGAGAAATAGCACAGCCGAAAGTAATATTTGTCATGTCGACAGTAGCGCGTTGGTGAGAAAAGGTCTACAATTAAGCACGTTTCAAACTGTTAGCCCATTATTTGGTGGTGAAGATATATCATGAAAATTGAGGTACGAGGTGCTCTTCTTAGCTCGTAATTGAAGAGATATGTAGGCGTCGGTATCCACTTCTTATACAATTATCTCTACTGTCAAAAAGTATAATCGTACATAATGGTATTAAAAACTCGGCATGCTTCGGTGGCCCGAGCTTATGCCGTTTCGAGAGGGTCGCGGTCCCGATGGATTCTCAAAGTATACGCTTCTCCCAGGTTCATCGTTGCTGAAACATTTCTATGTTGTGCCAATACGAAAAATATCGCTGAAAAGCATACAGCACAGAACATCACTGTTCAAGACTCATACTCATGTTGATCTATCCCGAGTGACACAATTGAAAAGGAACGCCACCAGTTTCAACAAGCTACACACACGTATCTTGGACATAGCTTATTGGTTTCAGATGAAGCACAAATGGCTGTATCAGCGTCTAAGCAGCTTACGGCCCACCAGCCGAGGAACTGCAAGAAGACTCTAGTAATATCAAAACAAATAGTCTAGAACGAACAAATTAAATTAGGAAAACAAGGGATCTTGTTATGGGGAAAGGTCGTTTTGCTCGTTCTTTTTTTCCATATGGCGCATGCCTGTTGACTCGACTGTTAAGAAAGTCGTAGGCTTCTGTGTACGAAGGTTTCTCGAAGAACAAAGTGTACAGTGCATAATTAACCATCATGTACAACGAGTGTGTGCTTTTTTTCCTACAAGGACACATTTGAGTAAGCAATTGAGCAAGCCGGTGCTCCATTTGTGACGAAAATAAGATTGAAAGTAGAACAAGTCGTCCCAATAGGTAGTTAAAGTCGGTATATCGTAATTTCAGATTGGCCGGCAATCACAAGAAGGCTTGCACACATAAACGGATTGAGAGTCTGGACAAGGCGTACCAAGAATCAAGCTGACGCAAGCGCTGTACTGAGGAAGAGAGCACGTTTACTTTTGCCATCCATAGACGCTATAAAAAGAATACATAGTTGACAAGAATGCTGTCACGGGATGCACACCACTTTGAGATGAAGGCGCATGGGGGTGGAGACAAAGAGAGCTACTGATGATATTCCCGTCGCTTTAATAACGTAGCAGTAATTAAGCAGCCGGATAGAAGGCGGCCCGTGCGCGTTCGTTTGTACGCAGTCGCACGGTCAGCTATAAAAGGTAACTGGTTCAAAGAGGGAGGGCAAGAATGGTGCTCTAATTGTAACATGTAAAGATAAAAGGCAGCAATGTAAAAACAAAAGGGGGGGGGGTTCAGCGCCAAGGGTTATCGCTGTCTTGAATATCCCAGTCTACTTCTCTATGGCCGTTGGTTGTCCTCACCTCGTCATCGGCGCCGATACCCGCAAACCCAATGTCGCGCTGCTCGGCGGCAACATGATCGAAGAACTGATCATCCTGGGTCTCCTTGCTTCCGTTCTTCCGTTTTACTCCGTTCCAGCTTTCAATGAGATCCGCAAACGCTGACCGTTTGGCCGGTTCGATTTCGGAGGGCACGACTTTGAGGCGGTTGGACTTTAATAAAGGCGAGCTTGTGGAGGCTGTCCGACTGAACAGGGGATCGATGGGGGACAGCGACCAGGGATTGCCAAAGTTATCTTCGGAGGCCGTGGAAGCTGTTGCTGACCGTTGATGGCCGGTCGGCGTGCTTGCGGAGGGAATCATGCTTGGGCCATTGTCAAAGTGCAGGTCGTTGGTAAGTGATACGAGCAGCTCGGGATCGTCGTAGTGCGCTTTAGCATAAGCAGCTGTGGGGGTATTGAATTTGATGTCAGCTGCAAAGGCGCGCGTCGCCTCGTCTTCAATCACGACCTGTGGCACAACGTCCTCCTCTTCCTCTTCTTCCTCTGGCTCCACCTTGGGAGAGTATTGATGGGGTTTCTCTCGCCTTGGTGGTGGCGGTGGTGGAGACGCGGATGGTGTACTCTGGCGTGGTGGTACTGGCGGAGGGACTCTTTTCCTTGAAGGCTCTTCGGCATGGCGTGGCGGCGGCGGTGGAGGTTCAGGGGTTGCAGCTTTCTTTTTAATGAAGCGACTAAACAAAGAGGACTGCGGTCGATCTGACGACGACAACGACGCCTCCGAGTCGGTGGGAGGGCTTGTTTGTTTCACAGGTCGTCGCTCTGGTAACGGCGGCGAGGGGAGTCGTCGATCATCGGAAACGGAAGACCGGGCAGATGATGACGTAGGATTGGATAAAGTAGTAGAAGAAGCGGGTGGTGAAGTATGCGGTGGCGGCGGTGGTGGTGATTGTCGAACCTTCTGCTGCTGCTGCTGCTGTTGACGTCGCTGTCTTCCCCCACCGCCAAACAGGACATCCTCGTCATCCTCTGCTGCATGAAGCGAAGGGGTGGGCGAGGTCTTTAGAGTGGCGCGTTTGGATGAGAAAACGCTGTTGCCTCCCAGCTTTGAAACATCAATATCACCAAAGATGCTTCCATTGTTTGTTGTTGTTGCTGTCGTTCGCTTGGCTTGATGGCGAGGTGACCCTGGTGCACTCCCATTGCTACTGTCAAAGGGCGAATTGGGCCGGCTTCGAGATAATGACAAGAGAGGATCAACCACAGTGGCTTTTGATGCTGGCCCGGGCGACGATGAAAACGACCGGTTGGACGATGAAGTCGACCCAAACAGTGGGTCATCGTTGGAAGTTGCTGCTGCTGCTGCACTTAAGGGATCTAGTTATTCTTTGTTAAAAGAAGGAAAGAGATGGCTACGTGGTGGTGTTTTCATGGTTCGCAACTTGCCATCGCCAAAGAGGTGGCTGTGCTTTGCGCTAGCCCGTTGTCTCGATTTAAAGGACATTGGAAGAGAATGGAGCGAGGCATAAGATAATTAGAGACGACTATGGTCGGACTTTTTTTATTTGGTGGTGTTGTGCTGCCGAGGCATTACGTGAGCGAGAGAGAGAGAAAGGGACGGAAATAGCAAATGAAATCTATATTTTTCTTTTTTTACAACTTGGCTTGAGGCTTGAGCTCGGTCTTGAGCAGATCACCAAGCTCGTTGGCGGCATCCTCCAAGCACTGCTTGAAGTGGTACGTGCCATTCACGTACTTCTTGCCATGGACAACCAGGTCCTTGACGCTTGCCACGTTAAAGTGCAAGGCATTGTTCTTGATCATGTAAGCCACGCCAAAGCCATCGTTGACGACCTGGCCCCAGCCGTAGCCATCAAAGTATTCGGACGACAGCTGCGAGGTCGACAAGTACCAGTGGGACGAGTAGGCGAACGCGGGGTCATTGAAGATGGCAGGCACGGGCTCGCCGGCACGGAGCGACTTCTTGAGGCCAAAGAGGTGGCGATCGACACCGTGGGCGTTGACGCACATGGCCATGTAGCCGCCCTGGGACTTGACAGCCTTGCGGAAGGCGGCAATCTTTTCCTCGGCAGGAATATTCGACTCCATGGCCTTGGTGAAAGCGATAGACTCGGTGCTGACGGAGCGCGATGTCTCGGTACGACCCAATTGGAACTTGCGGGTCTGACCCGATTCGTAGGTGGGGCGGTTGACGCCAAACATCTTGTAGTAAGCGAGCTGGATGACCATCTGCGCAAAACCATCCGGCGACGCCTTGAACTTTTTGATCTGGTTCTTGCCAAAGCCTTGGAAAGCAAGCACCGTCAATTCGTGGTTGGCAATCAGCTGGTCGAATCGCGTTTCTGCCTCCTTGATCGCCTGATCGACCTGGGCGTTGAGGTGGAAGTTGATTTCTTGAGGAGCAGGCAATGCAGCGTTGACCTGGAGCTGTTCAGGTGGAGTCTTGGAAACGCTGTTTAAAGAATTCTTCATCATCAGTCTCGGTGCCATCCTTGGCTTATTTTCAACTTACACATCGCAGACGAATTCGTTCAAGCGGCAGGTGGCAGTACCGTCCATCATGGCGTGCTATTCACATGAAATATTACTCAATTAACCCGCGGATATCTCGACCTAGCACGCAACTCACCTCGCCCATGAAACCAGCCTTGCCGTTCTCAAAGACGATGAATTGGCAAGGCTTATCGAAGAAGCGGTTGCGGCCATCACCGTGCCAGCAAGCACGCGAGCCCTCGTCACGCGTGACAGGAGAGTAATCGTCCAGACAGACGAGGAACGACGCCGACTCGATCTTTTCCAAGAGTTGCTTGTTTTCCGGGTGAGCAGCCAACAGGAGTTCACGGTTCTACAAAACGCCAGATTTAGTTCCGCTTGACCCCATTTTTTTCATTTTCATATTTAACTTACATCAGCCCAATTATCACGGTTATCAGCAGTCAAAGCGCCCAATCCAACACCCTTGGCGAATCCAGCCGATTCAATCACGCGCTGGAATTGGTATTCGAGTTCGCCGGTCGTCAACTGGCGGCCATTGATGACGGTATCCACAACATAAAACTTGTTTTTGCGCATCACAATGATATGGGTATTCTTGGCGGTGTCATACATGGCGTTGACATCCGATGGCTTCCGGGGAATGCGGCAGTTGTTGAACATGTACTTGTATCGGTCCATGCACAGAGGCTCACCCTTGGCATACTCGGGCTCCAAGGTGTTTCTAACATTCGATTTAATTTTTTTTATCATCCCCCATGTTTTCCTTTTAAGACTTACTCGACCACCTGCTTGCGGAATTCCAAGGCAGCCGTTGTCATGGCAGCTGCACGCTGTGCCTGTTGTCTGCGCAACTTGTCGTCCTTGTACAAATAAAAGTAACTGACGTAGACAACGACGGGATCGCGGTAGCCCAAGTATGCGGCGTCCAACCACCAATCGTCCATCCAGTTCAAGACCGAGGGATCGTTGGCCTTTGCGACCAAACGTTGTTGCAATTTCTGGGCATCGCCGCTCGACACGAACTCCTTGACGGCATTTTCGGTCTGCTTGTATTCGGCATCGCTCAGCAACGGCTTGACGGTGGACAGGTATTTTGGAAGGGTTTCCTCGAGCGTGGGCACAGGCAAACGAGGGAGATTCGACTGGAAACGAAGCATCGGACCAGCAGCGTTGGGATCAACAGGGGTTTTGGGACCTGCTTTGGCAGCCTAATGGTGGAGTCAGTTTCTCGGATTGGAGACTGGCGCATTGTTGCCTTTACCATTGTTGTATATGTGTGTTAATAAACGAGAGAGAGAGAGAAAAGAAAGGTGTGGCAGAGGGGCGAAAACGATCTAAGGAATTAAGAAGCACATGAATCGAATTATCGGGTTCCGACGCAAGGTTTCTGGACATGTCAGCAAAAATCCAGTTGTTCCGGGACGAAAATCAAGCCATTTGTCATCGGCTTTAGCTTGGTTGGATGCGATATTTTTTTTATATATCCAAAAAGAATAAAGAGGGGACTTTTGTGGCAGTATATTTTGTACAAAGTGTCTAACGAGAAAAACGATCCCATGTATCATCGAGTGTATAATAGGCGAAAGCCGGAAGGATAAATATATACATCTTTTCCCACGCAGTCTAAAACAACAGATCCATAGCCTTCGTGGAGTACTCCACGCCCAGGAACGTTGCGGCGTTGGCCGGGAAAGCTCTGAGCATGGCTGGGCCAAGGCCTCTGAAGAGAGCCGATGCGCCATCGGCCTTGATGGTCTTCTTGACACAATCCACCATGCCGCTGTAGGTGCCTGCGGGTGCAGACTGGATGCGCGACTTGATCACATCCGGGGGAATAGCAATCGACCACATGGCCACACCAGCCATACCACCGGCGAACAAGACCGCGCCAAAGCTGAGGTCAGAGCCATCCTTGGGCGTCAGGCCCTTCTTGATCAATTCATACGCAACAAAGTAGGCGGCAGAACCTGGGGAATCGCGCAACAACGTAGCACCCGTGCCACGGAAAATCGAACGAATACCACCTTCCTTGTAAAGCTGCTTCACGGCATCCATTGGGCCCTTGTACTTTTGCTCACCGCCCTGACCCTGGATCTGCATCAGCACCTTGATACGTTCGGATGGTGCCATCACCAATGTGGTGGGGACGGCCGAGAAGGCACCTGCGAATGTGATTTCACCAAGCGTCAATGGGGCGTTGGGATCCTTGTCGCGTCTGGCCGCCACTGCCATCTTCTTGCCGAGATCGTACGACTACAATGCACGCCCACGGATAAGAAAAAACCTCGTTCCCCATTCTCTCGACACGATTCCCTTTTGAAAAAAAACTTACGAAAAAGCTGACGGCGAAGATGGGCGTGATGCTAGCAAGAGGAGTGGCCATACCACGGTACAAGCCAACCAGACCATCATTCTTGATGATTTGCTTGAAGCAATCGAATGTGTTCTTGTAGATGCCTTCCGAGGTCTGAAGACGCACCTTGACCAAGTCAAAGGGTTGACTATTCCCTCCCGTGTCAAACAAACCATGATTCGCTTGTTTCAGATAAAAAACACTTACCCGACCAAAACGGCAGCCATACCACCGAAACCACCTGCCAAGAAGGACTTTACCGACGAGGCAGTCGAGGAAGTCTTGGGGGTCTCAACGACTTCTGGCTTGATAACAGTCTGTTCGGCGGTGGACATTGTGATTCGCGAGAAAAAGAAAAAAGGTGGGGTAAGCGGGAAGGAACGAGGAGGAAAGAAAACTCAACTTGGTAAGCCGAAACCATCATGTTGTGTCTGAACGGAGATCGAATAATTCCAGCTTGGTCATGGAATTATTGGATTAAAAGTCACTCTCCAGGACAACAATAATAAGGATAAACATTAACCGCTGCCCAGGCTCCTTGCTATTGGTTTACCTCGGGCTCTACCACATGATCATTACCCGCGCAATTGTTTCATCATCGCCTTGCCCTGAAATCTGTTTATAACTTTCTGCAGCTTCTTGATCTTTCCATCACTTGCACGTGAAAATTGGTTCGCATTGTGATTATCTGTCACTGCCCTGAAATTTCAATTTCATCACACCCATCATCCCGCTACTGTACAAACAGCCTGCTATTTCTTTCACATCGACCTTTCTTAAGGGGTGAAACAATGTTTTTTTTTCTATAGCAGCCTGCTTTCTACTTGGTGCTACTGATTGCCTTTCGCAGGAGATACGGCGTAGAGAAAAATCATTTTATCCGTATTACAAAGGCTATTGCTAGGTGTTGAAAAAATGCACCATACCCTAAATGGGACATAGAGTGCACGTCAATTTTTTTTATTTGGCAATGACTTGTTGAAACATGTTTGAAACATTCAGAATGTGGGGTAAAAAATAAGAATTTCTTGTCGGGTAAACGATCCATGCGCACGCGAGGCGGAAAGCAAGTTCGACTTGGCATTTATTAGTTGTGGAAAAGGTTTTAGGCGAAAACAATTGCATCCATACTGTTTTGGAAGATGCGTGAGAAGAACTTTGGATCTACGTTACATGTCGACCATTGATCAGACTTTATTCTTTTTTTTTTTGCTCGTATGTGGTATGTGGAAATAAAAGCAGTAGTTACCGCAATCCAAAAAAAAATGCACGGCAAAGTGAAATTAGGTAAGCATTTCCCACAAATGGTATGGAGGAATGAACGCCACCTTCTACTTTATGGCAATACGAGAATTTGTCTAGTAGACGGAATAACACCAGTGTAAATACGCCCAACAGGCGATAATCACACTGCGTCTGTTGGATATGTGGTCAAGCCATAATACATTTTGTACGTAAATCAACATGCTTTTATACATCTGAAGTCATTTTTGCCCCGCATCGATTAGAAGAAAATATCTGAAAATGGAAACGACGATTATAGCAATCGTCCACAGTCAACATAGCACATGAGAAGTGATAGGCTTTTCTGTTCATATATAAAAATAAGCCACATGCGTATGGATGTAAATTTGCAACAATTGACTTTGGTTTCAACATTACTATTTCCCGCCGGGTTCACCACTATTGGGAGGACCACCGCCACCAAAGCTGTCGCCACCCATGCTACTTCCACCCCCACCGGCAATTTCACCATCAGCATGGATGGCAGTAGCGAAAACTGCCAATGCCAAAAGAAGTGCGATAGAAAGACGACCCATACGTGTAAAAAGCTGAACTACTACTAGTAACACATTACGTTAATAACAGTCTTAGGATATCTGTACAAAGAGCAGATTTTTTGAAATGAAAGTACTTGCCTTGCTTAATAAATAAGTGCGATAACCTTGGTTAGATGCGTAAATATCACCCTTATATATATTAGCATTTGCAAGTACTCATCCTTAGATAAAAAGCTCCTAATCTTTCAGGGAACCAACCGGACAGTACTATCACATTATTCCTCGGCAAAGTCTCCTTTATTTGGGATATTCAAAGAAAGCGCAAGGAGAAGCCGAGTGCAAGTGTCACTCCTAAAAAAAAAGGTAGAAGCGATGCATCGAGACTTGCTTTTACTATCATAACCAAAAGTTTCGTTGTGCAGGAATAAAAATGTAACGTTGTGTTATATAGTGAGGTCAACAGGTAAAACATATTAGATGAACTGAAGTTAACAAAAATTAATAATCGTTCAGCTTTTTTCTAGGTAGCATCATGATGGCTTGACAAAACATTGTATCACGATGCTAACACACCATCAAGAGCTACGCCTGCTCTACCTCCGCCGCCGTCTTGATATCCACCTCGCCATGGGCGCCTCTCCAACTCCACCTTCAAAAACTGATCCCACCACTACCAACGCCTTTCCCGTCATCCTTGCCTCCGCCTCCCCCACCACTGATGCCATCGAGACCTAAAGCGGTGGTGGCATTCACGACACAGCTCAGTAAAACTAATGACAAGGGAGCTTGGATAAATAGTTGAACAATATGATCAATTCCAATGTCGATCAACGTAATATTTATAAACCAATCATCAGTAAAAATTAGCTTGAACATCCTTGGTACATATAACTTACAATGCGAAACCTTTTTTTTGTTGGTACGGTATGAAAAAAAAGTTCCCGAGCTTTATTTTCATTCGATCTTTATATAGCTTTCACCGTAACTTTAAGCTTTACCGTGACCAGAATGCAAAGAACATACCCCAATTTACGGAGCTCATCCGTGTGGCTGATTGACATTCATGTCGATAATGTCTCTTTTCTTCAACATGCGATGTGCTAGCACAATTTTTTTTTGGTACATACCAATATCATTGTTCAAGTAGAAAGCTGCTATTGATTTTCCTTTGAAAATGTGTATCGATTATATTTGCTGCTGCTTCAAAAATAATGCTACTCCATGATGATCTACGACGTTCGTAAAATATATAACAGTGCTTTACGCCACTAGTCAAGGGGTGTGGTACTACCTCCTACATACGTATTCCTTTGTTTGGATACTGAACAAGTGCTCCTTACTACACGCCCACAAGGCTTGCAATTATGCAGGACGGTATATTATTTTTGAACAGTCATCCGCAGTGACATGACCCTGCTTTTAGGTATAAGCTAATAGCCTGCCATCCATTCATGTTTACCGTATGATATATTGGGCATTAACGGCAGTAAAGCGCACAAAAGTAAAACACAACGTGACATAAATTCATATATTAAGCTCTAGACATTAATAACGTGGATCTGGATAACCCCGTTTCATCAAACACTGGCAATTGCAATCGCTGAACTCGGTACCAAACCCGCTGTTAACAACAACTTTATAGTTGCTTCCCTTGTTTTGGAATGGGTGGTGAAGCGGATATCTTGACCATTGTAGTGATACTAGTCAGTAACCAACTTTTTCTCAAGTACGTAGCATCCCGCACCACAGATCCACTAATAAAAAGCATAGAAAAGATACGACCACCTGTCTGCAGCGAATATCTACCATTGGTTTATCATCAAACGATAGAGTGTAGATTTTCGGACACTGGAGTACAGTGGTAAGTCCTGTATTCGAATGACTTTACTAAACAGATTCCGCGTTTTCCAGCCTCTAAGAGTTCCTTATTATGCAAACAGTCTAGAATAGACTAAAATTTTCACTTTTAAGATATTGTAATTTGGCTTCCGTATAGTGTTGATTTTGGTCGGATATAATTATTGCTTTATTCAGCGAATGAACAGAAAAATATCAAGTTACTGACTTCAAGCAGTATGATCCAAAAAGTGCAACATTTTTATGTCTGTGCTCCATAAGTAGCTAGCTGATTTCTATACAAGGCAAATTCATACATATGCAATAACTGCAGACACAGCTCTTTGCCGTCAAATACGCACTCTACAGAGCTATTGAATCGTCTATTAGATGCCAGTAGGTTTGTTGCATAAGTCTAAAGTATTATATTCATTTATACAATATAGCAATTTTTTTTGGAAAAGTGGATATACGACACGTCAGTGAACCACATTACTAGTTCTAAAAACAGGATTTAAAATTTCAAATGGCAGCACTGTTCAAAAGTGTCGATTCTAGACTGCTTACACCATATGGTAGCTTATATACAAACACATTGCCTCGTATGATTGACAACATGAACAGAGGATGACAATAAACATGATGTTGGCGGTGGTATCATACTTGAGCACAAACATAAAGAGGAACATGTCTCTCCCCCCCCCTTTTGACGATACCAGGTTTATCTAGCATTTATATTTACGTTCCGGCCAGTACTTACGTAGTACATAGAATCAGATACATAATACACGTCTGAGGCCTGCAGATAATGCCGGAGCCGCTTTCAAGATCTCCATCATGATACATATTCAACACTTCGTATATTGAGCCGCGCATAACGTATGCTGGCAGCGGATACCAATGGACAGTTTCGTACGGCAAGGTGAACTAACGCTTTGTTGCATTTGCGGACAAGAAGTTGTATGTTTTCATCTCTTAGAGACTGTGACATCTCTAGCTCGAGCCGAGCGAGTTTCACAGAATGTGTTCCGATGGTGGCAACGATGTGACCGTTCAATGCGTCAACCCCACATATACGTATGTAAGTTAGCTGCATTCCACATCTCTCAATAAATGAAATGAGACCGCGTGGTGTAAGATTAAGTTTCGAAAGTCCAGATAAAGTAACTTCTTGCAATGTCTGGATATCAGCTAACGAAATAAGCGTATCATCCAATAAACTTCGGTGATAACCAATGAAAATAGATTGCAAGTATGCGTTTGAGGTAGACGTAGACGCCTTTGCATAATGCGCAAATAGCTTCGCTAACTCTGGTGTGTCATATCGGAACCACGTTATTCGAAGTCTTCGGGGTGGAGGCAGACTCATGAACGTAGTAAGAAATAACGGTGATATGTTGAAATCTGAGGACACAGCAAGATACATCAATGGCGTTGTGCCACTGATTGCATTCAGGATCGGCGCTTCGAGGTGTGAATTGAGCCGTAAAGTTAAATGCGTTAGACTCTTAAACTGGAAAGTTGGAAGGTGACGGTAGTCGACTCGATAAAAGGCATCATTTTTCAATGGGGGGTCGCAATTGACATGGACCACTTTTAGTGTGTCCATAAATATATGGATAAACTGTGTCATCGTGGCACTATCGTCATTTGAAGAATCTGTGTAGAACTCTCGTAGTCCTGGTGTTGTATGCTCAACATCGCTTAGTGCGGAAACTTGAGTATCGTAGCGAATGTTATAGCCAAGTATCTCAAGGCAACTCGGAGCATGTCTGGCAACACATCCGAGGATACCCGGTTCGCATGTATTCAAGACCAGTCGACGCAATCGCTTGCATCGCGTGAAAATGCATTCAATGTTGTTGGCAATGATGAGTTCCGAATGCAACTCTAGATTTAAGAGTGGATGTATTCGAGATGTCACTGCAAAGTCCCCAAGCATTTTTGTCATCTCCTGAGCTATCTTTAAGGTAAGACTCTTTAGCGTTCTGCAGCACTCCAATATCTGTGCCAGGGAAATCGGGGATAGAGAGTGACGCTGGTCGATCTCAATATGAGTCAAACTGCTGCTAGTTTTCAAATATGCGTAAAGCAAAGGTTCCAAGACATGGTGCAAATTTCGAGCTGCGTATCCTAAGTATGTCATGTACATAAGCTACTTGGGCAGTACTTTATATTTAAATGTACCAGCAATTTTCAGCGACTCGATCTTGCGAAAGTACCCATCCTTCATGGCATCCAGGCAATTAAAGCGAAAGAGTTTATCTTTGGTACTTAGTGTAAGATGGCGAATATGTTGAGCGACATACGGCACTGCGTTGGCGATGATGATGTCGGCAGGCGCTGATCCATTGTCGACGGATAAAGATTGCCACAAGCTCGCACATCCCGCTGTTCGCTCACGCCAGCTCTTGGAAACAGTCAGACAGACAGCCAGAGTATCTTTTGTATTTGGCAATAGTGAGATGATGCCTACAGCAATCTCAAAGGGTAATGCAGTGATAATATCAACGCGCTTATGCATCATGTCCATTGAAATGGATTTTGTTGCGGAAAGCAAAGATCTTTGATCGCTGCACAAGTCAGTGAGCTCAAGTGCAGCATCGCATGTGTGAATGACTGTGCTCGCTTGTCCAAAGATTTGCGGCATGGTCCCCGACGGATTATTAAGCTTGTATTGGGCCACTGCCGAAATTGAACGGAATAACTTTTCGTTTTCTTGGGTGTTCATGAAGAAAGAACACCGCATTTCCTTGATGTGGCCCAGTCATTAAATACTTGTTCCGGCTGTTACACAATTCCGTGTTAGCTCTGTTGTCAGTTGACAAATGATAACGAGAGCCTTTATCATGCCAGTTATTAATGTGTCATGCATGTATTATGATCTTGCGATCCCCGTGCGTGCCATACAAAAGACTATCCGAGCAGTGACAACTTGCTAGTCACTCCATCCGACCACGCTTGAAGTCATGATCAAAGATGACCAAAGTGTAGCGAAATAGTATGTGGGAAAGTACACACCCCTAAAGTATGCGTTTATTTGAACTTGATAGTGAAAGGACCAGAAGTAAGATCGACACCAGCGTTTTCCAAAATGGCCACACTATCTTCTTGTTTAACCTTGAATTTTTCGCCATTGTAGGATGCCCTGTGTAGTTTGTGCGCAGCCTTGCCAACGATCTTGATGGTATCTAGCTTCTCGGCGTTGGGATAGCCAAATTTGCCCTTGGCCCTCAAAGTGCCGTGCTTGAATGTAAACTGGATATCGGACTGCTCAGGCTGTTCGAGCGAATGGCCATCGTCAATATACAATCGTCCTTGAGCTTCGCCGTGCTCATCCAACGCGATGAGCAATGAGTATGGGCTCGCGTAGGTTTCATCAACAAGCAAAGAGGGCTCCTTGAGTGGCACGATGGCGCCACCACGCACGTGGATAGGAATATGGGTCAAAGGTGCATCCAATATAATCGTCCGTGCCTTTTTCGGCTTATCGTCAACGGGCTCCAAAGTGTACCAATCGTACCACAACCCAGGTGGGAACTCGGCATCAACGGAGGTATCATTTTCATAAAGAACAGGTGACAAAAGAATATCGGATCCGACCAACACTTGTTCATCATTGGTGAGGAAGGATTCAACGTTGGGGTACTGGAAGATCAATGGTTGCCACACAGGGGAGCCAAGTCGGTTTGATTCCTCGAACAATGTGTAGTAATATGCAAGCAAACTGTAACGAATAGCCAATGCTTTTCGTGTGGCTTCGGCTGTTGTTTCCCATAGGAAAGGTTCTTGCGAAGGGGGCTGTTTGGCTAAATGGATTGTGAGCAACACTCGCAAATTATGGGTGATAATAATTACGTTACCATTGTGGTTGCGTGCGAACGGGTAGAACGCACCTAGTTCTTGCCAGCGCGTGCAGAGAGTTTCGGTGGTGTTATCGTTGAAGCCACAGACATCGGATCCAGAGTACGTAATACCAAACATTTGCACATTGAAGATTTCAGTGATTGAACTCTTCAAATATTCCCACTTGGACGCGTTGTCACCTAAATAGCGTAGCACATCTTAGTCTCTACCGCATAAGGTTCGGAGTTCCGCTTAACATACCTGTCCAGTGGCCTGCGTAGCGACCAGATCTATTACAGCACTTTAGCCTTAGGGTCAGTATTCTTGTAAATGACTTACCCAACAAACGAGGATCGGGTGAGAATGAATGGCCTCTCTGTCTTGTTGTGCTCGATCAAGGCCTAATATGCATTGTATCCGTAAGAAAACCGAAACGACAGTACGCATATTAATGGAAGTCCTACATTGCGAGTGTGATAGCATTCAGAGTGACCGTATAGACTGTGGTAGTCGTAGTGTGCAATGCCGCCATGATGGTAAGCGATTGTCATACCGGTCTTTTCAGAAAGATTTCCGTGGCCTTACAGTACAATATTGTTAGTCCTTTTTGTTTAACGATTCAAATGTACGAGACATGTACCATTGTTAATTGCGTAATTGGGGTACAACAAGTGGCGTGAGTCTGTAACGTGTTCCTTCTCCAACTTTTGGAGAGCAGCTTCTTGATCAGCGTGCATTTCCGTTTGAACGTTTTCGGGCAAGGTCCATGGTTCTAAACTAGGAGGAGCTGTGTCCTTCAAACCGGTTCCACAAGAACCGAGACAAAAAGCGGCAGGTTCATCCATATCGATCCATACACCATCTGACAAGATGGAAGCATTTCAGAATGCGAACAGAAACAAATGGATAGCAACATACCTAAACCAACTCGTTCCATCCATGCGCCGACATGCTTGTTCCAATATTTGCTAATATCAGGGTGGAACCAATCAGGATAGACTAAACGGATAAAGAGTTGATATCGAATGGGTGTAGATAAATCAATGGCACATACCAGTGTAACCGGGCCAGACTTGGCCGACATATTCTTCTCCATCAGGGTTCTTCATAAAGATGTCGAGTTCATGGCCGTCTTCGTACGCTGGGTAACCCGACTTGTAATGTTTACCCGCGTTCACCATGACAACGAAGCGCTGGCCATTCGCATGAAGATCTTTTCCAAGCTGAATCATTCTTTCCTCAGGGAAGTTTACTGGATCAAAAGTGAAATCTTGGAAAGTATCCATGTAATCTAAATGTTTCTGTCAGCTCATTGACTATCTTGGGTTTAAATATATGAACATTACCAATATCTACCCATCCGACTTCCACTATATTTCCGTATAAATGAACGTGAGTAATAACTGTTAAAATGGTGCTAATCCAGCTTACGTGGGATGTTATGGTCCTTGTATCCCTTTATAACGCTTTCTACATGCTCAATGTTACGGTATCCCCAGCGACACTGGTGCCAGCCAAGCATCCAGTGAGCTACGTATAACAATAAGTTAGAGTTACAATTAGGTAGCTTTATGTTCTGATCAGCATACCGATCATAATGGGCTTGCCAATCAAATCAGTGTAGGAGTGAACGACGGAATTGGGCTTGCTGCCGTCTGGCACAAAAAAGTAAAAGTCAAGGACGCCACCGATGACCTTCCAGGTAATGCGGCCTTCAACAGTGAGGACGTCCATGCCATGCGCGTTGAGCAAAAGCGAGCCATGTGCCTTGCCATCGCGGATTTCCATGTAGAAGGGATGGTGACCATACACATTTTCATAGAATCTGTTTGATGGAGTTAGAACCGTATGGTAAAATGATATATTACTGTGCTTACGGGCATCCAGCATCACGTGCGTAAATGGTTGTCACATTCTAGAGATGGACTATACGTAAGAAAGTTGGTTAAACGCAAAGATTGATATGCACACCTTGACGTTATCACGTCGAAAGTTTGGAAGTGTCGTTTCTCCAAAGCCGTAGATGTTGGCATCGTCGGGAACGGCAGTGGTGATTTCCAGGTATTGATCCTCAAAGACCAAAGGATAGTCAGTAGTATCAAAAATGACTGCCTTATCACTTTTGCGGATGACTTGGAAACCAAAGGGGTTCTCCGCATATTTGAATTCATAGTTGAGCTTTTTAGCAGGCTTCCGGAGCTTCGGTCGCTCCAGTCCAAGAGGAGAGTCTGGTACAATCACTTGCTTCTGGTCTTTGTCTCCAATCTAAAGATATACGTAATGCTAAGCGGCACTTTTACTTGCTCATATTATCAATGAAATACCTTGACGTGCAGACGATCAGCAGCTTCGAAATCGACAGTGACAACCAGATCTTCGATCGTCTTGCCATATAAATCGATGCCTTCGTCATCTTTACTTCTAATCTCTAAAGGGATTTCTAGACCTGTTTTGGTCTTGCTTGCTTTTCCCTTGACACTGTATCCAGGTGCCGATGTGGAAACATCTTGAATATTGTATTAGATTCGTGTCCCGTGATTGCGAGAGACACTGAGGGTATTTACGTACCAAAATTGACGTCTTCAATTGCGGCTGCCGCCAACGATGAGAAAAGATACAGAGAGGCTGTACCGAACAATAAGAGTTTACTTCTCATCAGTCCAGTGAAGGAGAATTTGTACGCGTTTGAATTATACGATATTTATAATGCCTGGCCTCATTAAACAAAGAAGAAAAAATCCCACACTTATTGACTTTGATGAACGGCGCTAAACCCAAGTAGTTGATTCAGACGGGAAACCTTCGTGAGTGTTGCCAGATGCACTGTACAACGAGGGATTATTTGCTTACCGCATCCACCAGCTGTTTTCCTGTTCGGGTGGGACGGAATGACGTTACACTGGTCTCGCCCGTCCGCGGCATTGCGTATATTTTGATCGGAGGAACGATCAACCGTTCTGTTCAACGCAAAAGCAGAAACCAAAGGAAAAAAAAAGGAACATGCTCCGTGTCATTTCGGAAAGGGCGTTCCTTCGCTGGCAACCCGTCAAGCAAATCCGCAACACCTCGAAATTCGACGGATTCTTTGACACCAGCCTACAATGGCGCCAAGGGCCTCGTTTCTTTGCGAGCGCAGCAACGATAAAACCAAAGGAACCGTTATGGCGCGTGTTTATTCGACCTCACTATTATGAAAAGCCAAAACTTTCGCAAGCACTGAAACAACAGCAATCACCATGGCGTCAGTTGGGTCGACGCATCAACAACACGAATCCCAACACGATCCTATATGGCGTCATTGGTACCAACGTTGCAGTCTACTTCATGTGGCAATATGCCATAAGCTCGTATAGACAGTTTGGCGATAGCAGCTGGCTCAATTTCATGGCTGGTAACTTTATGAATTCGCGCGAAGCCATCCAACAGGGCAGGTACCATACGCTTCTTACATCAGCATTCTCGCATAAAGATCTGAGTCATTTGGGTCTGAATATGCTGGTGCTGTACTCCATGGGTCAGGCGGCTCTCGAGGCAATTGGTGCGTCGAGGTTCTTGTTACTGTATGCTGGAGCAGGCATTACGGCGTCGTTGGCAACTCAGGGTTATCACAAGTATATACGACCGATGCTGGAGAGAAAACGGTTCTTTGCTGGACGTGAACGCTTTGGCGCACTAGGAGCGTCAGGTATGTTTCTTTTACAGTTAGCGCGTGAAGTGGATCATTGACTTTTGTGGCATAGGCGCGGTGATGGGCATAACAGCCTTTTATGCTTGTGCATGTAAGTTGATCTTTTTTGGAGCGAGGAAAGGGCAAAGTACTGACATCATCCTCAGTCCCTAGAACTACATTCTTGTTATTTTTCATCATCCCTATGCCAGCAATCGCATTGGTCGGTGGTGTTGCTGCGTATGATATCTACCAAGCATACACATTGAAGGTAAGCAGTTCAAAGGAGGAATGTGTTGTTCGGTCGCACTAACGTTCCTTTTCTAGAATGAAGTTGTAGATAGCGCAGCACATATCGGAGGAGCTGCGTATGGAGCTGCGTACTGGTTCCTGCGCGTGAAACCTCTATTAAAGGCAGGACGTTGGCGTGTTTAAGGATCATCGACAGTGTTGCTCTCTGTATAAAAAACAAAAAAAAATTGCTGCAAATATGACTAGATCCAGAATTAGTAAGCGACTGAAGGCTGCATTACGTATCTCAGTCGGAAAAAATGAATCGTTGGTAGGCTAGGTTATGGTAAATCCGGTTACCATAGCGCCGATGTCGGTGTTCCCGTGCAATCATGACAACATTAAGTTAGTTCGGGCGATGCATCCAACATGATGTGCTTTTCTTATGTAAACATAAACCCCGCCAAATGCTTTGGTCTCACAGTGGCTTTCAATACTGTCATTATGCGCAGGTTTTGTTAAACCTAGATCCTGCAGTGGATATAAATTCGATCTAAAATGTTGCCCTGGTAACTCGTGGCTATGACTGTATACGAAGGGTCGTAAATATCAGTGAAATGGCCCTTCGTACATGGTTACACCAAGTCTGAGAACGGCGTTCGCACATGTACACATCGACGAAGGGTTCCAAAAAATAGACAGACAAGTGCCGCAAAAATGCTCGGCAAACGCATGCTAAAGGATTATGCTAAGCAATGGACCGGTGACACGGCAGTCAATGTAGAGCAAGGCATATCACGTGTAAGCGAGCATAAGGGTTTGTGACTGTAATGTAACTCGTGTGTATTAGAGTGCGAAGGAGTTTCCGAGAAGGCAACTCGTGTTGTTCGTTGTGCCTTCGTTTCATGTCTGGCAACTCGCATAAGCAGACGCATTCGTCGTCTTCTTCGAATCGTTGGCTCAGTAACATCCTTCGACCGCGTGCATCGTCGATAACAGTCGAGTCATGTCTCAATCTACAAAACAGCGATCCGACCTTGCCACTCGACGCCCGCTCGATTGTGCAACTTGTTACCAGCACCCAGCCTTTGACTGTACGCTGCAAAAATCTTCGCGTGTTCTCTGAGCTGTGCAAAGAGTACAAGTTCACACATTTGGACAATGTGTTCTTCACCGTCAAGGACATTTTAGACGACGAACACTCGGAAGCTCGACATGCTGTGTTTGAGTTTATGATTGCGGCGATTGACGGACAATACGAAGAACTCGGTATGGCCAGAGTGACCTTTTACAACTCGTTACGAGATTACACGACGTGGGATGATTTCGGTGATCTGTACCGCGTTTTGTTCGCACTATGCAAAGGCGGTCGAGATATTTCGGGGTTCGAGAAAAACGTTGGCAAACTGCTCATACGATGGCTTCGACAAGTTGTTTTGAAGGACGTATCGTCGCAAACGGTCCAAGCCATTCTTTCATCTTCATCCGCATCCACGCACCCAGTACCCTACCTCGGCGACATCTTGCATCTGTTGACTGTCATTGCCAAATTCAACTTTGCCATGTTCGAAGAGACCGAAGTGACACACATGATCCAGGCAACACGACTGGCGTTGCTTTCATCCAATCACCCAAGCGATGTCAAGGCGTGTTTGGCATTTGCGGATGTGGTGGTTCGATACCGGTTTGTGCCATTCCAAGCGCTGCAGCCGTTCATGAGCATACTCTGCGTTGCCATCATGCTGCCGCCCGAACGGGTGCCACCGCAAAAGGAGGCCGAGTCCCCGTGGTCCATCTATATGAACCTGCTGCGATCCCACTGCGCACACAACGCCATTCTGACCTTGTGCAACGCTATCGGCACAAGCGACACGGAAGGCATGGATCTGACCAACGGGGCAATCACGTTGCTCACACAGGCGGCGTGGGGCAGCATGGACTTCAGGGCAAGCGTGTCTGAATCTTACCAAGTGCCGGATTCGATTGTGCTAATGTACCTCCGGCGAGCGGCTTTACGTAATACCGATCGTATCAATGCCAAGATTCTGGAGAGTATCAAAACCTTGGTCAGCCACCACAGTGCTTCGATTGCTTTGCTCGAATGGGACACGATCTGGGACATTTGCGACATTTGCACCAAGCAACTGATCCAACGGCTCAGCACCAGCCAGGAGGAATTGCAAATCGTGCGATGGTTCCCCACGACCTATATGGATAATGGCACGGGTACATCCATGGCCCACGAGTTCATCCGTTTCATGTGCTGCGTCTATACCCAATATGCAAGCAGGGCATACACGGGTCCCGTGCACCGCTTGATGAACGTCATTTATGAACTTCGCCACTACATTTCGCCCGAAGCTGCCAATGTCCTGCTCACCTATTACGAGACTGAGCATCTGCTCTTGCCTTCCGACGATGACTGGATCGAACGTCTTGCCGATGTCGTCAGCACGTTCTTCATTCCACCGAATATCGCAGGCACTGTTCGATTACGCGTCCTCTCGATTGTCACCGACGTATGCACGTCAACCAAGGACTTTTACGCGGAGGAGATGAACGAGCAAGTCATATACCCGATGGTTGTAGGCGCACCACATGAAACGAATGCCGAACTGCGACAAAAGACCGTCGATCTGATTGTGCTGGCGCTCTCGGACTCGCAGAGTAACCAGGAAATGTTTGATCAATTGCTCGATGTGCTTCGTCGTTGCGCCAGCTGCAAGTGTCTGGATGATTTGCGCACTCTTGGCCCTCATCCAGTGACCTCGAACACAGCGAGTGCCAGTGCCACCGTAGGTACACCAAGAGAAGATGATGTCTTGCGCACGGCTGCCTTGCGGCGATCACAAAGTCAGTCGAACCATGGCGGTAGCAACAACTCACCCCATGCACCCTACCCGATCCCGATGAGTGCGACCACATCCCCGATTAGCACAAGCAGCCCCATCATACCAGAAGGAACTACTGGTGATGGTCTGTATTGCTCCGGCGTACCGGCCATGTATGGACTTGCGCATTTGTTCGAAGAACTGCTTTTGGGCCACGATGGTCAGGCATGTCTCAAAGTGTTTCAGGTCATCACAAGCATTGGCAACAATATGGATGATTTGTTGTGTCCTTACGGTGGCTCCAAGGTCGTTGCACTTGACATGTTGCTGCGACTACGATGTCCCCCTGATCACCGAATTTACATGATTGATGATCGTAAGTTTTTTTTTTTAGCTGCTTGGATGATGGTATTGTAAGCTAACTTGATATAGCATTTGATGATGATATGACTTTGATGGCCACTATCCGACAAGTCCAGGCATCCAGACGACGAGAAGCAATGAGCAGAGACGGGAGCTCTGGTTTAATGCTTGGATCAGCGCAACATGCCCGGCATCAACACCAACAGGAGGAGCATCGACCGCGGTACCCCAGTCCAGCTGTGATTTCGCACTCAGAAGAAAGCAGTGAGGAACAGCAGTATACCGTGCTACCCATCGATGATATGTTGGATGTATATACAGTAGCCCTGTCCCATTCATCCAGTTGGGACCTGGTCCTGTTTGTTCTCAAGCGACTGCCACTGCAGTTGAGCAACAAGCACATGTTTTGCGGCGCCTCAGCATCCATTGAAAAGTTACGACGTCGCATCGTCACTTGGATAAACACGCACAAGTTTCTCGAAAACGTTCACAGCATCCCGTCGAGCATCAACCGCAACAATGTCTATGTGTATGCTTATAACATTCTGGTTGTCTTGATCTCCTATCGCCGTCTGTTCAACAAACAGAATCAGGACGAGATTGTATATGCGTTTTACATGGGCCTGAGGCAAGTGACTGCAGCCACCAAACCATGCATTCACGCTTTATCCATCTGTTGTCACGAACTGCCACTTTCCGTCACCAAGATGCTGAACGAAATCTTGCAGCGGATGTCGCAAATTATCTCGGTCAGCAGCGTATCTGTGCACATTCTCGAGTTCTTGTCCGGGTTGGCACGGCTACCAAGTCTCTATGCCAACTTTACAAGCGACATGTACAAGCCTGTATTTGCTATCGCGCTCAACTATCTCCAGCACTCTCAGTCATCAGCCGCATCGTCGTCGTCAACGGCGAGTTCACCGATCGGCACACCACCTACACCTCAACAAACGCAACAACAACAACAATCAGCATCTACATCAGCATCACCCAACAATCCTCAACAGCAAGTAACGCAAAATGCGCTTTCTCAATACGTATTGATTATGGCGTATTTGGTCATTACCGTATGGTTTACTGCTGTTCCATTGCGCGAACGAAGGAAGCATGTATCATTTATCATCCAACGCTTGCTAAGCGCCACCCCAATCAACAAGCCAATCGACGAACAGACGTTTACCTGCATCGACATGCTTTCACGCTTTAGTTTTGCGGATGTGAGCCTGTCACCCGAAAAATCACTCGTATCCAAGATTCTGATGGGTGACCCAGCAACGGGACCGAGCCCTGTGACAGGGACGGAAGGAAGTGGATCTCGTCAAAGCCAACGAACATGGGTATTTGGCCACACGCTGTTGACTCTCAAACCAGCCAAAGCACTCGGTTGGGTGGAGCTCACTGTGCGACGACCATCCGGTACAGTCTCGATGATGTGCAACATTGAAAATCGGATCAAGACGAATCCCATCGACTATCAGACCCTGCCAGCGTTATTGATGATGCAGTATACGCCTGACTTGGTAGCGTCACGGTTGCTACAGCAACGCGAGAATAGTGATTCGCCGTTGCCAGCGACAGGTTCGGGACTTGGCATTACATTTGAAAACCTGGCGGCAACAGCAAGTCAAGAACTTGTTGAATCCGTAGAAGAGGATGACAATTCGCCGACCGCTGGAGAAGCTAGCAACAGCAGTGGTGGACAAACCCCTGCCGAGCGCGTAGACAATGTTATCCGTCAAGTGCTTTCTGATCCACGTGAAACGCCTGCCCAGTCCAGCAGCGCCCTGTTACGCCGAATGGATCAGTCTTTGGACCCCGGATTCCTCTATCTGCAATTGAGCAACTACCCGGATCTCACGCGTCTCAATGAAAACATTCCTCCGCTCCCTGAGGATGAGGCGACTACACGTAGTCTGGGTATTTTGGACCGAATCCCGGTGGTTGATTTCCACAAGATTGGCGTACTGTACGTGGGCAGGGGACAACGAACGGAAGTCGAGATTTTGGCCAATACGCATGGATCACCTGACTATGTCAAACTGTTGAACGCATTGGGCGAGATCGAGCTGCTGCGTGGACGTACGGACAACACGGGTGGATTGGACCGGGAAATGGACATCGATGGACGGTTTGCGTATTTCTGGAAAGATGATGTGACACGAGTCATCTTCCACGTCGCAACGTTGATGCCGACCAACCTGGAGCGTGATCCGCAATGCAGCAATAAGAAGCGACACATTGGCAACGACTTTGTGACGATCGTATACAACGATTCCGGACACGATTACGCATTTAACACGTTGCCGGGGCAATTCAACTTTACCAACATTGTCATTACGCCGCATTCGATTTCGGATACGGAAAACAATACGTTTTTCAAGGTGGAAATGCAACGACGGTCAGACATGCCTGAAATTGGACCTATTTCCGAGCCCAAGTTGGTGTCAGGTCAGTCGCTGCCCCATTTGGTACGACAAACGGCTTTGCATGCCAATATCTTTGCGCAAGTGTTCCAGTCGGTGAGCGCAGGTGGTGGCCGACACGAGTATGTCTCGCATTGGAAAGAGCGGTTGCGACAGATCAAACGTATTCGCGAACGTGTTAGCTCCAGAATGCCAGAACAACCCCAACAAGCTCCTCCTCCGTCGACTCCAGCCATCACGGTCAATAACAGGGCTCCGATTGAACAGCTCCTTGATTTCACAAGATACACTTAACCATCATTTCCCCATCCACGCAAGAAAATACCCTTACAAGTATGATCGATTGGCATCTTTTTCACTATATATACTTTCCTCACCTCCCCCTCTCGCTCGCTTATGTAAAGTTCATCATCGTCCAAAAAATGTATCTAATTAATTAGCTTTTTATCTTGAAAATTATAAAAGCGATCCATTGAATGATCAATCGTCCTGACAGATGAAGCGTAGCATCCTTTTTGTTTGTGTCATGCTTGCCACGCCGAGCCATTACGTATGGGGTAGCACACTTTCCTGGTCCGTTTTTCCTGCAAAAGGAGTACAGAAAAAAGCAAGCTGCATACTGCGTATTACGTACGTAGGAGAGTATTCTTTCGGAACGACACATGTATTGCTGTACACGGAAAAGATTGTCGTTACTGACTGTATCATCCTATGCAGCGTATCGATGATCGTCCGCATCGTCACATTTTCGGACGTGCCTCTATAACAGTTCATGTTGTATCACAAATAGGAAGGATATGGAACAACAAAAAGACCCGTCTGCGTCTAAGCCCTTTCTGCTAAATGTCCGCCAAGCACTAGCCCACTTGCCATTCCACTTTCTCATTGTGGCCATCATTGTGTACCTTTTTTTTCGTCCAAAGGCCACAGCATCGGTGGGAACGTTCCACATCAGCTTGCTAGTATGAAGGGCGGTGTGAAGGGTGCGGAAGTTGTGCTTTTAATTTAAGATCGGAGGAAATTCAAACGACTTTAGACAATGCGGGGTATTTATGTCTTTCAAGAAGCGGGTACGATGCATTCAGCGTAAAGAAAATGCGGCACAATAAAAGTGAACGTAGTGGAAGGTAGGACAGAATTTCGGCAGTTTAAAGAGAAGCATTTTTTGCACACAAAAAATATCGCGAATCCAGCCTCTTTCTGCTTTTTCTTCTTCCTTACATTTTTTTTAGCCAAACAATGAATGTGCTATATGAGCTCTTTTGTATGGGCTCTGCCCCATCGATCAGCGAAAGTGATATCAAAGGCGCCAACTTCCAACAGTTTCTAAGCAAGGTAATAAAAAATGTTCCTGAGTTGTCGATGGTGGTGTTTCTAAATATATATATGTATACATCAGACAATGCCATCAGCAAAGCAAATCATCGACGATGACTATATGAAACAAGCAGCGACGGCACGTTTGAAATCAGTTGTGGGGAGCAAATCACATAGTCCCAGCAATACGCTTCGCACCGTCGCCAGTATGTTTGATGCCGCTTCGGCAGCTTGCGAATTTCAACGCGAACGATGCATGCTTGAATGGTTGCAGACATGTGTGACAACAGCAGTGGAAATGGCCTTTGCCGAAGCCAATGGAACTGCTGTAAAGCCTAGCAAGGGACCAGACCCAGAAGAGGAGTTTGTGCAGCAGGAGCCAAAATCTCGATACTATAGAATCGGAGATTCGGATGATGACTTTGTGCCATCCGACGAAGACGCGATCGTTCCGGCAGCACCCAAAAAGAAGCCCAACAGAAGAAAGAGAAAGGAGGAGGAAGATCAACTTGTTCCAGATGAAGCTAAAGGTGCTAGTTCGGTTATTTCTGCCGGTGCAGGTTCCAAAGCGGTTGTAAAGTACTTTACGCAACAGCAAGGAGGTCCCAGTGCTGCCATGGGCAACGGTTACTATGCTCGATCCTACTTTTTCCCATCTAAAGAAAGCTTCAATGTAAGGAAAAGCTGCGCATCGTTGATGATCCTTTTTTTCCTAATCGCAGTGCTTTTGATAGTCTTTTATTTCGGTACTAAATTCTGCTAAATCGACTATTGACGTGTGTGTATTTGCGATGACTGACGACGACGTGGCCGATGCCCTCATCGATGCCAAGAAACGTAACGTCAAGATACGAATCATTACGGATAATCAACAGGCTGCAGGAAAAGGTGCAGATGCAGCACGGCTACAGGCGGACCACGGCATTCCTTACAAAACGGATAACACGTAAACACATCTCCTTTTTTCTGAAAGAGAAGACGTGCTAACTGTGTGATGGGGATAGAACGGGCTACATGCACAACAAGTTTGCTATTGTGGATAGCGCCACGTTGATTAACGGAAGCTTTAATTGGTCAAAAGGGTAAGGTTTGCCGTTAGCTTTCTTGTACCACACAGCTAACGGGTGTGCATTCTTTTATAGTGCGCGATTCAAGAACAGAGAAAACATCATCATCACCAATATACCCGAATGCATCAAGGAGTTCCAGAAGCAGTTTGAAAAGCTTTGGGCAGAGTTTTAAGAACGCACAAAAATAAAACCCCTCCTCGTTTACGACAGCCGCAGTCGCATAAAGTTACTTGCAGCCGGGCGTTGTGCTACCGCTGCGGTCGTGGCTTGGACAAGTCATTGGTTGATTCCCAAGTCCGCGTCAAGGGCGAAAAATTTTTTTGATTTCCGGATATAAAGCCTTGGGATACGTGTCGGCCGATTTCTTCCCTTTTTCATTTGTACATTACAAATAGGTAGGTTGTTTTCACGGCGCACCTGCAGCCAGAGACACTGATCCACTGCTTGCTATAGTCCACCATGGGTAAGGAGAAGACTCACGTTAACGTCGTCGTCATTGGTCACGTCGATTCCGTAAGTTTCCATCACCTTCTTGAACGCAAGAGATCGTTTCGTCTTACTCGCTTCCTTTCGATAAACAGGGCAAGTCCACCACCACTGGTCACTTGATCTACAAGTGCGGTGGTATTGACAAGCGTACCATTGAGAAGTTCGAGAAGGAAGCTGCTGAACTCGGTAAGGGTTCCTTCAAGTACGCCTGGGTTCTTGACAAGCTCAAGGCCGAGCGTGAGCGTGGTATCACCATCGATATCGCCTTGTGGAAGTTCGAGACTCCCAAGTACCACGTCACTGTCATTGATGCCCCCGGCCATCGTGATTTCATCAAGAACATGATTACCGGTACTTCGCAGGCTGACTGCGGTATCTTGATCATTGCTGCCGGTACCGGTGAATTCGAAGTAAGAAGCGAAAAATTTTTTTCTTTGGCTTTTTTTCAAACACAGGATTGGGAACTGATTGGCTGTGTTCTGCATTAGGCTGGTATCTCCAAGGATGGTCAGACCCGTGAGCACGCCTTGTTGGCCTTCACCCTCGGTGTCCGTCAGCTCATCGTCGCCATCAACAAGATGGACTCCACCAAGTACTCTGAGGCCCGTTACACCGAAATCGTCAAGGAAGTCTCCACCTTCATCAAGAAGATCGGTTACAACCCCAAGTCCGTTCCCTTCGTCCCCATTTCCGGCTGGAACGGTGACAACATGTTGGAGGAGTCCCCCAACATGCCCTGGTTCAAGGGATGGACCAAGGAAACCAAGGCTGGTGCCAAGTCCGGTAAGACCCTCTTGGAGGCCATCGACAACATCGATCCCCCAGTGCGTCCCTCCGACAAGCCCCTCCGTCTTCCCCTCCAGGATGTCTACAAGATCGGTGGTATCGGTACCGTGCCCGTCGGTCGTGTCGAGACTGGTGTCATCAAGGCCGGTATGGTCGTCACCTTTGCTCCTGCTAACGTGACCACTGAAGTCAAGTCCGTTGAAATGCATCACGAACAGCTCGCCGAGGGTGTTCCCGGTGACAACGTCGGTTTCAACGTCAAGAACGTTTCCGTCAAGGATATCCGCCGTGGTAACGTCTGCTCTGACTCCAAGAACGACCCCGCCAAGGAAGCCGGTTCCTTCACCGCCCAGGTCATCGTCTTGAACCATCCTGGTCAGATTGGTGCTGGTTACTCTCCTGTCTTGGATTGCCACACCGCTCACATTGCCTGCAAGTTCGCTGAGCTTTTGGAGAAGATCGATCGTCGTTCTGGGTAAGTTTGTTTTTTTTTTTTAGTATGTGGTTGCTAGGTTACTTGCTTGTCGATTGGCAAGTGGATTTCCGTTGCAGCCGTGTACATCTTTACCTTCCAAGGAGTGTTTTTACTAATCAAACTTGCCCTTTTTACTCTTTCCAGTAAGAAGCTCGAAGATGCTCCCAAGTTCGTTAAGGTAATTTTCTGGTGAAATGAATACAAGTGAATCGGGGTGATGCTAATTTCGAACCTATAGTCTGGTGATTCCGCTATCGTCAAGATGATTCCTTCCAAGCCCATGTGCGTTGAAGCCTACACTGAGTACCCCCCTCTTGGTCGTTTCGCCGTCCGTGATATGCGTCAGACCGTCGCCGTCGGTGTCATCAAGGCCGTCGAGAAGGTTGAGAAGGGTGGCAAGGTCACCAAGGCCGCCCAGAAGGCTGGCAAGAAATAAACTGCCTTCCCTGTATTGCAATCCCCTGTGGAACAATCAGTCCATGCGTAATATCTCTATCATCGCTTAAAAAAAAACTCTCATTGAAGAAGGCCGATGGTTTTTTTGTGTTAAAATAAAAATTCATTTCTTAAACGCATAACTTGACATGTTTACTTTATGCTGCTGAAAGATTCTTCTGTTTCCTTTGACATCTGCTAAGCTTTTTCCCATTGGCCATTGAAACTGTGTGCTAAACCCATATGATTGGCTTAGAAGTATAATAGGGGAGTTCAGTCAACCTCCACAAGATGCTAAATATATATAGGAAAAAGCTGAGTTGACTATTCCGCTATTTTTTACTCATGATTTTCATGCCTTTCAACATACCTGGCAACTATATCTTCAAATTGCTTTTCAAGGCTGTCAAAGAGAAGTGCAATTATACTCACATTGAAAGATATCCTTGCTATGTTATGCTCTTACGAACGTTCACAAAATTATACTCTATTCCTAGCAAGGCACTAAGGCACTTTGAATATAAAAACACGTCTTGTTGAGCGCGGCTTTAGTTGCTTCAACAGGTGTATATGGCCCAGTGCTGATTGTTACTCCATGACATTGGTTGACGTGACGTTAGAAAAGCAGGTGCATGTGGCATATGTGAAACATGGTTCATATCGAATAAATGAAACATGTTAGAAAGCTCGCGCAACATTCCTATGCAAGTTATCTAATCAGTGTGGCGGTTATACATTTCTCCAACGAAAGGAAAGTACATGCGAAAAAGTCAGTGCCACAACTAAATCTATTTTGTTTTGGCGCACCTTTTCCCGTTTGGACGCGGCCGCCACGAAATTATCTATATGAAAGCGTGTTGGATACATTTTTCGATTTGACACATTGCCGTATGCAGTCTAACTGTTCTGATGTCAACTGTTGTCAAGAAAGCATGTAAACATTGACGCAATTGCTCAACTTTTGATAAACTATATGCTGGCTGCTATCATACAAAATGGAAAAGTATATCCGCACTATAGCTGATTTATAAAATTATGCAACAGCTACGGAAGGAGGATTTATCTCCTGTCTCTACTGAGACAGATCACTCTTAATCAGAACGGATCATAAAAATTCGGACGGAAAAGAGGAGGGTGCCCCCGTTGTAGAAACGGGAAAGTTCTAAACGGTATGACAGCCAGGTGCCCGGGTCAAGCGCACGTATGCCGTGAGCCTAAAAAATGTAATACGAATAACTGTCAGTATCGTCATTGCGAAAAATAGCGACAGCTCTATGAATTTTGGCACACACATTCATTGTTTTAGAGTGCTAAAGAAAATGGTATAGGTTTGTGGTAAGTTGCAGTTTTACAAACAAACTCAATGGTATGATTCATATTTGCAGCTGGCTAAGCTTATAAGACCCTGGCTATTGCAAGGCCGCCCTTATGTAAGGGTTGCATGAGCTGACAAAGCTAAAAAAGCTGTTGGTTGCCTTTGAAATACTAGTGCGTCGAAGTAGCATTATTGAGATCATATCGAAGTGATCTTGGAGCGAAACTAATAGTGTCTAGTTTATTCTACCATTTGAATACTACATTGGGGAAGGCTCTCATGACCAAAGTCCCCGAACCGGAAAAAAACTAAGCGCAGGGCAAAAAAATTGACGTGTACATAAATATAGGCAGAAGGGTACGTTTTCAATGATATCTATTCCGAATAGCGCCATTCCTTAATTGATTTAGCGGTTCCCGCTCAATTCAGTTGTGATACGAGTTAGCATTTAGCTTGCGTTGGACTGTTTTTTATCCTTCACCAACAAGAGAAAGCGAGTAGATCAGCAGATTCGCAATGCTCAGCTTGTCCCACAATGGGAAGGGCAGAAGAAATGTCCCCAGTTGCTTTGCAAGCTTTTCTGTGCTTGTGTCCAATGAAATCAAAAAAAGCTGGAAAGAATTTTTGACTGTTAAAAAGCCTCGAGTCCCACATGCTCTGATTTTTTTCTCAGGCGTTGGTAAGCAAATGAGGTTAAGATCGAATTTTTAACGGTGCTTGCGGGGATGAGTACAACATGAACACAAAAAAATTAATTTCGTTGTCGATATTTCAATGTTGTGTTCACACGCCACGCGAACAGTTCAAACAAGAGTAAGCCTGGATAATACATTGTCATGTCAACCAATCGGTATAATGCACGGTGATGTTCACCGTGCCAACCATGTTTCCTGGTAATTGTATATCTTGCAGAATTAAAAGAATTACTTGTCACGTAGTGAATATTCGTTACGTATGAGATCTACTCTGTTACTGTATTCTATTCCGTCTGAAATTCGTGCGACAGATGTACAAGAAAACAGACGGGTGAGGGTACCACGTCATACCAAGTAGCGAGCGTATGCATGCACAACTGAACGTACGTATGGCCAAAAAATCTCGGTAAACGGGAAGGGCGAAATACCGCAGCGGCTTTGCCATAGGCCTTACATCTTCATTCCGCTTCCATTCCCGTCGAATTCTCGGAAAATCTGTAGTATGCATATACCATGAAGCTCCTTTACTCTAGCTGCACTAACAGATCAGTAATTATTGCAGGACTACAAAGTATAAACTGCTCATATCAGGTGTCAAGCGCAAGAAAATGTAACGGCAGAGCAATGCAAATAGAGGAAAACAACGTGGTTCCTATATCACTATTTTTTTCTCAGGAACGCAACAACCATGCATGCAGAATATGGTTGCAGGAAGGAGGCAAGAGCGTGTAAAGTTTTCGGTACCGCGGAAGCAGGCGGGATCGACGGGACCCGATGGTTGGTGTGACGATCTTAACCCCAGGCTCAATCTAGTAGAGATCGCCTAGTTTGCCTCGGCTCTCACTTTGCGGGGGGAGGGGCGATACCCGGAAAATATTGTGTGTGCAAGTTGCGCGCTACATGAAATTCGATATTCCATCGGACAAATTGTATATAAACCCCTTCAATCGCCCGAACTCTTTTTTTCTTCGTCGCCTTGTACCAATACATCATGAGAACAGTATCTCATATTTTGTTGGCCGTTGCTGCCTTTTCACTTTCAGGCGTTCTCGCCGCAGACTATGGTAATCACGTCTATAAGAGCGTATACATACACAGATATTTACCAAATCGCTTTTAGACGTGTCATCATCCGCCCCTGGCTATAGAATCGATGGCCGCGTATCTCACACGAAATCTGGTCTTCAAATCCCGTTGTCGCTGAATTCGCGTCGTGGCAGCAAGGGTAAGGACTTGTATGGCAAGACCATCGAGGATCTTGTTGTCGATGTCGATTTTGAAACCGCCGAACGACTCCACGTCAAGGTATGTATACCGCCAAAAAGGTCAGCAAACGAGGACACTTTATGAATTCATCTACTGCCACCAGATTTACGACAAGGACGAGAAGCAATATCTTGTACCTAATGACCGCACTGGTTTGGAACGTCCCAAGACCAAGAGACCAGCAAAGAAGACCAACTATGAATTCAAATATACCTCCCGGCCCTTTGGTTTCCAAGTCATCCGCAAGGCTGACAAAGAAGTCATCTTTGATACCACTGACTACCCCTTGGTCTTTGAGGATCAGTATCTCGAACTTACCACCGCTGTTCCCGATGATGCCAACATTTATGGTGTTGGTGAGACCACCGCACCTTTCAAGCGCGACAACATTCAGGTACATTTTGCATAATTTTCTTGGTGACACAGTATTTATATGCCAGAACGTTTGTAGAACGTTACCACCATTTTCGCTCGTGATGCTGGTACACCGTAAGTTTAACAATGGCTAGACAGGTAACACATTGGATTTTTTTCTCACTATTTGTGAAACAGATTCTATGAAAACATCTATGGATCGCACCCATACTACAATGAGATCCGTAACGGCAAGGCCCACGGTGCTCTGTTGCTGAATGCCCACGGTATGGACGTTTTCTTTGCTGAGGGCCGCATCACGTACAAGGTTATTGGTGGTGTGTTGGAATACTACTTTTTTGTCCCCAAGGATGGCAAGCCCAATGCCGTTTTGGAAGCTTATACTGACCTTGTTGGCAAGCCCTTCATGCCTGGTAAGAACCAGATTTGGGTGGGATCGTTGTGTACCAAGACACTCATTGTGAACCCTAGCACTGTGGATGTTGGGTTGGCACCACTGCCGATATGGTTTTAGGAATATGGAACATGTGCACTGGACTATAGATGGTTACAAGGAAGCCAACATCCCCTTGGAAACAATCTGGATTGATATTGACTACATGGACCGAATGAAGGACTTCACCTTTGACGAAATCAACTTTCCCCAGGAAGAAATGATCGCCCTCAGCAAGCAGATGCACGCCAATAACCAGCGTATGATTACAATGGTCGACCCTGCCCTGAGCACCAACGATAGCTATGCTCCATATGAACGTGGTCACGAGTTGGATGTCTTCATGAAGAACCCCGATGGATCAGAATTTGTTGGTCAAGTTTGGCCCGGTTATACTGTATTCCCTGACTGGTGGCATCCCAATGTTACCGAATTCTGGGATTACGAAATCATTGAATGGATGAAGTTGCTTGATTTGGATGGCCTCTGGATTGATATGAACGAGCCTGCATCCTTCTGCTTGGGATCCTGCGGTTCCGGAAAAGCCAATATTGCCCCACCACTTGAGCCATGGTCCTTGCCTCAGGAGGAACAAGACCGCATCCATGCTGAACAGACCGCCGCTTTGGAGGCTATGGGCACAGGCGTCCCTGGTGACACTCGTAACTTGCTTTACCCCAAGTATGCCATCAACAATGGTGGAGGTACCTTGAACTTGTCCGAGAAAACCGCTGCCATGACATCCCTCCATTACGGTGGTGTTCCTCATTACGATCTTCACAATGTCTACGGCCATGCCGAATGCAGCATTACTCGCGATGTATGTATCCACGTGAGAGCGTTAGTATGACTTTATGCTAACTTTTGCACCTTTAGTCTCTCCTCAAGTACAAGCCTGATGAACGTCCATTCATTCTTAGCCGCTCTTCGTTTGTTGGTTCTGGTCACGTACGTACACGATAATATTGAGAATAGCCAAATGTGCTGAGCAATAGCTATTCCATAGTATGTCGGCCATTGGACCGGTGACAACCACTCCACCTGGGCTAAGCTCAAGAGCTCCATTTCCGAAATCTTCAACATGCAAATGTTTGGTATCACTTACTCTGGTGCTGATGTCTGCGGCTTCTTTGATAATGCCACTGAGCCCCTTTGCACTCGATGGATGGAAATCGGTGCCATGTATCCCTTCGCCCGTAACCACAACACCAAGGTTGCGTCTGACCAAGATCCTTTCATCTGGGAAAGCACTGCTGAAGCTAGTCGCAATGCCCTTGCCGTCCGTTATGCTTTGTTGCCTTACTACTACACTTTGTACGAGGAAGCACATCGCGTAGGCCATGGTGTCTGGCGTCCATTGATTTTTGAATACCCAGAAGTTGAATCCTTCCTTGTCAACGACGAACAGGTTTTGGTCGGCACTGATATCCTTCTGTCTCCCGTCGTGTACGAGAATGCCACCACCGTTGATGCTCAATTCCCAGAAGGTGTTTGGTATGATTGGTACACGTATGAGCCTCTTGTCTCCACCAACCCCGACGAGAAGGTTACCATTGATGCGCCATTGACCCATTTGCCTGTCCATATCCGTGGTGGTGGCATCTTGCCTCTCAAGACTCCTGAGATGTTGGTTGTTGACACCTATGCAAGCCCATACACATTGTTGATTGCTCTTGATCAAGATGGTGAGGCCGAGGGTCGCCTGTACATTGATGACTTGCATTCGATTAAGCAGCCCAAGACTTCGGATATCAAGTTCAGCTACAAGCGCGGTGTCTTGACGGCCAAGGGCAAGTTCGGTTACAAGAATGCTGAGAAGCTTGGCTCCATCAAGATCATCGGTGCCGAAAAAGAGCTTACCACTGCTTCCTACAAGGGCAAGAAGTTTGACCTCACCAGCGAGGACGGCGCTATCGTTTTGGATGGTGCTGAAATTGACTTGGGCTCTGGTCCATTCGTTGTCAAGTTCCACTAAAGAACCAATATATATGTTACACATGTATTACCACCTTAGAAAACCACACATTTAACACAACAAATCCCAATTTTGAATAAAATAAAGATTGCTGGTGCAAGCTTACTACATACATACCGAAGAGTTGGGAAAATCGATTTTGACAATGGGTTTTTGCAAAAGCGCGCCCAGCAGGGCATTCGACCTCAGTTTTGTCTTCATGGTAAAAAAGTGGCTGGAGTACAATTGCGCCTCAAAGTTGCCTCGAAATAGCGAGGGTGCCTCTTTACATCCCGTAAAATATTGAACTACTGGCTTGTGCGACACAACAGTGGGCGATAGAAAGACACGCGCCAATTCGCATATTTAACATAATACCACTTCAAATTTTGCATGTGTATTCATTAATCTAGAGCCTTTACTTTTGCTCAATAGAAAAGTGAGGAAAAGCGAAGAGAAATGGGTGAAATGGACAAAGACGGCCTTTAAATAGTGCACGTCAAAAGCTGTCCAGCCCGATCTTAGTCTTAGCAAAACGTAGTCAAATTTTGTATACACGTAGGCTCTATGCATCTTATTACATGGTTAAAGCATCAATGCGTAAAAGCTTGTTTTCAAGTGGGGATGGCTTTCGACAGAAAAAGCGGCCAAAACGTGAAAAATGTCATAAACCAGCGACAGGTGACTCTTACACGTTGTCCTCTCGGACTCCTATTGAGGTTGTCAATATACATCAACTTTCTGATTCTCAGAGCATTTGGAGCATTTGGAGCATTTGGAGCATTTGGCGCATAAAGTGCTTAAGCGCAAAAGGGGACGATTTTGTCGCAGTCCTATAAAAGGGTGAATATGGGGAGACTATTGTCCTCACTTTGCACCAAACACAAAACCAAAGGCACTGAGCCAAGAAACCCATCCACTTTATTTATAGAGCGATTATATGCAGTGAACAATAAGTTTTATAGACATTTGTGATTTCGACCACTTGATCGGTCCCGCGATCTAGTTCCATTCCTTATTCCTTACAACGAGATATTATTCTACGCGAGAATACTACCAATCCAGAAAAGGTGTACTACAAACACTCAGTCAATACTCAAAAGTAGTTACCTTAGTAGCCTAGTTTGTTTGCTGTGTGGGCACAGCTCTTCTATCGACAATACTTCTTCTATTAAAGTATCACGCATCCGAGAAAATAAGCTTCACCTGGTTTGACTGAAAATGCGAGACTTTTGGTGTAAGATTCATAAACAGCAAGAAAAACTTGACATCGCAATTATCAGCTCTAGAGTACTTACACCTTTATGTCATAAAAAAATTTGTTACGTCGCTTTTGTATACTCTTTGCTGGTTATGCTCGTGCTGATGTAGCAATTGTGGCTGAGTTGCTTAAGCTCCAATCAGTTGAATATGGAATGGTTTATGTTGCAGGACGCAATGCTTCTATATATAGGGTATGGGTATTGAGAAGTAATGGTGTCACAATCATTGTCGAAGAGTATGGATGGTAACTAATGCTGCTGTATCAGGCAGACAAGTTCAGCAGAACCAAAGCCAGATAGACACGACCTGGAACATTCGGTGAGAGTATGGCTGCTTAAATGATACCATTGGCATCGCTTGTGATCACTTTTTCTTCGAGATAAACTCGTTGCGTAGTACAATTGAGCCTTCTCGAATCAGTCGAGAACTATGCCGAGTACAATGGTCCCAAAAGCGTATGTCATATGTAATCCTTGTATTCGGTTTTGGAAATGCGGACGACCTTAGTTTCTATAAGTGCGTGCAGCGTACGTTCACACGGCTGAGCTGGACTTTCCTTTTCCTTTCGTTGCTACCCCGGCATCGTCGCCACAATCTCTGCAAGTATAAAAGCCATCGGCTGGTTAGTCATCAAGACATTCTGACACTTGCACTATAATAAACGAATTACCGTATTTATAGATGTACATAACATACGAGAGAAATCAACGAGAAGCATACATATCTGGAATTACCGCCGGCATTGGCATTAGAACTCCATTTTCAACTACCAAAGGTATTTTGTTTATACCAGTCCTTATCGCCAACCGTACGCACATTTATCTGACAGAGGATTTCAGTGCCAAAATTTAGGCCCACATGGCTTGTTCGCATATCCGACATGCAGCTCGTGCCTGGGTCAGCTGTAGTGGACCATTATTGGGCTCTTTCGTACTCATGGGGCCAGTCTGGAAACATCATTCACAACGGCGATGAAAAATTTGAACGAGTGGACGAAGGAAAGCACATTATAGTGTCCAAACGCAAGATACTATCGTGGAAACCGAAGAGGAAAGTCACGTTCGAAAGGCTTATCCAGCGAATATCCAAAGACTTTGGAATTCGATATATTTGGTATGACCAAATGTGCATTGAACAAGACGATCGCGACTCCAAAGCAAACGAAATACGAAAGATGCACCTTATTTACAAATTCGCCCGTTGTACGCTTGCCCTCGTACCCGAGCTTTCGTTTACTGGTGACAAAGACCATGACGGCAATGATATTACAAATATCGATATAATAATCGATAGCCAATGGAGCAAGCGCATGTGGACTCTCGAAGAGGCATATATGTCCAAAAACATCGTTTTCGTTGGCCGTAATGTACATCTTTGGTCGAATGACGTGAAGACATATTACCAAGGACGGGCATCAACGTTCATTAAAAACATGCATGACAGCAGGAAGCACAGTTGGAATGCATCTACAGCACTCTGGTATGCAAGGTTGCGAACAAGCAGCAAAACGCACGACCGGATATTTGCGTTGGCCAACATATTTCCAGAGCTCAAGAACGGCATCACCTTCAGCTATGATCAGCCGGTACGTGATCTCATGATCCAATTCTATGGTCTTTTGGCACAGACGGATTATTCAATACTGGAATTTGGCCATCGAAGTCCTCCCAGCGGTGATCACAAAATGCCTGCGCTTGGAGAAAAGGAAAGCACGATATTACCATCGTGGACTGGAATGCACGGTGTACATATACCGCAGAACGGCATTAGTGACGCGCATAAAAAATCGTCGGCGCACTGTAGTGTCACTGGGGAGTGTATGTCCTTAACCTCCGAGTTCATACATGTTCGCATAAAAGTAGCCACAGTGGCGGAAACAAGCTTCCTATTTCCGAGCATCGAGGGTCATTATTCAAAGGAGGGTCTGCCGATGTTCCCTCTTCTAGACAAAAATCGCAATGCCGTAGATCTCCATGCCAAGGGTTCGGATTTTCCCATAAGGACAAACAAATTTCAAAATATGTACACTCGTGCTTCCAAATCCTACTCGTTGAAGGGGACTCACATTTTACCTCTGAAGGAGGAAAATGGGATTATTATCAACACGCTCTCGGAATCAACATTCGTTGGCGGAATTTTGTCACTTACAGAAGATCCTTCCGAGTGCATTATCCTTTACGGGATACCGCTGGGAACCTTTATCTTGCCGAATTATTCTATAAAAACTATATGCTACCCTATAATTAGAAAAGACAATGGTTACTATAGATCGATTGGCACGTGTTTCGTATTTTCTGATATTGACTTGTGTTCTATGGTGCAGCCTAAACTTACCTTTTTTATTCGATAAAATAAAGCAATACTATGTAAACGAGATCAGTATTTTTCTTAGTTGCCTGACAAAACGTACAGTGCTGCCATTGTGCTGGTATAAATAGGACCACCCAGATTTTTTTTCTCGAAGTATTTTTACAACGCAGTTGACAGCAAGCTTGTATACCTGGAAATCTTTGCGGTGGCACTATCCTTTTACTGTAGTAGTACATAGTTTTTATGCAGCAATAAAGTGACACATCTCATCGAATTTCACAATACTCATCGGTAAGTTGAGAGGTGCCTGATAAAGTTTGGTGCGCCTCCCTCAAAAAAGCCGACCTTCACCCTCAAAAGTTGACATACCCGCTTCAAAAGTCGACATACGTATTAAATATCGTCGTATACTTTACTTTCTATTATGAGTACGGGGATTTAGTCATCGGCTAAGGCAGCTAACCACTTTGGAATTTTACCTTACTACCAGAAATTCAAGTCGCCATATGTATCTATAGTGAGACAGCCACAGATGATAATAATAGAAGCTATTTCCTATCGGATAACACATATCAAGTCAACATCTTCACGAAGCTTATTTACATAGTAACTTGTCTACATAGATTAAGGATTACATCGTATGAACAAACGGGATAAACTCAACAGGACATGGAATTGACTCCAATATAGCAATTCGGTCATTATACTGCAGAGCGGATGTCAAAGACATCCTCAGATATGTATGATCAGAACAAAGGAAAGGGTCCTATACATCCTCTACCCATTCAGGCAATTCTGAAGATGAAGCACTATCTAAACTACCATCGTTGATTCAATACACAGAAAGATATAAAACCATGGAGCGTTGCATTCAATAAAGCATATCCGAAACTTCTATAAATTTCTTTATTCTTTGTACCATTTGGTCCACCTCAGGTGACATCGTTTGGAGGATCAATTGTAGAAGAAGTTGGAGGTGACAACAGCCTTTGTCGATGGTGGACAGGATATCTATATATTTTTAATTATTATGATGACGTAGCTATTGGTGTTACTACAGCTGCCCTTACGTACCCGTACGTCTTGATAAAGTTGTCTATAGCCTAATTCTTAAATAGGAAAGTTCCTGGAAAAGCAAGCTGAACTTATGCTATCTACTTTTGTTTATCATAGAGAATCCATTGGAAAAGATAGCACGTAGTAAATCCAAGACACGACATATTTACCAGCAAATATGGGCTCTTATCCCATGTATTGCAGGTACAAATGTGCCTGTGCAAAGAAATCCGATACGTGTGTGTATCCACAAACACCAAAATTTCATAGGAGTTCACAGTGAAAACTGTACAAGCACTTCGCTACCGTCTTGATCTAATATGCATTTCGATCGCGCACATGTTAGGTCTACTTTATGGCGACGTTACATGTATAAATAGAATGTTTTTTTCCTAACTAAACAAAATACCTATATAAGGTCGCTTTTAGACCCCCTGTGATAATCCCACCGCTGTACAACAGCACTGTGAAGGCCGGGACGTTCAATTCTCTGCGACATGCAAAAAGTCATAAATGAAGTTCATGCGTCCACAAAAGCAGATAATTTGCTCGACAAAGATCGCTTTTCCAGAGGGAACGAAGCGATGTACACATTTCAAGTATGTGCCGTTGGTATCCAATACCACGTTACACGGTACCACAAACACAGACTTGGTGGTATGCCGCAGCAAGGGCATGCTTTCTCTATAAATTCACTCTTTCGCAGGAAATTAAAAATAATGCCCCTTTTTAACACACCATGGCAACAGCCAAGATAGATACTGTTGCTGATGCAGAGATTACAGTGGACAAGAACCTTGGATTTATTGGTGCATTACCTGGCGACATTGTCCTCAAAATCTTTTCGCATGTGAGCCAACAGGACTGTTTAACATGCATGGCGACCTGCCGAGCTTGGGATCGCGCAATTCCAGAGTATTCGCAACTGACGTGGAAGAAACTTGTAATTGAACCAAGCGATACATATAAAAACGGCCAGCGTCGTGAACGGTGCCTAGGAAGCCATGTGAAACAAGTCGATATTTATGCAACGGAAGAAAGCCAGCTGTACCTCTTAATGCAGAGGCTTGTGAACTGGGGATGCACTGAAATCGAATCTCTTGGTAATGATAAAGGGTTGAAGGCTGTGCTTTGTGGTTACTAATGTGGTGCTTAGAGCTCAGGATGCATAGATTCACTGTCGACCAGGACGCATGCATTGCTGCACTACGGAAATTGGCTCCGGACTTGGTACATTTGCTGATAGCCGGTAGTCAGTCTATGACTCTGTTGCCTTACATACTTAATACCTATCCCGAGCTTACATATTTCAAAAGTCGCCGTACCGGTGGTCTTCAACATCGCAATCTCACGACAATACCGATCTATCGTGATACAAAGATTCAATACATGCACCTGGATTATCCAATGGACAAAGCCCAGCTCGAATGTACCTTGCCAAAGTGCCCCAATCTACGCTGCTTCGGTATCGATCAAAAATTTCTCGGACCATTCCATTCTCGCTCCTTCGACCTCGACTTGCTTTTCACCTGGTGCCCCAAGATCACCTATCTTTCAACAAACTTTGTTTCTAACTACGGACAATTCGAAAATGCGGGTGATTATATGAGTGACCATGTCGGTATTCGATATGTCAATATAACAGATCATTATTCACGGGATCAATTGGCCAGATTCCTTGAACAAAGTCAAAATACCCTGGAAGTCCTAGCCATTACCAAGTAGAATGACAAATTCGATAACGACTTATCTTCAGTATTCCAGTCATTGCGTCTGTCACAATTACACACGCTGGCTATGCATAACATTTGTATTGACGCTGAATCCTTTGTTGCACTACTCAATCACTGCCCGTCACTGGTGAAACTTGAATTGGTACATCCCAGCCTGACCCTTGATTCGTCTGCAATTCAGCGTCTTACTCCAATGAATAATTTGCGGTCCTTGTTATTCATGGCCATTCTGGATAATGAGCTTTCGCTACTGACAGCACTCGAGCGATTTCCAGTATTAGAAACACTCAATGTGTGTGCAACATGCCTGACTGTCGCGATACCTAGCCACTGTAAACCCTTAACACAGCTAAAGCACCTGAAACTAGAACGAATTACGTGGAAGTGCGGTTATGAAGTGGACACAGATGGAAGTGTTGGAAGTTTTCTCGAACACTTAATCAAGGGCTCAAGCCTCGAGCGGATATCCATACGCGTTGAGGGTGAACTATCGCTTGGATACAAAGCAGTACGAGCGTTTGCCATGATACCGACACTGAAAGCCCTTAGCCTGCATGTCAATGTCATATTACAAGATGACGAATTCGTAGAGTTTATCAGAGCGCTGGGAGGAACGGCTGTTGAAGTACTAGATTTTTCCAACACCAATGATCTATCATTTGCTGTCCTCGATGCCTTGGCCATGCTACCTCTTCTTAACAGATTTGTTTCATCCGTGGGAATGTCGTCTGGTCCCAAACGCTTTCAACGAGTCAACATGAACGGCTTACGACACATGCTATGTACAAGCCCAAACTTGAAAGATGTTTGTTTTGATGCCATGGTACCTGAAGACAGTGGAGTATCACTCACACGAGGCCAAATAGAAGAGTTAATGGAGCAGAAAATACCTCGTTACCACGGTTCTAGAGCTGGATACTGGGAAGTAAGAGATCTCACGATATAAGATGCAGATAAAACAGAATATCGACGAAGCAGAGGAAGAGTTGTTGTAGGCGAAGTAACATGTGATGTATTTATCAGGCGTAGGGGATAGTATTCAAAACGTAATGACGAATAAAATAAACTTACGTAGCAATACAAACATGTGCCACAGTAACGTAGCATCAAAGCATCGCTTATACTCTAAAGCCTTATGAATTTAAGTCCAAGATGATAATGCACAGTATTTCCAAACATCAGTGCCGTTATTCATAAAAAGCGATGACGCCAAGGCAAGATTTTTTATACATTAACTACCTTTATTGAACGGCATTGTTTTTTTTTTTTTGAGTGGCGACACCACTTTCTGGACACACTGTACCTCTAGGCAAATAAATACGCTTTAATCTGTACCTCTAGGCAGCCACAGCCTCGGGCTTAGACACTTAATGGTTACACAGCTGCAAAGTAAAAAATGTCGAGTAGTTTGCGTACTTTATACTTAACCATTTGAGCGTTGGGAATTTATATATATTATAATTTGAGTCTACTCTATAAACTGGGATAAGGGATATCTCCTAAGTGAAGGTTCAGCGGCGGCGGAAGTATGAAGCTGTGTAGTTTCCATAATAGGTAAGGTCGATTTTGTGTTACAATATATATTCTTTTTTCGCACAGAATCCTTTTTTTTCTTTTTCTTGTTCTAACACACGATATTTATCACGAGTCCTTTCATATTAAGAGCCAACGCCTCTTTTGTGTTTATCACCAGGTTAATTGTTTCAGAAAGTATTATTTCAGCGAGCTAAAGTATAGACAGAATGTATATTGTATATGAAAGGAACCAACGCGAGATCGCAGACATACTGGACGCGAGTTTACATGATTACGGAACTCGTATACCTGGCATGTTATGTGATAACGGTACGTAATACTTGATGGAACAACTGCAAAATATCTGACAAGGCTGCAGAGCACAAGTTCAAACCCACCTGGCTTGTTCGTGTATCAGACATGGAAGTCGTACCGGGATCAACCGTAGACGGCCATTATTGGACACTTTCATACTCCTGGAATCAATCTGGTGAAATAGTTCATAAGGGCGATGAAGAATACGAGCGAATTGATCACGGCAAACACCAGATAATCGAAAATGGTATGGATGCAACCAAAGAGTCCAGATCCGTTACGTTTAAAGGCTTGGTTCAGCAAATATGTCTTGACTTTGGTGCCGAGTACATTTGGTTAGACCAAATGTGTATTGATCAAGATGACCATGACGCCAAAGTGTACGAAATACAACGAATGCACCTTATTTACATGCATGCCTGTGCTACATTGGCCCTTGTACCGGAACTGGTTTACACTGGCGACAAAGATGATGACGGCAACGACATTGCAAATATCAACGGAATACCAAACAGCCAATGGAGTAAGCGTATATGGACCCTGGAGGAAGCATACTTGTCCCTTGATACTCGTTACATTGGCAGTAATGTACATCTTTATCCACGTCACACTTGTGGTATGGACGGCTCGGTGCTTTCAGATTTTATAAAGTGTTTCACCCGGCCTCTTGGCCGCAACCACTACTGGAAGGCGCATACGGCCTTGCATCACGCGAAGAGACGAACCACCAGCAAAGCGCACGACCAAATATTCGCCCTTGCCAATATATTCTCGGAACTCAAAAATGGCATCACCTTTAACTATCATCAGCCAGTGCGTGTGCTGATGATCCAATTTTATACGCTTTTGGCGCAAAACGATCTTTCCATACTACTATTTGGTGCTCCTATTGACCCGGAAACTAACGACCAAGTATCCAAGACCATACAAAAAGAAGCGGCGACGTTACCGTCATGGACAGGAGTAAACGGAATTCATATAGCGAATCCAGACGTGGTGATGCGTGATAAAAATGGATATTCAATGGCTAATGGATTGATTGCCTATACTGTCGCCAGAGAGTGCATAACCTTGGAGTCCAGCTTTATTCGTGCTTGCGTAGAAAGGCCCACCTCGGGTGAATTTAATGAGGGTGGGACAACGGATACGACGAATGACAGCTTGACCTTGGTCATCAAAGAAAGCAAGTACAACGATTCTACGGAATTATACCAACTAGCAGCGACGCATCACATACCCAGTTTATGCTTATCATACTCAGATGACTTCCAATCCGGATATATACCGCCATATTGCGAGACAGTTTTATCGCTGACCGAGGATGCTACTGACTGCATTATCCTTACTGATATCATATTTTACGATGCCAGTGATAGTTCTCGTTCGATATATCCAGTGATCAAAAAGAACGAAGACAGCTATAAATCTATTGGTTTAATCTTCACCTCCCATGAATTGCATGATAGTAATAGAGTGCAGCCCAAACAAACTTTTAACATTCGATAATAATCACCATGGGAAAATTTCGTTCAAAAGTGTTCAGAAAGTGTTCGCTTTTTGTGCAACTTCCAACAACCATTAAAAAATTACCTAAAATGCACACTTTTTGAACACTACTTTTGTGCATTTTTCGTTCAGTTTTTGCACACTTTTTGAACACTTTAGTTTAGTTTTGCAGAGTAGCATGAGCATTCATTGGACAAAGAGCATATGGTTTGGCTTGATGTGTAGATGTTATTGGCCAAAAGTGCAAGCAGCCATGTAATTATTACAATTCAATTGGACGTATGTGAATGAGTATTGTGGTATGTATATATAATAAGCATTTTATTTTTTTACAAAGTTTCAGCTACGTCTTTGCCTGGATGAAGGTACAGACAGCACTAGAAGAAAAATTAAAGTCGTTAACTACGTTGAATATTCACATAGCAACTAATACTAAATTTCGACCTACGTAGAAGTAATGCTAGAGGATACATATTATGAAGTACAATATTAGTATCTACCTTACATTGTTCGTGAATTGTGGAATAGGCAAGCAGATCTCTTGCAAGAGTTGATAATCGACTTGTTTGAGCTATAATTACTAAGATTGGCTTTGCTTACCTTTCATCCACCAGCACCCAATTTCTTTACTTTCGGCGTTTGTTGGATTTCTTTGTCTTCTGGCGCTTTTTCGGCTGTTCAGCATTATCCTCACCTAGGAGGAAGAAGCACCGAGTGACGATTATTAGCAACAGGGTGCCAATCAAATAAATTTACAATACATACCATTTCCACCTTGCTCACCTCGACTACCACTGTGCTTGGATCGTTTGCGCGATGGTTTGGGTGGTGGGAGGCTTTCTTCCTCATCCGATTGTTGGACATCTGGGAGAGGAAGAGAGAGTACAGGAGAAACATTCGCTCCTTGAATCGACAATTCTCTAAAGTATATATATGCATTCAGTACATGCCTCATTTATAGCCATTGCAGTCATTAGAACTTTTAGTTGCACTTACCCCTCCTCTCTCTCGCCTTCTGCAATAGCAGCCGCGGGCTCCCTGGTGCCCTCTGCGGCTGGGTGGCCTTCCGCGCATGGTGATCGCGGAGCAGCTTCTTCTGCTGGTACTTCTGGATCCACTGCTGGTGGTAGGGAGACCTCTGCGTCAATATGATGGTGAATTTGAGACCTCTCATACAAAGTATAGCTTACCGGCCGGTCCCGTAGCACTCTTCTTGTATGGCTTCCAAAATTTTCTCAAGAAGAGACGAGCGCCCCAGGAACCATTACACATGGAAAGTGGTAGAAATCTTACTGTAGCCTTTTCAAAATCTGCCATGGCGCCTAGCTGCAGCTCATCTGGTACTTCGCGCCAGAGATCAGGAACCTCACCCATTTTTTCAAGGCATTCGTCTCTGAGTCTAGCACCGGCTAACTTTGCGATTGGCCTACAGTTAGACTTCGCTGTCCTGAAGAACTTCGCCTGGTAGTCATCGCCAAGGGCTTGCTTCATAAGATCCTTGTATAGTCCCCAGCTGAACTGTGCGTCCGTGGTTTGACCCCTCTTGTTTTTGACAGTGGGGATCTTCACACAGCGCTCGAGCTGGGGGAAAGTAGGCAGCTCCGAAGACTGGAGAAGCTGTCCCCCAAGGGTTGGAGGTGTTCCGTCCTGCTCCTGCGAACCCACATGGCGCGCTAGATTGCGAAGCTCTGAATGCAAATCACTAATTGCCGTCTTGAGCTCCAATCGTTCTTGTTTCATTTCTGCGATTATGCTTTGGAATGCTTCGCGGTCTTGTTTAGACTTTTTCTTCAACTTTTCGTAAGCCTTGGACAGTTTTTCTAATGAAGCCATGGTGAGTAAGTACTTATTTGAGTAAGGTGAAAGAACCAGAAGGAGCAGAGAAGAGAGTACGTAGGCAAGTGTTACTGATTGACATAAGCCATATTAGGAAGTTGGTAAACAACGCACCATATGTGGGACAGTGACCAGTCAAGTTTCGTTATTCTGGTCAATCATACGTACATAGAGAACAACTTGTTTGAAGTAATACTTATATTGTTATATATATGTGTGGGTTATGTCATGATTCTAAATTAATATCTGATCAGCGGTTTCTATCTAGTTGTATAACAAGTCGGGATCGAAGATGAGCTGAGACTTATCCGAGGCTGGGTTATGTGGATAGAAGATATACTGTCGCCCGTTATCTGACTCTGCCCGCCCAGCAGGAGAAACGATTGACTTAATGTCAACAACCATTGGTTTTGTTTGAGTAGAGGCTGTCTTGTAAGGCCATATATCACTCATTCGGATCCGAACTGTATTGACAACTGCAAGCAGTGCCTGGTCATCTCCTCGCTTATGACGGAAAAAGCATAAAATGTCACCGAAATAAGTAACATACTGCATGTCCTTTCTCTTTGATCTGCTTCGATCTGTGTTGAGCTTCACCCATAAGCGAACGAAAGAGTTGTTTTGTGACCTGTGGGCATTCTCTCTACCAAAAGTGCTTCCCCAAATATTATTATCCACCCAGCATCGACTTGCAACTCGGATCGATTCCGTACGCGCCACGGTGACATTTCTGTAAGTGCCTAAACGATTTGCCCAGTAGAATACAAGGGCATTTTCGATACCTAATTGGCCAATCGTTTTTTCATCGTAAGGGCCCCAGAGTTCTCCCAGATCGGGATCCAGCAACGTTATTACATCCGGCGTTCGTCGTGGTTTAGCAGCAGGTTCGTTTCGTTTAGCATATCTGATAGCAGCCAGAGCAACAACCACATTTTGTGAATTGGCCACAGGATCCTTCTTTGACGTGATATTTCGCTTGATCTCGCCTATTGTCCTTTCCATTGCAAACGCTGCATATACAGGCAGAGGTCCCATGAACTGGATTACCTTAGACAAGTGTAAGAGATAATGTTGAGATATAGTGAAGACCTTAACGCTGATTTTTTCTTCATCATGGAACTTCAAGAGAGAGCGCAACCAGATCAAAGAATGCTTCTTGATGTCCTTGATGTCTTCTCCAGTAACCTTTCGACGGCACGCAAGGTTGTACAGGGTTACCAGGGATATCACCGCATTTTTCGCTTCAATATCGTGGATGTGTTCCAACACCAGTGTCGGTACGATATAACGCATAAAGTAGATCCATTCCACTGCTTTAAAAAAGCCAGCCTTCTTTGAAATGTTACCACAAATACCTGCGAATTCACTAGGAACTAATGACTTGGATCTTTCCATCGAAATACCAATCTTTGACAGTGTAGCAGGCGGTAAGTAGAATGGGTTGTTGGCCTTCCCGAATCTCCCATTAAGAAGTTTGTAGAACTGCCGTCCAATTCCTGGGCCAAGAAGGTGCATCAGATCAATAGGGTAGAAGAAAGGGCTATGGAACGATGGAAGCATAGCCAAGATGGATCCTCTGATGTCCTTTTCTGCTATCGTTGCTGTTGCCTCAGCTTCAACAGAACCGTCGTCTGTCACCGACATTTCAGTACCCGAATCATCAAGATCTGATTCTTCTGATTCAGGCTGCTCTGAAATATGAGGTTGTTCAGACGGATCAGCTTTTGGGCAGAAGGTTTGGTTTGCTCGTAAAGGAGACATAGATGCGCCTTCGGGTGGAGGCATGAATACCATCCGGTTTTCCCTTCTTTCGCCGTAAACTTCGCAAAATCTGCATCCATAATGTGCCATGTGTCCTCTATGTCCACACATCTTCGCCACTGCTGGTATATCACCGCCAGCAAACAAAAGAATCGCCTTAAATCCGATTTCCTTGTTATCGTTGGTCTTGACAGACATTCCTTGTGTGCCTAGTGTAGTTAGCTCATCAATGACCGGTGACAGAAAGCTGAACAAATCCTTCGGCTGCTGTAATCCAGGTACTACACACGTTTGGAGCATGTACTTGTTTTCATATCGAATGGATGGAGGAAGGTTGAAGATGATAAAATGAACGATCGTCATGGACCGTCCTCCGTTCTTGAATGGATTGAATCCGTCAGTGTACATGCCCAGATGAATCGTGTTGTTATCAGTGCGTTGGTAGCGTTGAAGCAGCTTGAAGGCTTCTCCATCGAAGATGTCTGCCTTCGCTTCTTCATTGCTTGGCACGCCTGAGATGAAATGCTTTCTCACTTCCTGATCGTTCAACATGAGTGCGAGCTGTTTCGCCAAGGACAAGTACTTCATCTTCTGCTGCGGCTCCAAGCGGGTTTTGTCTTTGAAGCGGTCTTTTTTACAGTGCAAGCACTGTTCATCCGGATCGCAACGAGGTTTGGTAAACAGCATACATCCGTCGGGACACATATCATAGACTTCTGGCTGGAGGGGGTACTGCTTCAACAAAGACTCCTTCGCCTTGTAATTGCTTGGCAGTGCTGGAAGATAGCCATGGATGTACTCATTGAAACGATCAGTCATCTTTTCCATAAAGCGGCGAGGAACCTTGTACTCTAAACCAAGTTGATATAGGTCAGTGGAGAGTGCTACATTTTTTTCGATCGTCAGCTTCACGCGTGAGGAAAAATCGAATGTTGTATTCAGATTCGTATTGGCGGCGGTCGAGAATGGAGGGGTACCGAGGACGCACCAGTGATTCCCAATCCCGGTGTATCATCATATCCATCGGTGTCCGATAAGGAGCCCTCTTCCGATAAAGTCGCCACCGCCTCCTCCTCGACAGGTGCAGCGAATTCGTCGTCGTCATCTTCATCAATGGCGGGACCGCTCGCCACAGCATTACCTTGAACAGGTCTTGCGCCCTGTGCTATCTGTGTGTCATCCTCGAGTGGTGGTGATGGTGCTAGTGACACACCCAAGTCCATATCCACATCATCCCCAAGATCGTACATCTGTTCAGTGGGAAGTGCAGTATCTCTTCCAGCATTGATGGATACATCGCGTTGCGCTTCCTATTGGCAACCTTAGCGCTTCTGTGGCAAGGAGCGGAAAACATGGTGATCTTACATTAGAAACACTGATGCTGTGAACCCTGGAATCGATTTCCTCGTAGATGCGTCTGGCCATCACGTCGCCACATTCTTCTAAATGCTGCGCTTTCGGTGTGGTTTGATTGTTGAACCAGGTACCGCAGAAATCGCAATGGTATTCGAAATTTTTTGAAGACATGGCTGAAAAAAGGTTCAGGTGATGTGCCTGAGTGTTGAGTTTATGTTTAAAAAAGCGCACAGTTTGTGTGCAGTAAATGTTCAAAAAGCACACATTTTCTGCACATTGAACACAACTAGCACACTTTTGGAAGTTTTTGCACAAATTTTTCCCATGGTGATAAAAAAAGAAACTTGCAGCAGCTTTCATAAATCCGTAGCACTTCCATTTCATATAGCGCGATACTGCTTGTCGGCCATCCTGAAACGTGTCCAGTTCATCCAAAAAGCATCCTCAAACACTTGCCAGTTATGTAGGAGTGCGAAACTATAGTTGAAAAGTTATATATTCAATGATATAGATGATAACTATGTTATTGCTGGAAATTTTATGCCGTTGTACGTATCCACCCTTTATCCATTGTCCATGCAATTCTTACATGACTTGCCGCACACTGCTTCTTCATACAATTTGTTCAACTTTTTGTTCGACTTTTTATTTAATATTTTGTTTAACATTTTGTTCAATTATTGGATTTCACTTTGTTGCGAAGAACGCGCACATCACTTTTTCCCACGCGGCAGTCGTCTAATCCTCTGTATAGCGTCCAAAATCTACTACGTAGGCATATATCCATTTTGATTGCACCAAAGCTTCCAGCTACGTATACATTTCTAAGTACTCCAGGTACAGTAACACGTTCATAGAGTGGACTCTGCGCTTGAACTCCAAACTTGTATTGGACATGGCTTCCGGTGGGAAAAACAAAAAAGTGCTACAACGAGACCCATCGTGATGTATGTGAGCCACCAAAGTAAGTTTCTACACACCATTAAATTTCTGTGCTTGTTTACGATATGAGTCATAATTTGAGGAATTTTCGGTCAATGATGGAAAGTTGCAGAAGCTGCTAAGCCCGTTACCATAATGAGCAAAATAGGGACTATAGATCAAGTGGACAGAAGAAGTTGATAGAGTGTGATTAAAAGGCAAACCGCGCGTCAGACCACTTTGGCAAGTTGACGTGGGCAAAGGTAAGGGGGCGTTTGCGCATTATTACGACGACTTTCCTAATTTATCCAGTATGTGCGACACAGCTTGAGCAAATATAAAAAGATCCCTCTTCACTTACTGTACAATTCTTTACACACATACATAACACAATGGTCGACATCACAATTCCCTCTGACTATGGCTACGTAAGTGTATCCCCGGAGTAGTAATCTGTTGCTTAGCAGAAAAAAATACCGATAGGTCGTCACAGTAGCGATCCTTTCGGTGATCCAGCTTAGTGCCATGGGTATTTCGGTGGGTAGATACCGCAGACAAGCAGGTGTACCATATCCTTTCGGTAAACACTTTTTTATACGTGCGTAGTTTATGCAACAGACCTAACGCCATGTCCACAGAATACGCTGAAAAGGCCGAAGCCGATGCAGATTTCAACAAGCATATTTTCAACTGCAAGCAACGGGTACACCAGAACACGCTTGAAGGCTTTCCAGCATTTGCTGTCTTGCTTTTTGTGGGCGGTTTAGAACATCCCATCACGACCGCAGCCGCGGGTGCGTTTTACTTGCTTGGTCGACAAATCTACAGTGCTGGATACTCCACGGGCAATCCAGCAAAGCGAGAATATGGTATGGTTGGCGTTCTTGGCACACTGGTGATGCTGGGTACTTCTGTCTGCACAGCGTACAGTCTCTTGTCTTGAAAAATAAAACTGGGGAGCGCGATTGTCGCGTTTTGGAATCGAATTTAAAAGGGAATTCAATTCGCGTGCTGCGCATAATTGTTATCTTTTTTTTTCACTCGAACAATGTATCTAAAGAAACCAAAGTCGCTCATTTTACAACAGAAAAAAGAACAAGAGCAGGAGACTGCAAAGCGATTTCCCAAACGGAAACGGCAGGTGACCAGTTACGCACTTCAAGATGGGGGTGATCACAGCGATGATTCCGATTTCGGCGACGACGGGATCAAAAAACGACGCACTTTGCACGATCTATCCAATGCACCGCCCCTCAAAAATGCAATGACTCGGATAAACAAGGGCTACGATGCCAAGGCAGTCTTGACGAGAAAATTCAAAGTGCCGTTGGCACCAGGGAACACAATGGTCAATGATTCGTTTGGAATGCGACGAACACTTGGTATGCGACGGAGACCAGGCACAATGAACCGCTTGCTATACGATCCCAATGCGGAGGATGTGATCGTGCTTTGGGATCCCAAGGAAGAAGAAGAAGAGCAGAAAAAGGAAGAACCGTTGGTGCTGCCTCCGCAACCTACGAAACGAAGAGAAAAGTCGTTGCCAGAGATCTTGGGGCTCAAGAAGGAAGAGAGCAAAAAAGCCCCTGTGATGCTGGATCCGGTGCTTACCCGGCGATTGCGACCGCATCAGCTGGAAGGATTGAAGTTCTTGTATCGATGCACAACCGGAAAGGTCCATAAGGATGCATTTGGGTATGTGTTGTGTTACCGTGTCATGGTTGGAATCTAACCCGTTCCCTATTAGCTGTATCATGGCGGATGAGATGGGTTTGGGAAAGACAGTAAGTGCCTTGAACGGACGATTGTGTCGGGTGTTGATACGATGCATGTAATAGTTGCAATGTATTTCCCTTGTTTGGACTCTGTTGCGACAATCGGGCGAGATGGGTAAGTCCACCATACAAAAAGCTATCGTCACTTGCCCCTCAAGTCTTGTGCGCAACTGGGCAAACGAGTTCAGTAAGTGTTTGGTCTTTCGATTCCCGTTGCGTGGTGACTGACCGTGGTGATAGCCAAATGGCTCGGCGAGAACCGTATTCGTCCTTTGTGCATCGACAATGTCGGCAGCAAAGAAAAGATCACCCAAGTCAAGCGATGGGCTGCTGCTCAAGGACAGGTCGTCAATCAGGGTAACCATTGGCTGTTGTTCATCTCGATCCAATGCAGGATTTATTGACGTTTCTGTTTCCATAGTACTGATTGTTTCCTACGAAACGTTGAGATCATATACCAAATACTTGAAGAACGCCGATATTGGATTATTGTTATGCGACGAAGGTCATCGTCTCAAGAACGGAAGTAAGTTACACTGTGGTTACACCGAGATCCACCTGTCTGACAGACACAATAGATTCATTACTATTCCAAGAACTCAACAGCCTGCCTGTAAAACGCCGAGTTATTCTGTCAGGCACACCTATTCAGGTACATATAACCCCTGAATACAATGGCACTTGTGCTGATACCGAAGAAATAACACGTTAGAACGATTTGAGTGAATACTATTCGCTTTTTGACTTTGCCAATCCGGAATTATTGGGCACACCCAGCGAGTTTCGACGAAACTTTGAAAACCCCATCCTGCGCGGACGAGACGCTGATGCGTCCGAAAAAGAACGGCAAATTAGCGATGAAAAAGTAGCTGAATTCTGGGCTATTGTTTCCAAATTCACCATCCGCCGCACAAACGATATCCTAAACAAATACCGTAAGCTTTTATCGACTCGAGCTAAAGTGGCCAACGAACTGATCGATTTGCTAGTGCCGACTAAATACGAACATGTTGTGTTTTGTAAACTTGCACCACTTCAACGGAAACTCTACGATGTGTTCCTTACCAATCCTGAAGTGAAAAAACTTCTTCGTGGTCAAACAAGTCAGCCACTAAAGGTGACCCATCATAGCAGTCTTTCTTGTTACTAGCTTTGGCTTGCTGACCCAAGCACAATGTAGGTCATTACTTTGTTAAAAAAGCTGTGCAACCACCCTTCTTTATTGGATTTGCCAACGGAACTAGAAGGTTCTGAAGCGGTGTTGCCAGAGGGATTCCATGATACCGGCAGACATGCTACCGTGAACCCTGCATTTTCTGGAAAGTTCATGGTACTTGATCGGTAAGTTTGTCCTAACGAAGGGGAGCGGAGGAGCTAATCGCATCTTTATATAAAAAAAAAGCATGCTGCAACAGGTGAGCAGGGACCACAAGGAAAAGAATGACAAGATTGTTATCGTTAGCAACTATACGCAAACGCTTGATCTTATCCAAACCCACTGCCGGCGAAAACAGTACGGTGTGCTGCGATTGGATGGAACGATGACGGTTCAAAAGAGACAGAAACTTGTGGACCGATTCAATAACCCTGAAGGTGAAGAGTTTGTGTTTCTGCTCAGCAGCAAGGCCGGCGGTTGTGGTCTCAATTTGATCGGTGCCAATCGGTTGATCTTGTTTGATCCTGGTAAGTGGCTGTTGTCATCCACAAAGAGCGGTTAACTCAAAAATAATGCCATAGATTGGAACCCGGCTGCCGACCAACAAGCTTTGGCTCGCATTTGGCGCGATGGACAAAAGAAGGATTGTAAGTCTTTCACAAATATATACACCACGGGACTGACAGGCCGTGGTACAACAGGCTTCCTCTATCGATTCATTGCTGCTGGAACGATTGATGAAAAGATTTTCCAACGGCAGTCGCACAAGCAATCCATTTCCAATTGTGTGGTAGACGAGGCCACTGAAACCGAAAGACATTTCTCCTTGGCGGATATGCGACAACTCTTCCAACTGAATACCGAAAGTGAATGCGAAACTCACGACACTTTCAAGTGTAAACGGTGCATCCGAGGCAAGCAATTCCAGAAAGCTGAAACGATGCAATACGGCGATGCAAGCACGTAGGTTTCTTTTCCGGACGCATTAATTCTTACATTGGCGCTCATGACTCTACTTCTTTTGTTTTGCAGTTGGGATCATTACGATAAAGATTTGAAGCAGCTGCCTGATCCACTGTTGCGCGAGGAAGCTGGAAAGGGCGTGGTTTCATATGTGTTTGAGTTCATTTCTCACATGAAATAATCGATACGTATAGCATAATGAAGGATGCAACCTATTTCGAAGCATCCAATGTTTCTTTGCATATATAAAAACAGGTTGCTCCTAAAATGGGCGTACATCAACCCTTGCTTACTTGGAGGAGACAGCCGTGTGAAATGTTTGCTCGGTCGATCGAATATCCAAGTTTGGTATATCCGACAAAAGTACCAAGCAACATGAATGTATCTCTCTGCATATTCGGTTTGCTACGTATACCTTGACATTGGGGAACGAAAAACCTTTTTTTTATACTGCAAGGATAAAGTTTGAAAATGCAATGGACTGCAGTGTACCCAGAAACAGGCTTTTCTTTTACTGAACGGGATTACAAACATGGGAAAGCCGGACTGTGCAGATTGCAATTGAAGGCTTTTAATAGATGTAAAATCTCTCCGATATTCGATACCGGATGTGTAAGCCACTCTGTTGCTTACCAAATCCTTATTACTATGGTCACTATCGCGTTACCATGGTGATATAATCATCATTGTGCTCTTTTTTTTAAAAAAAAGCTTATTAATCACGTGGGTTCCATGGAGTTCGCTGGTGTATCACTCACGTGGCAATTGTGAAAAAAGGAACATTGCGGCTCGTTGATTCTTGGAAAGAAATGGCTGATTTGCCAACATGGATTCATAATGACGAGCAGGTTTGAACAGGGGTAATGCTTAATTGGGACCTATGAACGAAGACCGACACTGGGATTGGAGCTTATGAAAGCCGTTATCTTTTTTTTTAATACACATCAACTGATTGTAGATCCATGTGTCAGGGCTATTATGTCATGTGCGATCGCGTTTGCAAGCTATTTAGCTCACATCATTTATCAAGTGTAGCAGTACAGATGTTCTCGATAATATATCAGCTGATTGCAAAAAAAGAGTAACCTGCTTCCTTTTGTTTCACAAGCGCAAAAGGTTTTATTTTGGTTGAGCGTACAAAAGTATTTTTACAGTTTGGCTTTCCTGGGCCGTGCGTTTTTCCCTCGATCACCTCATGGTGGGTTGAAGCATAAAAGAGCGGACGAAAGCTGGGCAGGCCAGAAAAGAGCATCTGCGTATCCAACCAATAAGTGTCAGATTCATTCGCCACACTGGACGGCCAGGCATGCTCTCTCCCCAAAAAAAAACTTTCTTTTTTCATACGTGGATCGTTTCGGACATTTTGCAACCTTTTTCTGTGAAACATTTTGCTAGGCTGCACGACATCACAAAAAGTTTTTCCCGGCTGAATGCGCGGCGATTGGGGCTACAGTAGATAACCATCACGCACACGCGCGGCTAGTGCTACTTGTTGCAGAAGGAAAACGCACCTGAAAATGGGCTTTTGGCAAAAGAAGGGGAGGCCAAGAGCGAGGAGTGGGGGCTTTGAAAAATAATGTGTGGATCTTTTTTTGTCTTCCCGACGACAACTGACAATTCGATTGCTTGAACTCTTTCGTATCAACCCGCTTCTCTCTTTCCTGTTCCCTTTTACGCAGCACACACTTTTACCTTGGCTATATTTTATTTCGCAAATCTGTGCTCTCCACCACTATTTGTCACTATTTTTTCGGCTGAAAGGAAATCCTTCTCTCTTTTTTTTCGCTGCCTTTTTTTCCATTCTGATCTTTTCTCTCTTTCGCCATCTTTTTGCACTTGAAAAGAATGGAGACGACGCAAGCTTCAGATCTTCCGCCATCATCCGATCCTGCCGAAACTGCGCATTCCTTAAACATGGCTGGAGAGATGCTTACTCTTTCACACGTATCTGAATCCGGGGTGACCTTTTCTGTTCCTGCCGTACCTGTTCCCCAGCAACAACAATACCAAGCATTCAATACACCGCAGGTAACTACGCCAGAAGACGGTCAACCGCTATTTCAGCATCAAGCTCTTCAACACCAGCAACAATGTCATACTTTGCCCGGACATCATCCTTCGCTTCAAAATCCCGGTGCGCCGCAACCACCTCAGCAACAACAAATGTCCATTGCATTAAATAACGCCATGCAGCCCATTGAACAACATCCTACGCAACCAGAATTAATCAAAGTACCATATCAACAACATCTCATGGCCATGGCTGCTGCTCAACAAAACAATCAGCAACAGTTCAATCCACCTGCAGCAGCGCTTATCGGTCAACCAGATCGTGTGACTATGGTATCAGCCGATCATCATCAAGAAGTTCAACCGCAACAGCTTATGATGAGCATGGCTCAGGGTCAAATTATGCAAAGGGAGATGACGAGTGATCCAGTAAGTTGATCAAATGGCGTCATCCATCATTATTTTAACAATTTTTTTTTTGGTCTTAGCAACAAATGGTGACGGGGTTGAATCATCCAGTTAATATGTTGCCCCAACAATCATCTCCCCAGCAACAGGCAACCCAGCAACAACACCAACATATAGCAAATGCAATGGACCATTCAATGGCTACCAATCCTCAAGTAATGGTGTTTAGCGATCAGAATATCACGCACAGACCATCGCATGACTATGGACAACCTCCGCATATGGCTATGCAGAATCAACAGCAAAATCAAATGATTCAAGATATCTTGTTTGGTCAGCAACAGCCACAGTCGCAGGAGCAAGTCATGGCAGTGGCTGCGGCTGCGGCTGCTCAACAAGCAATGGCTCAGGAAATTGCGAGATCACGTCAACAGCAACAACCGCAACAACAACAACAATTTACCACAGCGGGTATTCCACAAACTATGGTGCATGAAATGGCAAGAAATGATAATATACCAGCCAACGTGATCATGTTGCAGCGTCCTGACCAATTGGGCATGCGTCAACAGCAACAGCAACAGCAGCAACAGCAGCAACAGCAGCAACAGCAGCAACAGCAACAACAACAACAACAGTACTCTGCACCACAACAGATCGTATTTGCCAACGAGCAACAGATACACCAAGAGCAATTGCAGGACGCATTTTCACATGAAAAGGTATAAAAAGAGCATTCTTTACTTTATCTGGCGATCAAAACGTGATAAGCTGATGAGTAAAGATAAAGCAACAGGCATATTCCGCGGCAATGTTGCAACAACAACAGCAGCAAGCGATGCAAGGATCTGATGTGGTCATGGAAGATAACCATGGTGATAGTCGTCGCAGCTCTGTCCACCAAATGAAACAAATGACGAACCCATCGCCGCCATCAGCGAATGAAATGACACTCCAATTCCAATCGACTCCGGCTTTATCCGAATCGATAGCTCAAAAAGCGGACGTGTCTGCAAAGGAATTCGAAGGAATGTCACGGGAACAATTGATTGCGCGACTAATGACGTTGGAGCAAGAAAAACGAAAAGCAGAACAACAAAACAACCATCCTGTTGATGTTGTTGAAGTCAAGTCTGAAACAAGCACCAACGTGGATGAAGAAGATGAGGATGGACCCTCAACGCCACCCGATAGTCATCGAACGGATGCCAATACTGAACGAACAGCCGAAAGTAATGCAGAAGGCGATGAACTGGATGAGGAGGATGAAGATGAGGAGGCCGAGGCGGAAAATCAAGATCAAGCTGCGCCAGAACCTATGCAATGTTTGTGGAAAGATTGTGGTCAAATGTGTGATGGTATGCAAAAGCTTATCGCTCACATTAGCGATAATCACGTTGGAAGTGGCAAGGTTGGTTTTCCGTTGATTTTGTCAAACACGATGTATGTTTTTGCTAACCCCATTTGTTAGCCTACATATCGCTGTGAATGGGAGGGGTGTCCACGAAATCAAAAACCATTTACCAAACGTCATAAAATGTATAACCATCTTCGAACGCATACCGGCGAACGTCCATTCGTTTGCCCCAAAGCAGGTAAATAAGGACATGTGGCTTGACTGGTGTGGGTGTGAATTAATTCATGGTATAACAAGGCTGCGGAAAGCGGTTCTCAAGGCCGGATTCGCTGACGACGCATATTAAAACACATTCCAATGTGAGACCGTACATATGCCCTGTGAAGGGATGTCAAAAGGCCTACTACCATTCACGATCATTGAAGAAACACGAGAAAACGCACGAAAGCACGATCAGTGCGCCGTCTATTCCTTATCCCAGCACACAGCCTTACACCTACGCGGGACAGGTGCCCGTGGACTTTTTACATAATGTACCTATGCAGATGCAGCAACATATGATAGATTCACAACATCAGCAACAACAGCATATCCCTCCTCCTTCGCTTCAACCGTCTCCGCAGCCCACGTCGCCACCGCAACCTATTGCGTACACTGCCGCCCCGCAGACAACCTTTGAGCCGGTGATGATGGATACCAGTGTATCAACCACGACACACCAGCCGCAAAACTTTCCAATGGTGATGGATCCATCAGCCTATGCAACAGATGGGGAACGATTTGATGGGTTTGGAGGAGTATGACATTCTACCTGAACTTTCATCTTATGTATATTTCTTTTTTCTTCTATATGGGTTTTACCACTACTTTTTTTTATCTCACTGGTATTCCCTGGTGGAAAGATCCCAGTGAGAGGGTAGAGAGAGCACACATGCACACACGCACACATACACACACACACAAATACACACAACACACACACACACACACACCTCCCAACCTTACCCTTCCATGTTTTTGTTGTATCACTATGGACAAAAGTATCCACTCCGTTTACTTATGGTCTTATATATCTCTGTCCTTTATGCCATTAATAAACGTGGCATGGTTTTTTTTAGTCTTTAGACACGCACTTTCTATGGGCTTGCCGGTCAACCTTCACTCCATGATGCCATGTACTCTTGACGAGAATGGCAATCATATACTAGAATCATGGATCCTTACGATCGAGCTGGGCCCTCTGAAAAAGCGCGGTAGCTTGACTGCTGTTTACATTTAGACAGGATCAAGCGAAGGAATGTCAGCTATACAGAAATAAGCTGTCAAGTATCAAGAGACCAAAGTTTTATATGACCCAGCTTACGTGAAACGGCAAGTGGGAGATGTCAAGGTTAATGGCCATTTATAGACTGTTACAGACGCCCAAGTACGCCCGGTCATAGAACCCTGTCAAGTACCTAGAAGCTCCTTAGCGCAACTCTACCTACCCTGCGAAATTGATTTCAAAAGACGACCTACGTGCAAAGAGACACCGAAGCAGCGATTTCCTGCAGGTACACAGGTACCCCAAGCGTAGTTTTTACTTGCCGGACAGAGCAGAAGAAATATGTATCCTTGTAAGGCAACGGAGAAACGTGCAAGCAGAAATCGTGGCTCAAAGCGAGGGGCAAAAAACGGATCGCGAAAGTTATTCGAAACAAGCAGTGCAACGACCTGCTGCTCTTCGTCAGTCCGTCCATAAAGTGGTGGAGCCAAATGATGGGTCGGCACTAACTGTCGTCACTGTTCGCATGTGGCAACCAGCTATGTGCCAAGATCACGATACTGAGAGCGAGTAACCCGTACAGTGTTTCATTCCAGGAGCCCCATTTGGTCAATCTGAGATCAATATTACTTAATCAACTTCAAATGATCCCGCTGATCTTTTTATAACCACTAAGGAGAGCGGAGTAGAACAGTATGGCTCACGAACCTCATTCTACTCCAACGATCAAACCGGAACCAATGGCCGATTCTGACACTACAACGACAGAAGCGCCCTTACGAGGTTACATTGACACCGATTGCTAAAGATCCCTTTCAGATACTGAAACGCGCTCTTTTGTAACTAGAGCGCAATCCCATGGTGGTTCCCGCGGATCCAGGACCCAAAAGCCGCAAAAGACCGATTCCATGGGACACTGATTCGGGAACAGACGGTGATGGCTCTTCAATGGAACGGCTGATCAAGTGGATATTACGCGACAACAATTTCAGACGGTGGCGCAGAGGTGTAGGAGCCAATAACGAGCCAATCACCAAAAAATCATTGATCGATGAATTCCTTGGAGAGCTGCAGAGTGCCGGCATCGATTATCGCAAAACAGCCGACGTTCAAACCAAGGTGTATCAGCTGGAAAACGATTTCGAAAAGTCGCGTCAATGGTTGGCGAGCAATGATAAACCGGAGAATAGTGCGCTGCATGATGCTTCAACACGAGGTAAATGTTTTGCAAACAAGTCATTATGCGCACAGCCTAAAACAGTGGATGTATACCAGAAACCGTCGGGCAGAAATGCAAGTACTATTATCGTCTGGAACCTGTGTTTGGCGAGTTTATCCCCTTTTCAAAAGATATTCTTACGCGTCGATCCACTCATGGACGACCATCCAAAAGCTCCACACCGCCTGCTAGCACATCTGCCCCCGTAGCACCCGCATCTGCACCTTCCCAGCATATTCCGATCTCACCAAGAACCTCTTCATCAGCACCAGCTACCCAGTCGCTCGTGGCAAACGAAACAATCCAAGCCGCGCTTACTGCATTCGTCGATCGTTTACATCAACCAAGTGCTGTTACTTCACAGTTACCGCTGCAGACAGTCATTGACTTTCGAACTACTGCTCCCGTCTCATTGCCAGGACCACCGTCAAATGGATGTAAGTAATGTCGTGGATAGACATTTATGGGCGCTTACCAGGGTATATACATACATCCTAGCAACTGGGCTACTACCACCGCCACCACAGAGGTATCCTCCACATCAACCGCCACCTCCTCCTCCGTTACCGTATAACGACCCTATGCCGTTGACAGCCACACCACAGTGCGGACCAGAAAATGTTCAGTCGATAATGGGGGGTGAGCGAATTGCGATAGAAAAACTCAGACTTGCAGAGAGAAAGCACGGAGATCGCATGGAACTCAAGAAGCGCAAATTGGCAATGTTGGAAAACCAATCGGCGAAGGAACTGGATATCAAGAAGAGAAAAGCGACGGCGGAAATATTAACTGCACATGCGCAGTTGATTTCTGAACTTCGGTCGTTGGGCTTGCCCAATAGTGAAATCATCGACTACATGAAAAAGGCAGAAAAGCTGTAATAAAAAGTGTTGACCATTGTCTGCAGTACTTTCGCGCGCCTTGATATTTCTGCTGGCTCTGTACCTTATTGGCTTGCTTCTTTGTAATGAAACAAGCGATGTTTATTATCGTAGTTATATGGAGCGGTTGCTTGGGCTGGTGCGCTATGTTACTATCACCCAATATGTAGAACGATAAGCGTACACCTATTGACCTGTAACGGTCGTTGTCCTTTTTGATGCCCCAGCAGATATAAATGTCTTCGTCCTCGCTACAAGAAAGTACGGGATGGATAAGGAGGATGCAGCCAGAAGTATATTCGGTCGATGATGATCTATGTTGCGTATGTAGTGCGTCGCTTGTGCTCTGTGTATATCTGTAGCCTGATGGGCTTTATCCTGCATCCTGGTATCCATGGCTACTAAGGTCACACATTCTTCCGTATGAGCTGCTTCAGCGGACGAATCGCGTAACCGCCAGTCGATCAACAGATGAATCAATTGTTTTTTGTGCACGCAGGAATAAGCATGGACGCCAAGTTCACATAATCTCCACCGACGGAACAGGCAAATGGTCTATTGACCATGTTATCAGGCAGCATGTTCTCATATACTATACGCGTTCCGTTTACTCCGGCCCGTGATGGTAGCATCGCAGTTTCCTTTCGTATTGCATGAAATACTGGGTTGTCAGTGCCAGAGTCAATAGGAACACCGAATAACAATATGGTGAAATCCTTTCCTCCGAGAGAGAATAAAACTGGAGCATCAAATTGCTGAGGTTGTTGATGGCCAATGATGCCATCTTTGGGCTCCGAGAATTATGTTACTAAGAGTGAATATTCAGCCATGCTCGTATTTGTCATGGTAACGATAAAAGTCGTCTAATGGGTGAACGTGGGCTTGTCGTTGGCAGTTAGCAGCAGTTGAGGGGGGGGACGGGGAAAATCGGAAAGAATCGGAAGATATAAAAGCTCGTGCTGCGCCTTTTCTTTTTCTGCGACTCTCTTCGCGCATTCGAACGGTAAGTCTGCTGCTCCCCATTTCATTTGTTGTAAATTGGTAGGGTAGAGAGCATACTTTGTCAAGTCTTGCGGAACCTACAGGGCGGCGATCTCGACGGCTACAGGGCGGTATTCGGGGTATTACAGGGCGGTGCTTGGGTGGCCATGGCGGGGGGTAGTGTTTTCTTTAGTTACAGGGCGGGTTCTATGAACTTGCGGGGCTGGGCTTTGGATTCCTACATAGGTAGGTCGTCCAAGTACTGCGGGGCTGGGTATTCAGTTGCTGCGGGGCTGGGCAGTCGATGCTGCGGGGCTGGGGATCCAATGGACTTCTTTATCCGTTGTAAATTGTTGAAGGAAAGGACTCGGATACGAAGGATACAAGAATAGGGAGAAGCAGCTTACTAGGTTTGCATCGAAGAGACGAAGGGTGGCGCCACCCTAAGCAGAAGCAGCCGGACGCGGCGAGCTACTGCGAACCACACACACACAAACTGCCGTCATTGTACGGATAATTTTTCAACCTTGGGTCAAGGTCTTCGGGCCTAACCCTCCACAAACAGATAAGAAAATGACAATACCAACGCATGAGTGATGGCCATCACCATTGTGAATGCCAATCGCGATTGCGTTCTCTCGCTTGGTCGAGTGATCGATCTTGCAGGAATAGAGGAGCGACCTATTCGGGTCACTCCAGTTGCGACACTCAAAACCAGTGTTCCTTTCAGCACATGCTTTGATATGTTGTGTGTTGAGCTTATTTATGGATGACTTGTAGTCCTATTTCTATAGGACCATGATTACCTTTTCACGGTACAGAAGTTTAATGAATTATGAGGCCATGTCTGAAAAAACCCCCACATAGGAGAAACGTGATATGTACGCTCCATTTGTAAGTGTCTAAAAGACAAAGGCCGTCATCTTAGATAAGGGTGTTCACTTGGGCCGGACCGATTATTTTCTGTAAGTAATTTCTGCAACGGCTCCAGTGCAGCTCTTGGTACTCGTCTCTGCAAAAAATGGCATGGACTGTGTGATTGAATTGCGTATATATCTGATGGCGTCTTTCAGAACCCTTTGCGACGGGTTAACAATTTTTTTTGTCAAATGGGTAGTTTGCGATTCCAAACTGGGGCGCCAAATTAGATATTTAAGTTGAATACCAAGTATTAGATGGCTTCTGCCGCTGTTCATGAACTGATTTGGTGGCCTGAAGACTCTCCAAGCATCTCGAAATCGTATACCATATGGTCAAGTTGTTATCATCATGAAAGCGACTGAAGCGCATTACAAAACCAATAGCGTATGATCTGTCAAATTCACCCATGTGTCACGGGTAAAAATGCACGTTACGGCTAATACAAGAATATCACGGGACAAGTATCCCTTCTCAAGCGTCCTCATCTGCTTACTCCATTGACGCACTATGTGTCGCATTCATATATTCAATATCGCTATTATCTTCGGATTGACATTTTTTTCATGGGTAAAAAAAAGCTTGTCTATTCTCCTTAGAACAACACATGAAAAGACATCAGTCTTGCCTGGGAAAAAAATACATTTCTTTAATTAGAGAATAGACATGCTTTTTCAGAAACGAGCTTAAATTTGAAACTTTTTTCAGTCATCTCGTTACCATTATAATTTCGACAATAAAACTTCTTTATCTCATTGTTACTTTTTGTTAGCATTTTCCTCCTTTTGAATCACGAGAATGAAGAGAGCGTTTAGGATAGATAGTAAGAATCGAAGAGGAAGACATAAAGTTATAGAAATTTCCAATGAGGTTTACAGGCTTGTAATGTGCTCTTCGAGAACTATAAGCATTTTTCAAGTCAGATAGTAAGAAAACCATCATACTCGAAGTATGAATTAACCGATACTGACATGTTAAGACACGATACAACCAATATCAAATTTTATAAAGCTATAGTACTTACAAGATCTGATACATGTCTGGTTGGATCGTTACCAAGAATATTATTTAAGTAAAAGAAAAGTTGAAGTTGTCGAGAAGATTATGAAAAAAAAAGGATGTCTAAAATCCGTCAAATATAATCTCTTTTCTGAAAAGCATGTATTTTTTCCCAGGCAAGACTGATTTCTTTTTCATCAATCGGTCTTTTTTTTCGTTATCGTATTGGCGCTGGATTGCCATCAACTAGGGATGAGTAAACATTACCGCCCAAACGGCGAGCAGATGATATCTACTGATTCTAGCAGCAACACAAATAACTATTTGTATTAATAATAAGAAGAATAATGCTTTTATAAGTATTATGTATACGTTTCATTGCCCATATAGTCAGAGAGTACACTTTATAGATTAACCAATTACAGTTCGCTCCATGTCGACACTAAATCTTGCGCCGTTTACGCTATATGGTACTGCATTCTTACCATGCTTTTTATCTTCACGCATATCAGTAATTTCTGCTTTCCAGCATCCAGTTCCAAGTCCATTGTACCGAGGTATTTTATGTTGTACTAACTCCTCTACTTGATCCCGTGTAAGTTCCACACCATCGTCTTCAAGTGATATGTTGGTGAAACAAGCTTGCTTCAAGTTTGGACTGTAACGAAGCATTTGCTCTAATCCTCTGTTGCTAACTCGCTGGAAGCGTCTGGGCGCGGGATACTGCGTTTTTGACGAAACCGCGGAAAGGTGAGGCAGCCCCGCCAAAGCATCGAGTGCGGCAAAAGATAGATCATTGATATTGATAAGATTTAGCGTTTCAATGATCGAACCACGGAGCGCGATGATAAACTCCACGGACTCATCATCTGTCATTCGGTTACTGACACAAAGATCCATAAATTTGAGCGTCGGTAATATGGCGAGACTTCGTAGTGATTTGAATCCAAGCGGTGTATTGAGGCAAATCCGTATCGATTCGAGGCTTAAATTTTGGGCTACGCTATGGAGTAAATATGCAACGGCTTCATCTTGTTCCACTTCTGGGTCGTGTTTCCATCGGATTCCTGCTAGTGAAAGACGCTTTAATTGTCTTGGATACATAATAGTACGACTGGGCACGGCGGTAGACACTAAGGTTCCGGACAAATCGAGCTCGGTCAAACCAGGAAATCGTTCGAGTAGCGTTATCAGCGAAAGTTCCTCTTTGAAATTGGTGGAAAGCTGTAAGAATTGCAAATGATTCATTGGATGAAGAAGGCTAATCGCGGCTGAATCAATATTCAGGTACAAACTTGACAGCTGAAGGTTGACCAATGAAGGGCAATGATTGAGTAGCACGACAAAGGATTCTGCACTGAAAAAAATATCGCTTATAGTCAGCGTTTGCAATCTTGACAGTTGTAATGATCGAAATAGTGAAGTAAAGTCGTCCTTGTGATCGTTGCTGTAGTTGTTGTGAATGGCTAGAATTTCCAAGGTACTTTGGTTTCCTGCAAGGCATCGTGCTATCTGGTCCACTGTATAACAATTGGCTGTGCTGAGGTATCGAACACCAATATGATCAGTGATGTATGGATCGGGACCTTTTGATCGGCCAAGTACGGGAGCAAGTATAGTTGAGAGATAGTTAATCTTGGGACACCACGAGAAAAGTGAATCAAAGTCAGTGAAGGGCCTGGATTGGTATCGACTGTGTCTCAGCGGTTCACTGATGAAGCAACGCAGGTCGGGGCATTTTTTTAAGATGCATTCAAGCTGATCTCTGTCTATCGTATAACCCAGAGACAGGTGTTTCAGCTTTGTATTGCGATCGATGGTAACTTTTGTTGAGGAAGCTTGATTCTGACTACTACGAGGTATGGTACGGAGAGCAGTGAAATGAGTAAGTTCGGGACACACGTTGAGTATGTGGGGCAACAGAATCGAAGATAGATGATCAGGCAGTGTCAAATGTGTCAAGTGCGTCGCAAGCGTTCCCAATGCGTCAACGAATGTTTTCTGATCCATAGTGGATGCACTCGCATCGAGCTCTAATCACAACGTCAGTAAACCCAACGTTTGCTGCTGTACCCTATATCTTTACCAAGAGATTGAATTTCTGTGCATCCCCAATCCACAAGCTTCTGTACCAAGACGCACAGCTCCCTGTCGTCTGCTACATTAACATAGAGGTGCTTTACATGGCTTCCCAGACATCGTTCACGGCTTCTGTAGTCATTGTAGACGTCATTTGAACCAAGCGTTAGATGCTTCCATAAGTGCTGCGTATACTGTGGAATTGCGCTGTCCCAAGCTTGGCAAACGGTCATACATCTCAAACAATCTTGCTGACTCACGTAGGAGAAAATCTCAAGGATGATGTCGCTGGGTAATGCAGTCATGAATCCGACATTCTTCAATTCCTTCTCGTCTGCCTCGGCAGCATTGTCGATGCCGCTGATGGTCATCGCGTGAGAAAGAAATAAAAAGGGCTCAGTGATACCATATATGTGTATTAGCGCCACTCCGTAAACCGTACTTGTTCGTTTATTAAATCTTGGTCATTTACGAGAGATGCCAGCCCACATTGTCTCATAAAGTTGACGATTCAATTGGTATTATCCTTAAAATACCCAGCAATCAGCAAACAATGAACCATCGATTATCTGACAAGTATCGATGCATGCAATGCAATTATGTAGTCCAGTCCAAGTACCTATATGTTGCCTAGTTAGCATAAAGAATAAAGACCAACTATATGACATTGTATATGACTTTGCCCAGATACATTTTACTGCTGGATGATATCCTTATGGATATGCAATATACCGCGAAAAAGAATATCAACTTAGATAACCCCCGCCTGGTATGCCAAGCGCAAGCAATTCGAGTTTGGTATCGTCCTCTTCCTGGGTGCGCATAACGACTTTCAAAGACTTCATTTGACATTTACTTCCGTTACTTTTTATCAATCATTAATCAATTTGATAGAAAACATATTCCTAATCCTTTACACGTGGAACAAGATGAAAGAAAGGACCCTTAACCACGTGCTTGCTATTTCTCACTTTGACATGATGTCCCTTTCGTGAAAAATAAAATAAATGAGTTAAAGTGTTGAATTCCGTTGCCACACGCACTAGCAAAATGTGGCACGAACGTGTTACACACACCATACGGCACTTTGAAAAACAAGTTACCATCCCAGGACGTTACCGAGAAAAAGTACGGGCATCTGGACCCGAGGGGGGGGGAAGGCGGGGCGAAGAGGTTACACATGGAGCCTTTGCGGATCAATGGGTTTTGATTGTAAAAGATTTGAAAAAAAAAGTTCAATATGAACTTTTTCAGGTCATACCGTGCAGAATACTCTTCAATTACTACAAATTACTTGTCTTTCTTTCGATTAAATGTAATCGGTTACGTGATATACGATATCAGCAGATTGGTCTTGTGCAACGTTAGCCAATGTCATGCAACGCCCTACAACAGCTTTCGGGCATTGTTGCTATCCACCGACTATAATGTCATATGTTCATCATTGAACGTTATCGAAAAAAACCTATATATGATTACAAGTGCGAATTATGTAAGGGGGTTGGGTTTAGAAAAGAGGAGTTTTTTTTTGAAAGGGGTGGGGGTATATATGTCGCAGCAGGATCATGAACGTGCAACCGCGCTAATTTTTTTTTAGCTTGGTCGCGATATGGGGGGGGGGGTTTACACATCTTTGGTTTTCCACGGTGTATATAATTGTTATTAAAGAACTGGTATGTATCCAAGAACATCTCTCCTATTTTACCCTTTAGTGTGCATATATTGAAGTCAAAAAGTCAATTATACGTTATGATGCGTTTGTTGTTATTTTTTTTATGGTTGGACATCCGTTTCCCCTGTTTCCTATTCCTGGAAATGTCACCGTAATACTCCAGCGCCACGTTTAAACGGATATAAATACTCTCGCTTATCCTTTACCATTCCAAAAAAAAACAACTTGCCTCTTTCACACACGTAAAATGCTTTTTTCCTTTCTTCAAATTTCAGTTGCTTTATCGCTCTTTGCATCAAACATCAATGCATTACCAGTTTTCGATGCGGATTTGGCGGCCAATCCTTTTGTCCATGATGCCCGTGTCAACTACTATGAACGAAGAGCAGCCATGATGGATACCCGGGCCATGATGCTGGAAGATGAAACTCTCTGAATTGAAAACGCTGTGGCAGGATCACGATTCCAATTCCTTTCTGTAAATCTCTTTCCTACCTCTCTTCCACATATTTCGCAATGTAAAAAGCTATTCAATATGTAAATTCATCTACAATACATACGTTTTTTCCTCAAAGTTTTTTTTTTTTTAAAAAAATGGGTCTTAGCGCACTTATTCCCCTGGTTTTAGCTCCTATAAAAAAACGCCCTTTGGTTTGGTCTAATATGCAGGCAACCAATGTTTCACTTGTGCAGATCAAACAGGCGCTACAAATTTGCAATCTCCTATCGGTGAATCTGCATTCCAATAACCCAAGCTGTATACGAACCATTTCATATAACGATGCAGTGGTAGAGCAGTGTTTTCAACTTTGCTATACCTATGATACGGCCAAGAGAAGCAATGTTTATGAAGCCGCTTAAAGTTTAGCTCCAGTGCAGAATCTTAGAGTATGCGTTAACAAAACAAGTAGTAAAATAGAAGATTCTGGGATTGCTTTAATCAGTGGATTACGTGTAGGTGCCATATTTGACGGACGATGCCGCGGTTGCCATGGGGAGGACGAAAATGTGTTTAGCTAATATATGTTGGAATCTAAATAGGATGTAACTTATCAAGCAATGTTAGTGCATTGCCTCAAATTTTTAATTCTGATACATTTTGTATGAAAGTTAATAAAGATAGTTCTAGCGATATTATCCAGGGCTCAGGACCGGTATGAGCCGCTGGTCACCAGTCATCTTGAACGGGTAGAGCTGTTGGACTGTGGCCCGAAAATCTGAGTGCTCAGGCCAACCGAAACTATTGCTTATCGAGATGGAATAAGTCTCTAGGACAAAGTTGTATGTTTTCCACAATAAAGCCAAAAACGAAATGGATGGTTGTGGGTAACTAAAGGTTCATGTGTCAAGAAATGGTGCTGGTCGTCGCAATGAGAGAATTATTACATGTTTTCGATATTGGACGGCGTATGTAAGCGGTCATTATCATCAAAACAGTAAGTGATTGCGACGCATTCAACCTGATATTCAACTACAAATCACTTTATATCGAAGGCTTGCTATCATATCTTTGTATTCAGTTGTGCTGAGCTACGTACAACTTCTTTTAAGTTTCTACCTGGAAACATCGATCCACACAATATCTTCGGGAACCCCTAAATCTTGATAGGACCGACAATCGTTCGCTTATCTGGGACTATGCCCGACTGAGCATCTTTAATTGAGCCATCATCTGTGCTTGGTGCCCGTCAGCGTCTGTCCTAAACGGTCAGTCGTCCGGTCTGATCTTCCGAGCTCCGAACTCTAATGAAGATATCTACATTTCTCTCCCTTCTTTCAGTTGTTGTTGATACTTCTGATAACTTACAGATCTCATGTCGAAATGCATACTTGAAGATAAATTTGTAACAGAAATGATTTTGGAAACCATTATGGGTGAGTTTCGACGACTCGTTTCGGCATTGCACTGATAAAGAACTAGGGAACCATGTCAAAAGCCTTTACGCATCGCAAGCTGCGGATGGCGCGATGGAAAGAGGGCAGATGCTTTGTATGCCCCAGTCCAGCCGTGTTCAGCGCATCTCCCCCCAGTCAATATGGAAGGTCAAAACATTGTCAATACGATATCTACCTATTGACTGCGACAGTATTGAAGCCATATATACTATACGCACAGCAACATTGATGCAACTGCTCTAACTATTGGTGTAAAGACCGTAACTGGCGAAATTGTAAATGACTTCGAAGATACCACAGTTCGGCCGTTTCTCCAAGACTTGCCGAGCACGTACTGGGCTGAAAAATATTTAGCATCACCCCAGCGACAATTCAGCAGGATCTTTCGAATAAGAACAGGACACTGTACCCTTTAGTTCCATTGGAATATGTGTTTCACTAACAAATATGCTCCTTGAAAAGCGTGGGACACAAGGGCGATCTTACTGTTCAACGTTTACACGTTATTGCCAAGAATGCATTGGAACACAAAATCCAGTAGCATGATGCAACAGTGGAAGCCTTGGTCGACGCGTGCCTTGGAACAAGGAATCGTTTCAAAAGGATCCTAGACGCTTTTGCAGAGATAATAAAGGGGGGTACAAAAAGGCACGTGGATACGGTACTGATGATGCTTTACACTCAGAAACACGCTATCATGAGTACAAGCAAGCACCAGTGCTGACTGGATTAATGCCAGATCATCCTGGATTATTCGAAGGCGTTACGGCGACTGGCGGCAGGGCTCAGTCGAAGTGCTGCGTTCTGCTGAACCGGGCCGGGTAAAGCCAGACATCCGGTTTGTCCACGACTTTAGCGAAGAATGGAGCAAAACGCATAAGGGAATAAGCTGGGTGACATGTTTTGGGGAGAGGAATCATCAAAGGTATTTAAAAGGATACAAGAACGCATCCAGTCTCAGACTAACGTACTACGAGCTTCAGAAAAAAAAGAATGATTGATTGCTAATCGAGGATATTGTGACATGAAGCCATTTGTGCACCTTAGAATTGGCAGGGTTGGAAGGGAAGGTAGAGAGGGTATGGTGGAATTGGTAGGTACATTTACTTTCTGTCGCCGTTACTTACATCAAGGTCAAGGAACTTACAACAGCTGGTTCAAAGCTGCAATATGTTCAGCAAACTCATTTTACAGAATCTGGGAACTGCATTTCGTCTTCTCAGCTGGTACATTTTCAAACGCAAATTTTTATAATAAACAAGGAGCAACATCCATAAGCATGTGCTTAGTGCTCGAAAAAGACATTTTTGGTATATCAAAAATGCGCGGCAATATATACGTTAGCTTAGTCAATGGCTTAAAAATACTATATGCAGTTCTAATCGCGACCAGTATGATCAGCCTTTAAGGTATTGCTTCTATCAAAATCTGGAATATGCTATACCGAATTAAATTTACTCTAAGAAGCAATGGAATGTTACACATGGTTGATCCACTGAGTTTTATTAATGGTGCTACAATAAATGGCCACAGACAGGCTCCCACGATCAAACGGTGCAAATCACATACACACAAAGGATATGTCTTTTTCTTTCTTCCATGAGCCTACTGCCGCACCGGTGCTGACAGGGACTTTAATATTTCGGATAGTTGCCCTGTCCCTGGAAGGCCATCATCGCGCTTTCCAAAGTACACTCCTGGGTATTATAGTTGAAGTGGGAATGGGCCATATGACAGACATAAACCAAATAATTGTGTTGGAATTGACGCGGTTGCTCTATTCTCGCTCAGGACGGGCGCATACACAGCGAGAGACTGCAGCATGGAGGTGTATAGTTTACTCTCAGTTGCGTGGATATGGAAGCCCGCTTCATACCGTGAGAAGTGGTTTCTCAGGCACCCAACACAATGTCGGGCAAGATAGGTAGGAGGTGCTTTGGAGCGCAACGAAAAGTGGATGCGGCTCTAGAATAAGATTCACAGTTTTCGAAGAGAATTGAGCGGTGTGCTCTCCTTTTCGATGCAACGCCAGAAGTTTCTCTCCTGATCTCAGCGTAAGTGATGATGTAATTTATGCTCTTGTGATTCAAAGGGGATTAGTGAACAGCTCTAGGCGACAAGTTTTGGTGATGGCCAAAAAAAAAAGGTGAGACTATAATTCTGGCCCAATGAAAAAGCTTAATTGCATTGATGCTTTCAATTTGCTATGACGACTTGCGTTACCTTAAGATGGTGACACAGGCAAGTGGGGTGCGAACGCTTTTAAGTTCTGAGTTTTTTTGAGTAGCAAACTGTTTCTACACTCCTCTTTTTTTTTCTGCAAAAAAAAAGAACGCTCGACAAACGTACTCCACCTTTTCTAGTCGTTTACTGATCGTTTGTCCATTTGTGCCACAAAAGCAATGAACCACGATCAGCAACAACCTCCTACAGCCGTTGAAGACTCAGGTAATGAATAGTGCAGGGCAATGAATGAAGGATTAACTTTTGAAGCCCAAAAAAAAAATAGCACGCGATGTACGAGCACAGCAACTTCAATCGTCCCGACTTCGTGTTGCGCTGTTCAAGAATCTTCAGGTGGAATGTGCTGAAGATCGGCAAGTGGCGCTAGAAAAAATCATTCAAGTGGTCAAGTCGTTTCTTCGCGTTGCCCGGTCGCCGTTCTCTGCTTCATCGTCCGAAGCAACGCCGGTTCTGACTTGTCCAGTGCGTGCTGCTGCCATGACACCCAAGTCTGAAACTGATCATGCAGGAATAACGCATGATGCGCTGACATATGACGAGTCAATGACGGACGAGCAACTGCGATACTTTTTGCTGACGATGCTGAGACTGGCGCACAGCTGCCCGTTCGGCGACGTGCGGCAGACGTTCAAGGACTTTTTGCAAAAGACGGCGGTAAGCGGCAGCGTGCTCTGTGCTTCTTTTTATTATTTTTTATTTTTGTTTGACTGGATCATGCGCCTCCGCATTAGGATTCGCGCGTCATGTTTGCCCCCCAAGCAAGCCATCTGTCACCTTCCATTTTTATACCGCTTAAAGATATTTTCTCACTCGAGTCGTCCGCCTCCTCCAGAGCCTTCATATCCTACCCGCGGCCGGAGCACCTCTCCATCTCACCCTGGTCGCAGGACACCGACGACGAAGACAGCCGACGAAGGCCGGAACTCAAGCCCGATTTGAACCGCGAAGCCCTGTGTTCCACCGGCGGACGCCCATCCGACGAGTACGTCCGCCAGATGATGACCAAGACCTTTGTCGACGAGGGCCGTCTCGCCAATGTCTTCCGCGTCATGTCGTTCTTTCCCACCTTCTACGAGATTTACAGCACCACGTACACGCAGACCCTCAAATCATCGCTGGGCCCGGTGGCCCGAACCTGGAAGTGCTACCTGGGTATTTTGGTACATATGACGTGGTTACTTGGGAAAAAATGGCAGAAACTTACACAAAGTTGCCCTGCTCATAGGCATCTGCTGAACATCAGTGCCAGTATCTGGTATCAATCCTGCGTCTCGAGTTCTTGCAGGCAGGAGGCGATCCCACATGGCTCAAAGGCATCGACTACGCACCGCTCAAACTGCGCCATATTTCTCGACTCGTCCTGAAGCTATCGCGGCAGCCGTGGAGGCTCTCGGCCGATGATCTGACCGGCCTTATTCGTCGTCCCGGCGCAGTGGTGAGTGAGACGTGGAGCAAGGGCGAACTGGTGCAGGCGATCGTCGTCATCGCAACGTTTCTCGGGCTGAGCAGCTTTGTCCTGGCCTGCGGGATTGCGCCGGAAATGGACATGCGGGGTGGCTATTACGTGCACGGACGAGATGATGATAACTTCCTGGAAGGGGTGGAGCACGAGTTAGATGAATGGGCCCCTTCGTCACCTGGGAAAGATTCCGCGGACGTTGCACGAGCAGCAGCATCAGCAGCCACAGGCTGGCATGACAGTAGCATTTCCGTCGATATGCATCACCAGCCCTTCACATCTGACAACGGGCTAGGTTTGGGCGTGTCGGTGGACGACGCTGAAGAGATGGGGGATCAGACAAACGATGTTGTATATAAGCTCAAGTCATCGAGCGGTTCACCGCTGAAAAATGTGCTCCTGGAGAGCTTGGAAAAGCTGAATTTGACAAAAGATAAACAGCAGCTGGCTGCTGACGACGAAGGTAGCTTTTCTCCCATTACTCTCATCCCTTTTCCCGCGTCTCTCCGTATGGCTCGTGTTTTAAGCTGCCTCTCTTTGTGGCCTTTTTCTTTCTTCTCGACACGTAGAAACTAACAGTCTGGATACTGCTGAAACACCCACGTCCGAAGAGCTTCCGAGGTGGACATTTAATCAAGTATATGAAGATTTGACTCGCTTCACTGATACCAGCGCAGAAAGCAGCTTGCTCCCGCAGGACCATGATGATACTCCTGTAAATGACATTGTCTCCGGCGACTATTGCTGGGAAGACCATGGCTGTGATCTGGTCAACCAGTTTCTTCCCGGGCTAGGTGAAAGTCTCGATGACGAGTTCAACGAGGCCCTGAGCATCACCGACTGGACGTAAGTTTATCCGTGCCACCGCTGGAGCCGCCCCCATCTGATTTCTTCCCTACTTACAAGCATATTCCACAATACCTCGGATTCCAACATTGATACCTCACCATTACGGCGTGCGATATGGTATTACACTCAGAAAAATCTTGGGCTTACTAAAGAGGACTATGACTATCAAGACATTTCAACGTACTTGAGCGCACGCCATAAGGAGTACATCAGAAAGGTGTGCCACCGTCCCTCAGAAATTCTCTACAGCGATTGGAACAACATAGGCATGTCTTTGCGTCCCGAAGAAAAGTGTCACGTAAACCTACTCGTCGCTTCCGCCAAAAAACAGGCTCTCCTTTGCTATGGATTTGCCGCAGTTGACCAAGTCTAAAATCCACAAAAAAGTAAGAAACCATTGCAAGTTAATAAAAAAAGGAAGGTGGGCACGCTAGCAAATCCTTGTACGTAATACGCAGCTATGCCTTCGACTTTTTCACACCCCATACCGCTTTTTTTATGCGCTCTTGCGCTGCGCAAAGCAGCTACATATCTTGTAATAAACCGGTGCTGAAACAAATTGCGCGTTGTCCATACGTGTGTGCAGCGACAACAGTCGTGCCGGCTATATTATGTCGTCCGCAATCTCGCCACAGTAGAAAGCATGTCCCCACCTCACGCTCAATGGAACAAGCTCATACATGAACAGTGGTTCACAGCCGTGCATTAGGAGCATAGGGCGCGTGGCCAATCAAAATTTAACATGCTCAACATGTGCATTTACCCTTTGGCAACTATCACTTTTCTCACGTCACCATCTCATAACGACACAGATGATCCGTCACACAGTAACATGGCTCGCTCCAGGTCATGTAATTGGATTGCTGCGGACGATCCAAACTGTGAATAGTACCACATACTTTCCGGCTTTTCTCTTTTCGGACGTATAGACTTTGCGGTAAAGAATCATAGCAATGTCTCTATTCATTAATTGCGTGCAAGGTAAGCCAGCGGTCATCTGCAGAGGTGGATCGAGAAACACGTCTTTATTATCGAATAAATTTGCACAGGATGTATCATAGATTCCAAGTTAATATTACACATTAAGAAACATAAAATCAATCTATTTCTAATGATCCTCGCCCTTCTTGATCACTGGATAGTAATCAAATACACATAAAGTATCCCTTGAATTCGGATCCTTCTCGATACCAATTACTAGCTGTGTACAAGAACCAGTGTGCAACGGGTATTACTTTAAAAAATACGAAGTATATATGGTATCCCGTTCGTTTTAACGTTGTAATTGACTTGGTCAGTGCCCGTTTGATCGTACCAAATATACGTAATGTCAAAGCGCTCACATGTTTGCTGTATGAACTCCTCGAATTTGACTTTTCTTCTCGATATCCACCACCGTATTTCGTATTCTTGGGATTATCGTATGTCTGTCTTCTCCTTTGAAAAATGAGTGTAACCAGTTGGTTTCAAGAATATAATAGCGCTCAATGACGTTCATCCACAGTGGGATCACCTACCACCTGGATACCGGACACGCGTACGAGCCAAGTGGGTGTGAATCTGACCATGACGATCCATAGTGCAGTCCACCAAAGAGTTTTATACGTAGTCTCTCACATTTTATGGTGAAAATGGGCCAAACTAAATACCGAAGTTCCCTCATAAGCCGATTTGGCGTCGATTGCTGTCGTATTCTACACATGGTCACTCCGCGTCAATTTAAAACTAGTCCTAAACTTTTCTTCCTGGCAAGCCAATCAATGGCTTGCAGCAGTACGTGTAAACCCTTCTTTTTATTTTGTGGAGTCCGGATCAAATATGGACTGGAAGATAACGAAAGGAAAAAGAGAGCGAAGATGCCCAAATTGAGTACATACGCTTTTGTTATAGAAAATGTTGTGTGACTAAAAACAACCAACATGAGTAAGTATTGAACCCCCGATTGACTCAGCAAAATAGGCTTTCATGAAATTATGCGGATAAAATATCCGGAGAAATCATTATGCTATCCGGTGTAGTAAGATTGTTTGATAACTATATCTCGGTCGTAAGTGCTACGGAAGTTTCACTTCTGATTTACATATGCTGTAAGACCTATATGTAGAATGGACCATATGATCTCATAGAACACGGCACATCTTGTCGAAAGCCATACACATCGACGTACAAGGGTTCCTAAATGAATACAGTTCTATCTTTTAACTCATTGAAGTTATACTATCATCGTTACAGCATTGACCACACTTAATACTACCGAGTAACTGATACTTTTAATCGTACCAGAATCTCTTGACCTTTTTTTCATGCGTAGCGGTGAAGTCATCAAAGATATTCCATTCTGGAAAATAGAGTACTATCGCAGACTTGAAAAGGCCTAATGGACTGTAGAGAATTACTCAGAAAATTAATAAGACTAGTGAGTTTTTCTTTTTATTGAAACGGCCGGCTCGATCCCTTGAATTCGCTGTGGACGAAAATGGAAATTCCGTATTAGCTTCCAATAGTAACTAACCGGTAATGATGGGTCCCTGGACCCTTTGCTTAAGGCAGCTACTAAACTATTAACAACAAATAGCTTATCCTGTAAAGATACATGATTGGTAACGAGAGGTTATATCGGTCGTTTGTTTCAGCGACTTTGTAAAAAAGGTCGAGCAAATATTTTTTTCATGCCCCACTCTCATATTGCATGAATAGTAATAGATACATTGTGTTAACGCTTCACTGCGAGTGCGTTTCAAGTAAAAGCAATGCTATACAACATTCTCAAACGAGCGTCAACCTTACCGAATATACGGAAGGAAAGGATATCCACGGCTATCTTTTCGCCTTTATCCTGTATTGTTCAGTTTCACGTTTTTTTTATATGGTCTAACCCATTTAGCTTATAGCCATCTATTGAAGCCATATGCACAAATACTCGGAGCGCCTTTCTTTTTCTCCAAAGTACAGGTATCCGTCCATCAGGCATACAAAAAAGTAAAATTGGATAGCCATGTGTTGGCCTTATATAAAAAGCCACACAAAGAGGACTAACCAAATCTCTACTTTTGTAGGTACACCGAGTTAATTGATCACCGCCTTGTGCAACTGTCAAGTAGTGACGGATGAGTTTCGGGTTACCATGGATGCGGTGAATAAATAGAAACATGCAAAGATCCCACTATGCCGCCCACGAATTTGCTCGGAGTTGCCCATGCCAGCCAGGGCTGAATATATATACTTCTTTTACCCGAAATAAACAAAAAAATACTAAAGCTTCATTCCCAGCCTCACCTGGTCGACAGTTCCATATGATCAGAAAAGTGATGCAAAGAAAAAACAAAAAAAACTGTTCGGTTGCCCAGTCAATCATCGTAAGTTCCAATCAGGACACACAGCTTTCGTTTGTGTCACATTTCAACTTCATTAGCTAAATATAGCTGTAAAAACCAACTCAACACGTTGTCTTTAATTTACAATCTTTCGCTCTGGACACTCGCTCTTCTTCTATCCTTCCTTCTTTCTCGTAACTCCTTCCCCTCTTTTTTTTTCTCTTCCTTAACGATGAAGGTTCAACTGCTCATCGTATTCGTCATTGCATTCCTTGCTGTATTCGCTACCGCTGATCTCCAGGACGAGATTGACAAGGCCTTGAAAAAGTTCTGCGGTGGTAATTGCCCTTGATTACCAAAAAGTTGGCAACAAGCGTCTAAAGAAAAAACGCGTATTTTAGGCATCAAGGTTACCGCTCCTACCAAAAACAAAGTATTCAGTAACCCCAAAAAGGTTCAGGTCACTGTCAGTAAGTTGATCAACGTCAATTTGTATTGTTATTTTGGCGGTTCTTAATGTGATGTTGTGTTTCAGCTCGACAGCCTAATGCCCAGGCCAAGGTTATCAACGGTATCGACGTACGTTTTCGCTGGATAATATAGCAACCAGATTGTAACCTTGGCAACATATAGGTTTACTCTATCGATTCTAAGGGCAAGGCCAAGTATCTTGGTACTCCCTGGAAGGGCAACTACGCACTGAACAAGAAGGCTACTTTGACGTAAGCGTCTTGATTTTAACCTATACACGCACACATAGTCTAACATGCAATAGTGTCGATTTGACCAAGGCAAAGAACGCAAAGTTCCCCTCGCAGTTCGAATTCCGGTAAGCAGCCTTTTTAACTTTCTCGATTTCAATGCTAATGATACTTTTATAGTGTCTGGGTTCACAACAAGTCTGGTAAGCGTCTTTCCCAAGTATAGATTAGTTAGATGCCTAACCCTTGTTTCTCCTTGCGCACAGGCCCTGACTGCACTTTAATGTCCAAGGTAAGCTTTTTTTGCCGCCCAGATAACACATTGACATCTAATGTATCAAAAAAAAATAGACTTTCAAGGTCAAGTCATCTAGCCATTCCAACGCAAAGGAAGACGAAGAAATCAGCGAGATGAACGCTGATGTTGACAACGGTTGTTTCGGTATCGAGATCAGCAAGCCTGCCATTGGTGAACACGTCTCTGGTCGTTTCCCTCTTCAAATCGCCCGCGATGGTGCTTCCCAAGTTGATACCGTCACTGGTGTTGAGCTTTTCAAGGTTGACTTGAACGATCGCGAACCCATCAAGGTTCAGGACTCATGGACTGGTGGTGCTCTTGTTCATCAAGCCTTCAATCTCAAGGACTCTCTCAAGGAAGCTCAATCCGATGATGGCAAGGATTATGCCTATTTCTACAAGTAAGTTCACATTTCTTTCGCTTTGAAAAGTTATTCATTTCATAATTGTGTAGGTTGAGCGGTGTTACGCAACACGAGGAGTCCTGCAGCTTCTATTCGCATCCCTTCTACATTGACGCTTAGAGAAATAATGTTGTTGTAGATGTACTTTTATTTCCAAAACAAAACAATCTCTCTCGCTCTCTTTTAGTCCCAAATCAATTGCCCAAACTCGTTCAAACTGGCTTTGGAAGTCGGCACCTTGGAGGATCCCTTTTGTGGTTTCTTGCCCCATGGCGTGTTCTTTCCTGCTCCCGTGCTATAGAATTCATTGATCTTTTGTCTTTCGAGCTCCTTTTGATGTCGCCGTAATCGTTCAGCTTGAAGCGCATCGGCGTTGGCTTTGGCTTGCTTCTTCTTGGCTGCTTTTGCCTGGTTTTCTCGCTGTTTCTTGCTTAAGGGCTCCACTTCGCGCGGCGCGGAATATACTACTTATGCGTTAGCTTTCCGTTAATAATCATGTGCCGCCCTCCAACTTACTTTGCTTTTTGCTGGAACCAATGGATTCCCATCCTTCTTCATATGGCACCGGCTCCCAATCATCCTCCTCTTTTTCGGTGGTGATGCGCATGACCCGCGAGTATCGTGGTGTCAAATCCATATGCTTGTCAACCTCTCTTGATTCAGTCTGTTGCTTGTCAGTCGGTTCACTCTTTTGCGCTGGTACTTCTTCAGGTTGCTGCTTGACAACCTTTGGTGTTGCGGCCTCGTTGGGTTTTGACGGTTCCGCGACCTGCGATTTGCCAGCTTTTCCAGTCTCCTCCTGGCGCGATGGCGCATCAACAGCGGGTTTCGATTCTATCTTTTTGGGCTTTTCATCCTTTCGAGTTGAAGGCGAATCAAGTTTCTGCGGTTGGGATGGTGACACGTCTTTTGGTTTGGCATTGGAGGGCTTTGCTTTGGACTTTTTCTTCTTTTTCTTGGACTTTTTGGCTACCTCATCGAGTGAATTGTCGGTGGTGTCAAGCAATTGCGAGCGGTAAAAGTAAATGACCAAGACAGGTAAGAATAGCACGCATAATAAGCCTAGCTCTTGGTACATTCTGCTTTCAACAGAGAGCTGGGACTATTTTCAACGGCAGCAAAATTTATATGGTTCGGTGATCAGGAGATAAGGCCAAAAACGTGTATTGCTGTGTGTATATTATACAAGGATGGAGGGAGGAGAAAGGAAAACATTTTGTAGGATAATATATAATATAGTAAGTGTTTATAATGTATCGGGCAGGGCTTTGTACAATCCATGCTTGTAGATGTAGTCGATCACCGGGTTGGGCGACAGGTATTTGATCGACATGTCACGCTTCACAAACAACCTGTGTTCTTTGTTAGCCGTTTTGTTGTCAAGCGGTGCTCGAGACCTCTTACCGCACTTTGGTTGAGCTGATGTCATTGTGTATCAACTGCTTGATGACGGTGACATTCATCTAAACATTTCCCATTTGTAAGCGCCGCTTCTCCGGTTTAAAAATATTCTGCGCTTACTCTATGCTGGTAAAGGATGTCATGTGAAAGCAAAAATCCGTACACGTCGGTTCCGGTTCTCTCTGTACACGCAATTCGGCTTAGAAAAACCAACGGGGCTGATCTCATGGTGCTTACCTATGATCACGCAGCCATAGTGACCGACAATATGGTGCAGCTAAGGTTACGTATATATTTAGTATGGTACCATGGCAACGTATATGCAACCCCACTTACGTCTTTTGGTGCCCAGACGCCGGGATGACCAAACGATGCAATCAAGTCACCACCTGCCAAAAGCATAATTTTGATCTTGCGTTGCTCACCTTTTATGAAAACAAATGAGATTGAAACAAACACGTCTTTCGCTTGATCCTTACCGCTTTGTGTACGGATGCCTCCCTTCAACACATTCAGCTCGTGATCAAAGTGATCAAGCACCACGGCAGTTCGCTGGTACGTTGACTGCCGACTTTCCCAAGAGTCTACCATCAGCCAATCTGATGTCGACTCGACGGCAAGCGTGCACATTTTGACTCGATGGCTGGCTTTGGCTAGCCCTTCCTTCATGTACGCATCGGATACCGGCGAGTAGTAGCCTGCCAGCAGCTCGTATTCGTTCCGTTCCTTGAAATGATCCTGCGCCATCTCTGGTTTTTTTTACAGCTTAGTCATAGTTTGCATCGTACGGCCGTTTACTTTTTTTTATATATCTTACCAAACATGCGCAGGTGGAGATACGTGATCGGTGAAAACGATCCACAAGCTACCAGCACTAACGGGGTCTTGCTATCGTCTTTTTCGGGCATGTCAGCTATTTTGCAGCTCTCTCTCGGTTTCTATGGCTCTGACCTTCCATGGTTTCGGGTAAATAGCGCCGAGGGAATTCATAATCGCTTTCGAATCCATTGGTAGCATCAACTGGATCGGCGCCAGTGGTTGGCTTTGGAGTATGTGCACTTGCCATGGTTGTACTTTTTGCAGCGACTGGTCAAATGGTTGGAACGGGGCCCTTGCGGTTGGAGTTGAATAAAACGCGAAGGAAGAAACGGTTGGGTCAGGCACAGACGAAGATCAAAATCTATCTACTTGATTCGAACTGCGCTTTTTTTTTAAGTCCTGAGTGTGTGGAGACGTCAGATATGGATGCCCCAGCCGTGCCTTCCGCAAGACTAGTGGTTCATTTGCGCGAGATCATCGACGATCCAAAATCCAATGTCAACCAATCCGTCAGGGTCAAAGGCTAGTAAGTCCCTTTCGTGGGTCCAAAACTCGATCGTTGATCGCGATCTCGCTCTAAGCTTAAAGGAATACGACCCTGTCACGAACCGCGCCGTCATCGAATACGACGATGCAGAGTTACATCTAAACGCTAGCATGCTGGACACTTTCCCTTATCCGGTCGGAAAACTTATCGAATGCATCGGTGAAGTACGACAGGTAGGCCTGTGGTCAGTGGTCTCCCTGGTTACTAAGCCTGCATAGGAACAAGAGCAAATTGTGCTGTGGCCACGCATCACGCGGGACATTGATACATTAGACATGAAGTTGTTCGAAAGGGCGGCGCAATACAAGCGACAGTATCTGCAAAAAACCAATAAAGAGTAGATTTCAACAAAGAGCCCTTGAAGATTGTGGATTTTAAGAGTCCGGCTGTGCCTCCCGTCTTGGTGAACGTCTGTTTCTTTGCATTCGAGATCCATGGCACAAAGTAAGTGTCTCCATTCCACCTTCTACCCTATTGCACTGCCAACCCCCGCGCAGAAATCCCCCAATGAACAGCAATCCACTTCGAGATTGAGCTGCATTTGCGTTTTTTTCTTTGGGAGTTTGAATGCTCCAGTTTGCTGGGAACGGTTTGGTCAAACAACTGATATCTTTTGCGTATTATGCAGTACCTCGCAATTTCCGTCTGCTCGAAGAGCTGGAGAAGGGTGAAAAGGGCATTGGTGACGGTACCTGCAGCTATGGATTAGCAGATGACGATTTGCTCATGCATAACTGGCATGCAACCATTCTCGGCCCTCCTCACGTAAGCGTCGTTTTCCGTATTGTTCTGTTTTATTGACAATTTCTGGTGTGCAGTCCGTACACGAGAACCGCATCTACAGCTTAAAGATTTACTGCGGTGAATCCTACCCTGACGCGCCTCCTACTGTGCAGTTTGTGTCGCGGATCAATCTTCCCAGTGTCAACCCGCAGAACGGAAAGGTATTGGCGGTGTAGCTGGCTGCAATGCGCTGTGCTGAGCTGCTGTGTGTAGGTCGAACCAAGCCGCTTGCCCTGCCTGGCTCACTGGAGACGCGCATATTCCTTGGAGACCGTGCTGACGGAGTTGAGACGGTAAGTGGCGACTAAGAGAGTTTGAGTCACGATTACTCACGGCCCCCCTTTAGAGAGATGGCGACGATCGGTAGAAAGCTGCCTCAGCCTGCTGAAGGAACTACGTTCTAAATGGATAGATAAAGAAAAAAAGTCTCTCTTTCTTTCAACCGCGCTTTCCGGCCTTCACGGCTTCTTTATATCTTGCAATGCATCCCCTCCCAACCCACGTGTGCTTTCTTTTGAAATAGAAAAGCAAAATCTTTCATTGTCTTAAAAGAATATCTTTGGCGTCTATTTGTTCCAGTAGTCGTAGTATTTGTCGCCGTACTTTTTGATGTCCTTGAGCTCGTCCCACCGCGAGTGCGGCAGCCCCGTCTCCTCCTCGACGTTCTTCTTGTCCTCTTCCACCGGGCGCTTCATGTCCTCCTTCAGCCACTTGTAACAGAGCGCCATAAGCGGCGAGTCCATCACTCCTTCTTCCTTGTGTCTCTTTTTGAGTTCGTCGAACTCTGGAAAGTCGTTCACGTCATGCTTGGAGAGAATCGTGCCATCCGCCATGCGGGCGACATGCGTCATCCACGACGACAAGCCGTCAAAGATGTGGGTCGTGTACACCTATCACCCATGTATCTGTCAGCGTTGCATTGTAATTGAGCACACTCAAGCTTACGATGGTCGCGCCTCTCGTCTCCGTCTCGCTTTTGAGGTATTTGAGCAGCTCGGTGCGCACAAGGATGTCCAGGTCCATGGTGACTTCATCAAGTAGCAACAGATCCCATGGTTGCAACAAACCCATGACCAATTGCACGCGACGCAGCTGTCCATCCGAGCACTGATGCATCCGCCAATTCATGTCAACGTCGAGCACCTTGACTAGCCTCTCGGTACGCTCGGGCCAACGCTTACTTCCCATACTCATCAAGAAGAAATCTACCTTCATATCCGATCGAATATATGGATTATGCGCCCAATCTGTGCCAAGATAAGTTACTCCCTAGCGCGTATTTCTCTTTCAGCTTTATGCATGTCCGATTGTTTTCCGACAACACTTACTGCTGGGGCATCCAAAAACGCATTGCGTCCGAGAACTTTAACATGGCCTTCAATTTTGCGTTTGCCTGCCAAGATTCGTAACAATGTCGTTTTGCCCGCTCCATTGGCTCCAACCAAGAGGCACCGTTCACCTCGAGGGACTTGGAGGTCTAGATTCTTGATAATGGTAGGGCCACCATAGTCAAAAGTGAAATTCTGCACGTCAACAACGAGATCTTGTTTCAAGTCTGGCATAATAGTTTTTTTTTGGGCGCGAAAAGAAAGACCGCTTTGAAGAAATTGGGTTATCGGGATTTGATGGAGATAACTGAATCAAGCAATGCCAATCGCCTTTTATATTCGTCTCTTGCTGGATAAATGTCGGTTCGGCTGTTGCCTTCTGGATATAGAGCCGCCAATTACTTCTGCGATGGTCATCACCAGAGTTACGATGTGCTTACAGGGCATCGGTTAATACATGTTTAGATCATATTACCGATACAAGCACAATTACAGTATATACCTTGGATACGCGCCAAGCCCAAAAAAATCTTGGATATAGATCGTATAAACTGCGGTGACTTTAGCAGCAAGCTGGAGTCATTTGCCAAAAAAAAAGACAATAACTTACCCTGGACACGCACAGCTTTCTCGCCGCTGGTAAAACACGAGTAGCCTTTCACCTAAGCTTAGAAATACTACTTATGATGAATCAATTGAACTTATTTTGGGATATTCGCACGCGTTCTTTGTAATCTGGATTGGCCAAACCAAAATTCTTTGTTTATGATATCATCTGACAGTATTTCCCTAATCTGTAACTGATCGCTTGCATGCGTAATCCGCTATGAAGTCATCCTTCAAACTGCACTCGCAAGATACAGTAGTTTGCATTAGGGATTTGACGTTTTGATAAATTATGTCGCTGAGTCAAAAGTTAAATCGTGAATTGCGCTTATAACATCACAAATAAACAGTGCATATATCGCACCCAGTGGTCAGAAAATTCGTGAGATTCAATCGCAGAAGTCGCGAATAAAGATATGGAGCATCACTAATATTAAGATATATTCGCTGATAGTGACGAGAAGATCGCTGTCAGTCAAAGCTTAAACCAAGGGCAGGTGCTGTGTTCTTTCGCGCCGTGGTCCTGTAGAAATTGTCCGCGTAGCTGGTGAGGATGCACGCACCTGTGGCGTAATAAATTGTGAAATCAGCTGGAAAGATTGAATAGGATGATCTACTGATAATGCCGATGGAGCTATCGGTCATGCAAGTAGCACTATCAATCATGACGATGAACACTTATTCGCTCGGCTCTTTCCAAAGCCGCTTCCACTATTACTTTATAGACGGAAGCTGACGCAGTGATAAACAATACAACTGTAGAACGCATATCCGTGTGTGTAGCGGAAAAATAAAGAAGTACGGTCATAACGTGTCTACACTATGTATGCCTAGGAAACACGAGGTATCAAGGAGCTGGGGACAGGATGCTGAAGAAGGTGGATGCGCGACAAAGGCAGGCAGAGCATGTCGGGATATATATGTTTCGGTATGTAGCTGTCTAAAGATGCGGTATGTGAACTTGATGTCAAGCATGACTATAAAAAGTGGCATTGACAACTATACAAATGCTGTTATATATAGAAGTACAGTGGCCGCTTTATATAACGATACGATGGTACAGCCCAAACTTTATCGTTATATCAAAATATCGTTATATAAAATGGGATTTGGCAGTGATTACCGTATTGGTGCATCGAGAATTGTATCGTTATAGCGAATTATCGTTATATAAAATATCATTATATAAAGCGACCACTGTAGCTCCTTCATTGTCATTTTTTGCACCGTCGTCCAGGCAACCCGATGGCCGATCCATATCTCGATTTATGTTGAGCACTTGCACTACATACATTCACTTTGTGCATCCAAAACGTCATATTATTGCCGTGTACATAGCCCTTCCTAATGCACTCCTATTTTTTTCTCAGCTGTAACCGTGATCGGACTAAGACGTGTCTATGCGCACCCATAAAAAAAGCAGCTCTGCAGTAAAAATGGTATCAGTTAGATTACGTATATTTGTCGAAACATAGCTGCGTTAGTAACATGTCTTTGATCGCACAAATCCCACACACATAAGTCTTGCACGTCATGTAGATCACTATACTAAAGCTGTTGGAACGAGATGGAATGCGTCAAAAATGTTAAAAGTAGGCATTGAATACTTGCTTTTCCATCCACCTATGATGACTGCTTTGTGCGTAGCATTCTTGGCAACATCACAATTTGAATAATGAATGGAAAGCAAAAGGTACTTGGGAGTGAGGCAAATTTTGTCGCCGTGGACAATCCTCATTCAAAAATTCGGGCACGGGCTTACTCGAAACCGTGTACTTTTCTAAACTGCCCTTGACTTCTGCTCTGACTGACAGCGATCTTCTCGTCACTACCAGCGAATATATCTTAATATTAGTGATGATCCATATCTTTATTCACGACTTCTGCGATTGAACCTCACGGATTTTCTGACCACTGGGTGCGATATATACACTGTTTATTTGTGATGTTATAAGCGCGACTCACGATTTAACTTTTGACTCAGCGACATAATTTATCAAAACGTCAAACCCCTAATGCAAACTACTGTATCTACAGAAGAGCGCTTCTTGATTCTTCAATGTGCATTCACGTCATCCCGATACCGTGTTCCGTGTCTGTACCGTAATCAGTGGAAGTGTACGTCTTATAAGCACGATTAACGTGCCACTCATTGCGAACCACCTTCTATGTAAGATCCATTGTCTACAGCCATTTGTCCCGATGAGTGTGGAGCTTCCTTTAGTGCTACCTATCGTGCCCTATGGTCAATCTAACCGCGTAAAATACAGAGAAGCCAAGAGCACACTCCATCCCATTGATATATGGCGCTGCAATATATCGGTCTCAACTCATTCTACATGTACTATGTATACTACAATTCTATTGATTCGAATAACGGCTTCTAGTATTCTATAAGTCATCGATCAATTACACTAGCTGTACATACTGAAAATTTATTACAACAATGCATTGCTTTAGCACCACTCACCATCGCACTATACTATTATGTGGATCATGCGTACAGTCAACGTTTCCCCCTTTATTTCCTCTTTTGCGTACTCTATATATTTATAACTTCCCATCTTACAACTTTTATATTATTGACAGGTGAAATGCAATGCTGAGTGCTATTTTGTATGATGACTATTAAGAGACCATGCATTTCCTTACAGCTAGTATCATTAGTGTCACACTACTCGTATAGATCGGGATTTTGTCAATCGCACAAGGTCTTTAAGAAAAATCAAACACAACATCTCATGACGTTGGAATATGCACCGCAAGTTGATGCACATTCAGTTTCGCCCTTAGTACCGACCGAAACGGTAAGAAAATGCCTGAAAGTGTGCGGTGTACGTCGCTCAAAGCTTCGATCCTCACTCTCGAAAGTCGGCACGCCTGGCTCAGAATGCGTCGTTGCTACTGTCGGTTTCTCAAAAAAGGCGGCAGCTTACAGATAGGTAGCAAAAGCCTCCGGCTAATGGCGTGTTCAAATAAATTTGGCGTTCTGATTGAAACCTTTTCGGGCGCTTGATCAAGATAACACCGGCTTGCGTCTACGACATGCTGACCTGCGTTGAACCGTAACTCGGTTCAAAAGAATGCTAGCGCTACAAAATTAACATTTCATGACAATCATGGTTTGGAATACCATATACATAAGTTAAACGAGTTTTAACTAGGTGCTATTCTTATTTTACACGGTGTAAACTTTTTTTTTTATAAAAAAGCACAAAAACACATTGCTTACGAGTCAACTTTTTTCCAGTATCACTGGTTCTATTCTCTACTGCATCATCGCTTTTGCTCGGAAATCCTCTACAATGCCTACTAATACAGTAGGGAGATCCAATCGAAGGATCAGTCTTTATGTCCGAGTAAAACCTTTAGAGGCGGCTTAGTAACCCACAACCTCTGATTCTCGACATTGTTGTCATTCTATCACCAACTACTCGCCACTTTTTTTAACATAAAGTGCCTTTTTACATTTGTATTTTCCATTTTCGATACTTTTCATATTTGCCACTTTTAAGTTCACCTTTCAGCTCAATTCTTTCTTAAGTTGGCCTACTTTTGGCCATATCTCGATACAAAGTTTCGTTAGCAACTTTGGAACTAAACTGTTCCGTATTGCTCTTGCCCGGAGCCACACACCACAAATAATAAAGTTAGACCTCAACTGGGTCGATTCCTTTACATCTTGGCAAAAGGTAAATATCACACATGTCTACTTCAATACTTTGTCCGCCGCTAGTTCAACTAGCTAGTACTACCATTGGATCCGTCTTTGATGTTCCTGCAGAAAATATTGATACATCAAGAAAATCCAATGGCCATATCAGTTTCTATTCAACAAAAAAAGGCTTTCAAGACGATATTCCAAAGCACTGGGCTTTGATTTTTCTACTTTTCCGGATTTTCTCGGCCTCGTATCCTTTTCATTGTATGTGTCTTTCTTGCTCTGAAACTGCATTTCGTATGATTGTCACCTCTGATTTCTTCCACTTCAAATGTTTTTGGATGATTTAGTTTGGACTGGGTTTACATGAGAGACAAAAACTCAACGTTTTCGTAAAGCACGTAATTCAGGTCATTTAATAAAAAAAGTTATGACAGGCCATCGGACCTCATAATGCTTTGCAAGGCGCGTTTCTAGGCTTAAAATTGTACTTCCAAGTAAGTCTTACTCTTGATGTCAATAGTTCAAGTCCCTAATACCACTAGGTGCGCTGTAAATTCCTCTACAAACCGTATACATATTCCAAGGAGATCTAATCTCTTGTAAAGACAATAAATATGCTAAAGAGTACCGCTGGTGAACTCACCCTTTTTCCTCCCCCGTTTTTTCCTCAACCTTGCATTTTTCCCAGGTTTGACCATACTATCCGCTCGACTTTAATATCTACTTTACCTCGCTTCTACACTACCCCCCGCTTTTTACTCGGTTTTTGACGTTCCATCCGCTTAGAAACAATCAAGGAACAGTATACCAAATTTCGCTGCCAGCATCGAACGACGCTTGTAAAATGTTAATATTTTTACCCGAACCGCCACTACCTGACCCTTTGAAGGCTAATTTATGTACTGATAAATTGTGATCATCGGCCTGGAAAAGCTATCATGTTCTATTTTTTGCCTCAATCCCCCCATTACGTCCAGACGGTGATCAGGTTAGATATTTTATGTATTGCACACCTCTGTTCCTACTACTTCTTAGCATAAAATGGATTTTTTGAAGTGCTCGATGAGCCAAAATAACGGCGCTTGTCGCCGTCACTTACATAGTTCCTGTGATAACGCTTCATCCTGCGCCTTAAATAGCTCTAACGATCATTGGATGCGGCGCAACTTTTTTGTACGAATGCGTTACTTATCAAATAGGTATATACGTAATCTTTAGAGGCTTTGGCCGGACATGAAAACTCATCCCTCGATTGGATCTCCTTACTGATTTAGTAGGTATTGTAGAGGATTTCCGAGCGAAAACGACGATGGCAGTAGAGAATCGAACCAGTGACACTGGAAAAAAGTTGACTCGTAAGCAATGTGTTTTTGTGCTTTTTTATAAAAAAAAAGTTTACACTGTGTAAAATAAGAATAGCACCTAGTTAAAACTCGTTTAACTTATGTATATGGTATTCCAAACCATGATTGTCATGAAAATGTTAATTTTGTGGCGCTAGCATTCTTTTGAACCGAGTTACGGTTTAACGCAGGTCAGCATGTCGTAGACGCAGACCGGTGTTATCTCGATCAAGCGCCCGAAAAGGTTTCAATCAGAACGCCAAATTTATTTGAACACGCCATTAGCCGGAGGCTTTTGCTACCTATCTGTAAGCTGCCGCCTTTTTTGAGAAACCGACAGTAGCAACGACGCATTCTGAGCCAGGCGTGCCGACTTTCGAGAGTGAGGATCGAAGCTTTGAGCGACGTACACCGCACGCTTTCAGGCACCTTCATACCTTTTTTGTGAGTATTCGAAAACTCAACATATCGACCCATTTCTATTTAAAAGCCGTGTTAAAGCATAGACTTGGATACATTCTATCAATGGGAGCTTTGTGATACAAACAGACGACTTCCAGTGCTGACACCCTTTATTACTCGCTGGAAAGATAACCTTTTGGCTTATAATGCGTTGTGCCTTTTCATATCACAATTACAGAAAAGTTGCTTGCAGGAAAGCACCTCGTTTCCTTAAGTACTACCAATAACGCCAAATCATTTGTTGGCAAGTTTTTCAAAGTTCCGTGTACACTGCACAATAATCTACCCATGCAAACTGCACGCTTACTTAATACCACAATCAATCGTTTGTGGATTTGGACGCACAATAGAGCGAAAGTAGGTCACTTAAAAAAACTATAACCAGGCCGAGGATTTTAAAGAAGCGCGGACGCATTTTTCTAGTATTCACCGCAATTAGAACGGAAACCTCGAGGCCAGCATGAGAACGATTTCTTTAGTCAATCGGCTAAAATGGTCGTTCTCTGGCAATATGAATCCCCATGCTCTAGTTCTAGGCGACGTCGATAACGATGGCGTAAATTACCGTGCAAGAAGAATCCACGCGTTACAATGTTACTGACCATTTACTTGCAGGAAAATGAGTTTGTCATTGGCAACCTTAGCGGGGATCTTGCCGTGTTCAAAGGAGAGTGCGCGCATGGACTGCCTACATTTGTGTGCCACGGACTAGGCACAGTGAGTTTACGGAGGGGTGAGAGGGAATACAGCTGATTTTAAGGCATATAGATCACATGTATTGCTATTGGCGACGTGCGCAACTGGGGCAGGGTATATTGCAGTTTTGCATTTGAGAAAAAATAAGTGGTTAATAACACATCGCTTGAAGAACTCTGTTGTATGCATAAATGCCGAAGGTCAAGCACATATTTTCGATATTCCTCGACTCGCCGTGGATCATCCAGTCATGTCAGTTGACGACTACTTGAAACACGGGCGACGTGCATCCGATACATCCAGTCTGCAAGCCTTTCGACGTATGATGGGCCACAGCGCCGATGAAGGGCCTCACAGAAACACATCCGACAAGCCTCCTATCCATGACTTGCAAAGGCCAAACCTGACATTGAATGTCCCCGTGAATGTCAATCGTATTCTTATTGCGGATGTTGGTAATTAACTCGTATCCAGCCGTTGTTTGTACATACCACTGACCATAGGATGGCAGATGGAGACTCGTTGAATGAACTGGTGCTGGCTCGAACCGATCGCATCTTGCACGCGTTTCAACTGCATGTTACTGTGGATCAGGCGCTGCCAAAAAGTATCGACACACCAGCCAACAATCAGTCTCATTACCTCCCAACTTCGTTTCAATCATCATTATCCGTGCTGTCGTCAAGTAGAGAGCGCGGAAAATTACTCGCCAACCGAAATGTGACCCCTGAGACAAAAGAGAAGGGCGCTTCGATGCTGCGAAAAGGTATGGGATGGCATAAGTCATCTCGATCGACCAAAGAAACAGAATCGGCACAGCATAAGCTTTATACCTCATTGCCCAGTATCGATGAAAAGGTGGAACTGCTGGCTAAAGATGTGTGGGTATTTGATGGCCAGGTATGTACAAAAGGTAACACACTACTTTTATCTGACGCGCTATACATAAAGATTACTTCATTAGCTACTACAGTTCATCCGGAACGACCCAATGAGCCTATTTTACTTGTCGCACAACCAGGCAACACGTTCACCATCATTGATTGTCATGGCAACCGCTACAACAGGGACTTTACGCCGCAATACTCGCCTCGAACGTTCTATGGGCGACATCAAAAGCTGCAGAAAAGAGCATCTTATTCATCCTCACACCAATCCGACCAACGACCAGAAGAAGCTACCAGGATAAAGAGTAAAGAAAGCGAAGAGAGCTTGGCAACCACACCCAAGGCCAACGAAGGTGCATTCTCTAAAGCAACACGGACGCTCCGTACATTGCTGCAACGCGGAAGCAGCAGCAAAGATCCACATCTTTCCACGGAAATAGACACGGACAATATCATTATGAACTGTGATGGGAAGATCCATGACGTAGCAGGTGACGAGATCAAACGCTCAAGCTATATTGTTCAGAACTGGCCGGATATAGATGGCGATGATATTATGGGCGAAGAAGAAAGTGGAGCGGTGGCAACGGAAATTGTGGTCGGCAAATGGCTGCATGACATTGTTCACGCAATGGGTAATCCTGAAGAAGAGGAAGACAACGACGATGACGATGAAGGAAACCAGATCGGCATGTTGAGCATGGATGGTAAAGTGCCCAAAGTAAAGATAGTACATTTCATCGAAAGTTAACTTGTAGACTAGGCAAGTTCACTATATACGATCTTCGAACTAAAGAGGTGTATCCGCATGATCTATTCGTCACCCACAAGCTCTTCAGTCTGGCCACATTGGATATATCATCCTCTTCGAATATCGACAATCCAGCACCTCCATCTTTGAGACATTGCTCTACCTTCCAAAGCTCGGCCAGTTCACCACAACTTCGATTTCCATCACCCTCCATACCTGGCGAGTCCTACTCCTCCAACAATGGCAGTAAGGCTGAAAACATGTCGAACGCCGGATCACCTGCTTTCAGTGCATCATCCCGATTGTCACGCATACCAACCAACGAAAAAGGGAGCAACAGCAATGTCAGCAAGGAGCACGATTTGGCACGGACATCTTCTAGTGCCAGTGCCACGGCACTTTCCTCAACTGACGAACAGCAGCCCATCAATACCGCCGCATCTGATATGCACGATGTTGAATCCGCCATTGCCAAGGCAGTGGCTGATACTGTAAGCGTATCCACAGCAACCGATTCGCCATCTCGACGAGGAAGTCGTGCGAGTACCAATACGAGTTCCTGCTACAAGGAAGAAGAATGGAATGAGGCTGACGATGAAGATGAGGATGAAGAACCTGCACCTGGTGCAGAGCTTTTTGTCGCCTGTGCATGGAATGGTGTCACTTATTTGATCGACTGGAGTCAGCGAACCGAAGACGAGAAAGGACAGTCGAAAGTGAAGTTTCAATTGGTGAAATTTGCTTTTGAAGGACGTGTGTGCGCATTCACAGCAGGTAAAGAAATGCTAAAGTGAAACATGCCGGTGACGTTGCAATATGCTCATATGGTAAATTACAGGACCTTACGCAGTTGCCCCTGGGCATAATGTCCCGTGCCTGTTTTATGTCGACTTTGAAGATCAAATATTTGTGTATTATGACGTGCATGTCTCACCTGGCCCTGTTACTGGATTTATCGATGCCATCGACGACGACATTGAGGAAGCTTTCGAGCGGATAGCGGATGCCGAGAACAACATCAAAGGAGTGTACAGTGGGTCACAAAAGAATGAAGAACCAGAAGAAGGACCCATCATTGATCTTGGTGATGGGTGGAAAGGCATCGCAGCAGATGATCCTGCACACGGCACAGGGGAGAGCACCGATCATGATGACTCTTTGGAGGAACAACTTGGTATGAGCACCCGTTTAACTGTAATGCGTATATAGCTGAAACATTAACCATCATCTTTTGCCGAGCAGATCTTACTGATTTTATCCATGAATGCATGTACGGTTTCGAAGACATGAAGGACAAACTCGAGCAACGTGTGGACGCGGTAGGTTTTTGGTTTTTCTTTTTCACTTTGGAATCTGAAAGCTGATTACTTTCCACGACGTAGCTTGAGCAGCGCCGTCGGAACCACCATTTGCCTGCCGGTGTTGATATTCGTCGTCTTTCTGATCTAAACATTACAATTGAGCCGCATTTAGACAGAGACACGGAATCCGAGGATGAGCTGCAACGTCGACGAAGCAGCCTGGGCCCACTGAGCCAAGTGGACTCGTTTGAAGAAGAAGAAGAAGATGATGATGATGGTTCAGCATGGTTATCCGATGCTCTACTTGAGTCTCCGTTGTTCAAAGACACACATCGCCACGGACCCATGTAATATAAATACGGCTTTATTATGTACGGTTCTTATGTATATACACTATTTCTTTCCCTATTTTACCCATTTATATCTGCCAATCCACAACTTATCGCTTTGCTCATCCATGATTGCCGCCAATCCGTTATAGTAAGCAGCAAGGGCGGCTAGAATTGCAGTGACACCTATACATCCTATTTGTTAATATTCGGGCAGCCTTTTATCCATAGTAATCACACACCACTTGTTCTCAGTAGCGGAACGTTGTCTGTAAAGTAATACAGTCCTTCAAGAAACAAAGTGAGAAATACAAATACAAGAGATCTGTGCAAACAAATTAGTTTGGGTTTGAAACAAGCGCACACCCCTTGTCAACATACAAGGTGGACATAAAGTTGCCTGCTTTGATTCTCAGTGACACACCGACGTGAAGTAGAGTATAAAAGGACCACCAAAAGTGATACACTCCGTTGGCGCGTGCCAGGTCAAATTCGGTGGTGTAGGCGTGGAGTGTGTCGGCCGCTGAAGGGAACATCATGATACCGTTACCGACCCAAAATGCGCCATAAGATACAAAGATAGTAGGGGTGTAGGTACCACCATAAAACAAGTCGAGGAATCTACCCTGGGGGTTAATGTTTAAGGTCTTTGAAACTAGCAGATATCTTAGCATACCCAGCGATAAATTGTGCCAATCCGCCAAACATAAGTGCAGTTGGTAATATGATATGGTTTGATTGATGCGGCAAGAACAGATTAAACGTTCCTAGCATAGATGTTACTGTAGCGAAAGCCCATAAGGCTAGTGACAAGGAAAAAAAAGTTAATTTACCATATCTTACCAAAAAGGTATACACTATAGATTACCTAATGGTCCAGGATTTCCCATCGTTCTGGCGCGACTTCGGGTAGGCCGCTCGCCCACAATAGCAGGTGCAAATACCGCCGGATCAAAACTTTGGTGCGAGCGCATGTCGAAATCGTTATGCATGTAAATGTGTGGATCCATATGAGCCGGGCTCGGGCTTAAGCGTGCTGGGCTTTTATCGTAGTAGTCACTGCTTCGATTTCCATTATTACCATTCATGTTGTTATCGTTGTTCAGGTTGACGAACGTATTTTCACTGCCTGGGCGGGGAATAGGTGAGTTAATTTCCATTCTTGGATAGGAAGAGAAGCGTGTTTGTACTTTTTTTTTATGTCAAGCGATATGTTTATTTATGTCGTTTCAAAGGCGGCATGAATCGACTAAACCCTTCCCCTTTATGCCCTATACACTTCAAGTAGTTTCACTGTGGTTTTCTCCGCTTGCGAGCGAGATGTGGTATATCAACCTGTATCGATAAACAATTAGCACAATCGATAAAGTGTCCATGAAATGAACCAGACGCTAGATGATTCCTGTTGTTTTTGACAATAGTGTCTGTTATCAGGAAAAGACCCTTGCCATTTGTTGCCAGGCCGCACCCCCCTAACACGGTTGCCCAGGCAACCAAACAAGCGGATCGGAGTCGGTGAACCGGCGGTGGCGAAAATTTTTTTCTTTCTGTAAAACTATAAAAGAGCAAGATCCCTGTGGACCTCGGTTGTTTCTCTATTCCACAGTAGGAAATTTTACCTGCGAGGATGCTAAGGCATACCTCTCATAATTTCTTACATATGATGAAAGTATGGGTAGTTTATGATATCTTGTGATTCGAAAACACCCGGGCTACACCCCCTTTCTGATTATTAAACAGGTGCATTCCTGCCACTATTCAAAATAAGAAAACGATAACACTGATATATATGAAAAGCTGTGGGACACGAGTAGACGCACCACCACTCAGACCCCATGTTGCTTGTCCCCAGGGTGCTGCCAGCGCTACTTTGTCTATGATTCAGATGGGGTCGTGATGGAGATTGTTTGAATCACGTCGAAAAAGAAAAAAAAAGTTTTTTTTTGTCGAGTGGCTCGGAGATGGAATTGACCCATAGCAGTGGTGGAGCGATTTATTCGGAGTAAGCAGCTGTTTCGACTATCTCAAAATGGCATTAGCGCACGAAATCTCCACAGAGTGATCGATAGCGCAAGGAGAGTGCTAAGCTTTTTCAAGCCCACAGGCATGAACCCACGTCATGGATGTGATGGACACGTTGTAGCACAAAACGCATGAAGCCCAATTTTTGTTTACTTCCCGCCAAAGACGAGCGAGTGGCGCATATCCCTTCTTTCTCTTCTCGTCCACTTTGAAAGCCCACCCTTTCCACTCCCTTCTTTTTTTATACCCCTCTTTTTTTTCCATATACTTCACATGCTTTAATGGGTAATCAACAATCTCGTATTGGTCGTCAGCGTAGTCCCAGCACTATCAGCCACACAGACACCTATCCGTCACAATGGTCCTCATCAAGTTCCTCGGACCCGTATCAGCGTGAATACCCTCTGCCGTCCATCATATCTGCCGATGACGGACATGTCAAGCTGCGCAAACAGTCATCCCCGTCACCACTGGCATACAAGTCGAGCCACCGGCCGCGTTTTCGGCCGCTGCGCGCATTGACATCGTTTCGATTCGAGCCGCCTTCCATCCAACACACCACATCCCCTTTGCCACCTCCGCCTGTGCATCCTCTCGCACCTGTACAGACGCAACATTCCGACTCAAAACATACGTGCAGCACCAACAGTGCGCTAAGCAGTCAACATACCGAGCCTACGGAGACACAGTACATGTGGATGGCCGGCCGAAAATATCATCAGACGCCGTCGTCACCCTACATGTTGCCGTGCGACGAAGACGAGGTCGATCGCCTTCATCTACTACACTTTATGATCCGCTTTGCTATCCAAGGGTAACGTCACTTTTTCATTTTGCACATTCGATCAAAATAGCTTACAAAGAAACATCAGAAACTACTTGGCGCCAGTCAGCGACATTTTACGAAAAGGTGGACGCGTTTTGGACGTGGGCTGCGGGCCTGGTTCCTGGGCTATGGAAATCGCGGGCGAATATCCCAAGTCGCAGGTGGTAGGTATCGACATCAATGCCATGTTTCCAAGCGACATCAAGCCTTCCAACTGCACGTTTCAGCAACAAAACTTACTGGACGGGCTTCCTTTTGAAGATGCCTCATTTGATTATATATTTATGCGGTAATTTTATTTTTATATTTTTTTTTCCAAACTCAACTCACCCATGGGCCATAGGTTCATTGGGCTTGGCATACAGAGGAAACAGTGGTCAAAAGTACTCGACGAGCTTGTGCGTGTGTTGAAGCCTGACGGATGGATCGAGCTGGCAGAGCAGGACACGGAGATGTACCGTGCTGGACCTAACACGGCCGAACTGAACAACAAATTGAAGCAAGTCATGGAAATGCGGCATGTTGACCCGCAGTCGGGCCGGTTATTGAAGCAGCGACTGGAAAATCGTGTTGAGTTGACAAATGTGACCACATCCTTCATTTCTTGCCCTGGAGGACAATGGGCGGGGAAGGTAATATATAGAGAGAGATATATATAGCTCCTTTGCTCATCTTATGACAACTCTGCTCAATATAGCTGGGCCAACTCACCTTACAATCATGGCAATCGTATTACCAGGCATTGGGACCCCAAATTTGTCACGCGGTCAATATTCCTGCCAAGCAGTATGAGGAGCATCTCAAGGCATGCTGGGCTGAAGCAAACGAGTTCAAAACCTTTGAAAACGTCCACTTTGCCTACGCGCAAAAGAAATCCTCCTAATCTTTATTTGATTTTCGTTGTTTTTTCTTCTTCTTTGTACGATATTTTAATACCAAAACACACACCACACCCTTTTTTTTTTAATTTCTTGTACGCTAGGGCTATTATCCCAACACGCATCCACATTCACCCCATCTTTGGAGCTTAGAGCCGTCTGTAAAGATGGGGCCCCCATGGTACTCTAATCACGGCCCTCTTAATAAAGCACATTTCTTTTTATTGTTTTTCGTAATCAGGCCATACAGCGTTCCTGCTGTGACGATAAGAGTCTTGCTTCTCATCCGGCAATGGATTGCCGAGCGGCGGATAAGCATGGTAAGCCGAAGGGAAGAATACAAATTCTGGAGGCTGGATCTGTTGCGATCTTAACTCACGATACCGGTCATCGAACTCGATCACCAGTGCCTAAGAGTGTATATATATATATACACATAGATAGATAGATATATATCAGTGTCTGATATCAGTAGCCCATCTAGGAAATGTATTTACGTACATAACGTGTTTTGCCGCACGTCACCGTACTATTGCTGGATTCACTGGTGCTTTGACCGTGCTGGACATCCAGCCCGTGTTTCGTGAGGCGATAGTTGACTCCGCGGATGTTCTCACTGGCATTGATTCGGCTGCATAACTCGACAAGACTGCGCTGAAACTTTAGATCAAATAGTAATTTTTTTTTAGCAATGATGACTACTTTTGGCTCTGCAGTGATTCCTTACAATGCTATGTAAGTATCGATATCGCCATACCCACAGAATGGCTGTGAGGAGCATGATGGAAGGTACGATCAGCAGAATGTACGGGTTTTCTTTGAGTAAAAGGAAGTTCCAAAGAATGTATACGGTGCCGGATACCACCACCCAGAGGGTTAAGAGTGTACCAATCCAGATTGCTTTGTGACCCGGTGGTGGATGCTGTCGAACAGCCTCGTTGAACAGGCACATTGCGGAATTAAAGTCATGTACAGAAAGCTTTTTTTTGTGGAATGCATTAGTAAAAAAGAAAACACAGCGTCTAGAAGGAGTAGAGAGAAAGCTTACGTAGCCTTGGAAATCAAAAGTGTACTGATCGTCGAAGCGGCGACCAAGCAAGCCAAGTCTGACAGTTTTCATCTGGTATGTGTAAGGCGAAGTAAGGGGGAGGAAAGGGAAAGAAAGGCTTTATACTTGAATTTCACGTATCCAACAAAAATGCCGTCCGCAAGCTCCTTTTTTTGTTCCCCACGTTTTTAATCATAAATATATATAAATCATCAGTTCAATTCCTCATTCCTGCTTAACTGGAGCACGAACCGAGAACACGGTCCAAGTTAAATGCAGCTATGTAACAAAAAAAAATGCTATTATAGGAAATTGCAAAAGAAACCAAGCAACACAACTTACCGCTGATGAAAGAAAGATGACTGAAGGCCTGGGGCGAGTTGCCCAGCGCCTCACCAGACCGAGCCACTTCTTCTGAGAAAAGGCCCAGGTGGTTTGAATACGACATCATTTCCTCAAACATGAGGACGGCCTTGGTAAGGTACTTGCGGTCGTATTTGCCCGCACGGGCCATCGCCTCGACCAACCAGAACGTGCACATGGAAAAGGCGCCTTCCAAACCACCCAGCCCGTCATCCGTCGTCAAAAAGTTATAACGGAACACCAGATTGTTCGCCAACAACCCACCTAAACTTGCCCTTAGAACACTTGGAAACAAATAACGTCGCATGCCCTTCATCTTACCTTTCTCTGGAGGTCGCAAGATGCGCTCGATCGTCGATAGCATACGGGGATCCACCGGTGAGCTGAAAAATACGAGCGGCATGATCAAGCAGCTAGCGTCGACCGCATCCGGCGACTCGATGCTTTGTGTATACATTTTCAGCTTGGGATTCCAACATTTCGTCTGAATCTCTTCGTAAATGGCATCTCGTGTGGCCATCCATTTCGGTCGATCAGGACAAGGGAACATTCGCTTGTCGGCCAAACGTAGGGCCCTGTCCACGGCAACCCAGCACATGACACGCGAGTATGTAAAGTTTTGCTTCTTGCCACGCACCTCCCTACAGACGCATCCATTCAGCTTCCAGAAGCACATGGAGGACGGATGTGTTGTATTACCATATAGACATATCGGGCAGGTCATAGTTGGCACAGACATAATTGACAAGCTTGCGCACTGCACACCACATGTCATAGGAGACAGGGGCGCCATACTTGTTGTATAAATAGATACCGTCCAGAAGCTCGCCGTAGATGTCCAATTGAAGATGATCATAGGCACCGTTGCCGATGCGCACGGGCCTGGAGCTGCGGTAACCATCGAGATGATTCAACTCAATTTCATCCAGCCTCTTTTCGCCGTGGATGCTGTACATGATATTAAGAGACCCGTCCGGATTCTAATCGCACATGTGTAAGTAGTAAGCAAATAAAGCGGATAATGAGGACATACCAGGTCATTGCACCGCGCTTCCACAAACTTCATGAACTGCGCAGCCTCTTCTGTGAATCCCAGACGGAGAAATGCGTAGATGGTAAACGCCGAATCGCGCACCCACAGGTATCGGTAATCCCAATTCCGTGCACCACCGATTGCTTTTCATGGGGCTGAGTATGTGGGGCAACCAAAATGGTGGGGCGGCTATGCTTACCTTCGGGAATGCCAAACGTTGGTGCCGCAACCACCGCTCCTGTCTAACATAAACAATCAGTGAACACCATATCAGGGTGGTTCCGTCCAAAGAGGTAACATACCGGTTCGTACGTAAGCAGCTTTAATGTCATGGCGCTGCGCATTACATTCTCGCGCCAACGGCCACGGTAAGACATCTGATCAATCCACTTTTGCCAATACCTCACAGTCTGTCTAAACAGAGCAGACATCAGACTCATCGTCAGGGGAGGGTCTCTCACATTTGGGCCTGTGTATTGGGGGACTTCACGGAAAATAAAGTAGACTTCTTGCGTTTCATGCATCTCAAATTCGGAATACACGCCTGGACCCTTCAATCCGCGCTTGCCCGACGTCTCATCGATCTTGAGCTCAATGTCGGGCTTAGGCATGTCGCTTGTTTTGCAAATGAAGCGTAGATCCATCTTGAGTTTCTTGGATTCAAACTCTACTCGCTCCTTGCATGTAAAGTAACGCTCGTCGTCCTCCGGGTAGTGTTTTGCGCCAGGTTTAGGCATGGCAACATGCGGCTGCAGCTTTGTTGTGTGTTCATCCATGGCATAATTGAAAGCAGGATAGCATTCCATTTTGATACGGACGCTGCCGCGCACAATGGATACACGTCGAATAATCCATGGCAGCAATGGCTTGCTGGAAAGGCGCTGGTTCGATTCAGGACGATGCATATAGTCAATCACCTCGGCAACCCCTTCATCTGACAAGAAGCGAGTGACCAGAACGTTGCTTTTGGGCATGTACTGCTGCTTGTTGCTAACGTGAGCGTCTGGCGCGATGGAGAAGTGGCCACCCTTGTCTTTGTCGAGGATGCGGGCGAACACGCTCGGGCTGTCAAATTCAGGGTAGCAGCAGAAGTCCATCGAGCCGTCGGTGCCGCACAGGGCAATTGTGTGCAGGTTCCCAACGATGCCGTAATTCTCGATAGGGAGGTAGCCTCGCGTGCGAATGTTGCAATGGGTGTTCTCCACGTCCTTTCTCCACTGCTTGCCGCCCTTATCCTCCAGGCCCACCGGCTGATGATGTGTGTCGGCCGCGTAGCGTAATCCGTGATCGGATGACATGGGTGCGAAAGTAAGGGAAAAACGAATAAAAGAAAGAGAATGCTTTATTTATGCATCTTTTTTAAATGTAGGGACACGGTAAAACTTTACCACGGCAATCGCCGAATCCGATGCGGTACCCAGCTGGACTATCTTTGTACGCGGTCATATTGACCTCATCGCCATCCTCTAAAAAGGTACGTTCCGCGCCTTCGATCTGGATTTTGTTAGCTCCGTTCCATGACAGCTCCAGCAGTGATCCGAAGCTTCCTTTGTCCTATTATATATACGTCTTAGTGTCAGCCTGTACACTTTTTTGTTCCATTCTGTTCTTACAGGGCCAGAAAGCGTGCCTGTGGCGCACATGTCACCCACACGCAGATTGCAGCCACCGACAGTGTGGTGTGCCAGCTGTTGTGTGATTGACCAGTACATGTATTTCAGGTTGGATAGGGTGACGCGTTCAAACTTTTGGGCGTGCTTGGCTGTTTGGATACAAATGAGTCATGTGACGCACACATACCGAAAAGGGATACTCACGCTTGATTTGGACCTCCAGGTCAATATCGTAGGCAGATTTCTGCTTCTCCTGGAGGTATTCAAGTGGTGCAGGCGATGCTTGAGACGGACCATCCACCAGAAATTCCTCGAGTGCATCCAACGTCACGATCCAAGGGGAGATTGTAGTACCAAAGTTTTTGCCCAGGAATGGACCTGCATGTAGGTGTAAAGTAAGTTTCTCTGCCGTTCCCGCTCTGTATCGTTTCTTACCAAGTGGCACGTATTCCCATGCCTGGATGTCGCGGGCTGAAAAAGCAATTGTGAGCATACGAATGCAAAGACGCGCCAGATGGGCTTACCACTCCAATCATTTACCAGCACCAAGCCGAAAATATGGTCTTTGGCATCGGCCACTTCGACACGTTTGCCCAACTGATTTCCCTTTCCCACAAACCAGCCCTAGCGAGTTTTTCGTCTCTGGTCAGCCTCCGTTGTGCAGGTACAAACGCAGAAGAAAGAGGTTAAACTCACCACTTCCAGCTCGAAATCGAGTTTGGCCGATTGCGCGAAAAAGGGTGTCTTGTTCTGTGGAGTGATTCGCTGACCCGCCGGTCGCACAATGTCGGTACCTGACACGACGATGGACGATGCACGGCCATGGTAGCCCACGGGGATATGGAGCCAGTTGGGCTGTAAGGCATTGTCTTTGCCTCTGAACATGATGCCTACGTTGGTCGCATGCTCTCGTGAGCAGTAGAAATCGGTATAGTCGCTATCCAAATCACCGTTGAGCTTAAAATAATGATCCTTCGTGCTCTTTGGAAACTTACCCAATCTGTGCAGGGAGGTGCATAGTCACCTCAGCTTGCTTCACCAAAGCACGGCCTCGGAGCTCACTGTTGTCACGTAACGCGGGCTCATCCTTGGATAGCAGCTTTTGGATTGCCAACCGTGTTGCGCGCCATACAGGCTTGCCGAGTCCCATAAAGTCATTCAAGCTCGACTGGCGCGAATAAAGTGAGCACTGCGTTCCTTGTGACATAACGTGCGGTTTACCTTGTCAAACACGGCAACAGGGTCCGGTAATCCATCAATACCAGCCAAGAGTCCAGCACGTGCAGCAACAGCAAGATCCAATACGTAGTCACCAATGGCAACACCTGCGCGAGGAGACTGGTCACCCGTGTTTCAGCAAGAATAACGTGACAGCACCAAGTGTTAAAAAATGCTTTACCGATTGTTGGGCAGTCGAGAAGACACCAAAGGGAATGTTTTGGATGGGAAAGTGCGAATCCTTGGGCACAGAAACAAAGCTTTCGATCACGGTCATAATTTTTGGAGAAAAAGGCAAAGAGGAAAGGGGGGCCGCTTTTTGCGGAAAAGATATTCGTCGATTGGAACGTGGGAAAAATCATGTTTCTCACGCCTTCTCAACCGGCCTTCCGAAAATGGCGCCTTTCTTCCGCACAATCTCATCTTTTATCTACAGGACACCTCAGCGACACCCCAATGCATATATTTATTAGTAAGATCAATTCGAACCGATTGGCCTACCTTTCTTTTTTATCACAGTTATATATTCTGCTGGTCCGAACGCGCGGTTGAGAAGCATTCTCTTACAAAGGCTGCCTCATGGATGCTTTTGCATGTGAAGCGTTATCTCTTTGGTAAAACGTGGTTCGTTTGCGCATGTGCGCCCAAAGCAACCCTTCGAACCATATTTTGTGGCCGACCAATGAGATCACCGATGCGTATCTGTCATCGCTCCCTGCCAAACATTGGCTGGTTACTCGTCTGACTATATATCGATGAACTGTAACTGGATCACGGATCACGCTTTGTCATAACCAGTATTACCCTCCGTGTATTTGGCTTGTCGAATATATACTGCTCCAGAAGCTGACTCATTCGTCGATGCAATACGGGATGAATAACACTCACAGCTTGGCACGAGTTCCACCTTTGTCTAAAATGCTTTCTTCCCCAATCTGCAGCACGTGTGCTTCTTCCTGCGCGACACATGCGGCGTCTTTGGGTATCTCGGAGAAAATGATGCAAAGGAACGAGAGGCTCACCTTGGAGAATTTATTCAACACAGCCTCATCATGGCCATCCATGACCATTCAAACCATCTGCCTTGACATTTCTTCATGGGAACTTTGACCTACTTTCCTCTCAATGCTATCAAGACGTTCCCAAGCCCGCTTTACGCCAGATATATTTCTGTCCAAAGCTATTGTAACAAGGTTTCCATGAGAAACGTATACCGTTGTTGCAGGGGAGGGGGATCGAGGCACTCGAGTATGTCTGCTGCATGGATGGCACACGGTTATCAGAACAGTTTTCAGGGTGTGCCAAGGCATCTGCTGTAACGAGATGATGAGGATTAAAGAGTGTCAAACTCAGTGCAACTGACACCATGACACACTTGCGGTTTCCCATTACGGAATAGCACGCGAGCCGCTCAGAAAGTCAAGATATAACACCTCAACAAGGACTGTTTGGATTACCTACGGCAGTTCAACGTTCCACCTCTGAAAAAAGCGGTCTGCTAGTCAAGCGAGCAGCGGATACTGACCCTATCATGTGATTCCTATCCTAAATAACGCTGAACGTATTGGGCAAGGGAATCTACGGCTGATGCGACTCGGCAATGGTTTTCTGGAGGCATTGAGCGCATGGGCTTGTAGGCTATGAAGGGGCGGTGTGGTTGGGATTATCTATGTTGCAAACCTGCCGCAAGCCAGGTGATAAATACCACTTTTCGCTTGAAGGTCATGTTTGATTCGGCCATGCCGTTGATTGACCTTGTAGATTGACAAAGACAGCGGGCACCCTTGTCGTGTAATTCGGAATGGGGGTGCTAGGCTATTGCTTACGCCTCTTACTCTAGGTTTGTAGACTGATCACCATACTGGACGATCATATACGTTTTAGGGACATGAGGTGTTGTAGCAGCAGTAGCTGTAGGAATGGTAGGGCAGGTGATCCTGCCAGCGACGACGTTCCGGGCTACGGCGATACGGGTGATAGTGATCACCACGATCGCAAGTTTCATGTGCTCCTTGGGACGACTGGTTTCGTACATACGGGCGACGCTGTAATATACTGAGAACCACAACTCTTCACACAAAAGAGGCTACTTACACCGTATCCTCGACGGGTGGAGGTGCGACCCTGGCGCGGTCGATATGATCCGCGGCGACGAACACGGCGTTGCCTGTTCATGCCGTTAAAGATGAGCACAGTATAGTGGTTCTGGCGCGCGAAGGTCATAAGTGGAAGTGGACTAAAGAAAAGGAAAACGATCATATTAATTTGCCGCTTATTTTGAAGCGCATGAACCGCACTTTTGTGTAAACTGGCTTCCAGCAATTGCACTGAAATGCGACAAGCTGATCATTCGCATGCCCCGTTGTCAATATTGCAAAGCAGCTAGCTGTACGTATAGTGCTTGTGCATTCAAAGGGTGACGAATTGAGGCAAGCCTTCTGCCTCTGGATGTTGAGCTTTTTTTTAACACTGAAGGAAACTGGTGATGGTCGATCACGGTGTCTTGTATCAGCTATGGCGCTATGGTCACCTTTGGCATACAAAACTTGGTACCTCTACTCCATCAGAAGCATCCAATCAGCCCACATTTGGTGATGCGGGTTACGCGGCGGATGCTCCTCTTGCAGGCATGCATGGCGGTCTTTTTAGGCTCGCCTATCAACAAGGGCATCAACAAGTAATCTGCAAGTACACGAGAGTTAAATATCCTCGTCGCGAGGTATAATCTGGAAAGATGAATGGCTTATTATCGTCCTCCTGTTTCAGTGTCCCTAGTTATCTGTTCTGTGTGCAGTTGGACAATTTGTTGGCCACTTGCTTTGAAAGATGACTCTGCAACGGATACGCTGGCGACAACGCTTTCTTAGTCCGACGAGAGATTTTCTTCACCTACATGCTGGGAGAGACGCGGATCCTAGCTCATTACAAAAATAATGTCACAGCCGCCGATGCCACCTTCTGGTTTTGCACCACCACCACCAGGTGCTCCACCACCCAATGCACCTCAGGGCCAACCGCCATTTCCACCGGTGGGCGCGCCTGCTCCTGGTGCACCGCCTCCATCGTTTTCTAGTGCTCCGCAAGCACAGCCTGCATTGATCGGCGGCATTCCATTATCCAAGCAGACGATCAACACCACGCCAAGCCGAACAGTCTATGTCAGCAATCTGAATGAGAAGGTCAAATTGACAGGTAAGCAAGCGGACCGATCTAGAGAAATCCGAGTTTGATCGCTCACACGTTTGTTACAGTGCTGAAGAGCACGCTGAAAAACATGTTTAGCCAATTCGGTGAAGTGCTCGATGTGGTAGCCTACAGTAACATACGCATGCGTGGCCAGGCTTTTATTGCCTTTCCGGACGAAGAGAGCGCCGGCAAAGCCATCAAGGAACTGCAACACTTTGCATTATACGGAAAGCCAATGGTAAGTATTGGGAGTGACAAAGACGAACGAGATCCTGAACGATCATAGGTTGTGCAATACGCACGTAACAAATCGGATGTTCACGCAAAGAGAGATGGCGACTTTGATGATCACCATGCTGAGAGATTGAAGAGAAAGGGTATGTCTGTGTGTGTGTGTGTTGTAGCGGCGTCATGGCTCATCGTCGGGAATTATAGAGGCGCGCAAGCTGATGCCACTTCCTGGATCACACAAGCCCACCTACAAAGGTCCTGGCCAAGGTAAGCCAAAGACGAGTGGGTCGATAGGAGAGATACTGATAACTGCTATAGTCAACGCACCTCGGCCATCGGGCCCGACACAGCATATTCCGGACGAATACTTGCCTCCCAACAGCATTTTGTTCTTGCAGAATCTCCCAGAGACCATCACGCAACAGCAGATCCAGGACCTTTTCCAGCCTTATGCCGGATTCAAGGAGGTTCGTATGATCCCGACCAAGAAGAGCATTGCGTTCGTCGAATACGAGACCGAGCTGCAATCCGCCGCTGCCAAGAATGGATTAGCTGGCTATACCTTTGGTGATCAGCCAATCCGCATTACGTTTGCGAGAAAGTAACGCGCACGCCGCCTTTTGTTTATATTCTACAACCGTATGAACATTGCACTCCCGTTCAGTGTATCATAACTGTGAATAAAGTTGATATCGAATGGAGATGAAACAGGCGAAACAGTTGACAAGTCAACTGCACGTTTCTTTGATAAGCCTGTTATGGAACCCTTTTGTTTGCCTTTCCAACCGGAAAAAAACCCTGATAAGCTTTCATATGATTCAAGATCCACGCTGAAACACCTTGCCAGTCTTGGGTTGATATATATATACAATGTCCTTCGCTCTCAGATACTTGCACAAGGGTGATGCGATTTCTTGGCTTTGGGAATATCCTGTAACGTGATGTTATCTTTGCTTTTATGCCGCTTTCCCCCCAAGCGCCCACCGCACAAACTTTCCTTTTTCTTGATCGAAAGCGTCTGAGAGGGACAAACATAAACAAAACCTGTGGGGTGTGATTGTCAGGCGGCACCAGATCTGGATGCTTTATCAAGTAAATGCCCGTAGATGATACATTGCGCGCAGTTGCACAGCGAGTGGAGAAAACAACAAACATCGGAAGAGGCGTAAGAATAGACCCTATAAAACGTTTTTTTTCTCGCTTGCTCCTTTTCTGAACCTTTGGCCTGCACCGTGGAAGGTAATCAGAAGGAAAGCTGTCGCTGCGCAACAGCCGCGGTTGCTAGGTGATATCTCTTGTTGCCACGGGATTAAAAAGTGAAAACAGTGAGCACGGGCCGCGATGATTCTCGGAGCATACTCTTTAAACGGCTAATCCACGAGCGTTCGCTCCATCACCTGATTGGCATTTGTTTTTTGTTTGTGGGGTTCATTCGTGTTATGTTTTGACCAAGAAAAACTATAATGGCGTCGAAAAGCGTGGGTAAAGCAGTTTTACACTTTATATAAAGATCAGGAGCTTTGACGATCCTTCTCTTTGTTTTTCTACCACTTTAATTTATCATTCCAACATGCTTTGCCATCACTATATGCACTCCGAACTTGCTCTCAACGAAAAGCGGGTGGAGCGCGCGTCGTCGTTTGATCCGTTTATGCACGCAAGCAGTATGATGCACCAACAATCTGACTTTTGGCACGTTTTCAGCGGTGCACTGGCTCGTGCACTGAACACAATATTGGCGACTCTGCCGCAAGATCCACGCGCCAAAACGCCTTCCACAATCCTAATCGCGGAAAAAAGGCCGCTCTTTCGCGAACGCCACCGACACCAGTGCTGGCAACCGGTGGATGAAAAGCCATGCAAGGCGGAGAATACCTCATTGCCGAGCTGGATGTTTACTCACAAACATGCTCGCGATATTCGCTCCAACCCTGATGCGCTCCGGAAGCTTTCACTCAAGGTGGAAATGGTCCGGCACAAGAAATTATCTGTGTCGCGCATCAAGTCTGAACATAAGCGGTATCTTCCGAGCCGCGCCGATGCGTTTATCCCAGCAAGGAAGAGCCCGCTATCCCAACAGCTGTAAAACGCTCTCACCATCCCTTCTGTATCATAGCTTCATTATTATCGTAGTCATTTTTTGCATAATAACATTGATTTTTATTCTGGACTCGCAGTGCATGCCGACTTTATACTCAGGCGGATGGGCGGGAAGGCAAAGAGCGCGATAGCACGCAATGCGATCATGGTATTACACCAAAGTATCACAAACCGTGGGATTACTGTTACATTGGTTAAGAGTGATCGGTTTACAATGACAGCAGGGGGGAACATTTGTCCCCGTCGATTTTGATAGTGCCAGACCCTTCGCATGCTTGATGTTCTCGTTTCTGTGCGCATGCTATGGAGATCACAGCTCACCGGCTTCCCCGCTTATTAAAAAATGTAACGGGCACAATATGAAAGAACGGTCCATATAAGTCTACAAACAAGGCGAACCGCCCGAGGATGAGCGTCAGCATATCTTGAATTGCGCAATCTTGCAACACGCGAATTCCCCGCCAGCAAACCTTAATGTTTCCCATATTAAAAAAGCCCTTTGCCTGCGCTTTCCGATCCGTTTCTCACAGCCGAGTCGCATTCCCAAGAGCCTTAACGTACTCATTAACATCCAGAATGGCCCAAAAGTCTGAACAAGAATGGAGAGCAATCCTCTCCCCCGAGCAATTCCGAATCCTTCGCGAAAAGGGTAAAAGAGCAGAATCCTTATGGATACCGACATTTCGCTGAATGTTGCCATGGTAGGCACAGAGATTCCCAACACTGGTGAATACAACAAGCATTTTGGAAAAGGTAACCAGGCTGTGCAAAGGGTTGTGTAAAGCCGCCGCTCTCAACGGGCTTCCCTTTCTGTAGGTGTGTACCACTGCGCTGGCTGCAACGCTCCGTTGTATGTATCAGACACCAAGTTTGACAGCGGCTGCGGCTGGCCTGCATGTAAGTGAAAAGGCAATGCATTAGATAAAACTGGCGAGACGCTGACAAAATCATAATCGAACCGCAGTTTTTGACGCGCTTCCAGGTAAGGCGGATCATGTGGATCGCGGACACGAATATGGATACTGATTTGCTGCCATCAACAGGCGCTGTTGGCAGACAACCCTGCTTCATGAAGGGCTACGAGCGCACGGAGATCATCTGCAACGCTTGCGGTGGTCATTTGGGTCACGTATTTAAGGGCGAAGGCTTCGATGTGCCCACCGATGAAAGACACTGCGTCAACAGCGTCAGCATCAAGTTCGATGAAAAGAAATAGACTTCTCTCAAAATGTATATAAAGAATCGTTTTTTCATTGATTTACTACTGCAGCACCACATCAAAGCTGATGGATTCTAAAGAACAGCTCTGCTTTGCGCATCTTGACGCGATAAAAAGTAAGGAAAAAAGCACAGACGGGAAAGGGGATTCTCTGCTAAATTAAGAGTAAGCAAGTAAGCATGCTTACTTTATATTGAATACCCTTTTTTGAGCTGCTTACAAGGGCTTCAAAACCCATTAGCTGGGAGGAATTAGTTGAGAAATTGAGTGACCAGTGGGTGTTGGCTTTGACTTGATGACCAAACACTGTTGCATAAACCAGCCGGTACGGGTCACCAAGTTCGATGGATGATCCTGAGGTAGGAGGAGGCGAACATTGATACGCAGTATACAAATGTTGTGGGAGATCAGCCGGGGGAAGGTTGGTTTCACGAAGCTTGGTACTTATGAAGGGTGCTAGGGCGTTTTGACTGGCTTGGTCCAGATTCTTGACGGTGGTGCGTGCGTCTTCAGACATTGGAAGAGAGCGATGTCATCTCTCACTGATTACCATGGTTGGGGCATGCGTGGTTTACGTCAAATGTGCTTTTGGTTGTTCTTCGGCAAACTTGGATAATTCCTGCAAAAGGTTCATTACTGCTTCGGCAGTTGGAGGTTCTCGCATATCAGCAGGCTTCTGTGTAGGTGGTGCGCCATCTTCTGGTCACGCAAGCTCTTCAATGAACGAATCCATTTCATCTTCATCACCAAGTCGCTGTTACTCGTCAGCTTGAGCACCGGCGTATGGAAGACGTTGTGATATGGACAGCGATGAAGATTCCAGGAGTGGTTTGGCGGGGGTTTGTCCGCTGATAGGATGGGTGCTCCGACAGCATTTACTTTTAACGTTAGTGCGACCGAAATTCACTTTTTTGTCTGGACAATCTCGACATATATTGTAATAAAGTCCGGGAACTTGTGACGGCGACAGGATCTAGAATGAGAGACCCTGCCATGTGAGCAAAGAAGAACTACTGTATAAATCAAGTATATGGAATATACCTTCGTTCCTATCTGAAAAAGCTCGGTAGGCAGGCGCTCTATCGAGGAAAGATAGGTATAGAGCAATCGCTGAAGAATACAAAATAAAGAGTTAATGTACTAATCAAGAACACCGATACACGAATGCTGAATATCACTATCGAATTTACAACTGATAAGTTTTCATATACTAACAATGTCTCAAATGAACACCCACAGGAGGGCTCTCTTCTATCCTCTTCTGGGAAGAAAGGCTCTGTTTTATTTTTATCTGTCCACAAAACATTATATAGGGATACAAGTATGTGACGCAACTCACTACCAAGGGAACTATTGTTGCGCATTGTGAATCCATGCGTGTGATGATGCAACTATGTGTTTCCCCATTTCCTATATGACATATTTATGTTCATGGATGAGCTACCCGTCGTCCGTTAAGACACAACAAGGCTTGACGACGACGTTGTTCTTGAAAACCAGCCCTTTTCGTAGAGCGGTCTCAAGCTCGAATTGTTCTTCAAAGAACAGTTGAAGAGTGACTCGAGGCCCTTCTCATTCAATGGAACCGTCAGTGTTACATGGATAAGACTGCGATGCAGAATTCAACAGTTTTTGTAGGTGTTCGGTACGGCTGCTCAAGTCAAAGAAGGTGCTGGGATATGCGGCTGGAGAGCCGCCAACCCGCCATACGTTCGATCTTAAAATTCTGGTGGTTTTGTGCGCATCTGTATCGTCAGGCGAGAGATATGATTACACTTTGGAATGCATCCGCCATTGGCGGTGTTTTTGGACTATCTTAGCATAAGATAGGCGAGGTAGGTTGATAGGCTTATTTTTCCGTCCTGTCCCTTGGCCCAGTGTTGTGGTCAGTTCGGGGAGATCCTTCTTCGTAACGACTAACATTTTTTGTACATTTTATTAGTGCAAAAACAATGTATGAAAGTCACCCGAATCTCTCTATTATCGGTGAAAGCAGAACACTGAAATTCCTACCAGTCTAGCAGCTACCAAAAAAACCACCGAAAGTGCGCACATTTCACTGTTATCTTGATGGTTGGCGTTTGTAGGTGTCTTTTTGGCGGCTAGTTTTCCGTAGTGCTACCGTTACTTATACTCAATGTGATATAAGTATCTCCAATATTAGTCATCGCTCCTGTGATCACTTCACGTCTACCCTGCTATTCATGAGATGTACTATGTTCTACTGCAAAATCTTTTACCCTTATTACAGTGGCCGCTTCATATAATGATATTTTCTGTAACAATAATACGATATAACGATACAAAGTTCGATGTATCAAAACGGTAATCATTGCCAAATCCCGTTTTGAATAGCGATAAAGTTTGGGCTGCACCATGGTATCATGATATGAAGCGGCCACTGTAGTTCATTGCTGCACTGGGTATTGTCTAAACGTCCGATTTATGCACCGTCTGCCGTACACAGCCTGAAGACCTCAAACACTTCATTTTCAAGTGCCTAAAAAAGAAGTGTGTATGGTGTAAAATGTGCCCCGACCACCTCTCACTCAATATCAATGACCAACTGATCCAATCCGCCATCTTTAAGTTACACCCTCCCCAGGATACACGCACTATCCCAAGTGATGCGATTGTGGATGCGATTCTACTCAGTCTCTGGCGAGCTCACTGGGCGTTGTTCTTCGACCAACAACCCTTCATTCCGTCCAAGATCATTGATCGTATCCACAAAAGCATGCAACGTAGGGTAGATGAACAGAATCTCCCTACCCTGCTTCAGTAAGTAATTACCCCATATGTAACCTTCTTTCCACCGCTCAGTGCTGGCGTGGTGTGAGATAAAACGCGACGTTTTATGCGCGCCTATATATACATACTACGCCAGTGCATTAGATTCGGTCAAGAGATGGCGAAGATACCAATAACGATATGTCATCTGTGGCTCTACTAAAAGGCGGCAAAATTGGTGTTCAACCTCCAGTTCCAGAAATTCTTCTTCATGGAATGATTACTAGGCCCTTGTTACCTTATATATTGGTTATACCGAAAGAGACATCACTGCTGGAACTAGATTTCGCTAGGGCGGAGCAACTCCTCTGCAAAACAGCACTCACGCATTCCTGTCATTGCTGCTGCAATGTTGGTTTCACTGTGCGTAGTTTATACGATAGATATAATGGGAGATTACATACGCAATCTATGTAAGATAGTGTATTATCATAATCGAGCCCTCAACGGTTCCAAACGAAATTTGACTTCGCGCAACTTTGCGGTGGAAGGAACCCATTGTTCAAATAAGGCACGAAGCTTCTGGAGTTCTTGTCTAAGTATTTGATCTGAAAGAACAGCGGCATCATCACAAATGCCGCGCATAGCCCAAGGCAGGTAAAAGGGATTCTGACGGACTTTGGCCTGAAACTTGTCCAGCAAGACATCGGATACGCGACCAAAGGAAGAACTTTCAAACAGGTATTGAACGGCCAGGGTATACACATCACGTTCTTCGTAAATGGTGGAATGGCCACCCTCCCAAGAATACAAGTCACCGGCAAGCACTTCGCTGATATGCGTGAGTAGCCCGTGATCAGAGAGTCCGGCATTCCGCAATCGCAGGGCAAAGGTGACAAGGTTGATTAGAAAGTCGTCGTCGGAGTAAATATGTCCGTCGATGTAGACCGCGCGCAATATGTTGGGATGTGATGCGCTGGTCATGACGGCTGAGTAGAGCGGAACGACTTGGTCTTGCAATGATCCTACTAGGACGGTTTTGATTCCGCTGCGTAAAAGGTAATTGAGCGATTGTCGATACTTTTGCGATATTTCCGAGTTCGAATCCATAAAGTGGAACAGTTCTCGAGCAGCATCTGCTTCAAAGTACTAGTAGCGTTCCTTTAGTAACAAACATGATGGCCCTCCTGCCTTGCTTACCTTGACAATAAGATTGCCTTTGAGCGATGGAAATGGACCTTGCGAGATACCTGCCATGGCCAATAAACAAATGGACTGTTTGCGCAGATTGATGTGTTCCTCTTCTAGTAGCTGATGGATCATCATGGCAGATACTGGTGTGCCTTGAGAATGCGTTGTCCACATGATGACATCTGCGCTTTTCAAGGCATCCATCCAGCCCGGATGACCCAGCAAGTTCTTCAGCAATCGATCCACCCGTTCTTCCACTTTGCCCTCGCCTTCCAGTGGAATACTGGTGATGGCATGGTGCGGAATTACCAATCCATGGTTTTCCTGGAAATAATGCCGGACGCCGGATACCATTTGTTCGCAGAACTTGATGGATGTCCCCGTAGGTTCACCAATCACGCTTCGCACCAACTACCTTACATGTTACTCGAACTGGTTGTTTCCAAAAGGTGTAGAATTTACCTTTGTCGGAAACCAGCCGTGCACACCCACAATGACGAATTTCTTTCCAGCAATGTCTTCGGGGCGCGAGTGCATATCCTTGACGAATTGGGCGAACTTGGTATTGACATGCTGCGGAGAACTTTGGGCAAACATGGCATTGATGGCTTTCAAGGCCTTGTTGAGGAGCGATGTGGATGCTTGCGCAGTGGCAGGGGGAGGATAGAGCTGGGATTCGATGGTGGGTACGACAACGTTCTTTTTGTTGGATTTGGGCATTTGCGGTGGAGGAGGTAAGTCGCGGGTTTCTGTGGATGAACTCTTTTCGATAACAACGCTGTCTTGGTTATCTTGAGCGGCGGCGGTGGTTGAAGGCGTTTCGCTTGACCAAAAGAATGATCGCCAATACGGTCGATTTTCCGATGCTTCAGGTGCAGTTGGAGGCGGTTCATTGGTATTAGCTGGCTCACTTGGGGGCTCTTCCGTGGGTGGGTGCCCTTTGGTGGGTTGTTCTTCGGTGGTTGGCTTTAATGGCTCAGGTGTATTCGAATAGCCTAGCCAAGACCAAATACCCGCTGGCTCTTTCTTTGGCTTGCTGTTGCTGTCGTCACCGCCGCTGTCACCATTGTCACCGCCATTACCGTCGCCATGGCCATTGTGACCGGCTAGAGTCGAATCGGGCGCATCGTCGTTGGAATTCTGTGCTGCAACAGGCTGAGTAGTTGATGAACGCCAAAACCAGGATGACTTGCTGTCGATAGAGTTGGCTCGAGGTTTTTTTTCTGATGCAGCTAGAGTGGACAAGTCTTGATTGGACATTTTCCGTTTCAATGGAGCCTGTTCAATTAAAGACATTCGGTTTGTTTATAACCCAACTCCAACGTTTGTTGAAACTCGAAAAACGGCATGTGATCGATTAGTCAATCGAAATTTTGCCTCTTTTGAAACTGCCACTAAACTTTATAAACGTTGCCATGACATTCGTCAGGCCCAACCATTGCTGTGTGCAAGTGACAGCCAATTCTTATGCATACACGGTGTTTAGGAAAGAGTAAAAGATACCAAGAAGAAGTAGTATATACGATAGAGCCAGAGAGGAGAGAATTGAGGGGAAGCAAGAGCATTTTTACTCGTGTCTGTTTCGGTGCAACGATTCCTGTGTCACTTGAATTTCATCCAATTCTGGAGCAAGTTCGGCCAGCAGTTCATGTGCCTCTTTGTAGAACGCAGCCTGAGCAGCGACGAGGTCGGCCAAGTCACGGAAAGGTTCAGGCTACACACATTCTTTTTAGTTTCCATAGAGACACACACATACACATACACGCCTTTATTTTCACTTACGTTTTCCAGAGCAGCCTTCATCAAACTGGTAGCCTCCTCCACGGCTGCCACAAACTGATCCTCGGCCTGTTCCACCTCCAATCTGGCCGCATCTTGTCTATCGGGACGAGCAGCACGATATCTACCCTTGCAAGCGTCCAAGCTCAATCTGACGGACTGAACGTTGCGTCTGGCCTTCATTGCCTGCTCAATAGCGGTATTCAACGTAGTTTGCATGGGCTGATTGAACTTTTGAACGATGGTTTGGTCCATATTGACGCGCGCATCACCCACTTTCTCAGAAACAGTGGCGACCTTGAACAAGGCGGTGCCCAGTGCATCTTCCAATCCAACCGTCTGACTAGCTTGGGCAGATACGCGAGCCAGTGCGTGCGATAGCGTTTTTGGATGCTGATGTTGTTTATCCACTTGTTGCTGCTCGGCCAATGCTCGTTCGGCAGGTGATAGAGCAAGGTTTTGGAACTGCGTCGTGAAGCTGTTGGAAATACCAGCTAGTGATTCTTGAAGTTGGACGGGATAATCGTATGAAGGATTGCTGTACGTGCGCGACACCTTTAACAAGTTGACATGCACGAGTCGAAGTGCATCCACTTTCTAAAGATGATGTTTTAATACCCTGGCTTTCCTTGGTCATTACTGAAGTTTGTACCTTTTCCAACTCCTTATATTCCGATGGCAATTCTGTAATGTCCTCGGCAGTACCCAAGCGTTCTTGGGCATACTATGAGTTTTTTTAGTGGTGCATTTTGGGTGGGTGAGGGGAGAAAAGAGAGAGAGAGAAAGAGAAACTTACTTGTCTGACTTGACCGATACCTTTGCCAAGTCTTTGAGCAAAAGGATTAAACTTGCTGCTCAGATTGGCAAAACCATCCAGAGTGTTGTTCAAAAGAACATTGGGGTTTATTCCTTGGCTGCTGGAACCGGTGCCTGGAGCAGGCTGTGGCTCGGCATCAAGCACTTTAATGTTATCGCTTGGTTGGTCCATGTTAAAGGCTGGAAAAAGTACAGGTTCGCGTCCGTGAAAATAGAATCGGCGATTCTCATTCCCAGCGCATTATCATTTCTCCGATGTGTAATCTGCTCATTGCCGAGCGCCTTGGCGCAAGAGGTTAGGCGGTCTTTTCGACAGCGCATGCCATTGTGATTGTTGCCAGCACAGGGTTTCCCCAGGCAACCGAGCCATCGAGCGGGCAAACGAGAGAGACAAAACGTCCTTTCCGAGTTGCAGTTATTTGTTCGGCTCTATTCGACATATTTGGCAGTTTTGTTGGGCAGAGCCGCCCATGGGAAAAATAATAAGAGGCCGCTTGGTGCTTATCAGGGATCTACGCTCGTTGTATAACATGATACAAAGAACGAGTGGGAGCGTGGCAATTGTATATATTTTCATGCTAATAATGCTGCGTAAAAAAGCTGGGATTCAATCGTGCGTAAACGGATGAGCTGTAGCCATTTGAACACTTTCTTTTTTTTTTACTGTAATACATAATGGAGTCGCCTGAAAATGTCCAACTATTACAACGGCAGGCAATGAATCGATCCAGTTTCTACATGCTCCTCTTTCTATTCTCTCTACTCTTTCTCAATTTCTCTGAAGATGAAGCAACACGACGAGGTCGACCGACCGTTGACGATTTATTAGAATCGTCTCAATTGGAAAAAGAAATATTAACAAACGCCACTTTTGGTTCCAATGTCTCTCATGTAAGTTTTCTGGTCCTGTTGGCATAATAAAAAATAGCTGATAATGTTGCAAGCCGTTACCAAGCGACCTCAAAAGCCAAGTTGAACAGTTGAACGGAAACAAACCAAATTCGCATTACTATCATAATATTACCGGTGTATTTAGGGGTAAAATGGATACACACACGCATATACTTGGTGATGTATTAATTCGAATTGCGCAGGAACATGGCAAAGTGAGAATGTAACGGTGCCAGACACAGATACTTCGAATAGGACATTGGAAGATGATGCGCGTGGAACATTTAAAGTGGAAGATGGTGGATCGTTTACATTCAACGTAAAGTCCGTACCGACGAGCGATGAAAGTATCAATTATCTCGAGGTAACCATTATTTTCTTTGTATGTACAAGTGTGTTCACAACATAAGCACAGGGGCATATCCGTTTCAAAGATGCAGAAAAGTCAAATTACGGCGCCTTGCTGCTGGCAGAAGGCGTTCACTTCCTGAGTAACGGCAGCATATACATTCTCGGCGTTCCAGATGGGTGCGTCAAAGATTATCGCCCCACGAAACATCCGACTGATGCGTTATGATCTAGAGCCAGTTTTCATTTGGAAGATTTACTCCACATGTTGCCAAACAACCAATCCATGACCCAGATACAATCGTTGTTGGTGGAGCAAGTGGATAAACGTATTGAAGAGCTCCAAGAAATGGCGTCATGGGGTGATCAAATTTACGAAGATCATGGTTCGTTTTTTTTCTGTATTATCGATGCATTTACTGATAATCAAAATGTAAATTAGAGCCTCCAATGTCGGTCAATTTTGGTTGTTCGTTTCAAATCTATGCCAAATTGCAACCAGTGCCTTCGGATATCAAACTGTTGCAACTGCTGGAGTATGAAAAAGGTAATGGGTAATTTTTATGCAACGCGCTGCCAGTGATTGAAACGGCAAGAAATTTCAGAGCTGGAAAATCCGCAAGGTATCAGCACCATCACTCCGCCGCCATTGAAAATGGCATCTATCCTCTACTCTCCCAATTGCGGTCTCAAACTTACCATTGAAGATTCTTTGGGGGCCAAAATTGAACGGTTCTATAGCAAAGCCGTTTCGTACGCTTCCATGGCGAGTGTGTTGGCCATTGTGCAGATATTCGCCTTGATTCATCAAATGGAATATACCCCTACTCCTTCAGTAAGTTTCTATGGTTTTTTTTCTTTCATGTGACTAACGCATGTACAAAAAAAAAATAGAGCGTTTCGAATGTATCGTACTGGACAGTCGCTATGCAATCCATGATGGACGGATATCTCTGTTTATTGCACTTGACAACTGGTGTCGTGGTAGAAAACGTGTTTATGCCATTCGCAACGGCGGCGTTCTTCAGCTTCGTTCTTGTATCAGTTTTTGGTATGCGATATCTATTGCTTGTTTGGAGAATCCAAAGGCCAGAAACTGCATCACGACCAGTACAAGCTACTTCACCAGAACCTATTTTACCAACGGCGAATCGACCTCAGCCGACACAACAGCCGTCAGATCCACGTCGGGATATCAGCGCATTATACTACCGGATGTGTAGGTCTTTTTTTTTTCTTTTACATGTTGATGGATACTGACAATGCCCCAATCAAGATGCACTGCTGTTGTTTGGATTGTTCTTGTTTTATCAAACGGCTACGCGATCAGCATTCGTTCAAAGTGTCATTATTGGCACTCTTGGGTTCGGCTTTTATTCGTTCTGGATTCCGCAAATTGTGCGAAACATCGTTCGCGGGTGTCGACGTCCTTTGAGTCGCCGATATGTACTTGGTATGAGTATGACTCGACTGGCCATTCCTCTATGTAAGTTGCCCTTTTGTATGTATGTGTGTGAGTATGTGTGTATAATTGAACAGATTAAAAAAAATGCAGATTTCTACGGTTGTCCGGATAATCTGGTTGCCAATGAACCGTCACCATGGATATGGGCGTTGGTGGGATACGTCGCGTTCCAAGTGTTCATTTTGTTCTTGCAGGATATCCTTGGGCCTCGATTCTTTGTTCCAGAAAAGGTAAACCCATAAAACGGTCTGACGTTTAAACTGATATGGTCTTAGTATCTTCCTCAAACATATAACTATCACCCACTGTTGCCTGCGGAGGATGAAGAAAATGCATCCGAGGGAACCCAGGACAAACCCCGACGCGACTGTGCCATCTGTATGTTGCCCGTGGATACATCTTCCAGCGGACCGCCGGGACTGCACGTATTGGGAAGAGCGCAATACATGATGACACCATGTCAACATTTGTTCCACACGGATTGTTTGGAAAGGGTAAAGTTCTTTCTATATACATTTCAATATCAACGATTTTAACAAACGTTTTTATTTTTTATTAGTGGATGCGGATTAAACTGGAATGTCCAGTATGTCGCTCCTATCTTCCCGCATGTTAATAATAATAATAATAATAATAAAGATCTTGTACATAAACGGATGGGAATTTTCTGGGGTCCCCACATGATTCGCGCCTTTAGGATTTTCGCTCAATGACGTCTGTGGACCGAGCACTAAGTAGAGTGGACTTTCTTGACTTTCCTAAAACAATTGGATCCCAAGAACCAATAGAAAATTTTCAATGCCGTGTGCATATAACGGGCCGTATGCACATGGAGAACAATGGGGTGGTGTGTATGCGCCACACAATAAATCCTAAACAAGCCGCATTTGAACACAAGGTTTATTTTTTTAAGAAAATAACCCATACATGGACTATTAATGTATCGCTATCGGGGGCGTGTGAGAGACCAGAGAGAGGGGAGGAAGGAGTGGGGGGAAGGGGACACTGTACACACTCAGTCGAAAACCCCCCACCCCTCTTTCTTCTTTCTTTTTTCTTCTTCTAGTGGCTGAACTTTTTTTTTGCTTCTTCCCTCACATTTATTAATGGACTTTAATGGCTTGGACTTTAACGACACGCATGACGTTTTCAAAACCAATTACGAGTTGACAAATGGAGATAATCACGACCATGTGGACTTTTTTTCGTTTGCCGAGGCTTCAACGGATTTTACGCAAGCAGTAGAATACAATGTACCACAACTCACACCTGACGCTGGCAAATTTACGAGCAGTAGTGTATTGAGCGGAAGCAATCCCGAGTATATAATGTCACCGTTACAAATCTCCCATGGCAACACCTCCTTGAATCCGCGGGCTTATCCTCTGGACGGACTTGCAGGCGAAGAAGAGGTAGATATACAGATGCTTTCTGGGATGCGACGAGCGATATAACCGAAGCAAACATGATAGGAGTTTCTCAGCCCACTTGAATCACCCGCGATAGCACCCACCACCAATAGACACACCGAGACGTTTTCACCACTGACGTCGCCCGCCCTCCATGCAGTACCTCCTCATATCACGCCCGAATCGGTATTGCAACAAAAGTTAGCATTAATCGAACGACAGCAGCATCAGCTACGTACGGTGCATCGACAACTCGAATCGCAAGAGTTCTTGGCACCCGCCACGCCCAGTTTATTGATGAAGCTGGGGCGTGGCGAAGGTCGACCGATGGGACCCTCCTCCAGTCAAGTTGACAATATGGCATCGTTACCTGCGGCCATGCTGGAAGACGTGGCTGCTGCTGCTCCTCAGAAAAAAAAGCAACCGGCATCGAAACGACGAAAGATAACAAAAGGTCAAGCATTCACATCACCGGGTTTGGTGCCTACGCCGCGCGCAGATCCCACCATAGCCGCACTCGTCTCACCCGCTGCGCTCAGACCCATCACTCCGGCCAGCCCACGCGCCTTGAAACCCTTGATATCACCGTCATTGCAGCCCAACGGAAAGCGGCTATCGGCCATCGAAGAACAGGTGGCGGCGGCTGCGCTGGCCACCAAAAGCAATTATCAGAACATGCGCGAAGGAAAGGCCAAGAGCCTTGGTATCGACTTTAGCTCGAGCTTTCAATCGGGTGTCGAGAATCGTCGATCAGCACACAAGGCTGCGGAACAGAAACGACGAGATACGCTGAAGCAAAGCTTCGATTCGCTGAGAAAAGAAATTGCCGACGCGCTGGTGGACGAGGAAGAGGACAGAGACAACAAGGAAAAAGAGGTCAAGCAGATGAGCAAAGTGGTGCTGATACAGCACTCGTACGAATACATCCTACGGCTCAAAGCAGAGAATCGGCGCAAGGACGAAGCGCTGGACAAGCTCCGGGAAGAAGTTCGGTCACTCCAGAGCCAACTGGCGGAGAAAAAAGTATAGTTTAAATAAATCGTTTAAATCACCTGGTTCCTTCCTTTTTTTTTATTTTATTCCTTTTTACTCCTTTTTTTTCCCCCAAAAAATACATCTTCTTTAAGCCATTATGGGTGTGTTTAATCTGTTCCAGCCGCCAATAAAACAGCAGCCCGCCAACATGCTGCAGCCAAACAACAATGCCGCCGTGCAGGCCGACGTGCACGACGACGACAGCAACAACGACCGGTTTGTCATGATGGACGGTCGGCATAAGCACCATCTCTCCAGCCCCTCGCCAAACAGACTGGGGTTTCTGAACGAGTTTGTGGACGGGTGGAAGGGCTGGATGATGGACAAACAGTCACCCGCCGACCTTGAGGAAGAGCGACAGTGCGTGGACAAGGCGCTGGACCGGCCAACGACAAATTCCTACGTAACGCAAAAATGGGGAAATTGCCAGGATATCATTGGCAAGGGAGCCTACGGTAAAATCAGAGTGATCCAAAAAGACCATGCCCTTTACGCCGTCAAGGTCGCTACCCTTTTTCTCGCTCACTGCAGAACAGGAAAACACGGAGCGTGCTAACGTGCAAAAGTGTTTCCCTAGGAATTTAGACGAAGGAGCTCGGAAACATCGCAGCGATTCGTGCAGCGATTAACGTCGGAATACCGCATAGCGTCTGCGCTACGACATACCAATATGATCAGAACATTTGATCTCTTGCCACTGAATGAAACGTCCCCCGTATTCTGTCAGGTGATGGAGTACTGTGACGGCGGGGATCTATTCTCACTGATATTCGAGTCCATCCACGGCTTACTGCCTGGCGAATACAACTGTTTCTTCAAACAGCTGATGCAAGGCGTGGCGTATTTGCACGAGCACGACATTTCGCACCGCGATCTCAAGCCGGAAAACATCTTGTTGACGTGTCAAGGATGTCTCAAGATATCCGACTTTGGCTCGGCATCCAAGCAAACCAACGAACGCCACGGTGGATTGGTGGGTTCCGAGCCGTATATCGCGCCCGAACAGTTCGAACCTTACGCCTATGAGCCGAAATGGACAGATATTTGGAGCTGTGGTGTTATTTACATGGCAATGCGCACCGGTGAGCACTTGTGGCACGTGGCAAGATCCGATGACGACGATTATGTTCGCTACATCAGGTTTAGGATGCTCATCGATGAGCAAAGGCAAAAGGTGCGCAAGATGCCTGCGCAGGATCGACAGCTGGAAATGCAGCGCGCCAGAGAGTCGATCAAGAGGCAGGCAAAGGAGGACGGCTGCGACGTGTTTCAAGGCCTCGAAATGCCAATCAAACGGTTAATTTATCGCATACTGGACCCCAATCCATCCAAACGGCCGACGGCGCAGCAAGTGTTGGCGAACGAGTGGGTGGCCAGCGTTTGGGCCTGCCATTCCTGAGCCATTGTTGTAATCTGTATCATGTACATATCTATTTTAGTTTTTCTGTATCTTTATTTATGAACAAATCTCCGCCGAATCAACACTACTACATATCCAATCAATCCCATCCATTGAAGCGCTAGAAATATCTGATTCCAGTAACAAGAAAATCAAAAAAGTATACTTTATACCAACTTACCATAAGCAAATGGAACAGATGGTCAGATATAGCATAGTAGCGTTGCATACAGCGGAAAAATGTTCTTCAGTAAGTATCATACTCTCCAGAGCTTCGTTATAGTCACCTACCCAGTAAGAGTGGTTGGTGCTTCTACCCGAAGGCCACACCAACCACAATCGCCAACGATGTTGCTACCTGTACCGTGGCAAGACACAACACTTTTTAGGTTGGTACGCTGCCCTTCCACCAAGACAGCAACGGTGAAGGAAGGACACTTGATAAAAAAAAAAGTGAAAGTACAGCTGTCGTCAGCAATGTAACATCGTGTATTATTACCCAACCGCGACTTACTATGTGTGTCAAGGAATCTTGAAAATTGTTGTGGGCGTTTTCGTCACTTGAAACGTTACATGTAAGATTGGCATACTCTAGGATTGAGATAAAATACATACAGCTCATTGTTACGAAAAATCCAAGGAACAAAGGTGCTTTGGCCAAGCTGCGTATTTATACCTGAATACGGGTAAAATTAATCTGTGATTCATTGTTAAAACAGGTTCATCAGTAAAACTGGTTCATCGATAAAAGATTTTCAAGCGAAAAGGAAGCAGCCGATGATATATCACAACGAAAACGGACACCATGCGATAAATAAATGCTGATGTGCCTACGTGCATTCATTCAGAACACAGCTCCACCCATCGCATCGCCGCAACAGCTGCATGGCAAGTAGGATACTGACGACACGGGATGGCATTTGAGTCTTCTCAGCTGTTGAAGTAAGTGTTGACTTAGCGGATGTTTATTCATAAATAAAGATACTGTGTGTATTGCTCGCCTTATCACGCATGATAGCACGCGCGTCATACTATAACTGACAAGTCCTACTTAACTACTACCGTTTCTTCTATTACCTACATAATAGGTTATAGAATTCGGGTTCTCAGTAGCAAAATACTTATTAACAGGAATTTTTAGCTGAAAAGCACTCTACTCACAGTGTATAAGAGGAGAAATCATGACTATCAAGGAGACGCGCTGTATTGATTTAGACACAGATGTCAAATACCAACAAGACAGGTCTCCGCCATTTGCAAGATACAACGCTTGAGAATGGATGTGAGCCCCCCAGTCATCTTCCACCAAGAAAGTATGTTGTTTCATTTAGGCCAAAGACTCAGTAGCAAGATACCTCCTATGTATATTTTCAAGAAGCTTGTGACCATATAAGGTAATTCCAAAGACTTTCTTTTTTCCAAGTGACGTCGTCCTTTCTGCAAGTAACACGCAGGCTGTTCTCTTGTTTCTGTACATCTTGCGCACACACACACACACGCAGACACCCCTTTTTTTCCCATTTATTCTTTGTTTCTTAGTTTTCCAAAGACACAACCTGCGCTTGCTCTAGAACAGACAAAAGAAAGGTCGATTTTCGCATTTGTTTTGAAACAAAAAGGTAATGCTCGATGCGCAGTAATGTTGGAAAAAAAAATAGTGCTGATCAAACGGGATACCATTGTTTCAGGCCCGAAAAACTCCAAGATGGCGCTGAGCGTAGCAGACACGTTGAATACTGAACTGGACATGACCACTCGCATGACCGATACCTCCGAAGTAACCGAAGAGAAATACCAACTCCTTAAACGACGGCTCAAAGAAATTACTGAAGTAAAACGTAACATGAGCTCAGCAAGGCCTTCCAGAAACTAATGGATTTTGCAGAAAAATGAAGTGTTGGCCAGTGACCTTAGCCGGGCAAAGAAGCGGCTACGACGGCTGGCGAAAGAGAAAAAGTATAAAGGAGTTCCAGGGGTTGTGCATTAAAAGGGGGCAGATTGTAATTGACGCCACTTCAGTATATTGTTAGAAAGGATCTGCCGGTACGATCGCTCTCGTGCGTTGGACGATTCTGCAAGCACAGTCTCGGATACGGTTGAACAACGTAACAGCAGCCCCCCTTTATTGATACGTTTACACAGCGTCAAAGCTAATTCAAGCCGTTATTAGATTCACCAGTTAACACCGATCTATCACCTATACCATCCACTCCCTGGCACCATTATCCACCGCAGCCGGCCGCGCCTCCTCCACCTCCTCCTGCTCCTGCTCCTGCTCCCCTACTTTATGAACCAACAGTCCCTCCGTCGCCACCACTTCCCCAACCTTCCGCATCGCCATCGTCCTCATCTTCCTCCAGCAGCCCGGTCCGTCCAAGAGTCGAAGTCATGTTGCAGGATGGTCGCATGGTGCCTTCGTCTCGACCCAAACGAATGCGTCGCGGACCGGTCGAGCCGAAAATGAGACGAGTGCAACCCCTCGAGAAGGATCCTGTCTCGGGCAAATACAAACTACCGGCCCGGGTCGGCATCCTCACCGTGCATTCCCTGGGGCGGGTCGTTCCGCTCCCGACTTACCACAACGATCGCTACATCTGGCCACCGGGATTTAAAGTGAGCAGGTAAAAATCACACCGCATGTGGATGTGGGAAAAGCAATTAAGCGCGGCGTCTGCTACAGGACTTATTTGAGCATGGTGAACCCCAATGCCAACACTGTATATACATGTTCGGTGGAAGAGAATGGTGAACAAGGGCCGAGGGTACAGTGGCAAAAGGAGAAATGTCGGGCTGTAACTGATGCGATCCGTAGTTTCGAGTGGTTGCGGATGACTGTCCGGATCAACCGATCATCGCCAATTCCGCCACCGGTGTGTGGACTGCCATTGTCAAGAGAGCCAATGAAATCCGCCACCGGGACCATTCCAACTCTGGTAAATAGAACAGGCGCGCGTAGCCAACATGGATGAACTAACCTACGCGGATGAAACAGCGTCTGGACCGGACTATTACGGCTTCACACACGCAACAATTGCCAAGATGATCCAGGATTTGCCAGGAACGGAGAATTGCATCAATTATGTATGGCAAAAGTTCGGCGTGATGCACCAAAGGACTGCGGCAGGCGTTGCGGCGGCTGCGCAGAAGAAATTGACCAATTTGGAAATCATGGGAAGTGCAAACAAACGTCCGCCACCACTGCAGGAAAGAGAAGAGTTTCATGTCATGGAGCCTCCTGACGATCAAGTCAAGACGGAGGATGTTACTGTTATTCAAGTTCAACCGGATCAACCATAGAGTTTTGCATAGTCTGCGATTTGATATAAAAAGAAAAAAAAGTATGTGGAACGGTTGCCTGGGCAACAAAATTTATAAAGGCGCAGTGACCGTCTTTCTCTCTTTCTCTTTTCGACGTACCTTTTTTTTCCACAAGAGAAAATGAGCAAAGAAAATCCCTATTTGGCTCATTTGCCACCTTCTCAACGAAAGATCCAAGGCAAGGATGACGGCACGTTTCATGGCATGATTGCACGCAAAACTACTACGGAACAAGCTGAAAAGTTGGAAAATGGCACTTTTAATCCATTCACCAATCGACCATTTACTGCCCGCTATCAATCGATCCTGGAAGGAAGACGCAAGCTACCGGTTCATGCCCAGCGATCCGAGTTTTTGGAAATGGTTCACAGCAACCAGTTCGTTGTGCTTGTTGGTGAAACTGGTTCCGGTAAAACCACACAGTAAGCTTTTATTTTTGGTTTTATTTCTTTTTGACAGATCTGTGGAATCGTGTGTATTCATGCCCATGGTAGGATCCCACAGTTCTTGGTGTATGACGAATTACCCCACCTGAAAGGCAAACAGATTGCTTGTACGCAGCCTCGCCGTGTGGCAGCCATGTCGGTGGCGCAACGTGTGGCGGATGAAATGGATGTGGAATTGGGTCAAGAAGTCGGTTACAATATTCGTTTCGAGGACAACACCAGTCCAAAGACCTTTTTAAAGTACATGACGGATGGTATGCTGTTGCGTGAAGCCATGTCGGATCCAAAGCTCTCCAGATACTCGGCGGTCATTCTCGACGAAGCCCACGAACGTACATTGAACACCGACATTCTGATGGGTTTGCTCAAAGAGGTAAGGCAAAGAAAAATTCCATGCATGGGTTCAATACGGTGGCTGAACTATTTCTTTTCTTGGCGGGCAACAGATTTGCAGGACCAGAAAGGATCTCCAGGTTGTGATCATGTCTGCCACTCTGGATGCAGGCAAATTCCAAAAGTATTTCGACAATGCTCCGTTGCTGGTTAGTTTGGTCTGGAGTGAGACGTAGGCAGCGGTGGCTAATAACACAAGCATATGTAGAGCGTACCTGGTCGCACTTTCCCCGTCGAAATCTACTACACGCCCGAGCCTGAACGCGATTATCTGGAAGCAGCCATCCGCACCGTTGTCCAGATCCACGTGAGCGAACCGGAGGGTGACATCCTCGTCTTTTTGACCGGTGAAGAAGAAATCGAACAAGCATGTCGAAAGATCAAAGCCGAGGTGGACGAGCAGATCCGACAAACCGACTGCGGCCCGATCAAGGTCGTTCCACTGTACTCGAGCTTGCCACCCTCCGCGCAGCAACGTATCTTTGACAGTGCCCCGCCGCCGCGCAAACCGGGAGGCACCCCGGGCCGCAAAGTGGTCGTGTCCACCAACATTGCCGAGACTTCCTTGACGATCGACGGCATTGTGTACGTGATTGATCCCGGATTCGCCAAGCAAAAAGTGTACAACCCGCGGATCCGAGTGGAATCGCTGCTCGTTTCACCCATTTCCAAAGCCAGCGCGCAACAGAGAGCCGGTCGTGCCGGTCGTACGCGGCCCGGCAAGGCGTTCCGTCTGTACACCGAGGGCGCCTTCAACAAGGAATTGATCGAACAAACATACCCCGAAATCCTGCGAAGCAATCTGGGTTCGGTTGTGCTGCAACTGAAGAAACTGGGCATCGATGACTTGGTTCATTTCGACTTTATGGACCCGCCCGCCCCCGAAACGTTGATGCGCGCCTTGGAATTGTTGAACTATTTGGGCGCGCTGGATGATGACGGCGAACTGACGCCCACCGGTGAAATGATGTCGGCCTTCCCGCTCGACCCTCAGCTGTGCAAAATGCTGATCGACAGCCCCAAGTATCGATGCTCCAACGAAATCTTGTCCATCGCCGCCCTGCTGTCCGTTCCGCAGATCTTTATGCGGCCCAACGAAGCACGCAAGCTGGCCGACGAAGCCAAGGCCAACTTTACCCACGGCGATGGCGACCATTTGACATTGTTGAACGCATATCATGCCTACAAGACCAACCACGACAGCCCGGATTGGTGCTGGGAAAACTTCTTGAACCATCGATCCTTGAAGAGTGCCGACAATGTGCGCCAGCAGCTGAAGCGCACCATGGAGTCCTGGGACATTGATCTGGTGTCGACTCCCTTCGAAGACAAGGCCTACTTTACCAATATTCGCAAGGCAATGGCTGCCGGCTTCTTCATGCAAGTCGCGCATCTCGAACGCTCCGGTCACTATTTCACAATGAAGGACAACCAGCCGGTTCAGTTGCATCCTTCATGCGGTCTGGGCCACAAGCCTGAATGGGTGCTGTATCACGAGTTCGTTCTGACTACCCGCAATTACATTCGTACCTGTACCGAAGTCAAGGCCGATTGGTTGCTGGATATCGCACCGCAATATTACAATGTAAGTGTGTGAAGCGGTTTTGTTCTGTGCCGAATACTAACGATGTCGTGGTTTAGATGGGCAATTTCCCGCAATCCGCTGCCAAGCGCTCATTAGAGAAGCTGATCAGCCGGCGAGCTCGCGTGGTCGACGAAGATAGAAAATCCAAAAAGAGAAAAAACTAGATTCCATCCCATAAATTTGCATCTTACTCTGTCGTACAATACACACACACAACCACCACCTGCATGAAATGAAATACCTCTTTGCCGTTATGTACCTACATTTCTGTCTCTGTCGTAATCTGCGACATTCATCATATGTGCCTATCAGTGAAACTTGCCTTTTGAAATCTGGCAAAAGTATCCGTAGGGGCTATTGCATGTGTGTTCTGTCGCACTAGCTACGTTGGAGCTATCCTGAACGAGCTGTCTCCGGATTGCTGACCTAGACGCTGCCAGACCTCAGACCTGGACTTGGTGGTGATGCCTATCATCCATTGGAAATACGCCAATGGATCTCCATCTTCCGTCGTGTCTGCGTCGAATGATCGGATAACGCGCCAGAGGGGTCAATTGAAAAGGCATGCTTAGTATAATGTATTGATAGTAGCATTCGGTCAGATAGCGTCGAGCCTTGCCGAAAAGAATATTCGCAAAACGCGGCGTGTGAATAGAGTGGGTGACCCTCAATCTACCCGTCTTCTATGTAGTATCTAGATCTCTCGTTTGGTCCAGCGCGAGGACCCACGTCTAGTACCAGAACGACCTGAATGTAACTGCAGGACGGGATGCGCATCAACATGGCTTCGATGCCCACGGATATTTCGGGCATTCTCAGTGAATCAAATAGCGCGTACTGAGCAGCATGGACGCCATCTACGCCCGTCCACGATGGCATATGGATCTCACAGCGTCGTTTGACGCACCGGATGGGCACGGTTTTTTTTTGTCCGGACCAGCAGATGTTCTAAAGCACAGAATGCTCGGATCAGCTTCCGCCAATAACGCACAAAAACTGGCGTATCACTGATTTCAAAGGATGATACTTTCTTGATTACTTCTTGCTTTTTCCTCTAGGTCGTTTTGGTTAATGTCAATTTTGTCGTACCGAATGTGCGTGAAGCCAAACTCCCTGCAGATTTGCCGAACGACATTGTTGAACCTAACATTGGCGGATTCTGGCTACCTACTGTTCATGCCTGGCTTGGAGAGGATCGTGTGCTCACGGACATTGGAATTCCGAGAATAGAATTAGGCGTACGATAGCGCGCAATATCCTTTGTGCTTTACTTCATGTTCTCGCACGGGTTTCATATCTTTGGCATTGGACTAGGCGATACTTAGGAGCCAATAGTTCTTGGCCAGAGTGATAGGTAACGCCCATTCTATACGGAAAGCTTCAGCAGTCCGTTATTATTTTTGTGCATTGTAGGTACGATCCATGCACCTTACGCACTTTGGTACAGAATGCTGCTGTAATTATACTTGCAGGTGGAGATATGTTTAAACGGTTAGCTAAACTTATGAAGTAGATGGCCGAGCAGATAAAGACACTTAGGACACTATATACATATATCAAGTTCTTTGGTATGACTAGTTTTGTAAATTTACTGCACACACATGTTGCTGCCTAAGCCGAACGTGTGTTGACTTAGTTTACCCGTACTTTGATAAATAAAACAGCAAGCGAACGAACAATCATCAAAGAGCGCCTGGAAGCAAGTTCATCTAAAATGCCATAAGTTGGTAGCTAAAAGATATATATGTCATCACCTATAATATATACATTTATGCACGCTTTGAGCTACGGAATGCCAATGAAATATTTCATACGGCTTGACATACAGAGTGTAATCCGTATGTAAATTCGTAAACAGCAATTGGTCAAGTAGGACCGCTGATTGATGCAGTGCTCCTGCGCGTACTCTAAATGAATACGCAGTATGATCTACGGCTTTCCAAAAATGTTGTATTAACTATGCGTTTACCGATACGCTTCGTTTCGATGAAACGCCGCAGGTTCACGGTATACGGTTTTCTTACAATAAACACAGATGCAAAAAAAAAGTGATGCGCGCATTATCGACTTTGGAAACGAACAGTGAACAAATGAACCACGTGTTGGGTTTACCAATACCGTGGCTATATTTGTTACATCTGAACTAGGATATGACAGGTCTACGACCAATGCAAATTGATTGGTGCGTATCCTTTACAAAAGTGATAATATCGATGCTCTAGTATGCAAAGCCTGGATGTACTTTCAAATCAGTAGATGTATTAAGTATATACTACTTTTTTACTTACAATATCCACATAGGATGCGGAAGAGGAGAGACCATGCAATGCATGATGCCAAGACATTTTGGTGTATGTACTTGCTGAAATCGAAGGACGTAATTGTCAAGTTCATACATGGACGCTTTCTTTCGAGCAGTAGCAGTATATATATTCCTACGTATGCTAATCACTCTTGGACATCAGAGTTTATTTCTCTCTCTTCTGGTTCTCGGTGATAGTAAGTTTTCCTATATTTACGAGCACGAGAAAAAAGCCTCTTTATCCCGTACAGGATCACAATCATCTGATTTCAATTCTCGCATACTTAACAACCATATTTAGGGAGTAGCATAATGATTGTCTACAGTGAATTACTCGCTGAGGACATCGTTTGTCAAAGGTACTTTGGTGAACTCCTGGTGACACACATAAAAAATTCTCGGATTGCTTGGGGCTATCATGATATTGTTTCCTATCCTGATTCTGGCAATTCATCGGCATCAGCATTTCTCATCACTCATAAAAAAACCCGCCGCGTAACTCAGGGAAGTTTTTGCAAAAATGTACATAATTCATTCCTCAACGTATGAAGCTATCCTCAATGTTCCACTATGTCTTCCCTACATCGGGATATAAAGTGCTCAGTTATACACATGTCCTCAAGGTACGGTTGGATATAACCCTTCGGACGCAAGTATCTGCGACCTCCAACTATCTTGAAATGCACGCTAGCTAGTACTTTACTTTGTATTGATTTGGTCCAAAATTTGTTTTCAACTTTGATGGATCATCTCATGTATCAAAAAAAAGACCGCGCATGGCGCGAACGCTTTTTCATAAAGGGAAACATGATCAGCTGCGGTTGTTGGCCATCGAAACCTGTGATCCGCGCTGTGAATTGTTTTTGTAACGTGTGATATTCTTTGTTTTGGGAAGTAAATGGCTTCCAGATGCACAATACGTTGCATATTTAACCCACAGACATATTTTACTTTCTTTTAAAGATGTAACAACCAAACAAAACCAACTAATAATGGTAACCGATCGGATGTTTGCACCAGTGAAGTGATGAAAGAATAGCGGGCAATATAAGTGAAAAAGGAATGCGGCAGTGGGAAAATAAAGGCAGTGTACCAAATCTTTGCATCCTTTTTCTTTAGCTTTTGCAATGAGCAAGAATCAAGCTGTAAGCTGTTCATTCTCATGAGTAATACGACATTCATCCTGATCAAACGGTTACATTGATTGCTTCAGAGCACTGGCCCATCCCCTCGTCGTGGCTGGCAGGGCCAATGTAAATTTGACACTCATCCTATGCATATATGACATGTGTCTTGAATATTTGTGACATAGTACACACACGCATGTTCGTGTGTCGAAACGACATATGTTTATACACGGTCATACAGAAAGTAAAAATTTACTGGCCCAGGCATAGGGTACAGGTCTCATTCTGCCGGTATAACCAACGAAGCTCATCAGGAAAACTTTTGTTTAAATCCATATTCGTTTGTGGGTGCGCGGTCATGACTTCGATATAGTCACTTTTGACAGCAGATTTTGCCTATTTTAAGTATAAAGCTCCAATATAAGTTTCATTACGGCGTAAGATGTCCCATAGCATCGGCAAGCAAGCTCCCAGCCTTTACTCTGTATGTAATACTGTACGTCAAAATATTGATTTCTTTGTCCAATGCATACCAAATAGTTAAAGAAATAACAACCGCACATTAGCTTGCCCCCATGGCTATTTGCTTCTGTTCGTCTTGTACAAAAATCCAGCTCTCCTTCGTCTTACATCAAAGGTTGTTCTTTCCTTCCTTTTGTAATAATTTGACAAAAATTTGTAAGCATAGAATTTCTGCCACCCTCCGTTTAACGTTGGCGCAAAGTTGCAGTTCGGGTCACTGCAGTATACTCGTGGTGCAATAAGTTTGCTTCGGTGTTTAACCGTGTTCAGTACTAGGCAGTCAGTCTGCTCGAATTTTCCTGTTTTACATATGTATATATAAGAAAAATAACGCACGCGTTTCTTCAATGAGCCTGGTAGTCTTCATGCTACGCACTGATTCTCCATCACACGACAACGAGCAGAAGTATAAAAGATTTCAAGCGGCGACACGTGAGTGTGTGATCTTGTTTGAAACAGGATGTCTGTGCGTCGTTGGACGGACTTCAGTCGGCATGACGACAAAGAGCAGAACCGCCCAAGTCGTACGAGGACTCCTCCCAGGCACTTTACACGTCTTGGCCTTCCTTCGCTCGTTCTTTGCAGTGTCGGCGAGCTCAACCAATGGAAGGGCGGCATCTCAAAGTCGAAGGCAGCATAAATAACAAAAGCCACTGTTTTGGGCGAGTCAATCTTTCCCGCGAACTCCACACTTGGTCCATTGCACGTAAGTCAAACATGCACAGTCTTCTCTAATCGATCCTTTGTTTGTTTTTGTCAGGCTTCCCTTGATTCTGGTTTCCCTCATTTTGGTCTTCCTGACTTTGACCGTGAACTCTATGTTTCTCTTTGGTAAGCCAAGTCTGCGTAGTTTACTGCACGCGATCGCTCATTTCTGTTCCTGTCAAGCTCCATTCATTCCTGGTCTTGATGGTTCTTTCACTCTTTGGCGATTCTCACGGGCTTGTCACAGTAACGCGTGCTTGCATTGCGACCCGCTGGACATCTCACCCGCTAGTGATGCATCTTTCCATGATGAACTTGAGTCCATGAGAAGAGTCTTGTCCTTGGTTAGTACGGTTTTCCGAGCCTAACACCGTAGGCACAGTACTTACGACGCGCTTCCGGCTGGTTTGTGTGGTCCCATAAGGTGATATTCATGTATGTTTGCTTCGGCATTCGATCGGTTCCCTCCCTGACGGCTGCCATGGAAGCTAGTCTTTGGACTGGCAGACATGGTATCCTAGCACGGCCCCTGAGAAGCGTGGACTTTGTTGGCCGATTCGGGAGGTTAGCCACTGACGGATAGCATCATAGCATCCATCTCTTCCACTGCATCAGTCAGGTAAAAGTCACCAGCGGGTTTCTTCGGGTCTTTCTAAGTTATTTCTTTTCATAGTCTTCTTGCCCGTCATGGCAGAGTAATCCGCTGAAAGGTCGCTGCGGGTGGGTCATACCTCATCCACTGTCTTGGACTGATGGATGTGTCTGAGAACGTTGTGGCCTGGCGCAGCATTATGATCTATCAAGCTGTGTTTGCTCTGCCTGTTTTCCTCCCGGTTCATGACCGTCCAAGGATGCCGTCGTCTCTCCGTTTCAAACACAATGCCAGGTAGTTGTTCACCAAAGAAGCCCAATCAACATCGTTCTTATACCCATCCATCAATCAGCTTCAAGGACTTGCCAGACGATGATACGGCACTGTACGAGCTTTGAAACCCCGGCTGAATTTCATAATCCTGCGCGCGCCTACTACGGTCGTGTCAACTCTTGTTTCCAGCGCCCTCATTTTGTCCACGAGGTAAGTAATCGTGCCTTCTCTCTGCCGCCGCTTGCTGATCGTCCGCTTTTTGTATGGAAAGGTGCTTTATTGTCGCGCGAGCATTGTCACCAGGCACATTGTTCGAGGTGTTGGCGCCGCTTGTTGTGGCCATTCCGTAAGTAATTCAGCACTTCGTAGTTGTTTCTAATCGCTCATTCCATTTCTTTGCGCAGGAGTGTGTCCCCCCAACTCCCAATGGCGTCAGGTATAACTACTAACATAGAGTTCTTTCGGGGACAGCGCTGCGAAGTTGACACGAGGTGAGCCTAATGGCGCACACACGGAGGGCCGTGCTTTGCTTTCTCAGAGTGATCTCCGGATCGCCAGTTGAACAATATAGGCTCAGTTGTGGACCCCTGGTCGTACCTCTTCCGCTTTGCTCTCTCAACAGGCAAATGGCTAGGATTTGCTGTAACGTTGTGACCTGAGGCAGCCTGGCCCTGTCAACTTCTTCAGCGTTTGCCTTGGTTGCTTCAACCGTTCTACCATGTCCGTCTGTTCAACCAGCGGCTCTGCTTCCACAACGAAAATTCGGCCCGGCGAGTAGTCATGGACAGTGCACACCACGTCCCTGCTTGCGGCATGCCGTGTGAGAGCGCGGTCATATATGTGGGCTTGCAAACCGGTCCCTCCCGTTCTGGTCATCATGGAAGTGGTCTTCGGACTGGCTGAAGTGGTGGCCCAGCGAGCCCCCCGAAAGCTTGAAGTGCACGGCGAGCCAGACATGGGACGCGTTCCAGCTTCCAAGGCCGTGCTTCCATTGCGACAATCAGGTAAAAGCACTCGAGCGTTTCTCACGGGTTGTTCTAATTCTTCTTTTTTTTTGTTTATTTGTCTGACACTGCAAATAACTTTTGGTGAATTTTGGTGAAGTGATTAAACATAAGCTTTTTGACCGCTCGAGTTACCCAAAATGGTGGTACAAGTGGTTAAGAAGCTTATGTCTGACCACTGTAACCACTTTTAACCATCAAAATTATTTGCAGTGTGAGGGAGAGGGCCTCTCGGCTCGCCTGAGGTGGCACCTCTTTCTGCATGGTTCCAGCGAACACTCGCCTGAACAGTTGCTGTGAAGAAGCCTAATGGGCCGGAGGAGCTTTTTGTTGAATCCGCACCCCTGGTCGTACCTTGTTCCACATCCTTGATGGGTCGTAGGGACATGTCTGAGACGTTGTGGCCTGAGGATATTCCTGTGATGCAGTAAGGTAGAGTTGTTGATGTGGATCCAGCATATACACAAGCGTATAGGCGACGGTCCAGACTGTTCTTCTATCGGTAATTTCAGCTTCAAGTCGTATGTCTTCTTATTGATGACGGTATATGTATAGGTCAAGCGCACAAGATTACCATTTGACACACATAACAATCGAGACCTCTTATTTACGGGCCAAAGCAACTTCTCTTCCTTCTTGCTGTTTATGTCAACAAAGTGCATATTTCTCCTCCAAAATATCATCATGGCCAATCTGTACATTAAAGCAACTGCTTCTCCCATCTTACTACATTAAAATGCATGTACTTTTATGTTTCCTTCCAAATATATTTCTATCCAAAATTATGCTGAGAGGGTTCATGTTCTGTCTGTGGTCTGACGAGCCATTCTTGCATTGTGAACAGTAGTTCGTATAAAGCACTTATCGATGTATTATCATTCATCCATCGCTCACTTCTCTAGTACTTGACTGTACATGTATTTCAAACGTATGCAATGTACTCATCCATCATGTCCGCAATGAAATAGTGTATGAGATCTTTCGTAGAGCGTACCAAATCCTGCACATAATGTGATGGATCAAAATGATGGCTATAGTTTCCGAATCAATTAGATGCTTACGTTTACTCGAAAGTTGTTAATACGTACTCATGACAAGGGCGTTGTCGAGTTAATTAGGCTTGTGCAATACAATTGTTGATCATGCTCATTAGTGTTTTTTTTTACAGTACTGTGTCGATGGGTACGGGCCGTAGACGACTTCATCATATTTTGTGTTGGCAAATGTGCAGGTTCAGTGAGTTCGGTAGATGAAAAGCGCAACGTGACCCATTCCATAATGATAAAGAAGTCTCCTTTCTTTCTCAGTCAGCAAAAGCACACGTTTCCTTTCCATAAAACCGTGCGAATAAATGTGCCCATATTAGTATATCTAGTGCAGCCTCGTTGTTAGTAATGGTACTTACCATACCTAATATCTCAAGGCGCATTCGCGGTCGGAATTCCCAAATATTACATGAATCGAATAGCAAACGCATATATAAGAGCGGCTACACCGTATGATATAAACGCTACATTTCTCTTCCATTCGTTCTATTTTCAACGTATTATGTAAGCCTATAGTTTCCTTTCGCACACCCTCCCTGCATATTCCATCATACGCAATTGGCTGGCGGAGGAATATGAAGGACGTCTTAAAAACATGTGAATTAACCCGTGTGTATGTAGTTTTGGCTATATTGCGTTGTGGAGTTCATTCAACATTGATGTTGCTAGTTGAATTGCACTTGTGGTATCAATATTATTTGAGTTGAGGCAGCAGATTGCATCTTTTGAAAGGAAACGTGTCTGATGACAGCGAATGTCACAAGGCACATGCGGAAAAAGTCTTTAGAAAAGGTTCAAGTATTCAAAAATAATAGTCAAGTAAGCTAAAACCTTTCACTTGCATTGAAACTTGCCGGAAAAATTTAGAAAGATATGTACAGTGGCCGCTCGCTATAATGATATTTTACATAACGATATTTCGATATAACGATATAATTTCCAATTCACCGGGGTGGTACGCAGTAAAATATCGTTATACATTGGCCGCTTGCTACAACGATATGACGGTGCAGCCAAAATCACATCGTTATAGTAAGCGGCCACTGTAGTATCACATAGGGAAAGTTCGTCTATGGCTTTCACGCGAGATCATGAATGAGATCGTGTACTATAAATGATGCGATCCATAATTTATCGTAAGTATCCTTCGAGTTTGGCTACTTTGACAATCGTGTCAGCACGCACTTTCTAAATTGTCTATGTATTACAGTGTCATTATCCAAAAGTAGATAAAGGGTATATAAGCGCCTCACGAAAGCGTCTTGTTAACCACATTTAACTACCAAAAACTGTATCTCTTCCAAGTAGACCTCTTTTTCCGCCGCTGATATTTTAAGCCATTACCATCATTGAATGCGGCTATGATTTTTCTACAAATTTGTAGTCGATTGAATACATTGATCTTGTTATATCTATTTAATGCCATTTGCCAGTCTTCGACGATTTCTTACGCATTGCTCAACGCTCGAACAAATGTGCACTCTGGAAGTGATTGATATATTCTATATTCCAGCTAGATTACCAATGATGTACTGAATGTACTGTCCAGCGTAGCAACCTTACAAGCTATGACGCCTTTGCCCGTCTCTACGAAATTTAACCGAAATGACATATGGTGGTATTATTTTAATGGGATAGTGTGTACACTCGTTCAGGCAAGCTCGAATTCCAGGTTACCAAGGAGCAAATTACGATGCAGTACGTCACCAAGAGGGCTATGTTCCGTCCAAGCAGAAGAGGAGATGATTTCATGGGTAGCAGTGTTAGGGAATCCGAGGGATATTTTTCTGAATAAAAAAAAACTTTTTTCAACTACTTTGCTGATGGTTATTCGAGGCTAATACTTCTTGCCTCGAATAAAGCAACGTCCAAGGTGTATGCTCGGCGATAGACAATCAGGAGGTATGCGCACCCAAATACTTTTTTCTTTAGCTTTAAACTTTGGAAAATATGCACATGAGCCACAAGCGCTTCAGTAAGGCGCCTTTGTCAATAAATTATCGACAATGCATACCCAAAACGGAATGTTTGCTTCATGGTTGCTTTTTGTGCAATACTGGATATATTGAAGCGGACCAATTTTTTGATACGCACACATACGCTCGACTATGCACCCTTGCATGTTTCCGTGGAAACTCTGGCGTTCAGCCTTGAACAATACTGAACATCATCACCGGCTATAAGTAACTGTCTGGATCTCTGTGTGCGGCATAGTGTTTTGTAGAATATTAATGTGAATATTTACGCATAGTGTATTTGTCTACTTCAGTTTTACATGCGGTGTATGTCACCCCTCTTCTTGACTTTGCGCATAACCGGTACAGTCCAAAGCTACGTACAGATTACCTGCTTGGACCTCTGTGGAATGTGAGCCTAAGGTGCCTCCTGCTCTTGGCTACCGAGGCTGAGGTTTTGGCGAAAGAAAAATGTACTACTTATAGGCAATATTTTGAAGGAGGCAAAATATTCCTTACCCAGTGTCTATTCCAAGGAAGAGCGGGCTTTGCAGGGCTGCATGATATGCTTGTGCAACGGACATGAGGGCTGGTGCCATGTTGGTCTTGATTGACGGTTAATTCAGTTTCAACATTCTTGTCAGGAACTCCATCGGCAGTGCTTTTAAATTAAGCAACACTGGCTTTTTATTATCTAGCACTGGTGTAGTTGGGGCTGCCACGGTGACTTTGGAGCTATCACCGAGACGCGCTGTGAAATAAAAGGGCAGGGCGGGCGGTGATTTTTCGTTCGTTGATCTTCTTTCTCTCACTTTCCCCTAACCCGTTGGGCGGTTAATGTCTGAGGGGCATTAGCCATACGCCAAGTGGACGTGAAAAAGGAAGCCCGTACGGACCGGGTATTACTCAAAGGGCCAGCCATTAGTGCTGCCGTCGGTTTTACTCACTCGGTGCGAATCTATACTGGTCACGATCTGCGAACTTCGTTCATTCGGTACGGGCAATGTAGGGGAGGCGAAGGTGGTGTTGGTGTCGCCGACCACGGTAATCACGCGTGTAGCTGGTTGCTGGCACCCTCATTGTTCCACACCGGGAGGCAACTCATGCGATTGAGAGCTGCACATGCTGGTCGACTTTCAAACCTCTGTTGACACGTTGAATGGCTTGCCAACCTCTGTCAACACAGTTAAACAAACCCACTCAACTTCCAGCCCCTGGCAGGGTTTCTTTCGTGGTGTGCTGGGATTCACGGCTTCCTGGTACACTGGGTGGCCACCGCTTTTTCTTCTACAACCATTACAACAGGGCCGCATTCCCGCTGCGAATGTGAGAGGCCTATGCCTTCCGTCGTAGCAATGGCGTGGCCCGAGTGATTAGAATGGCTATGGTCGGATGGCTGGGCCGTTCTATGAGCGAACAATGACTTTTACTATACCCTCTTTGTTTTGTTTACGAACGACGCGCACAACGATCCAGTCTATCGAGAGAAGTATTATACCCCCCTCTGACCTGATGTTTGATGTTAGGGCTTAAATCGACGGGCAAGTGTATACGGCGCCAGGAACGAAGGATCGAAAGGCAAGACACCAGGAACATCGTCACTAGCAACACGATCGCGGGCAACAAGGTACGAAGAGCTTGGTGAATGAAGCAAACGCTCACTTTGAAATGCCAAGCAAAATCATCAAATCCTGGGCGTGATGCTGGATGGAACGGAAGAAATTGGAAGGTAAATATGAAAGGAAAGGATGGGGTGGATCAAACAAGTGCTCACTTTGACATACGGCAAACAATCCGATGAATCTGGGTGACACGGCACAGGAGACGAGAAACCTAAAGGCAAGTACGATGGGAATGGGAAGCATGGATCAAATGCTTACTTTTGACTTGAGGAACGAATCGATGTTGCCTAGGAAGGGTGACACGGCACAGGAGACAAGAAACCTAAAGGTAAGTACGATGGGAATGGGAAGAATGGATCAAATGCTTACTTTTGACTTGAGGAACGAACCGATGTTACCTGGGAGGGGTGGCGAGGCAGGAGACAAACGATCAAATACTTCTTGCAAACAATACCTTCTATCTTGCCATGGCTTCGCGATTGAATCTGAAAGAAATCCACCGCAAATACCGCTTGATATATCCACGCTTACTCTTTCCCGAATAAACTGGAAACCGTTCCACTTTCTTGTCATATTAACTTGAGCCTGTCAAGTCATTGTTCGCTTGTGTAATCAAGATTCTTGGAGGCATTTGCCCATCGCCATCTCCCATTATGCATTGTCTTAAACAGTTTCCCTGATAGGCTAGAGAATGCACGACGCATACAAAGGGTCCTTTCAAGTCACTGCATAAGCTCAAGACTTGGACCGTTGCAGTATCTCGAGCGTCGATGAAATTAAGGATGAGCTTCATATGAAATAATGACACAAACACTCCTTTCATTCTCACTCGTGTACAGTAAGCGCCTCTTCTAGTGTCACTCTCGATCTTTATTGTATTCCACCCTCAGAAGACATTTAAATGAGGTGACTGCAGTGTAAGCTGACTCCCCATAATACGACTGAATTATTGTAGCCATCGTACACCTCCTTCTATTAATCGCGTTGACAATATCAATGGGTTTCGGGATCCAGTACGCAGATGCAGCTATCTTGGGTATCACTTAACCAGTTGTAAGTAGCGATTATTAGTAATATTTAACATAAAATAGGCTTTTATAGATAGGTGATTAACAAGCAGGTACTTATCTCTAGCTCAAGCAGTAGCTACGTGGCACATGTGCAAGCAATTTTAGATTCATTGGCTTCGTAATGTACCTAAAACGAACATGTACCGTCAATGTTCGTCTGCAATGTAATTCACCTTCATATCTGTATTACCTGTTCATGACCGCATTCACGCAAATTTCTAGGGTGCTTTCTTTTTCATTACACGAATACGTTTGGCTGACTCCACTACATCACATAGTAACACACATATCAATCTGTTGTATACAACTGATATATTGCTCTTCTTGCTTTCCTTGGATATTTGATGATCGAAGAATGCCATCTTGAAATCTCCTGGAGGATGGCTTGTCCACGCTTCTACAACGACAAGACCCGATCTTGTCAATTGTGTGAAAAAACTTTTGAGCAATCGGATTATCCATAAAAGTTATGGGTTAGCATTTTTACCTTGGCAGCACCATAACTACTCACCTTTAGCAGCAAGAACATGCATTGCGCGTAAGCAATCCTGTTTGTCATCGGTAAATAGTTTGTTGGTAGATATTTCCTGATTTAGCATAGTTACCAATGTCCGTAATAATGATATACGGTGGAGCGGTACGGACATCCGAACAACTGCACGTCGCAGGCTGCTATGAACTGATACCGACTTTTTGGTTAGCACTATACCTCCACATCGTGTTTAAAAAATAGCACAATAATGATAATGTAATTGTGGATTGCTCGATGGAAAAGCAATTCATTCACTGCGTACACCACCAACTGCAACTCCCGATAGTAGCTTACGAGCCATAGTAACGGTAGATGCATGTTTGTTGGCAAAGATGATACCGGCGTGCTTTAAAGGTTGCAGTAGTTCATCAGCCATATTTTTTCGCTCCTCGGCTTTTCCAGATACAAGAGAGGTGCATATCAAAAAATCGAAGTTGGATCCTTGGGCTGAAGTGCCAGATACATTTATGGTTCCTGACATAGCTGAACAAGTTGGAAACAGATTGAAAGCCAAATCCTGTTCTTCCATAATTTTGTCTATAATTGTAAGATGTTAATATTCTTTTTTGAATTGCATAATTCGAATTACGGGGTACTACCATCCACTTCAGAGGAAGGAACAAAGAGGTTCTTTCAATGCTCTTCGCTTATATCAATACCAGTATCAATAATTTCGATCAACAACATAAACTTTTTATTAGTAGCGAGAGCCTTGACATCATTCTGTCTATCAACTGAACGTCGAATGTTGATCTTTCCGCTGAATGTGTAAACTTGTTCGTATTCTCAAGAAGTCTAATGACAAATCTATACGTCGAATTCATTAGTGATACAGATAGACACGTATACATAATTTTATGCCCTTGTATCAATCACTCGAACAGACATGGATCTCATGGTAATCCAATCGTTTTGTACTTTTTACCCGCCCTTGACTTCCAGGTTGGCATTCGGAATTATCCAGTCTTTCGTAGAAACTGAACGTTACTATTATTCCTGTTCTATAGGAAGATCCAGTGTAGTACCTGATGGGGGAAAGTTAGCCGACTGTTATTGCTTTATCAGCGGGTTACGCATTTTGTTTTGGTTACGTTTCAGTACCGCGGGTTGTGTTTCCTCCAGTTTATCTTGTGCAATATGTATAATCACCATCGTTAAGAACTATAACCAACTGCAATTGGTTAATATATTCACCGGTAGATGACATATGATGTAAAATAGAAAACAAAGTGGTGTGTCTGCACCGATATTCTTTGGTATGCACTCATACAAAAGCAAAAGAAACAGTGAACGCGCGGTTGTCAGGTGAGTTGTATCACCAGTTACTTGCATCAGTGTAAATAGCGCCTTAATGATACACCGCCTAGAACCTCATTCAAAAATACACCTCGCAGTACTCCTACTATTGTCATTTCCGGTTGTAAACTGATATTTAGGGAATATTTAAATTGCCACGTTTTAAAGTATTCTTACATGCTTTTTACGTATATCAATCAGTAGGTCAAGAATGGCGGGAGTTTGACAATTCCTTTTTGTTTACCTCCAATTTCAACAGAAGTTACTGGTAATGTTTAGTGACTGGTTCAGTGCTTTCATTTACAGTGTTGGCATTGCATCAGTGCTAGGTTTGTTGCCCAATATTGAAGTTACGGATCGGGGAACGGAAAAGCCTTAACGTTTTTCTTTTGTTTGGCTAAGCTTTTGTTAAGGCCTTTGCATTGTTATCATGCCTCCCTGTCGTTGTCATAAGGTTTTTGCGTTACTAGCCGGTTGGTTGCTTGTATTGGGTAGAGAAGAGCAATTAGAAAGTTACATTCTACACCAAGATAACTGATATAACGAAAGGAGCAAAGAGACGATCCAGAATGAACACATACAATGTGTGGGACCAAAATGCAATGTAGAGCTACATAAAGTTTACAGCTAAAATATTACAAGGTATTTATTCGCCAGTAAGACTTATTTTCACTCGACCTTTGGCATATTCCAAACCGTTACGACTAATCATAGGACATTCCTTGATAATCAGTTTTGATAAACTGCGACTTCTATTATCTATCAAACCCTGGAGGCCTCTATCTGTTAAATTCCTTAGATTTTCCAAGTGAATGGTTTCCAGCGTCTCCACTTTGGCAAGTCCGATCACGACATCGTCCGTAACAAAGTCCATCTCGCCGAGTCGTACAAATATTGGCTTTCCTTGTAATGCTTTAAAGAATGCATTCAACCCGCCACTTGTAATATTACGTAAGCGAACAAATGCAATATTCCGTAATGTTTCGATTTTGGCCATCGACAAGAGGACTTCATCCGTGATTTCATTGCAATGCCGGATCGTGGGGCTTTTTAGTGAAACGCCTGTCTTGGAAAGTATGGCGTACCGCTCAAACAGCTTGACAAAACTTTCTTGGTGAGATCGAGTGTGGATATGGGCTAGTCGAAACGTTTCCAGTGGTCGCAGGTTCATGAGCGCCGTAGTCAATTCGTCTAGGTCATTTACGCTCGCAACACTCAAGTGCCGCAAAGTGGTAGTATCCTGAATCGCTTGCAGCATAAATCTCTGTATACCGTGGAGGGGCCAAAATGATAACCTTTCCACTTTGGGCAACTTGAAGTCTGGATAATTGTCGTAAACGTATCGCCGGTCGTTTTCTGACATAGCAGGGAGGAATACAAACACGTTCACCAATGTATCCATGCTCTTGTACAATAGCGGCATCAGGCTCTCGTAGGGCACGCGTCCGGTCCCGTGATCATTGGCGTACAGTACTCGTAGACCCGACGTTTGTTCGTCTGTAGGTAGATATTGATCGACTTGTGACACGGCATTGTATGCAAGGACCTGCATATTTGGACAGCATTTGTGTACTGCATTCAGGACTGTCGGTTGGCATTCATTGGCAATAAGACGTTTTAAATTTGGACATTGTTGTAGCAACGGCTCGATCATTTCGCCAGTAATGCGGTGTGCCTTTAATTTTAGGCTGGTAAGCGAAGTATGTGGCTTCATTGTCGAGAAGTCGCCGAATTTGAGCTTCTGCAAGGCAGTTATGCTGTACGACAGTTCGGTGACAGTAGGACATGACCCAAGGATATTTGCTATCGTGATCTCACTCTCGCTTTCTGTAAGATCAAATTCTAGTTTTTGCAAAGCATGTGCTGTTTTCCAGAAGCGAGAAGGTATCGCTGTAAATGATTGTAAAAATTCGCCTTCGTCAGCTTCAACTTGATTTAGTATTTTAGTCTAGTACCCATTGTATTTGTATGCAGTACATACCTGTCATTTTAAGAGAGTTAATCTGATTGAAACACCCTTGTTCCATGCGATCAAAGCATATTTTGCGAACAGGATCCCAATCCGTCCAAACCTCCAAGGTTTTGACGTGGCGACCAATCTGTTCGGCTACAGCCATAAGAGGTGCACCCCCCTCATTATCTATGACTGACAACGTTTTCCATGCACTTGAGCAATCCAGTAGTCGACTACGCCAGATATTTGAAGTCTTTAAACAAGACACTTTGTCCTCTTGATCTAGTTCCGAGAAAATGACGCTTGCAACTTCAACCGGGAGTTCTGCGATAAAGTCAATGCGCTTTTCATCCTTTGTCGCTGCTGTTACTTTGTTCTTTTCTAACCGTTCGACCTGCTCAGCAATATCCGATGCTGCGCTTTTGATACCGGCATCATATACTTCGATGGCACGCGTTTGGTGACCGTACATGGAATGCAGGTTGCCTTGACAAATATATCCCGCTGCCAACGTCGGAGCATAGTCGATCATATATTGAGCGTCTTGACAGCTTGCAGAGTAGTTGCCTAGCAAGGACTGGGCGTGCACTTTAACGCCAAGCAGAATGAGAAGTTGCGATTGAAGAACTTTGTCGATTGCTGCCGAGACATCGTGAACAATTTGTTGGTAATTACGTTCTTCAATACTCTTGTTGAGCTTTTGAATCAGCGTTTGAAATGGTTCCAAGTTGATTGGGCGGATCGGAAGAATCGGCCCTTCCATTATCGTGGAGATGGCGTTTGTCCAGGAGCGGTTGTGGTGTGTTACCCGAAGAAAAGCAGTTAGTCGGACGCAGGTTGCCCCGGTAAATGTTACACCAAGTATGTTATCGCGGATTCTCGATAGAGGATAGCAATAAATGAGATCAGGGTATTATTCCAGTTACGTGCCATTTTAGGAATAATCATGTGTGGTCTAATTTTAACATCCGTTGATTGTGGATTCTGAAAAAACGTACGTGGTACCCCTTCATTGCATAAGCTATCCGCGCACTTTTCTTATGGCTCCATTTTGAAATCCCTGTTTCAGCTTTTACGAGTGCAGTGTACAGTACTTTGTAGTGTACAGTACTTGAAACGTATTTCGATATGTGTAGACTGACATATCATCATAAAGCTCTGTGTAAAGCTGATACGAACCTCATGTTAGCTAAATATATGGTGATAGTACATTTCTGCATTGATCAATAATCAAAATAACGTGGGAAGCCTTTTGAACCAAGCCAGTTCGAGTGGTGAAGACAGCTAGTACCAACCAAACGAGAAATATTAATTATGTAGCAATAATAGAATGCACAATAGATAATTGCTATTTATCAGCCAAACGTTGATAATTGAATAAGTCCAGGAGTGAAGTTATCATATAGGGTTGGTCTTTTGCTTTTTATCGGGAGAGGTATGTATAGTCCCGCGAATCCGATGATTCACTACAGCTGTAAATCATCGAAGCACTGTTCAGAAAATCTTTGATTGAATCGACACTACTTAGAAGTATGTGCTAAATAAGTGTATTAGAGCTTCATTAAAGGAATGAATGGAATTTCTTATCTTCGTTTTCCACAAGTTGCCTAAAATCTTGGTATCGTTACTGGCTGGCAAATCGTAGCAAACTCCAAGACCTTGTAAATCATATAGAATCCTCGATATGGCTCTCTTAGGGAATTTGCCCTTAATTTGAGTACTTTATCAGCACAGTTAACACTGCGCCCATTTGTCATAAATTCTGGAGCCTTATTATAGGTTTGGATGACATGCATCTTTACCCTTTGCTCGATTTATGTATCACATCCCGTGATCGATTGAAGTATTCTTTTTGCAAGCACTTGAGCGCTTTGGCTAGCTTGTTCTTGTCTTCCGCGAAATGAGCATGGTTGCTCGTACTTGACGGTCCACTGACTTTGGTTAACGCAATAACCAAATTGTACATCTTTAGGATGGTTGTAAGTTTTGGTGTTTTCTCTCTCGCTTTTTGCTCATGATCTCTTGTGCTACTTGTTCTTCGTCTTTTATAGTCTGAAGTGCTGTACCCTCATCCCCAAATCATTGATTAGTTACCGCACGCCAGTGTAAAACCATAGATTTGATCGATCCTAGCATTGCCACTCGAGGCCGTCATACCCGTGGACATATATCATTATCAATTTTCAGACATGGCATCAGCTCCTTTATATCTATATCTATATCTATATATTTGTACCGCAAGGAAGCGACCACATCCCTATAGGGGCAGGTCTCATAGTCTTCCAATAAAACCAATACTTTTTGAACTATATCATTATCAATAAGGGCATACACGTTGCTGTTAAAGAAAATTGGGTGTGGAAAGAGATTCTGTGCGAAACAAGGTCCCCAATGTAGGTTGAAATAAAAGAGATAAAAATCAGACGTTCTATACTACTTTAAATCCACCGTCACGGGGGAGACAAAAAGCACCTAGCGCTGGTGTTCCGTCAATCGCTCCATCGAGGCAGCGAGTTGGAAGGCTTGGTCGTGGGAGCGGGAGAATGGTGGGATGGGTAAATTGTTGTGAGATACAGCTTTCGAAAGGCCACTGACAGCGATGTTGAATGATGCTGCTGCATCACGGTTGAAAGTATTCGCATGGTGGAGAGGACAGTCCGGATTCGTGCACCTGATGGCGCCGTTAGCTGCCTTGAGTTTTCCATCTACTCGGTACTTCTGCAGTTTTGTCGGTGCATGGCATTCAGGGCATGTTTTAGACGAGCGATATTCGTTGGTGACGATAACGATATCATGCTCGCATGACTCAAGTGCCTGTCTCAGTTTTGCGTTCGCGCCTCTAGCATGCTTCTTGATGCGACTGTTGACTGCACGATATGCGCCATAAAAAGTCAGTGTTGCTATCGATTGCTGAATGCGCCAAGACGTTGCAAGCTTTCGATGCAGGATAAAGTGACGGATCTCCCTCGTCCTTGACTCTTTATTCCTCCTGCTGCCGTCGTCCTTTTCCTTGTCGCGTTCGCGTCGCTTGGTATGCTTTGTTTCGAAGGTCGCAGCCTTTTTTATTGATGATGTATATTTTTTCGCTTTGGGTGGGCGTGTTGTCTGTTGCGGCGGTTGCTGCTCAGGTGATGGTGGTGAGGTGTACCTTCGCACAACGCTCATCACCGCGTCAAAGGTGGTGGTAACCGCAGTTGCCGCGACAACTATCCCTGGATCGATCCAATGACACCCAGCGGTTTCTGGCTGTTGAAGCTGTCAATGATCGTCTATTGGATACGTTTCTATAAACACAGTGATAAGCATACGTATAACGCGCCTTTGATCCAAGCGCTCTACCTGCTCTATTGTTTCTTGAGGCCGAACTGTTTTGTTCGATTTTAACGCTTGCATCCGAAACAGCTCGGCACGCAAATCCGCCAACTTCCTTTGCTTCAATGAGATGTCTTTTTCAAATTCCCGGACAATTCTTCGCACCGTACATAGCTTCGCGTAAACACCACGGTCCCAATCCTTCTTCCCCTTGTTCTTTTTCCCGTTCCGAAATGTACGACCCAGGTCTGCACGCTCGATCTCGTACTTATTGCACTTCTTGCGTACCAATGTGAGCTCGGCCTGTAGCTCCTTGACCTGTTTCTCCTTCTCCTCCAGAAGTTGCTGGTTGAGATTTTGGTCGATGTTAGCCCTTTTCGACCCAGATTCCGCTGCTGAAGGATGTTCCCTTTTCTGCCCGGCTGCCTTGATCGCCTTCTTCTTTTTTCGCTTTCGAGCCTTCCTGGCCTTTCCTTTGCCAGCCATTCCCTTACCAGCCTTGTTCTTTGCTGTAGAGGGCGTCACCGCAGCCCTACCCTTCCCTTTGCGAACAGGAAGCACTTATTCCGCACTGAAATCAGAGGAGCTAGGTTCTTCATTTTGATCGGCCGACTGGACGCTGCTTGCTTCTTTCTTTGCTTGGCTGGTATCGTTTGGGTCAGCGATCTTGCGACCACGACTAAGCACCCGGACCTGATACTTGTTAACATAGGTCAAACGGTGCTTGAAGACAAGGTTCTTGGTTTTGAGAGCTTGTGTTATCTTCGGTAAGCGGAAAAAGGCACCGAAAACGTCATCGCGCCTCTCTGGCAGGCCTGCCTCTCGTTTGCTGGTGACTTTCCCCTTGGCGCTGGTAGATGGGATCGTGTAAGTACCGGAGAATAATGTATAAAGCACATCTGCTCCAATATGGATGGAGTGATCTTTGTAGTAGACGTCCGGGACGATCGCCCAGATATTCTGCTGCGGGACCACCAATTTAACGACAGCGTTTGTGATATAAGCCAGAGGGATGCATTCATGCACTGACAGAATATCCGCTTCGTCGTCATCGTCGTCTTCCGCGCTATCGTCTTGATCTGGTTCGGGGTGGTAGTATGGTCGAACTGCGTTGGCGATTTCGGCAGCAGTCTGGCACTGCTTATCTGTTAGGTCGCTCCCCTTGTAGGCTGCATCGCGAATTGCTCTGGCAGACACCTGCTTGGAGGTGATGGACAGGACTCGTTTGATAATGGCTACCAGTGCTCGAACTTGACGGGTGGTAACTTCTTTTTCTTGGGCATCTACGGAAGACTCTTCCACTTCTTCCTCGTCGGCGTCGTTGGTCTTTGTACTAATCGGATTGTCCTTGTCAAGCTTCTTGGGAAGAGTGGGATCCTGTTTGTGCTTTTCTTCTTTCTCAGCCTCCTCTTTGCTACTAAAAGCTTTTGATGAACGGGACAGCTTGTCAAGCTTTTAGAATAACTCTGTTAGTGCGAAAAGTAAGCACACAAAAATTCTGTCGATTTACCTTCGCGACCCAGTTGTTTAGCTTTTCGAATAACATTTCGATCACAGCATCATCTCTTCCGCGAACAATCGAATTCTCAAGCTCTTTCCGGTGGTAATCTGCCTTACTCTTAGCATGTGCTATGCTGATGCACCGATCCACGGGATTGCCGGTTTCTGTCTCCTCCTTTTTTCTCTTCTCAGCTGCAATCTGTGCGAGATAACGACGGACGCGATCTGGAGCGAGCCTCAGCCGAATGAGAGCAGTTGTTAGGACTCGGAGATCCCTGTCGTGGCGCTTCCGCGACCAGAGGTTGTGTGCAGCTGTCTTGAACTCCCGAAGAGCATTGTTCATGGCACCGTTGAAGGCTAAGTCATCCTGCTTGGTGACAACACCGGCATCCTCGATCGCCTTGCGCGATTCATGAAAAACAAATGATTCCATCTTTTCGTTCACGCTTGAACCGACGCACCCTAAGCATAAAACATAACACGTTAATTGATGGAAACGGAAAGTGTACACTGCGATGACGTACCTGACAGTATGTTCGAGAAATGTTCAAACTGATACACGCGGGCATCTTCCAACTTGTCCAGATTTGGCGGTATAGGTGACACATGGACAGCCGTTTTCGCCTCTGGTCCGAAATCAAAACCAGGTACCAGAGCTTGGATATCGAAAATTGTGTCGTCGACAACAGTACGGCACAGTCGGGCCATTCTTCCGCTGGCGATCATATCAGTCAAAGCTGATACCCCGTCGAAAGTTGTGCCATACACTGACCGACGCGCAATTTCTCGTTCTCCAATCGGTTCAAGAACCCGTGGTAGGCGATTTCCTCTCGTAAAATCGCCCGCAATGAAAACGTCATAGTTGCTGTTTCGCGTATTGAAGTGTCTTTGTTTTTGACCACTTGGCTATTTTCGTCGTCGGTTTCTTGGTCATCACTGTTATTGGCTTCTTGATCGCTGTCCTGATAACCCATGACTTCGTCCCACGTACATGAGTCCAAGAAACCCTGTACTTTCTCATGCAGCCGATACCCTTCACTTTTGAAGTATTGAAATCGATCGTAATCTTTATAACTTTTTATCCGGTCAGCGTACCAGTTAGGAACCACGTCCATGGGATGCTGTTTTAGGATGGATGCTTGGATCTCGTCATAGATGCGAGGAACGTTTTTTCTTTTATCGTGCTTGTTATGCAGCTTTTCTAGCATCTTGACAGCTTTTTGCTTGCTTTCCGCACCTTTAAATGCCTCTTCAATCTCTTGACGATGGAACCGCCTGACCCCGGCCACAAACTCGCTGATGATCTGGTCTCGGGTAATATCTGTCCGAGACATTGTCACCTCTTCGTTGTCCACGTCATCCTCATCATGGCCTGTAATCGTGGCTGCAGTAGACGATGGTGGAGCTGGTGCGGGCGTTGGCTGACACTTTACCGGCTTCGGAGGCTTCAAAAGAAGTCGATATGAGTATATCATTACTTTAAATGGTTAGTCAAAAGCCAACCCTGTACTCGGGCAAGTCGCAAAGTTGGAACCATTTGGTCTTCTCGCCAAGGTATGAGTCAGTATGCTGCAGCACACTAACAGTTGTCTTGCCAATTGGATTGATCACCTGCGCATGCTTTCTGGTGGAAAAGTAGAAAACACGCAGATTCTTTTGATGAGCAATGGCTATGAGCAACATCAACCCTTTTGCTTTAGTTGGTGGCGCGGTTCGCAAGAAAATGGTATGATCAGAGTCGCCGGAAAGCAGCCGTGTCAATGCCGTGGATTGGAGAATATCCATGCCGCTTCTTTTAAGGGCCTTGGTTGTTTTGCGCAGGTTCTAGGCACCGGGAACAAAGTTATGCAGACCACTGAAGGCGTTCTCGAGCCGGTTGGGTGAGATGGGTGGTGCTTCGATCTGTACCTCTTCCGAATGACCAAAGATCTTCTGTACAAACGTAGGATTAATAGTTGGAAAGAATGTGGTACAGTATGAAGTGCGAAACGCGAAACGCGAAAAAAGAGAGTCGACGCAAGCACGCAATTGGAGGTGTATTTTATTTGGTACTTCCTTATTAAGTTAGGCTAACGTTGACATCCAAGCATTGTTACTTTCATTCGTAGTATCTATCATAATGGTCAACCCTATTGGCCATCGCTATTGTTTCAATATGCGAATGAGGCACGCGCTTCATGTATGGTATGTACGGATCAACTGTTTCTGCACATGAAATGCTATCCGCAACCAATGATATGCATAGACGGCGCAACCCACCAGCTTCCGTTTATGTAGAATATCTCGCAGTAAAAAGCGTGACAGACACCCAGCCAGCCGTATTGACCAATCCCTAAAGGCTGTTTCAAACGCCGTTAGAACGCCTAAAAAGGGTGAGTTAACCCAATGAAGATATAAGCTTCTGACTTGACCTTCTAACTAGGTATGTTCAAGATTTATAAGGTCAAGTTAACTGTTTTATTTCGTTCGAGATAACAAGGGCATTTATAGGTTTCTGTGAAAACCCGGACTGTGAATAAAGTGAGCAGTGCCGGAAGTACAATGCGAGATAAGTTGGAAGTACAACTAGTAAAATCCGAGCGCGGAAAAAGATAATCGAGGGTGCAGATGCATCATATAATAGAATAGAGGCCAACAACAAAGGCTAAATGCGTAAATGGTACCATGAACGGAAAGGGACCGAGACATTTCCTTACAACATAGTTCAAACATTTTTTATTTCTAGTCGTAATTAGCATATATCCCTGTAGGGCATGGTTGCTGACTAGTTGCGGTACGTAGTTTGAGATATCAAGAGGAAAGCATACAGAATACAATGAATTGTAAGGGAAATGAGGACTAAGCTAGAATTTGCTGGTAGGATTTTTCGAGTGAACGCCCTTGTGGCCCTGGTGAGGAGTAACGGAGAGTAGAGAGAAACTAGATAGGGGATCTAGTGGACTCAGCGGAAAACAGGACAGTCAACAGATATTATAGATTTCAAGGATCGTGCGGCATTAAAAACTCTTGATTGTGCTGAGGTAGGATTCGAACTGCAGACCTTCTCTTTTACGAGACAGACGCTCTACCAACTTGGGTTGGGGGTTTCGCCCCTCCTTACAACATATGTCTTTCTTTTGTACATATTTAACCCAAATACACATATACACAGATAAAATGACCATGCTAGTATGTCTTTACGAAAGGTACACAGATCGACGTAATTATATCAAAGGAAAGGCACCTATACGTCTCCCATCCATTCAGACAATTCTAAAGACAAACACCAACTAAACTGCTGCCGGTTATTTCAATATACAGAAAGGTAGAAAAGCATAGAACGTTACATTACCAAATAAAGACGCTCAATCCATACCGAATTTTCAGCGATACCTTTTTTTTTTAGCTCGCTTTCGTATTTTTTATATCTTATAATCCACCTCACAAGTCCCAATCTTTCAGTCATACGAGTAGCCGTATGTGTAAAATGGTATTGCTAAATCTCATCAGCTTTACATAATGGATGAGAATACTCGTACGTATCACTCTGACGCAGCCATATGAAATTTATATTCTCGCGAAAGCAAATATGTCGGACAATGCTGTCAGTTGATATTTGATCTGTTTAGTATCGCTACATTGTCACTTCGTTTAGCATGTTATACTCTGATTTTTTTTTTTGCCGAGTAATAATAATATATGTGAACGTCAGACACAATATTCAACTGAGGTTTTGTATATCGGGAGAGCCTTTCCATGGAAATACGTGGTCATATTGTTCGTATCTATCCATGGTAACTGGGTGTGAGACAGCGCTACATGAGACAACAGTACATAAGGTAACCTATTCAGCCCAGTGTACCATCACTGATGGTGTTATTATTATGGTATATGGATCATGAAATATCCTTGATAATCAGTTGCTCACAAGTATGACTACGTATACATAGTAACCTATGTCATATAAAAAAACTGCGATATGCAGTGTTAGTAAAGCACATAAAATGGGCCCTATGGTCTACAGAGTCCAACCAAAAGAACATGAGGTACCAATTTTAGACCATGGGATAGCGAATCGGAACGGTTAGCCTAACCGTAATGGATGGCCACCTAAAGTGACCATACACAAGAATAAAACTGTGGCCCAGTCTTCGAGTATCAAATTATAGTAATCCGGATAACTTCGTTAAGCTATACGAAGAACGAAGGTAAACATTACAAAGTAGCAAAGCATACGAACATGGTTGGAAAGCATATAGAACACGCATACACGTTTACAATATGAAACGCTCGTAAAGCTTGTTGTCAAAGGTACATGTTACACTGACAACGTTGTAGACAAAGGAACACAGAAGTTTAGGGATTTCACTCATTACTTCGAATGTGAAGCGGAAGGAAAGCGATGTAAGAACAAAAGCTATAAAAAGGCAAACAAAAACGGGTGTTCATCGTTATCTTGCACCTTGTGAACTTTTTCTTAGACACCCATTTCACCTACCAAGAGACAAAATGGACAATTGCACTGACATGACACGTCAGTTGTTGTGCTTTGAGCGCGAGGACAAGCATTACTGCAACTCTTCTGTGACCTGTATTCCTCATCTTCCTTCTCCCAATCCTCTTGCGCAGCAAACCACCTCGCACCAAGACGATGACGATCGTCCAGGTCGTCCTGTCTATCCCAGCCCTCCACCTCCACCACCTCCAAGTCCTTCGCGCTCTTGTTCTTTTTCTTCAAATTACCGGAAGCCTCGGCCAGAGAATCCTCGACCACCACTACGACCTGATGATTCGCTTCAATATGATGGTCCTAAAGGCATTATGTATCCTCAACTTGCTCATCCTACAAGGAAGTCCGGTCCTTGCAAAGATGCTCGTTACTCTTCAGGCCTTGCGCATCGATGGTGTGAAAATGCTCTTCCTGATGATGATCCCGACCCTAGACCTGATGGCCCTAGCCGTGAACCGGGTCCGAAGCGTCGATGGTGTGGAAATGTTCTTCCTGATGATGATCTTCACCGTCTTCATATTTGCTTTTCCAATCCCGATCCTCGACCTGATCAACCCAGCCGTGAACCGGGTCCGAAACGTCGATGGTGCCATGATACTCCTCGACTTCTTTTCACAGATCATCTGCCTAGCTTCGTCACCTGTGCGTAGCTTGGACACATAATTGCATGGATATACCAAAAGATCAACTAAAACCATAAAAGCCAGCCGAAAAAAGTAGAAAACTGCCATAAAAGATTACCCCAAAAAGGTAAGCTTTAATGCAAGTTGTAAATTTCAATGTTCTGATCTCGCTTTTAACAGTCAGTGACATCCTACCTTCAGTTTCATCTTCACTCCCATCGCTTCACTTTCAGACATTCGGTCCATAACTGCAGCTCTTGATGTGCTGTTGCATAGAAATCTGGACTTCAATTCATTAGCAAATAAAAAAAATGTATCCATGTAACTTGTTCGCGATCTCCGTTTATATCAATATTATCTTTATATATAGCAGCACGCAGCGCAGCGAGAATCTAAAAAACGCTATACCACAAGGTACCGATTTAAAAAGTAATAGCCAGCGATTAAAACATGCCTTCAGATGCTTTGGTAGCTAGAAAGACGTGTCTATTGGTAGCACAAAATGCATCTAATACAACGAACAAGCAGCAAAGGAGATTTCGCTCTTCTCGACGAACGTTTCCAAGCGTATGGCAATCTACCAACTTACGGCTGGGCTGCGAGTATGCTGCTAAAGCTGCCAAAGAAACGAATGAAGCCTATGGTGAGACGCTGCCATTTCCCTTGTCAAAATTCAAAAGATAAAATGGACTATAGGCGAACCTTGTTCTGTCAGAAGAGCGAAAATGCCAAATGATAAAGTCAGTGAGGCTTAAGAAGACTGCTATTATTACCATGAGGGTTCCTTCAATTAATAAAGATGCTTATCGCTGCAGAGCCTTTATTATTCCGCAGTGTTCATGTTAATGACGTGCGCTTCTTATGGCAGAGAATCGGGAATAAGGAGTGAGTCAATAGGAAGGACGTATGGTGGCAATGACTAAATAAACTTTTGCTCATGTAATTGGATACAACAACCACGTGGATACATGTTTATTGTTGCGAGAGGAATACTCTCAAGAGGTATTATCCTCATGACACTGCTTATTGATTTGAAAGTCATTATCACTATACAAATGAATCGGTGCATATATCGGGCCTTTATCGATAATTTTGTAAGCTTTTTTGGCTCACCTACTCTCGTACGTTTACTACGCATATTTTGATCTGACTTGTTTTATATCATGGCTTGATGTACAGAGTTACATCCAGCCACTAAAGATTCTTTTTTTTTGATGTAGACACAAACAGCAAACTAATCTAATATCTGCACATTCTTGATATGACGACGTAACAAACGGATCCGCTCGTCCGAAACCATAGATTGAACATTCCTTCTAAGCAAAGTTAAATGATTCAAGGACTTGAAACTGGCGACAATCTGGACACCACTATCACCAAACAACATCGTTCCCAGACTAAGTCGAGTCAACTGAACCAGGTGCTGAGCTGCCAAAAGCAGAAAGTCGTCGAATTCTTGAATGTTGAGATCAAAATTGAGGTCATGAATTGCCAACTGTTCCAACTGGGATATCGTTGCAATGCGAAACAGGACATCCGATACGCATCCGTTGCAGCTGTGAATGTCCAATTCACGCAAACAACTGGACTGTTCGAGCAGTCGCAGGAACGCGTCGCCGCCGATTCCGAAACGTAAGAGTCGCAAGCAGGTTAATCGAGGCAGGCGTGCGATGGCATTGTAAATGGCTGCGGTATCGACTCCATCACTGTAGTCGTAGAACTCCTGCAGTACAAGCGTTTCGATGGATGCGTTGGCCAATAGCATGGTGGGAAGATGTGTACGGATAAAGTGCATGGGCTTGTTCTCGGTGTTGATTTGCAGATAGGTCAAGTTTGGCAAGGTGAAGGATGCGAATTGGTGCCAAGCATGGAACGGCGCGCCGTCTACCGGTGCGAGACACAGTGTACGAAGCGTGTCTTGACAGTGTTGGAACCGTGCGAGGAGCGGCAGCGGCGAGAATAGATAGTGTAGGACCAGGCAATGGAGGCGATCGGCTTTGTGGCCATCCTGCAATCGTACTTGTATTGCTTTGGTATAGTATCCCACGAAACAGTCCTGGTTCGTGATGATGCGAGATAGATTCGGACAATGGCTTCCGATCACCGGTATGATGCTGTCCTCGACATTGCAGTCCAAGGCAAAATCGCGCAAGTGGGGCGAGTTGCGGAATATCGGTTCCAGATCATGCAGGCTGATGGTCAAGTCGTCAATGCTGAGGTAGACGTTGGTCAATTGTGTTGTGCGGGACAGTACGCGATCGATCACATTGTAGCCGGTGATCTTGAGCGTGGTCAAGTTCGGACAAGCTGACAAGATGCGCTTTAACGATATTCCCGGCTTTTCGAACCGACGCTCGACCACCAGTTCGGTCAGCTGTGGAACATTGGACAATGCATCATACAACCGTTCGCATATCGTGTCAATATCATACTTGCCGTTCAACCGCACCAGCAACCCCTTTACCATTACTTTTTGCAAAGCATCATTAGAACTGCAGCCAAATGCCTCCTCCTCCTCCTATAACTTACGGTATTGGATATGAACGGACAGCGATTTCAGATGGCTGAAATTGCGTGTTTGGAGGAGATGTATGTCGTTTGTGAGTTGGGACGGTACGCCAGTGAGAAAGAGCGCGTGGACATGATGCGATACGGGCAGTTTATGCAGGATGGATGAGGAGTGGATGGTATGCCATGGGTCGGGGCATTGGAGTAGCGTGTTGCGCCAGGTACGGCTGACCTGGACGCATTGATATGCGGTTTCGATGGGAATGTATGAAAAGATACGGGATAGGATTTCGTACGGACTGGAGGCAACGATATCGACGTTGCGCGCAGCGTCAGCGGATTCATGATTGTCCTTGAATGAATTCAACGGTTTGGCAGACGGCGAATGACGCGTTTTGGAGCATGTGGGATTGTTTTGAGGGCGAGATGGACTGGCCATGTTGCGACAATGCAATCATGCAGCCAGACTAAAAAAAGGGGGTGGCACCAGCATTCACTCAAAGGAATCTTTATAAAGATATAAACAATTATACAAAACACTGTATACAAAACTATATATATATATGTATGTATGCATGTACGTTATCGCTGACTCGACTTGTACATTTCATCGTACACCGACTGGAGTCTACTCCTGTCGATGGTGGCGATGTAATAGGTGCCGCCGTTGTTGGTCCAACTGACGGCTTCTGAGAAGTATTCAAATTCCTCAACGCGCAGGATGGATTCGGGCATATGGAACGTCCGCTGGTTGATCTTGTGACTTTTGGGAACAAATGACTTGAGGGATATAATCTTGGTGCCCTCCTTCAGATCCAAGAACAGCTGTGCCAATCGATGATTGGTCTGCGAATCAAAGGCGTAGTTGTTGACCAGCAGCACGTCTGCCCTGGTCAGTGTTTGATGCATCGTGCTTGATCCGAGATCCAAAAAGTCGCCGTGTCGAAAATGGATCTTTCCCGTCGGTAATCGCCAAGCTCTGCAAAAAATGACCCCCATTCAGTTTTCAAACGTTTCATTTTCTTTTTCGTATTCGATTGGAGGCCTTACTTCATCCGCGCCGCATATTCTTTCAGTTGTCGCTTGGCAAATTTGCAAGGCACTTCCATGATTTCAATTCCGTACGCTTCGCACCCCGTTTGCGCCGCCACTTGTAATACCACATTGCCGATGCCGCATCCCATATCCATAAACACGCTGTGTGAATTGACTTTGGTCTTTTGGAGGAACTCCTTGACCAAGATCGGGTTGATTTCACCATACACATTATTTGAAAAGGCTATCGTCATGAGTCACAGGATGTAGATAGACATGCGCAGCAGAGAAGGCGACTTACCTTGATAGTTGTTGAGCGCATCCGCCTGCGGCGCGACAGTTCGACTGTAAACCTGGTAGAGAATATGACACGCCAATTCATAACTGGGATGGCGCATTGCTTTGGCATTCTTGCTGATTTCACCCTTGACTTTGAGGTCCTTGATGACCTTGTTAAAGTCATGGACGGCTTGAATGAAACCCGGGCCATGGCGACGATTTCGATGCTTGGTTAGGTTTCTCATGATACCCTGCGAGTCGTCACCCAGCAGCTCTTGCTGTTCGGGCGTCAGGTAGCATTCGTAGATGAAATAAGCGGACCGGATCAAATCAGTGATTGGATTGTATTCGTCCTTATCCTCTTCTTCGGGTTGCGGTGTTTTGCTGGTGTTTTTCACGACAGGTCGCAGTAACAAGAAACTGCCCTTTGCGTCAAGTTACCGAGCACAGACACGCCGTATCTTTTTGATCCTTACCTTTCGCTGTCACCTGGGTATTCCAATGGCGCATGAAGGTTGGGGTCGCCGACAGGAGACGCCCGAGAATCATTGGATTCCTCGCCATTGGAGAAATCTTGAAAGCATTAGTGTTTGAATGGAACACGCAGGTCCCCAAAAAATTACATGGTTTGTACTTGGATTGGGATGCTCGAACAATACGCTCGGAACTAATCATTTTCGGCTTGGGCTTGTCCTCTTTGAGCCTTTTCTCCGGAGCCGTGGTGGACTGCGACAGTCGCCGCTTCACGGCGGTTGGTTCGTGACGCTTCATTTCCGTGCGGACTACAGTGTTCATTGCGACAAGAAAAAAAAGAAATCGTTCTGCGGTTTTGAAACAGGAGTAGTGAAAAAAGTCAAGAAAAAGAGAGAGAACTGGCCATGTACCACCATTATTTTTAACGCAGGCCGGCGCTTGAATTTGTTCATGTTGGCTTTTTCGTTTTGATCGATCACTTTAGTGTCGCACATGCACGCATTTGCCTTTGGTACAATAGAAAAACTTTATCTTTATTAATTCAGCCATCGTCCCGAGCCGCTCTGTGCCATCGACTTGCCGCATTGGCTCGCAATCTGCTGCTGCCATTGTTTTCATACCAGGCTCTATTTTATATATATATATATTTTATTTTTACGTATGGTGTTATAGCAACGTCACGGCCAGACATCAAATCGGAAAACGTGCGTTCGCTTATCGGCATAGCAGATTCTCTATTTCTTTTTTCTTTTTCCCACCAACCATAACAATGTCAGAAGCATTTCTCGGGCTCATGATAAAAGTGCAGCTGCATTCCGGATTAAATCTGCAAGGCACTGTTGCGCATATCGACCCCGCAACGCAACAGATGACCCTCAAAGATGGTTTGGTGGTTGCGCATGGCCGAATCGACATTCAAGATTAAGCGTGTTTTATTAGTTGAACTGACCTTTCCCGGACAAGCAACACATTTCACACCTGTTTACGGGGTTTATGGCAACGAGATTGGCGATTTGCAAGTATGCGAAAAGAAGCCTGTTCCGACAGTGTCCAAGAGTTGCAATGCGCAGAGGAAAAAAGTCAAACCGCAGAAAAAGGTGAGTCGAGTTTCTATGGTTTTTATCTGCATTCGCTTATCGGGTTGCAAGCAGAACAATACGCCTGTCAAATCACTATCATCAAATACAGGTAATTGGCAAGCTTCCGGTGGACGGTGGAGTGTGTGTGTATCAGTGCGAGTGGGACTGATGGGTTCATGGTCCCAGGTCGGAAGCAGCAGCAGCAGCAACAGCGTAAAGAGAACGGATGGGCGAATCAAGACGTGGACGGGTTTCGAGAAAAGGAATTCGACTTTCAAGCCAATCTCAACATGTTTGACAAGAAGAAGGTGTTTGCAGAGATACGGGTAGGTGATCCGCATCTCGGTAGCCAGTGCGTACCTTTGGCTAACCTCGGGAGAAATGCAGGAATTGGACGACAGCACGACGGACACATTACTGGTGACGTTGAACCGATTACCCAAAGAGCCACGGAAAAACCTGCTTCCCACCGAGAATGTATTGGAAAGCGACAGTATCGGAGATGAGAGTGATACAGAATCACGGACCACGTCGGACGAAAGTGTTCCTGTCATTCGGCAGAGTCGACAGCCCTTACACATACGCACCGTCGCATCGCATATCCCATGCACGCCCGTATCGCCGCTCCAAACAGCCCACGCCGAACACGAATGCACCATCACCGGTCCCACCGCCTGGCAGCTCGTCGAGAACGGTGGTCGCGCCATTGCCATGCTGATGCTCCAGACACTGGGCAAACAGCCCACGCCCGTCATCATTGTGCTCGCCGGGGACAGCAAAGTTGGTGCCAGTGCCCTGGCTGCCACGCGCCACTTGCTGAACCGCGGATTCCATGTCGCAGTCTGCTTGGAAAACGATCAGCCTTCCTGCGACGTCCTGGCGACTCAGCTCAAGATGGTTGAATGTGCCGGTGGCAAGGTGATACGAAAGGGCGAGCTGTATCATTGGACTCCGGATTTGGTCGTGGATGCCATGCATCAGGACCAAGATGTGAGGGACATGGTGCGCTGGGCAAGTCAGCAGTCGGCGCCTATTCTGAGTGTGGATTCTCCAAGTAGTGGTAAGTGTTCAATTCGCTCACTGGTTGGATATGCTGTGTATATACGCAGGGACTGATGATGACCCGCACGTATAGACGAGATTCGTCCTCGATGGACGGTGTGTTTGGGAGCCCCAAAATCGGGTTGCGTGTCGCAGGACGTCACTGGAGAACTGTATTTGGCCGACACGGGGATCCCAAAGATATGCTGGAAACTCGCGGGCGTCAAGAGCTACACGCCGCCATGGGGAGCCGACTTTTTAATTGCCTTAGAATACGTAACGTAAGAGAGAGAGAAAGAAAGCGAGAAAGAGAAAAAGAGAGAGTGTGAGGCGCTTTTTCTATTCCCGTTTACATATAAAGAAAAGAAAAGAAAGAAAGAGATGAAAGGTATTATTGACAACATGCGGGAAACAAGGAGAGGGGTATGAGTATATATATATCTAGAAGGGGAGACCGGTGGGTTAGATAAATAATAAACGTATTAAGCGCTAAACGATCCCATCTTGGCCCGCGCTTGTCTGTCCGCTTGTCGTTTCACTAGGTAATTTAACTTGTCCATCACATCCTCCAGCTTGTTTTTGCGTTCTTGCAAATCGAGGTGCTTCTGGATTGGCGGGTTTTCGCGGGCGAACTGCAGGATCTGCCGGCGGTTCATCTGATACACCAAGCGGTTGTCGACTTCGCGCGGGAATTGAAAGAAGAATTCGTTCAGCAGTTCTACCTGAATGAACATGACCGCCTAGCAACACGGAATAAGCGCACTGGTTGCACACGCACACACATAGTGGAAACTTACTGTATATGTCAATTTCTCGGCAATAACGTTGAGGAACGCCTCGGGACAATACTGTTTGTTTTCGGCTGATTTGCACTGACGCGACTTTAGCGCTGCAATGCGGTACTTGAGAATCATTGCACGGTCACGCAAGAACAACGCCTCTCTGGCCTTTTCTAGGATCTTTGAGCTGTAATACGGCTTGACATCGTCATCGAACAGTTGCTCTTCCGTGGCGTGACCGCCTTCTTCGGCGATTTGTCTCAGGCGTTCCTGACGACGGCCATCCTCGCGTTCCTGATCCAACAAATACTTGATGGCGCCCTTGAGTTTCTTTTTGCCGACGGCATTCTTGAGCGACGTTGCCATGGAATCGCACATTTCCAATTCCTTTTCCAACAAGGCCACGGACCGTTTGACACCTTCGGCCCATTCCATGTCCGTCACCTCCACCTCATACTTGTAGGGCTTGATGGTGTTTTCCACTTGGTCGCTGGTTGTCAAAAACTTGGATCGCAGGATTTCGCTGGTGAAACTCATGATTTGTTTCCGCGTCTCCGGATGATACATGAATGGTTCGGCATTGGCCAGTCGCTCCATGTTGCTCATCAATACGTCCACGACGAGTTGCGTGGTAGATCGACCGATTCCGGATTTCGTCAAGGCCGCGCTGGCCAGGTCGATCTTGTACAACCAGTAAATGTCGTCCAATTGCGCTTTGGGCAGTTCGGCAATTTTTCCGTCCGACCAGTACTGTTCGGCGCAAATGTCCAGCACACGTTGTTCGAGCATGGTACGGACTTCATGCCGGACTTGAGGCTTGCCAAACAATGTGGCAAAGTCTTTAAAGTTGTGTTTCAGCGAATCGATCGTTTCGGCAACGTAGGATTCGGCCGTGACCCGACGATCGTTGTATTGCACCTTGAATTGATACCGCGCTTCCTCCAATTCCTGCTGTACCGCATCCACAATGCTGTACAGCGACCGACCCATGCTTTGTTCCAAAACATTCATCAGTTTCTTGCGCAGAGTGGCTGTGCCCACCTGAATGTCGCGTTGGTTGTATATCAGGTGGTGTTGGAAAAAGTTTTCCTCGTTGCGAATCAGCGCGCTGGTCATGTTGCCCTTGACGTTCTCCGGCGACCGACAAACGACGCCAATGTAGCCCAGATGGAGCGGGTAGTCGGCATTGCGGAGGACGGCCGCACCGTGTTCCGGCGGAACCAGATCCATCTTTGTAATGACGCCAATGGTGCGCAGACCGAGCGGATCACATTTGCGACTTGCACGCAATGCCGGACTGTTGGCCAAATCGACGTTGGCGGCGCACACGGCAAGGATAATGTTGGGTCCTCGAATGTACTTTTCGCACAGTTCCTCAATCTTGGTCTTTAATGTCTCGGGCTGGTTCTTGTTGGCGATTTGGATGTAGCCCGGCAGATCGATCAGTGTCAGGTCAGGCACGTTGGGCGAATACACACGGAGTTCGATGGGCTGTTCCGAAACACATTCCGAGTCTGGCACTGCCATGTTCATGTCCACCAATGTCTTTTGGATCTTTTTGAAATCATGCATCTTTCCAAGTCCAAGTTGAGGAAATTCACCGTATTCTTCGTCTTCTCCCGGCGTATGGATCAGTGTCAGTTCGATCGGCCGTCGCGTCACCATGTTTGTGCCTCTACGCATGAAAAGGTTACGCGATGAGCATCCTCTGCTTATGTTATAATAAACCGGCGAGGCACATGGCTTACTTTGGGAGAAACTCGTGGCCGACGATGGCTTCAAGCACTGAACTCTTGCCTGAACTCTGAGATCCAACGACGACAATGCTGGGCAACTGAAGTGTTTCGTTATGGTCGATGGATAGAAGAATCGAACGGATCTCGATCAGCTTTTTCGTGAGCATCATGAGCTGCTCGTCCTGATGTGTGGCCACTTCTTGCTTGCGTTTCTTTTTGGGTTTTTGCTCCTCTTCTTCCTCTTCGTTCAGATAGGCTGCAACGGCCGCAGCAGCCACCGCTGCACCGCCGCCTTTGCCATCACCGTTGGGTTCTTGTTCTTGTTTTTGTTCTTGCTTGGGCTCCTCGCTAAACTTGTGGGTAGTGGTATGTTCCTCGGTAGCGCTCATCGATGCCAAAAAATCCTTGACCAAGTCAGGCACCTTGAGATGGATTTCCGGTATAGAAATATCCAATTCTTCCGCTTGCTCCTGCAGCGATCCCAGTAGCTTTTTCGCTTCCTTGATGCCGTCCAAGACGAATGCCGAGCCCTTATCGGTCCAATCTTATCGCAGTGTTGATTATATGGATATATCGTGAACGCGATATATTTAAGAAAATAAAACGTACCTGTAAGCTTATTGTTGGCCAAGGTAACGCCCGCCACTGTCGTGCCAGCAACAAGTGTGGGCAGACGCAGTGCAGACAAGGCCATTCTTGGGACCGAGGAAAAGCCAATGGAACGCACTTGATTGTGCAATACGACCGGAGCAACGTTTGAAAAGAATCGAGGACTCGAGGACCGTAACAACGGCGTCATGCGTTGAGAGTTGCTTGTAATGTGATGATAAGCATGAGAAAACGGCTGACGTGTGGTTGTCGAACGCAACAACGATCGTGCCCGAGGCGGTGTTAATCGACTCCCTCTGAGAGCGTTGTAGAGCATGGCTGCATATAAGGGGGGCGCTGTTCTCTTCGGGGGGTGGGTTGACGTTAAAAAAAAATAGTAGTTATGGTTACGCCTTTGATTCAGATATCCAATCTGATTGGCGCAAAATTATAATTCCGAAATACACATAGATTCGTGACCGGCCGCACTTTAACGAAAGCCGGTTCTGAATATTAGAGTCCTGATCAAACACTTGCGATCTGTTTAAAGAAAGATAAAAAAAAGAATGGCATCCGTGGCTTCAGCAAATGGAACTACAGCTGCGGCTGCCACGATGGCGCCTGGAAACTTGACCAAAGAAAAACTCAATAGTTTATTACAAGTAGGGTTTTTTATTTTTAAAAGTTGCCGTTACAGAAAAAACTAATCTGCCCATTTACGAAAACGCATAAAAAAAAGCGTGCAAAGTTTCTTCAGATGCAAGGAGCGACGGAAAACAATAATACGGAGCTGGCGCAGATTATGCAGTTTCTGAAAAGTCTTCAACGACCCAAGATGACGGGGCCATCTGCGGCGTCCAGTGATGCGGTTCCATCACAAAATGGTAAGGGAGAAAAGAGAGTGAGTGAGAGAGAGAGTGAGAGAGAAAGAAAAGGCCCATTAAATTTTGTGCGTTGGAATATATTAAGCAGAGTCGAATCTTACCCCGAACCAGCTTGCTGCTCTACGGTATCAAATCTTGGCCTACAAACTCATATCCAAAAACATACCGCTGCCGCCGCACTTGCAACAAGCGGTGCTCAACACGACTCCCGAAAGTCCCAAAGTGCCGCCCACCCCAGCATCGCCCGCCCAAACGCCGCCATCGCCAAAGGATCAACAACACTTCAATGCCTATGCATCGCCCTACCAGTTGCTCAAAAAGCCCATTTCATCCTACGCCCATGCGTCCAAGCAACAACGCTTGCTGATCCCGAGCATCACGCCAACCGGAATGGATCCCCACACGGCAATCACCGAACGCGAACGTCGCGTGCGTGCCCGGATCCAATACCGCATTCATGAATTGGAAAAGATCCCAAGCAATCTCTTGATGAACTTGCCCAATACCTTGTCCGTCGCGCACAAGACCGAGGCCAATCCCAAGATCAAGGCCATTATCGAATTGAAGGCCTTGCGTTTGCTCGGCAGACAAAAGCGCGTAAGTAGATCCATGCTCGTCAATGCATCCGAAAAGGGAAAACAAAACTCACTTGCATGAAATAGCTGCGACAAGAAATCACTGGCGGTATGGCGCGTTCGACCACGTTGGCCACAAGTGCTGACCGTTTGTCATATCGACGCATGAAGAAACAGTCGTTGCGGGAAGCACGCATGACTGAAAAAGTGGAACGACAACAACGTCTGGATCGTGATCGACGCGAAAAACAAAAGCAACTCGATTACTTGCAATCCATCTGTGATCATGGACGCAATCTGGTCGCGGCGCAACGGGCGTATCAGGCCAAGCAATCCAAATTGGGTCGCGCCGTGCTGCAGTTCCATCAACATGTCGAAAAGGAAGAACAAAAGAAGGCCGAACGACTTTCAAAGGAACGTATTCGGGCTTTGAAGGCCGACGATGAAGAAGCCTACATGAAATTGATCGACGAAGCCAAGGATACGCGACTGACCCAGCTGCTGCGTCAAACAGGCGTTTTCTTGGAGTCGCTGACCAGGTCCGTGGTCGACCAACAGAACGACGCAGTCCATGGATTCGAGTTGCCAACCGTGGATGAGGATGAGAATGTAAATACTTCTTGCTTGTTAAAGTGTGTGTGTCTGTGTGGCTAATAGTGGTACCTAGGAGGGCAAGGCAGCGGCGGATTATTTCCAGGTGACGCATCGCATCAAGGAGGATGTCTCGCAACCAACGATTCTGGTCGGCGGCACTTTGAAGGAGTATCAGGTAAGCAAATGTTGGTTGAAAAGACGATGATGGTTGTGCTGAACATGCGGGGCTGCAGCTCAAAGGCTTGCAATGGATGGTGTCGTTGTACAACAACCATCTGAACGGTATCCTTGCCGACGAAATGGGTCTCGGAAAAACCATCCAGACGATCAGTTTGATCACCTATCTCATTGAAAAGAAGCGACAAAACGGACCCTACTTGATCATTGTACCCTTATCGTAAGTGGCTTGACGTGCTGTTGCGCGGGAGGCAACTCACCATGGTCCAAATAGAACATTGACCAACTGGTCGCTCGAATTCGACAAGTGGGCGCCGTCGGTGAAAACCATCGTGTACAAAGGCCCGCCGCTCACTCGAAGAATGCTTCAAATGGATATCCGACAAGGCGATTTCCAAGTACTGCTGACAACGTTTGAATACATCATCAAGGACCGACCGTTGCTCAGCAAGATCCGCTGGCTGCACATGATCATTGACGAAGGTCATCGCATGAAAAACACCAACTCCAAGCTCGTCCAAGTCCTTCGACAGTACTACCACACGCGATACCGACTGATTCTCACGGGCACGCCGCTGCAAAACAACCTGCCTGAGCTGTGGGCGCTGCTGAACTTTATCCTGCCCAAGATCTTCAAGAGTGTCAAGAGTTTCGAGGAGTGGTTCAATACGCCGTTCAACACGCAGGGAGTTTCCGACAAGATTGGCCTGAACGAAGAAGAGCAGCTGCTGATTATCAAACGTCTGCACAAGGTGCTGAGACCGTTCCTGCTGCGTCGACTGAAGAAGGATGTCGAGTCGGAATTGCCCGACAAGGTCGAACGGGTGATCAAGTGCAAGCTGTCGTCGCTGCAGCTCAAGCTTTACTCGCAGATGAAAAAGAGCGGTATTCTGTACACGGCGTCGGGCGAAAAGGGGTAAGCTTCGTTGGGGATGGCAGGGGCAAAGAAGAAAAAGAAACTAAATTAGGAACAACGACAGACGCACGGGCATCAAGGGATTGAACAATACCATCATGCAACTCCGAAAGATCTGCAACCATCCGTTCGTCTTTGAAGAAGTCGAGAACGAAATCAATCCTCTTCGTCAATCCAACGATCTGCTGTACCGTACGTCGGGCAAGTTTGAGCTGCTCGATCGCATGCTTCCGAAACTCAAGGAGACCGGCCATCGAGTGCTGATCTTTTTCCAAATGACCCAAATCATGAGCATCATGGAAGACTTTTTAAATTACCGCGGCTTCAATTACTTGCGACTGGACGGTTCGACCAAGGCCGATGACCGATCCGAACTGCTGCATCTGTTCAACGCACCGGACTCGCCCTACTTTGTCTTTTTACTCAGTACGCGTGCCGGTGGTCTGGGCTTGAACCTGCAAGCCGCCGACACGGTGATTATCTTTGACTCGGATTGGAACCCGCATCAGGATTTGCAAGCGCAAGACCGTGCCCATCGCATTGGCCAAACCAAAGAAGTACGCATTTTCCGATTGATCAGTGCCAATTCCATCGAAGAGAACATTCTGGCCAGGGCAAACTACAAGTTGGATATCGACGGCAAGGTCATTCAAGCCGGTAAATTCGATAATCGAAGTACCGACGAGGATCGTGAAGCGTTCTTGGTAAGCTTGTGCTGTGGTTTTGTGTGTGTCTTTTGATGTACGATATTCACCCGTCGAGTAGCGATCGCTGCTGGAAGATAAGGCGGATGAGCAAGAAGAAGAGGAGGACGACGATATCGATGATGAGGAATTGAACGAAATGTTGCAGCGCTCGGATCAAGAGATTGCTATATTCAACAAATTGGATTCGGATCGACGACGGGATGAAAGTCGTCGTGGCACTCGCAACAAGAAATACGAACGATTGATTCAGGAAGACGAGTTGCCGGAAATCTATCGCTACGATGAGTTGCCCTTGGATGAAGACGGTCCAGAATTGGAGTATGGTCGCGGCCAACGGTCAAAGGAATCCGTCCGTTATGACGATGGTTTGACGGAAGAACAATGGCTCAATGTAAAGTCCTTTTTTTTGTTATTTGTGCCACATCCAATATTGACCTGCGTATCTAGGCATTGGAAGATGACGATGTAGACCTGGATGATGTGATTGCAAAGAAAGAGCAGCGACGACGACGACGTATGGAAAAGTTACAAGATGTAGACTCGTCCAAAGAAGATGCCAATGCCAAGAAGCGCGGTCGACCAAAGAAGGATGAAATTCCTCGAAAGAAACAGCGATCCGCCGAAGCAGAAAGCGATACGCTGGCACCCCACGTCCGAAAACAATTAACGCACTTTTTTGAACAGTGCTACAAGGCGGTGGAAGAATCTGTTGAAGAGGATGAAGATGGGTAAGTTGTTTGTTTGTTTGCTCATGCATGTAGGCATATTTATAAAAAAACGAACGGCATCAACATAGAACGGTGCGCGATCGATGCGACCTGTTTATGGATCTGGTGGCCAAGAAAGACTATCCTTTATACTACAAGCTTATCAAGCGACCGATCTCCATGAACATGATTAACAAGCGAATCCATTCCCCGCATTACCGAACGATAGAACAGTTCCGTGACGATTTCCAACTAATGTTTGACAACGCACGGACATTTAACGAGGAAGGTTCCATTGTGTACGAAGATGCGAATGAGCTGGAGGTAAGTGGTTAGCTTTCTATCGGCCCGCACCATCTCAATCGACTCTGCCTAGAAAACGTTTTATGCAAAGTACCAAGAACTTTGTAATCAGGATATGCAAGGCGAGGCGGATGTTCCAGAAATCAATGGCAATCGATAGTTGTAAATAAGTAAAAAAAAAAAAAACGGTGTTGTCTTTTTCCCCTCTCCATTCTTTCCATATTAGATTATACAGTAAAGCTGGCTTTTTTCGCACACAGACATGTATATCTTTTTTTTCGTTTTTAAATATATTCAGAGCGACATGCTTTTTTTTACCTGCTCTTTTTCTTGTTTTCGTATGTGCGTTCGGCTGTATAGAAGCACATGGATAGGTGTTGTTATATCTACTGCTCTACAACGGTGGCAATGACACTGAAAGAAATCTGTATCATGGTGATATTGCATATTGGTTGATATACGGATTACGCCCATTGCACATGCACAACTTTCCTGTAACGGCTTCAATGCGAGAGGGGTCGGCGTGCATAATCCAGCCCTTCTTGGTGAAAAAAAAAACTGACTACGCGCAATGAAGGCTTCTAACTATTTACTCAAAGGGATATACTTGTTAGTCGCCCATACGGCGGAACCTTGGTCAACAATCCAATACATGATATGAAATGTTTTTAGATGAAATAGATTGTACGCTCCGGTTAATCTATACCAGCCTTCCTTTGCCTTTTTAGTAACAGGATATCACCCTTGTTTGCAAACTCGAAACGAATGATACATCCCAGTGATCGACGAATGTCCAGCAAAGAGTTCTGGCGCCGACGGTGTATTGATGCGGTCTGTTTTCTGTTTCATTGGCAAGACGTGCGTTACGTTCAGCATCTATATGCGAAAAGCGGAGGTGACTGTAGCGTGGTTGCGACTTGCGTGTTGTGGTACATAGCAAGCGTCAGGTGAGGGTCGTCTGGGGTTATCTGTCAGTTTCCCATTTCAGAATGCAATGCATATATATACATGTGTATCGCCGCTTTCCTATACAAAATACAGTCAATCGGCGGGTCCAACGAATAACGTTGTCGCCAGGTAATTATTACCGTTTTTGTCTCTGTCGTAAACATAGATAGCGTGTACGCTAGCATCGCGAGGAAAACAAGTACCTTCATCACCATCATCTTCATGGATGAAATAATATTGGTACCATCTCTATGCTTTTCATTCAATGTATTGTCACAAGCTGTCGCAGTTAAAAACCACGAGTCAATTACCACTGTAGGTAGCAAGTGCCACTGTCATGGCCGTAGTCAGTCGTCAACACCTACTCCAAGCAAACACCGTTGGAAAAAGCAGAAAATGGACAGTCCGTTATCGAGTTATCGCGAGACTGGAGTATTAGTCAAGAATTGTCGTCGTCGTCTTCTTCCACAAGCAAGACTTTGTGTATGAAAATAATTCCATCTGTTGTCAGGCGGTATACTTACCTACGTAGTCGCATGATATTATACATATTAAGTATAAATTATACTTTGGTGCCTAGTTAGTACCTTATTCGATAACTCTACCGCGCTTGATAAACGTGGTATAACTTTACACTGGCTCAAACAGCAGAACAAAACTTATGTATGGAAAGATGGCTATACATAAAAGCCAGCCTTTGCGACGCGTATTACATTATCTTGTGCTCAGCGTTCGCGAAGACATTCGTTTTTCGGTTTTTCAGTCTCCCTTGATTTGCGTGTACTTTATTCCAACCATATAAAACACGTTCAATCGGTGAATGCAAGGTTTTGGTGTTGACATATGAGTCTATAGACGTGTTAACTTGATACCAGCAATCCAACTGCCATTATGCCTGCAGTGAGGAGCAAATGCTAGTATTGCTTAACGCTAGAAGGGCTTGGAGGAGGAGGCGATGGACAGGGACGAGGACTTGGCTTAGCTGGACCTTTAGGTTTAAAACAAGGAATGTGAGCTGGAATGAAATTGCGGTCTCGCGTTATGCGCTGCAACTGGTCCGGGGATCCCAAAGGCAATGCTTCATCGGGATAGCTTCTCATAATTTCTAAACAGGTGTCCACCGTTTCCGAAATAGGCTGAGGGACGAAGTAACAGATACTGTCGGCATCAATCATCATTTTAAATGTTTCTGGTAGCAAGTAGGACGGGTGGCAATGAAAACGTTTGGAAGAAGCAAGATAACGCTACCGAACAGCAGGTTGCGAGTTTTTGAGTACCTTTTTATAAGTTATCTATGTGGTCACTGCATCATCTTGCTCTTCGTATTCAAGGTGTTCTAGAAGCAATGGAACCAAAGGTTAGTTATAAAAACTCCATTGAAGCTGCCGATTTTCGTTTCTATGCGAGTCGTGTCCGTATAGTAGTTTTCGCACCAAACGATTTCCTTGGGGTTTTGTACACGTAATATTTTTTTTGAACGTTTGGTAACTGATAGTTCGTTTAATAATTTAGATCATTGAAATCTCGTACTGTCTAGTTTTGAAGTATCTTAAAAGAATGAGGTCCCGTCTTGAACAAGGTGTGTTATCAGATAATATATTTGTACCCACAACAGGATACCCCAATGGAAGCACTTGACTACTATAGATATTAGTGCTTACATACATCACCTCAGAATTCCCTAAAGATGATTTCAATGTGAGAATATCATAAAGGAAAAATAGCATATTTTATAAGATACTACGTACTTATGCGTGTTGAAATATTGATATTTCATATCAAAAGCTCAAACCTATCATATAAGCCTCTGCATACAAGTTCAACTGTTTAAAGGGCAATAGGTAGCAATACTGAGTTATTTTCTTCCACCTGATAGCAGTGCGTTCATATAAATATACCTTGAACATATAGTTATTTATGTATTCCTAAGAATTTGAGAATACACAATAAGACAGAACGGATCCTGTCAGACTTGAGTTTCTATTTCTTTTATGCCCCTTCCCTTGATAACGGCGGACTACAACGAGTATTTATACAGCGTTCTTAGCTTGCAGCTTTCTTCATCAAGTACCAACAGTAGCGTCTTATCAAGTGCTAAAGCATATCCATGAAGCGCAATATAATAGCTACTTTATACTGATTGTATCTTATCTGTGACATAATGTACTTTTAGATATATATAGCCGCATTACTTATGCCATATTACACGGCGTATGGTTCGTAATCAGGGGTAGCTAGTATTAAGACTGTATCTATGGTCAAAAAAGACTATTCAGCTATATATCATAATTCAGGAAGCCATAAGCACGGGATGCGACATCAGAGCCTATCACGGCTTTCTAATAATAGACTTGTATAATATGCAGTGTTGCTAAGGTGGATAACTATATTTCAAGAAAACGCTATTGATCTCGATAACAACGGGGAGGTTTCAACTGCCAACTTTCCACACGCTTGGCGTCTGCATCAAACAAGCAATTGCTGCTGTAGGCACTGATCTCCATGAACCAATTTTCAAAGCTTGTGAAGAAGTTGCTGCACCCGATGGGGTGTTGCCCTTGTCTTCTTACGATTTGATTGAACAATAGCATTTCACTTTCATCCTCCGGAATCCTTACACCCTCAAGTTTGACATCCACCAAAAATGGAATTCCTAAAAGTAGTTGCTGGAATCCCTTTTTGTCAGCGTAGATTGGATTTTCAAATCGAAGGTGGAGCACCGGCTCGATTGTTATGTGAAGCTGTCGAAGGAGCTTTAATTTAGATAAGGCATCGAAAACTGCAAATTGTAGTGAGTACAGATTGTGTAGGGTTAATTTCTCGATCCTTTTTGATACTGCAAGCATCCCAAAGAAATTCACAAGTTTAGTATCATCAAGCATAATTGGGTTGGGAACCTTTAATTCCAGCTCTCTCAGCGTGAATATACCGCCAATGACTGATAATATTTCGATACCCATATTCTTGATGGGAAGCAGTTGCAAAACTTCCAATTTTGATTCACCAATTAGTTGATCCAAAAAACATACAACGGCTTCTTCTTGGATCAATGTTTGGTCCTGATCATGGATCCAAATGACGGACCGAAGCATGAGTACTTTTAGTTGCTTGAGGGGTTCATACATCTCGGGAAGCTTACAAGGTAAGAGTAACTCATGTAACTCTAGGATTTCCAACGTTGGACACCGTTCCACAATACGTAGCAAATTAAACTCGGCATTGAAATTTAGAACATTGCAAATATGAAGAGATGTGAGCTTTTGTAAGGTAAAGAGAGATGGAAGACCGTGTGAATTTAAGATTAGACGTGAAGTTTCAGGATATATATCATTGCTGCTTTTGGCCATAGTCATGGTAATTTTCTATATGCAAAACGAGATGAACAGGTATATTAGATCCATTTATAGCATTTCAACCTACGTGCCGTCAAACAATGGCATCTACGCAATACAATGACAATGGAGTTTCCTGAATAATGAAGTGAATTAACGCAGCCACTGTGGCTTTGTTGACTAGTTACGAGCATTAACAACATCGTGCTATTTACTGATTGAGACAACCGTCTTGAAAGACTCCAATCAATATCTATCAATGAATCATGATGCTGGTATGTAGGGTTGTGCTATCCGGATGGCACGTAGCTCCGCAATTGTGCATTGTTTGTCATTGGAACACTTTTGCTGAACGATCAAATCCTTTTGGTACAACAACTGTTAAAGAATATTAAATGTGACTAGTAGAGGCGGCCGCTGTATCAACTAAAAACAGCCCCATGCCTTGATTATGCCTTTGTTGGAATGCACAGTGAACGTTAATGGTAAACAGAATATCTGTTTTTCTCTTGGCTCAGGTTCGGTTAGTCCTTATTATCGCTCCCGTCAACTCTGAGCGGGGATGCTTAGGTCACATCTAAGTTTCGTGCGACTTCTTAACCTCTACACAACAACTTGCTATGAATCGAGAGAAAGTTGAGAGCCGCATCTACCCGCTTGAATGGTGGCTACGACAGAATAACACAACAGTTTCAGGTTGCATTCGATCCCAAAGCTACGAAATAGCTGTTGCTTGATTTTTCATCTGCCATACCAACTACGGCAAACACCGAAAGTCACTTGAAGCGGAGACGTGATCTTGTCTGAAACAGGATGTCTGTGCGTCGTTGGACGGACTTCAGTCGGCATGACGACAAAAAGCGGAACTGCCCAAGTCGTACGAGAACTCCTCCCAGGCACTTTACACGTCTTGGCCTTCCTTCGCTCGTTCTTTGCAGTGTCGGCGAGCTCAACCAATGGAAGGGCGGCATGTGAAAATTGAGGCAGGCTTAAATAACAAAAGCCACTGTTTTGGGCGAGTCAATCTTTCCCGCGAACTCCACACTTGGTCCATTGCACGTAAGTCAAACAGGCACAGTCTTCTCTAATCGATCCTTTGTTTGTTTTTGTCAGGCTTCCCTTGATTCTGGTTTCCCTCATTTTGGTCTTCCTGACTTTGACCGTGAACTCTATGTTTCTCTTTGGTAAGCCAAGTCTGCGTAGTTTACTGCACGCGATCGCTCATTTCTGTTCCTGTCAAGCTCCATTCATTCCTGGTCTTGATGGTTCTTTCACTCTTTGGCGATTCTCATGGGCTTGTCACAGTAACGCGTGCTTGCATTGCGACCCGCTGGACATCCCACCCGCTAGTGATGCATCTTTTCATGATTAACTTGAGTCCATGAGAAGAGTCTTGTCCTTGGCTAGTACGGTTTTCCGAGCCTAGCATGGTAGGCACCGTACCTACGAAGCGCTTCCGGCTGGTTGTGTGGTCCCATAAGGTGATATTCATGTATGTTTGCTTCGGCATTCGATCTGTTCCCTCCCTGACGGCTGCCATGGAAGCTGGTCTTTGGACTGGCAGACATGGTATCCTAGCACGGCCCCTGAGAAGCGTGGACTTTGTTGGCCGATTCGGGAGGTTATCCACTGACGGACAGCATCATAGCATCCATCTCTACCACTGCATCAGTCAGGTAAAAGTCACCAGCGGGTTTCTTCGGGTCTTTCTAAGTTATTTCTTTTCATAGTCTTCTTACCGTCATGGCAGAGTAATCCGCTGAAAGGTCGCTGCGGGTGGGCCATACCTCATTCACTGTCTTGGACTGATGGATGTGTCTGAGAACGTTGTGGCCTGGCGTAGCATTATGACCTATCAAGCTGTGTTTGCTCTGCCTGTTTTCCTCCCGGTTCATGACCATCCAAGGATGCCGTCGTCTCTCAGTTTTAAACAAATGCGAGATGAGTTGTTCACCAAAGAAGCCCAGTCAACGTCGTTCTTATATCCATCCATCAATCAGCTTCGATGACTTGCCAGACGATGACACCACACTGTAGCAGCTTTGAAATCCCGGCTGAATTTCATAATCCTGCGCGCGCCTACTGCAGTCGTGTCAACTCTTGTTTCCAGCGCCTTCATTTGTCGACCAGGTAAGTAATCGTGCGTTCTCTCTGCCACCGCTTGCTGATCGTCCACTTTTTGTTTGGCAAAGGTGCTTTATTGTCGCGCGAGCATTGTCACCAGGCTCATTGTTCGAGGTGTTGGCGCCGCTTGTTGTGGCCATTCCGTAAGTAATTCAGCACTTCGTAGTTGTTTCTAATCGCTCACTCCATTTCTTTGCGCAGGAGTGTGTCCCCCCAGCCCCAATGGTGTCAGGTATAACTACTAACATAGAGTTCTTTCGGGGACAGCGCTGCGAAGTTGACACGAGGTGAGCCTAATGGCGCACACACGGAGGGCCGTGCTTTGCTTTCTCAGAGTGATCTTCGGATCGCCAGTTGAACAATATAGGCTCAGTTGTGGACCCCTGGTCGTACCTCTTCCGCTTTGCTCTCTCAACAGGCAAATGGCTAGGATTTGCTGTAACGTTGTGATCTGAGGCAGCCTGGCCCTGTCAACTTCTTCAGCGTTTGCCTTGGTTGCTTCAACCGTTCTACCATGTCCGTCTGTTCAACCAGTGGCTCTGCTTCCACTACGAAAAATCGGCCCGGCGAGTAGTCATGGACAGTGCACACCACGTCCCTGCTTGCGGCATGCCGTGTGAGAGCGCGGTCATATATGTGGGCTTGCAAACCGGTCCCTCCCGTTCTGGTCATCATGGAAGTGGTCTTCGGACTGGCTGAAGTGGTGGCCCAGCGAGCCCCCCGAAAGCTTGAAGTGCACGGCGAGCCAGACATGGAAGACGTTCCAGCTTCCAAGGCCGTGCTTCCATTGCGACAATCAGGTAAAAGCACTCGAGCGTTTCTCACGGGTTGTTCTAATTCTTCCTTTTTTTTGTTTGTTTGTTTGAGGGAGAGGGCCTCTCGGCTCGCCTGAGGTGGCACCTCTTTCTGCATGGTTCCAGCGAACACTCGCCTGAACAGTTGCTGTGAAGAAGCCTAATGGGCCGGAGGAACTTTTTGTTGAATCCGCACCCCTGGTCGTACCTTGTTCCACATCCTTTGATGGGTCGTAGGGACATGTCTGAGACGTTGTGGCCTGAGGATATTCCTGTGATGCAGTAAGGTAGAGTTGTTGATGTGGATCCAGCATATACACACGCCTATAGGCGACGGTCCAGACTGTTCTTCTATCGGTAATTTCAGCTTCAAGTCGTATGCCTTCTTATTGATGACGGTATATGTATAGGTCAAGCGCACAAGTTTACCATTTGACACACATAACGATCGAGACTTCTTATTTACGGGCCAAAGCAACTTCTCTTCCTTCTTGCTGTTTATGTCAACAAAGTGCATATTTCTCCTCCAAAATATCATCATGGCCAATCTGTACATTAAAGCAACTGCTTCTCCCATCTTACTACATTAAAATGCATGTACTTTTATGTTTCCTTCCAAATATATCTGAATCCAAAATTACTGTATGCTGAGAGGATCCATATTCTGTCTGTGGTCTGACGAGCCATTCTTGCATTGTGAACAGTAGTTCGTATAAAGCACATATTGATGTATTATCATTCATCCATCGCTCACTTCTCTAGTACTTGACTGTACATGTATTTCAAACGTATGCAATGTACTCATCCATCATGTCCGCAATGAAATAGTGTATGAGATCTGTCGTAGAGCGTACCAAATCCTGCACATAATGTGATGGATCAAAATGATGGCTATAGTTTCCGAATCAACTGGATGGTTAATTTTACTCGAACGTTGTCAGTACGTACTCACGACAAGGGCATCGTCGAGTTAATTAGGCTCGTGCAATAGAAGTGTTGATCGTGCTCATTAGTGGTTTTTTTACAGTACTGTGTCGATGGGTACGGGCCGTAGACGACTTGATCATATTTTTGTGTTGGCAAATGTGCAGGTTCAGTGAATTCGGTAGATGAAAAGCGCAACGTGACCCATTCCATAATGATAAAGTCTCCTTTCTTTCTCAGTCAGCAAAAGCACACGTTTCCTTTTCATAAAACCGTGCGAATAAATGTGCCCATATTAGTATATCTAGTGCAGCCTCGTTGTTAGTAATGGTACTTACCATACCTAATATCTCAAGGCGCATTCGCGGTCGGCATTCCCAAGTATTACATGAATCGAATAGCAAACGCATATATAAGAGCGGCTACACCGTATGATATAAACGCTACATTTCTCTTCCATTCGTTCTATTTTCAACGTATTATGTAAGCCTATAGTTTCCTTTCGCACACCCTCCCTGCATATTCCATCATACGCAATTGGCTGGCGGAGGAATATGAAGGACGTCTTAAAAACATGTGAATTAACCCGTGTGTATGTAGTTTTGGCTATATTGCGTTGTGGAGTTCATTCAACATTGATGTTGCTAGTTGAATTGCACTTGTGGTATCAATATTATTTGAGTTGAGGCAGCAGATTGCATCTTTTGAAAGGAAACGTGTCTGATGACAGCGAATGTCACAAGGCACATGCGGAAAAAGTCTTTAGAAAAGGTTCAAGTATTCAAAAATAATAGTCAAGTAAGCTAAAATCTTTCACTTGCATTGAAACTTGCCGGAAAAATTTAGAAAGATATGTACAGTGGCCGCTCGCTATAATGATATTTTACATAACGATATTTCGATATAACGATATAATTTCCAATTCACCGGGGTGGTACGCAGTAAAATATCGTTATACATTGGCCGCTTGCTACAACGATATGACGGTGCAGCCAAAATCACATCGTTATAGTAAGCGGCCACTGCAGTATCACATAGGGAAAGTTCGTCTATGGCTTTCACGCGAGATCATGAATGAGATCGTGTACTATAAATGATGCGATCCATAATTTATCGTAAGTATCCTTCGAGTTTGGCTACTTTGACAATCGTGTCAGCATGCACTTTCTAAATTGTGTATGTATTACAATGTCATTATCCAAAAGTAGATAAAGGGTATATAAGCGCCTCGCGAAAGCGTCTTGTTAACCACATTTAACTACCAAAAACTGTATCTCTTCCAAGTAGACCTCTTTTTCCGCCGCTGATATTTTAAGCCATTACCATCATTGAATGCGGCTATGATTTTTCTACAAATTTGTAGTCGATTGAATACATTGATCTTGTTATATCTATTTAATGCCATTTGCCAGTCTTCGACGATTTCTTACGCATTGCTCAACGCTCGAACAAATGTGCACTCTGGAAGTGATTGATATATTCTATATTCCAGCTAGATTACCAATGATGTACTGAATGTACTGTCCAGCGTAGCAACCTTACAAGCTATGACGCCTTTGCCCGTCTCTACGAAATTTAACCGAAATGACATATGGTGGTATTATTTTAATGGGATAGTGTGTACACTCGTTCAGGCAAGCTCGAATTCCAGGTTACCAAGGAGCAAGTTACGATGCAGTACGTCACCAAGAGGGCTATGTTCCGTCCAAGCAGAAGAGGAGATGATTTCATGGGTAGCAGTGTTAGGGAATCCGAGGGATATTTTTCTGAATAAAAAAAAACTTTTTTCAACTACTTTGCTGATGGTTATTCGAGGCTAATACTTCTTGCCTCGAATAAAGCAACGTCCAAGGTGTATGCTCGGCGATAGACAATCAGGAGGTATGCGCACCCAAATACTTTTTTCTTTAGCTTTAAACTTTGGAAAATATGCACATGAGCCACAAGCGCTTCAGTAAGGCGCCTTTGTCAATAAATTATCGACAATGCATACCCAAAACGGAATGTTTGCTTCATGGTTGCTTTTTGTGCAATACTGGATATATTGTAGCGGACCAATTTTTTGATACGCACACATACGCTCGACTATGCACCCTTGCATGTTTCCGTGGAAACTCTGGCGTACAGCCTTGAACAATACTGAACATCATCACCGGCTATAAGTAACTGTCTGGATCTCTGTGTGCGGCATAGTGTTTTGTAGAATTTTAATGTGAATATTTACGCATAGTGTATTTGTCTACTTCAGTTTTACATGCAGTGTATGTAACCCCTCTTCTTGACTTTGCGCATAACCGGTACAGTCCAAAGCTACGTACAGATTACCTGCTTGGACCTCTGTGGAATGTGAGCCTAAGGTGCCTCCTGCTCTTGGCTACCGAGGCTGAGGTTTTGGCGAAAGAAAAATGTACTACTTATAGGCAATATTTCGAAGGAGGCAAAATATTCCTTACCTAATGCCTATTCCAAGGAAGAGCGGGCTTTGCAGGGCTGCATGATATGCTTGTGCAACGGACATGAGGGCTGGTGCCATGTTGGTCTTGATTGACGGTTAATTCAGTTTCAACATTCTTGTCAGGAACTCCATCGGCAGTGCTTTTAAATTAAGCAACACTGGCTTTTTATTATCTAGCACTGGTGTAGTTGGGGCTGCCACGGTGACTTTGGAGCTATCACCGAGACGCGCTGTGAAATAAAAGGGCAGGGCGGGCGGTGATTTTTCGTTCGTTGATCTTCTTTCTCTCACTTTCCCCTAACCCGTTGGGCGGTTAATGTCTGAGGGGCATTAGCCATACGCCAAGTGGACGTGAAAAAGGAAGCCCGTACGGACCGGGTATTACTCAAAGGGCCAGCCATTAGTGCTGCCGTCGGTTTTACTCACTCGGTGCGAATCTATACTGGTCACGATCTGCGAACTTCGTTCATTCGGTACGGGCAATGTAGGGGAGGCGAAGGTGGTGTTGGTGTCGCCGACCACGGTAATCACGCGTGTAGCTGGTTGCTGGCACCCTCATTGTTCCACACCGGGAGGCAACTCATGCGATTGAGAGCTGCACATGCTGGTCGACTTTCAAACCTCTGTTGACACGTTGAATGGCTTGCCAACCTCTGTCAACACAGTTAAACAAACCCACTCAACTTCCAGCCCCTGGCAGGGTTTCTTTCGTGGTGTGCTGGGATTCACGGCTTCCTGGTACACTGGGTGGCCACCGCTTTTTCTTCTACAACCATTACAACAGGGCCGCATTCCCGCTGCGAATGTGAGAGGCCTATGCCTTCCGTCGTAGCAATGGCGTGGCCCGAGTGATTAGAATGGCTATGGTCGGATGGTTGGGCCGTTCTATGAGCGAACAATGACTTTTACTATACCCTCTTTGTTTTGTTTACGAACGACGCGCACAACGATCCAGTCTATCGAGAGAAGTATTATACCCCCCTCTGACCTGATGTTTGATGTTAGGGCTTAAATCAACGGGCAAGCGTATACGGCGCCAGGAACGAAGGATCGAAAGGCAAGACACCAGGAACATCGTCACTAGCAACACGATCGCGGGCAACAAGGTACGAAGAACTTGGTGAATGAAGCAAACGCTCACTTTGAAATGCCAAGCAAAATCATCAAATCCTGGGCGTGATGCTGGATGGAACGGAAGAAATTGGAAGGTAAGTATGAAAGGAAAGGATGGGGTGGATCAAACAAGTGCTCACTTTGACATACGGCAAACAATCCGATGAATCTGGGTGACACGGCACAGGAGACGAGAAACCTAAAGGCAAGTACGATGGGAATGGGAAGCATGGATCAAATGCTTACTTTTGACTTGAGGAACGAATCGATGTTGCCTAGGAAGGGTGACACGGCACAGGAGACAAGAAACCTAAAGACAAGTACGATGGGAATGGGAAGAATGGATCAAATGCTTACTTTTGACTTGAGGAACGAATCGATGTTACCTGGGAGGGGTGGCGAGGCAGGAGACAAACGATCAAATACTTCTTGCAAACAATACCTTCTATCTTGCCATGGCTTCGCGATTGAATCTGAAAGAAATCCACCGCAAATACCGCTTGATATATCCACGCTTACTCTTTCCCGAATAAACTGGAAACCGTTCCACTTTCTTGTCATATTAACTTGAGCCTGTCAAGTCATTGTTCGCTTGTGTAATCAAGATTCTTGGAGGCATTTGCCCATCGCCATCTCCCATTATGCATTGTCTTAAACAGTTTCCCTGATAGGCTAGAGAATGCACGACGCATACAAAGGGTCCTTTCAAGTCACTGCATAAGCTCAGGACTGGGACCGTTGCAGTATCTCGAGCGTCGATGAAATTAAGGATGAGCTTCATATGAAATAATGACACAAACACTCCTTTCATTCTCACTCGTGTACAGTAAGCGCCTCTTCTAGTGTCACTCTCGATCTTTATTGTATTCCACCCTCAGAAGACATTTAAATGAGGTGACTGCAGTGTAAGCTGACTCCCCATAATACGACTGAATTATTGTAGCCATCGTACACCTCCTTCTATTAATCGCGTTGACAATATCAATGGGTTTCGGGATCCAGTACGCAGATGCAGCTATCTTGGGTATCACTTAACCAGTTGTAAGTAGCGAATATTAGTAATATTTAACATAAAATAGGCTTTTATAGATAGGTGATTAACAAGCAGGTACTTATCTCTAGCTCAAGCAGTAGCTACGTGGCACATGTGCAAGCAATTTTAGATTCATTGGCTTCGTAATGTACCTAAAACGAATATGTACCGTCAATGTTCGTCTGCAATGTAATTCACCTTCATATCTGTATTACCTGTTCATGACCGCATTCACGCAAATTTCTAGGGTGCTTTCTTTTTCATTACACGAATACGTTTGGCTGACTCCACTCCATCACATAGTAACACATATCAATCTGTTGTATACGACTGATATATTGCTCTTCTTGCTTTCCTTGGATATTTGATGATCGAAGAATGCCATCTTGAAATCTCCTGGAGGATGGCTTGTCCACGCTTCTACAACGACAAGACCCGATCTTGTCAATTGTGTGAAAAAACTTTTGAGCAATCGGATTATCCATAAAAGTTATGGGTTAGCATTTTTACCTTGACAGCACCATAACTACTCACCTTTAGCAGCAAGAACATGCATTGCGCGTAAGCAATCCTGTTTGTCATCGGTAAATAGTTTGTTGGTAGATATTTCCTGATTTAGCATAGTTACCAATGTCCGTAATAATGATATACGGTGGAGCGGTACGGACATCCGAACAATTGCACGTCGCAGGCTGCTATGAACCGATACCGACTTTTTGGTTAGCACTATACCTCCACATCGTGTTTAAAAAATAGCACAACAATGATAATGTAATTGTGGATTGCTCGATGGAAAAGGAATTCATTCACTGCGTACACCACCAACTGCAACTCCCGATAGTAGCTTACGAGCCATAGTAACGGTGGATGCATGTTTGTTGGCAAAGATGATACCGGCGTGCTTTAAAGGTTGCAGTAGTTCATCAGCCATATTTTTTCGCTCCTCGGCTTTTCCAGATACAAGAGAGGTGCATATCAAAAAATCGAAGTTGGATCCTTGGGCTGAAGTGCCAGATACATTTATGGTTCCTGATATAGCTGAACAAGTTGGAAACAGATTGAAAGCCAAATCCTGTTCTTCCATAATTTTGTCTATAATTGTAAGATGTTAATATTCTTTTTTGAATTGCATAATTCGAATTACGGGGTACTACCATCCACTTCAGAGGAAGGAACAAAGAGGTACTTTCAATGCTCTTCGCTTATATCAATACCAGTATCAATAATTTCGATCAACAACATAAACTTTTTATTAGTAGCGAGAGCCTTAACATCATTCTGTCTATCAACTGAACGTCGAATGTTGATCTTTCCGCTGAATGTGTAAACTTGTTCGTATTCTCAATAAGTCTAATGACAAATCTATACGTCGAATTCATTAGTGATACAGATAGACACGTATACATAATTTTATGCCCTTGTATCAATCACTCGAACAGACATGGATCTCATGGTAATCCAATCGTTTTGTACTTTTTACCCGCCCTTGACTTCCAGGTTGGCATTCGGAATCATCCAATCTTTCGTAGAAACTGGACGTTACCATCCTTCCTGTTCTATAGGAAATCCAGTGTAATATCTAATGGGGGAAAGTTAGCCGGCTGTTATTGTTTTATCAGCGGGTTACGCACTTTTGTTTTGGTTACGTTTCAGTGCCGCGGGTTGTGTTTCCTCGAGTTTATCTTGTGCAATATGTATAATCACCATCGTGAAGAACTATAACCAACTGCAATTGGTTAATATATTCGCCGGTAGATGACATATAATGTAAAATAGAAAACAAAGTGGTTTGTCTGCACCAATTCTCTCTGGTATGCACTGATACAAAAGCAAAAGAAACGGTGAACGCGCGGTTGTCAAGTGAATTGTGTCACCAGGTTTTTTTTGTAGATATTCGTTTATTCAGAGCGCCCAAATAAGAGGGCACATTGGTGATACAATACTAACAACTATAAGCTAAGTTCGGATTCTATCCGCTTGACTTGGCCGATGACTTTGGCGACGACGCCATTTGGCCAAAAGGTGCTATTGTCGAAAAAGTAACGCCAGTGTGCTTGCCATATCGCGAGGAAGGTGCGTTCCATGACCATCTCGAAAGAGACGCCTTGAATGCCGGAGACTTGTAATTTGTTGGTGGGGTTGATCCAGAAGTGCGCATATGAAAGCAAAGAGGGTTGTTCCAGAAAACGTCCGGCCATCGTACGCCAAGTCGTTTGTTTTACCGGGCAATCCCACACAAAATGTCTATCCGTTTCCACTTCGCCACTGATTGGGCACCGACGGTCCAGAGCAAACTGAATATTGAGTCTTTGTAGTCTTGATCGCGTAGGGAGTTTGCGATGATAAGCCCGCCACAAAATAGTGTGGGCATGGTGAGGGAAGTTTGCACTCCAGAAAGCAGACAAAACTGATTTATGTGCTCGTGGGTACTCTTGTGGAAGTGTGATGAAAGGGGGACGGTTGCTGGATCGGAGAGTAGGCTTGAGTAGTAGATTTGAGCGGAAAATAAAGCAAGAACCTGGCGAGAACGGACTGCCGTGCATTTCAAAAAATGTTCATAGTGGAGTAATGATGGTGCATGTGCCTTCGGTCAGCCTTGCGAGAAACTTGGTTGTCAGGCGGTCCTTGGACGAGCGTAAACCTGGTTGCCGGTGCCAGAAGCATTCTAAAGCCGTATTGTAGTAAAGCGCATCTTTGGCTAAGATCGTATGCCAAGGTATGTATCTTCCAGAAGGGTCGGTGCGTGGCAGATCGGGACATATAACTCGGATTGGTAATTCGTAGATGATCCCCGGATCAAGATTCCCAAAGTTGGGTTGTAGGCCAAGTTTGTCTGCTGTGGCAAACAGGTTCTTGAACGAGGACATGCCTTGTGTCACCAGGTACCTGCATCAGCGCCAAAATACGCCGCAATGATTGGACCAGCTCGGTGACAAATTTTTCGACCGGGGTTGCTAGGCAACAAGCGGTTTTCCTTTCCAACAAAATGTTTTTCTTTGGGACGCACCGTTTCCTTTGCAACAAACCTCTTTCCATGCAACAGTAGCCGTTTGTTTGAACGCACAACCCATGGGGACGATACTGCCACAAATACTTTACTCTGATTGAGGCCGCACGTGCTCATCCGCACCATCAGCGCCATCTTGCCCCAATGCTTACGTATGTATTTTTCCGTGCGCCAGATGGCTTTCATTTTGTTGACCTGGTTGCTGACAGGAAGTTTATTTATCTTTAGAATACAAATGTCGAACAAGAACACCCTTTCCTGAGGTGGCTTGAAGTGCTGTCTGGCAGATGAATAAAATGCATGCACCATGGCCAAAAATGACCCAAATGACACTCTTCTTTTTCTGGACCATACGTGGACGCTTGTCGTATTGCGTAAAGGTAAAGCATTCGTCACGGAAAAAGAATTAACAAGAATTCTAGATAAAAAAAAGTTGCCCACCACCACCCTCCTGCTACCCCCACAGGAGCCAGTCGGTCATTGGCTCAGATTCGAACACGCGCCCCACTGGGTAGTAGTGCGGCGCGCTGCCATCTGAGCTATAACCGACCCTTTTCGCTAGGACTGGTTTTCAAAATTGATACCGTGCTGAAAATACGCGAAAAAATGGTTTTATGACCAAGATCGCTGCTCCATTAGCCAATCTGCGACTGGAATTAGCATAATGACGACTCTGAGAACGTTCCTGCAAAAGTTGGAGGTGGGTTATACACCAGAAAAATGAATAACAGGTGAGTGTAGTTTAGCAGTAAAAATAACTAATAAAAAAAGCTGGTTTATTTGAAAACTATGGCAATGGGCTGGTTTGGGAAGTGGAAGAAACGCGGGATTCATGGTGTACGAGACAAATGCGAAGCATCTGGAATGGACACGAAAAAAAAGGACACAATCAGCTACGATTTCAATACAATCAGGATGATAATGTGCGAGATCAACGAATGAACCTGACACTTGCTGAAAACGTTGAACGCCGGCGCAGAGAATACTACAGTGGTTGGAAAACGCGGGCTACATGGTATGGCTAGGAACGAGACCTTGGCTATGCTTTTTTGTATGAATGCGCTGTGTGTTATACAGTGCTGCCAGCGCGTTAGAGGCACAGGATATTTTGTACTTCATGGACATGGTGCATAGAATCGAGTCTGGTAGCCCATAGGTAAATCCCACGTCGACTGTGTCATCCAACCTCTTTCGAGCATTTAGTGGTGGTGTAGGCACCGCGTGTCATTCAGTAAAATCATCTGTGTACGCTCAGCATCGTATTGCTGAATTCTATTACATAGTCAAGAATACATTTCTTAGTATCGCTGGCGCTTATGCTATGTACTTGTAGCACTGTTAAGTGTCCCTTACACTCCAAACATCTAATGGGTATTCGCTTCGGTTATGAGATATATGTATATGCTTTACCTGTTTTTGCCTATGATACCCTATGAGCTGGTAGTGGATGTTTTATGAAATTGAGCATGCTAAATCAAGGCTCCGATGTAGTTATCAATAATGAAATTGCGCGTGTGAATCGTGGAGCACCATTAGATCGTTCATTTTGTTGCGCACGAACGTGAAAGAATTGATTTCGGTCTATGGATTGATAGTGTGGTTATGGTAGCGAGAAATATGCAAGAGCCTTTATGGATGACAAACAGGAAGACGGAAGTATGTACAGCATAAAGTTGGGTTTTATTGAATGACGTTTTTTAGTGAATGCTCTCTGATCTCAGATTTCCGCTCTCGTCTCTTCCGTTTAAAGGATTAGAAATGAAAAACCTGCACAGCAGCAAGGGAAAGGAGGGAGACAGAAGAAAAAGATAGAAGGTCGAAGAAAAAGCTGAATAAGAATCAATAGAGAACTTGTTAGTAAGAGATACAAAGTGAAGTCGGAAGGAAGCGGTACATTTCCGTTACAATTACTACAAGTTCTGAAAAAATCTTCCTTCTTTTAAGCATTTGCCTTTTTTTTTTGGGGGGGGGGGTGGAGGAAAGGGGAAGCAAGGTGCGACGTGGATTGCGGTGCCTCTGGGGTCAGAGGGTCGATCCATTCGATGAGTGCTTTGCCATGTTGATCCGGAGGTGTTGTTCTCTGGCTTCGCTTCGGATTGCAACGTTGGTCAAGCGCTTCAAGTAGTGTGCAGAGTCTTGGCCAGAAATTCTTCCCATACTGTAATCACGCATTGATTTGGAGCGAGGTGGTGATTCTGGTAAGCGGTTGAGAATGTGTGATATAGGGTAGTGGTGTATTGGATTTTGTAAATATTGATGCACGTATATCTCCCAGAAATCTATATAGAGCTTCATGTGCATTGACACGAGCGGCTACGTCGGTGAAGAAGGTTTCGAGAAGAGCTCCCAATGAAAGGCACTAAGTTTTGCACATTCAGGATAATCATTGAACACTAAGACTCATATCGAAGCTTTCACTTGACGGTATTTTCTTCACCGCAACCATACTTCAGCGAACACGGGACTCAAGATCGCTAAAAATCAGAAAATGCTATTTTGTAGTGTGTTCTGATGGTGGTCTCAAGTACGCAAATATCATGAGCGTGAGCATGTGCTTTTCTACGGTTTTTTGGACTATCGGCTCCGATAAAAGGTTCTCACGGATCTGATGGCAAATCTTAACTCAATCGTTGCCGAATGAAATAACAGCAAGGAAATGAGCCAGAAGAAAGTTCGCTGCCATGGTAACAGATTACCTTTTATAAAAAAGGCGTTCCTAACATTTTACCATTTAGCCTGTCGAAAACGCCAAAGGGGGTGTTTCTGGGAAAGCCAAGATGCACAAGCTTGCCAACGCTGCACACAACTAAAAATCGATTGCATTCCGTTCAACGAAGATCACAATGACGACAGCGATCTTTTACCCATGGAATTTAACGACAAGGAAGTGGAATATTGGCGGAACGAGATCACGGGCCTTGACGAAGAGATGCGACAACTCGAGATTGTGATAAAGACGACTTCCAGCAAAGTGGCATTATCTCAAAAGCAGTTGGAGTGGGACTTGACCATCGAAAATGGACTGTTGAAGCTGCATACCGATATCCAAAGTATTCAAGAGCTACTGTTGTACAGTCAAGCATTCATCAAACATATTGTGCCGCTGCAAGGGTTATTCAAAAAAGAAACCATTCGGTTCGAGAGCATGTCATTTCATATCATCACATCCACCTTTCGCTTATTACTTGCTTCTTGTGAACAGCACATAACGGTAAATCGCGCCATCCATCGCCCTCTGCATTTTTTCTCGCTGCAGCATGCGCATCACCAATCCATCATCAATCATCTCGTCCAGATATACGTTAACCGAAAAAACTCGAGACGCCTTTTTGTTCACATACCAACATTCCTCCAGCATTATCAAAGCCTCGATGATCCTCTCGAATGTCCGATTACACTGGCAATATGTGTCCATACCATCTGTACAACGCGCCACGCGGTAACGAACTCGGCTATCGAGCGGCGTGAAATGGCCGACTTTTTTTACGACAAGTGCACTGACATTTTGTTTGAAATGTTTGATGATCCTACCAAAAAACTCGAAACTCTCTTTACGATCAACCTTTTGCAGCATTATATCATATTTGTCCTCTTGCGTGTGACCGAAGCGCGACGGCTGGCGACCATCGCGTACACACTCTGCAAGGATTTGGAACCCAATCTTCGTCATGGGAAACACCCAGGATTGCCATGGTCACCGGAAGTCCTGCGCGTACTATTCCAGCGTCACAATTTTTATGCGGAAAGCACGCTCACCCTTCTAGATTTCATGATTGATGAAAACAAAAGCAAGTCCCTCGTTTCGATTGAATACCTGGATACCATTTCCGATGAAGATGATACGACTCGAGAATTTATCGACATGCATAATCATTTGCTGCAGTTGTGCAGCAGTCCGTACATGGCGGCATTGACAAGAGTAAGTGTAGTTAATATTTAAAAACGACGGATGGAATGACCGGTTTTTTTTTCTATAGTCATCGAAGGTAATGGCTGGGGACGATGACAAACAGTGGGATTACGAATGTCGGTTAGAGGCAATCTTGCGTCTGGATAGTGCTATTCGGGATTGGTGGAATGAGCTTCCGTCAAATTTACGCTTGTGTGATGAGCTATATCCGGAACATGCCGTGGAGATGATCGACAAGAACAACAGTGTGGCTAAAGCAGTGATATTTTGCTTTGTACATTCGATCCTCTTAAAAGTGTACATTTGTGTACTAAATCTTCCAGCAACAACATTACTATGCACCGATGAACAAAAAAAGCTTTTTGAAGATCATACAAAGTTTGGAGCCAATTCACGTTCATGTGAATTAGTGCTTCGAACAGTAACACGCATGTTCCGCATACAGGAAGATATGCGACCACGTAAGTTTTCTTATGCGCGGGTCAGCCTGATGAATTAGTTATTTACTTTATCCCAGTGACAATTGAGTTTGTAACGCGGGCGGTATACTCGTTGATCAGCGTTACGTTTTGTCCAAGCGTCCAGTTTCCGAACAACATTCAGCAAAAGTTTAGCGAGTGTTTCGATGCCATCCGATCCATATTCCCAGCCGACAACATTATCCCTCCATCCTTATCACCGCTCAATTCTTTCATCACCACACATGACCCCGGGGACGTGGGCATATACAAATGTTATCCTCTGCCCGGATGCGCGCTGGTCGCGGATATCCTAAGTGCATGTCAGACTTATTTGAACACGCATTTTGCTCAGGGACCTGGTGATACACTGTCCTATCTTTTGGGCACATTCACATACTCAGCACTGTACGGGAATTTCTGTTTTATGGAATAACTCCATTGTATATACAATTGAATAACAGTACTTTTATTAAAATGGCAAGTAATATTAGATATCTTCAATGACTACATTCGGAATCTGGTTCCTGAGCAGCTTTCGAGCCTTTAGACTCAATCCAGTCTTGCAAGCGATGTAAACGTGACGCAGGGTCCTACTGGCCATAATATTTTGGGCAGCGTCATCGGTAAATACCATTGTTTTCATTGTTAGCTGCGAAAGATGTGGTAGATCGCCAAGTAGTCGGGTAAATTCATTAACACAAGATTCCGTTCCTCCTTCAGTCGTGTTCTCCAAGGTGAGTTTTTCCAGACTTTGGATACGAGCTGCATCCATCACGACATTTACTGGACTTCCATGACAATTGAGTATTCTCAGATCATTCAGCAGACAACTTGACCCCATGGATGAATATTTTTTCAGTAGCCGTGATAACCCAGGGCCGTGCACATTGAACCGTTTTAACTGTAAGCAGGAGAGTCTGCTGGACTCCATCGCAACCTGTAATATATCCTCCGCCGATCCTTCCGCACATTTGTCCAGCTTTAAAGTGGTAAGGTTTGGGTATGCCCGTAACATCGCGGGAATATTGTTCTTGATTGCCGATCCATTGATACTGACTGTCAATGATTTCATGCTTTTCAGGATGCCGCGTGATAAAGGTAGCCAGCCTTCGTGCATATCACCATGTTCTGTGTACACGTGTATTTCTTCAAGCGTATCCCGACTTTTTTCCAGACGTGCTCGCAGTGGCTCTACAGTGCGGACTCCGGACAGGATCAACGCACGCAGTCCATCTTGTCCTGGTTTGACTTTTGATACCGCATTCTCAAATAAATCGTGCACCACTTCGAGGTCATACAGTATGTTGGGAGCAACGGCAAGTACCACCAATTTGGGGCAATGGCCGTCGATTGCTTCCAGTGTATCCGGTGAGCAATTCATCAATTTCAAGATCTGCAGATCCGGAGAGCAGCGGAACAGGTGCTGCAGGCTTGTGGCGGTCATGCTATTCTCGTAAACATGTATATCGATCTTGGTCAGCTTGGTGGTTTGCGTCCAGAACAGTTCATCCGTCCATCGCAAAACCGTGTAAGACACACATTCAATCGCCTTGAGATTGCGACATATGGAGAGAATGCATTCTAGCGATATGGTGGTATATCCAGTGCCGGAGATTGCAAAGCTGGACAGTGTCTCCGCTACATGAGGTAGTGCTCGGTAAACATTATCCATGAATCCGGTATCCGAACCACTTTGCACTAATCCATATTGTGAACAACTCCATATGAAGCAACTCGTACCTGCAATGCCTTACCAGAGTCATGCACTCGTAAGGATCGCAAATGAGGAAACTTGTCAGCTTCAATGAGACCCAAATACTTGTCATTCATCCTGGGGAACCGACCAAACAGGGTCAAATGTTCGTTATGTTGAGCCACCAACGGCAGGATGGATCCAGAAGGCGACGGAAGGATCTGACCAAGCACCAACTTCCTGTCAACCATCAGATGTCGCCATGGGTCCGGACACTCCAGGAGCTTGCTACGCCATGTATGACTGACCACCAAGGATTCGCACAAGGAGTCGATATTTAGATGGGTAACGATGGCGCAGAAAATGTCGTATGGGCTGTCGGCAAGGATGTCAAAGCGAATCTGCAGTCGTTCTTTCGCCCATTTTCTGTGTTGCTCAAGTAACGAGTAATGTGGATCGGTGGGTGAGACTTCGTGGATGCCTTTTTCCACCACTATCAAAGCCTGTTTTGCGTTTGCTCGGACTGACCACAATGCACTGGCATAAAGGTATCCCGAAGAGTTGTGTGGTTCGCAATGCATAAGGGCCTGTGCGTCTTGGAACGCGGATGTCAAGTTGATTTTTCGTGCCCAAGGCAACGCGTGAATGTCAAGCATGGCGGTACTTGTTGTCAAATCCCGGATAATATTGCACGATCGACCGATTGCCAAGTGGTACTTTTCCTTATTTGACACGGCTGCTGGCCGACCATCCAGTGAATTAGCATCATAGCTCCAACTTTTTCTACTGGGATGGCTCTTGGTTGGGAGTACCTTGATCGTTTTGTTGCTCCATTGCAAGCCCAACAGGGTCACGTACTGATGTCATTATAGTAAAAGGAAGGAAGAGTTGCTGTCGGTTCCGCCCGCCGGAATAAGCTTATTGAATTTCCGAATAGACAACTTTGTTGACGTTGAGAACTCCTAGCTTTAGACTCGTTCCCAAACTTTGGCTTTGCGAGAAGGAACATTGTACAGGTGTTACTTTGTCACCTGCTGATCAAAATAAAACCGATCTGCGGCAGCACTATTGGTCACCCGTTTGCTTTATTACTGTTTTCTCACTGGAACGTGCACAACACACGGAGTAAAGTCGCAAAATAAAGCACGACGAGAACGCTCAATGCATTGGTAAGCCGATGCCATATTAGGTCATTGTCCTACTTCAATCTGCTGGATGTGCCCCCGCAGAAGTGTGGAGCCTTCTGCCGAAAATCCATGGACTTGCTTCAATAGCAACCTTGAAAGATTTTTACACCGTGCAATATTCCGGGCATCCGGATCCGAAAGCTTCATTTGACCAAGTTTAAGTGTCGATAGTCCGGTTAGCTCCATGCAAAGCAATCGTGTGAATTCCGCCGTATCCTCTGCGGTTAGCAAGAAATCGGGGCCAAAGAGTTCCAGTACTTCCAGGCTCTTGATGCGTGCCACATCATGCATGGTAGTCCCCGTCAACCCTTGGCATTGGATGATACCCAGCTCCTGCAACGAACATTGGTTTGCACAGTGCTCTAACAGCTGCGAGAACATTCGATGGCGGATATCAAAATAGCATAGTCGGAGACAGGACAGTTTGACCAACTTGGTTATTGCATGGAAAATGGGCGCTGTTACTGATACTTGGGGATCCAGTGCTTTGTTTTGCAATACTAGTCTCTCCAGAGAAGGGCAATGTACCAGTACAGAGGGGAGCTGATCGCGTAAGAATGAATTAGAGCTTCGGTGGCAGTCGATATGCAAGTACGTCAATGCTGGCAGCACAAACGCAGAGAGCGGGTGCCAGTCCATGAAAGCGCCTTCAATCGGTGTAAGACAAATGCTGTTTATCGAATGGGTGCTTTGCTGAAGACGTGGAAAAAATGATTGCAATGACCGGACGCCATCAAGCACTAAATGCTCTAGTTTACCGGGAATGCTGTTTTTTGATAGTACTGTACGTCCAACTTCTTGGCTGAATCGATTGATCTTTCCTTGACTCATTGAAACTGTTATTAACTCAGGACAACAATCGGCAAGTACTGGAAGGATATCCTCATCATTAGGAATGCTCATGTGCAAGTGCTGGAGCTTGGGTGAATATCGGAAAAGTGGTTTGAGATTGCAGAGCGTTGAAATGCGTACTGTCTGATGTAGTTCGATACGATTCAGCAATGTTGTATGTGATAGATGAAGCGGTCGACAGGAACAGTCCGTTATTTCATTAACATCAAGGGAAATACTGGTCAGGTTCCGACAGATCGACAAAAGACGGCCCAATGAGATTGCTACTGTAAAATAGTTGTAAGTGTATTTCCATTGGATTTGCAAGTCGGCCAAGGTCGGTGCAACATAAGGTAACGCATCGTAGAGCTCATTTGCTAAATTCATATCATATCGGTTGGCTATACGTACAGGCAAAATTTAGTACCATTCATTAGATATGGCTGAATTCAGTACTAGTTTACCTGGCAGATGGAACGAAAGTGATCGAAGACTACTGAAACCGCCTGCTCCGAGCAGACTAATGCATTTCATTATCCCTCGTGATTCATCCCGAACAGTCAACTTCCTGACATGCTGCGACACTGATCGCAACAATACTCCTGTCTGAGCCTCCATCGAGTGCTGCATATCCATAACGTGCCAGAACAGAGGAGAATACAATAGTCGGATTCGCCAAGCGTTGCAAACGTTTGTGCATTGGGTTATGGTGTTCAGTGGGAGATATCTGATTATACAGCATAGGATTTCTAGTGGACTTTGCGAGATAAAATCGATCGGTGATTTTTTTTCCAAGTCCTCGGAAAGATCAGAGTATTGTCGTAATTGTGGGTCAATCGCCATTGACCTAGTACTGGACATTACTGAAACCCCATTTACTGTTTTCATGTTGGTCATTGGTTAATGTTGTAATCTTGAAGCAAAAGAAAAGGTAAGAAACTCTCCTGAAAACATCAGATGCCGTCCTTACCAATGGCTTTGATCCATGTGCATATTTGTTTGCATCCCTTACTCCTTTTACGGCCACCCCTAAAAAACTCCAGTGTCAGTCGTACTTTGGATCTACGGCTGTTTAGATATCTCGGGAACAGCTATCACCTGCTTTATTAAATGCTTAGTCTTGTGAACACTGCATGATGGCCTCAGCGTGGGAAGGTACGCACGGCTTAGTTATGTGGATAGTGCCATAATGAAAAGCATCCCCGTATATTTCAAGAATTGAACTTATTATCGGTCATAAAATCGTTGTTCTGGTAGGTATAGTGTACAATGATCGCTTTACATCCAACAGATCTGCACGTAAAGAGATTCAATATGTAGTACAAGCGAGATCAAAGCAACAACAGTATTTACGTAACAATTTCTCATATTGTGCAGCACTATGAACGTATACATTTGAAAGACTGCAGGTGACGACCAACGTAAGCAATGCGCCATTGCTCTGTACTGATGCGTATATCACCATACAATTTTTACATACCTCAGCATATCATGTTACATACGCTCTGATTATATATCATATTCGCCGTTTATATTATTAGTAATTCAACAACTGTACGTTCACCGACAATTATCTATTGGAATATTCTCCAGCTCTGTACATCACAGAGACTCTCACCAGGGCTTAGACATCAAGAAGGACCACTCATATTAGCTCAATCTCCGCCTTTCGCGACAAGGCAGGGCGGTCATGAGAAATCTCGGTGATAGGATGAATATGGCTATAATAGAAAATTACTTGTCTCACTCTGTCGCGATCACCAACAACATAATTTTTATGACAATGCCACTGATATATTGAGATTCCCCACTCTTCAAAATTCAAATCATCACATCGCCGCCTGTACATAAATACCATTAGCGAAAGAGCAACATGTAGCATTACCATGTGACTAGTTTCTATCCCACAAAGGTTCGTAGATATCAATCGCGTCTCGATATATCGTAAGTCGTGTAGTTCTGGTTATCGTAAATTTTTTCCCATAGCATATTCGACTTTAGATTCTACAGTCCATGTCGTCAGTTGGCATAGTCGGTATGCCAAAAAGAATAATCCTTTATGGCTTTCGCTTGTGATACCGTATTACTCATCTATGTCTTTCGAGCGATCTTCAGCCTGTCTGCTCGATGAAACGAAGTGTCTGCTGGTGACATCACCTGCTAATTTTATGCTGTTTTTATGACTTTGGGCCATTATTATGACTACGTCGTCAATTCTGAAATTCCCTACTATATAAATAATCGAGCTTTAGTTCATTTTCAACCTCATCTAAAGCTTTTCTCACATCATGCGTTTCTCGGTTACTCTTCTGGCTCTTCTGGCTCTTGCTTTTTTTCCGCCTGTCTCCATCGCTGACACTCGTTTTGGCGCTTGCACCGAAAGTGATCTGTTAGCTGGATGCAAAAATATTGCGCCTACACCTCCGACGTGGGCATTACCCCTGTGCAACTGCTAAAATACTGTACAGACAGTTCCTGGTGCCGGTGTAGTTAATAATATTAGCACTAGGGTAATTCTATATAGCATCTCTTCGCATTTTATTTTTTCCATCCATAAAAAGATATGTATTGCACTGTATCAGTTATGCTTCTGATATTTTGTAAGTCGTATCTTTGCACAAGACAATTTTAGGATTAAAGTTAGAGATGCCGCCGATTTTTTCTTGCCATCCAAAAAAGCATGCGTATGGATAAAAAAATTAAAACGAGAGGAATTACAAAAGGCCAAACGCTGTTATTGTATAGAAAGATAAATGATATTAGGAAGAATGATTTAAAGTGGCACTAACCAACTACATATGTAACTCTGGACAGAAGATACGTTATACATCTGTAGTGTATTGGTACGGTAATTAACAGTGGCGGGCACTCTTTCAGGTTGCTAAATAAGCCAGCCAAATACTCTAAACTTATGCTACTTTCTCCAGCAGACGTAAGCGTACAGTCGTCCATTGGATTTATACCAATGGTTGTTCCCAAAACATTTGTGTAAAACTCGAGCTTTCGCGAAAAAGGGAGAAGTACATTACTGATATGGGCAGGTATAGGGTAACCATGATAGTCTATGATATCACGCTTGCTTATTTATTGCTCCCTTGATAAGCTGGGATAGCTTTCCGTGACGATGAAATTCAGGCATCGATACCCAGAAATTGCTCTGAATTACGGCATTCCCGCAAGTAAAACTTCATAGACGATGAATATATATATATATATATATGCATATATTATAATCTACTGAAAACTTCAGTTATATCAAATGAAAAGGTTTTAACGTACACGGAAAAGCATGTGGTGGGGAGACGACTGATGAAACAAAGAAAACTGAATCGAATTGTTCTTTGTGGAAATTTACTAAATGAAACACTATATTGGGTCCCTGATAGCGCAGCTCTGTTTCGTTGATACGTTGTAGCACACTTTCATAGCTCTGTCGATCGAACTATATTGTTGGGCAACGTCATTAATGCTCGCTACACTCACCTAACTAATTTTTATAAACCCGGTAAGAGCATTGTCATTGGACAAATACGATTGTGGACATTTCTACGATCTGCGAGTTAGTGCCTACGACGAAAGTAAAAGCAGTTTGTAACGCGTGCCAAGCTGTATCCAAGTAAATAATCGCAAATGTGAGTGAGTATATCGAACCAACCATACCGACAAATATAGAATAATGCGGGTCATGTAATGAGTAGCCTAGTATCCAGTTCTCTTTGTTTTGTGAAGATAATAATTAAATTCGATATAAAACATAAGATTGTCCTAATTGGCAACGGCAATAAATAATGTCTACATAACAATGAAGCCACTTTTGATGTTTGGTGAACTCAAACATGATGATCCTGGGAAGATATTGATTGGCACGTAAAGCAATTTATATGAGCCCCTGTTTTATTTATACTATCTATCTGATTCTTGTTGATCTGACAGAGATACATTGCAGAGTTGAGGCCTAGCGGCATCGTATTAAAGTATATTACACACTGCACTGGTCAGTCGCGCATATGAGATCTGCGGATATTTTAAATCTGAGCGTACTATGCTGATTTGGTCGTCTATCAGTCCTACACTGGATGTGCTTGTTGGAGATGTTAGGGGAGTTTAGTAAATATGTATAAGATCATAAACATATAAGGAAAAGATAATTGAATGGTAGAAGATTTTCTCATGTTAATTTAAAAGAAATTTTGCCAGAGTCAATTAGTATCTCTTGAAAACATATGTAGATGTTTCATTATCTACGTAGCAATAATCAAATAACAAACTCAGATTTTTTACGGAAGCCCAGCAAACGCTCTATTATTTAAATACTATGATTATTAGACCGCTTCGAGTTAAAGATACTTCCCTTTTACCTTTGTCATTATGGCTCCATCAGTCTCGTCGTCTTCCAGTGCCTCACGGACTCTGCGAGGCAGCAGCTCATCAGATACGTTCGAAAAATTGCAGTTCGAACCTAACGGCACCAAAGATGCTACAACAGATCACCAGCAAATCCGTAACGTAGAAAGCTACAATGACAACAACAAAAAGAGCAAGGAATCAAAATGCACGGTCCCAATGCACAAGTTGTTTCGATTTGCTACAAGTCGGGACAAAGCTTTGATTGCCATTGCCGGGATATCATCCGCTATCGTTGGCGTGCTCCAGCCATTGTCCATTGTATTCTTTGGTCTGCTCGTCAACAGAGTCATGGATGCTTTCAGAGAAGGCAAAAGTGCTTCCGAGGCCACACAACCAATTATTGTCATCTTTGTTATTCTTGGTACCACCATTCTCATTTTCGCCTACCTTTCTAATTCTTTATGGATTCTGACTGGCGAAAATCAGACTCGACGGATACGCCAACTCTATATACATTCAATCCTGCGTCAAGATATGGGATGGTTCGACCAATCTGGAGATGGATCATTGACGACACGCCTTGCGGCTGATTCACAGTATATTCAAGATGGTATCTCTGAAAAGTTCGGTGCCATGATCCGCGGAATTTCAGCATTTCTCCTTGGATTTATAATGTCCTTCAGATTTGGATGGAATCTGGCAGTTATCGTTTTGGCTACTCTTCCGGTTCTTGGTGGTGTCAGTGGTGCCATGGGCTATTTTATTACGAAGAGTACCCTCAAAGTCCAGGATGCATACGCTGATGCAGGCACCATGGCCGAGCAAGTTTTCGTCGGCATCCGTACCGTCTATGCGTTTACTTTGCAAAACCGATTTTCCAAAATTTACGAAGAAAAACTTGTCAAGGCACGTCAAGCAGGTGTCCAGCGTGGATATATCATGGGCATTGGTATCGGCGGCTTTTTGTTTGTGCTATTCAGTATATATGCTATTGCCTTCTGGTATAGCGGTGTACTTGTCAGCCATGAGACCCTTAAGACGTGGGAGGTTATGGTAGCCTTCTTTTGTATGCTTTTTGGTAAGCCGATGTTGATTTCTCTTAGATTGATCTTGTTTCCACTCTGACTGTATTTTTAGGTGCTATGTCCTTACTAGAGCTTCCCAATCATGTTTCAGCCATCTCAACAGCATGTGGCGCTGCTCACAAAATCTTTGAAACGATTGACCGCGTGCCTGTAATTGATCCTGATTCCAACTATGGTGTAGCACCAAGCAAAGTCATTGGTGATATCGAGTTCCGCAATGTCAAATTCTCCTACCCAACCCGACCTGATATTCCGATTCTAAAGAATCTAAGTCTCAATATCCGGTCCGGTATGACTGTCGCCTTTGTTGGATCATCTGGGTCTGGAAAATCTACGACCATTCAACTTTTGCAGCGATTCTACGATCCCGCATCTGGTCAAGTTTTATTGGACGGTCATGATCTCAAGGATATCAACCTTCGATGGCTACGTGAGAAGATCGGTATTGTGTCTCAAGAACCTGTGCTTTTCAACATGACGATTCGTCAAAATATGATGCTTGGTGTCAACCATCAAGTTTCCCAGGAAGATATTATCGACGCTTGCAAAAAGGCATGCTGTCATGATTTTATTTCCAAGCTACCCAAAGGTTACGATACTCTTGTTGGTGAACACGGCGGTATGATGTCCGGCGGTCAAAGGCAGCGTGTTGCTATCGCTCGTGCTATTCTCAAAAACCCTGCTATTCTTTTGCTTGATGAGGTAAGTCACATTTTTGCAGGCATATATATATATTGCTATGGTAATAACAATCGCTTTTTGGTAGGCTACTTCGGCTTTGGATACTCAGTCTGAAAGGCTCGTACAACGTGCTCTGGATGCTGCCTCTGCTGATCGTACCACAATTGTTATTGCCCATCGTCTTTCTACCATCCGCAATGCCGATCTCATTGTTGTTATGCAGCAAGGTGACCTTATTGAAAAGGGTACGCATAACGAGCTGCTTGCTCGCAACGGCGTATATGCAGAACTTGTACGAAAGCAACAGATTGCCACGAAACAAGGCGATGGAAATGAAGGCAAGCAATGCGATGCTGAAGAGCTTTTACGCAAAGAAAACGAAGAATTGAAACGACAAATTCTGACGGCAACTCATACCGAGGACAATGCCTTTGACGAAAAAGAAACTGGTGGCTCTCAACTGACTCGAATGAACACCACAAAATCCATCGATGCTTACGAACTGAAGCGACAAAAGGACAAGGCCGAGCTGAAGATGCGCAAGAAGCAAAGTGCTCCAATTGGCAAGATCCTGAATCAAATGCGAAGCGAATGGCCACTCCTTTTCGTTGGCAGTTTAGGCGCTACTATTGCCGGTGCTGTTTTCCCTGCCTTTTCCTATGCCATTGCAAAAGCCATTTGTGCATTGATGCAGCCCCCAGATCAAATCGCTCCTGGTCCTTTCGAGGGAACCAATCTATATGCTTTTCTGTTCTTCATATTTGCTATTTTAGCCTTGGTTGGTTATGGCTTGCAGATGGGATCGTTTGAAATTGCTGGTGAACTCTATACTGAGCGCTTGCGTTCCATGATTTTCCGCGCATACTTGAAACAAGAAATTGGCTATTACGACGATGGAGATCACAGTGTCGGCGCTTTGACTTCGAAGCTTGCCATTGATTCCAAGAACGTGAACGAGTTGGTAACTAAGGTTCCTGGTGACGTTTTTCAGATTATTTCCACTACAATTACTGGTAAATATCACAATTACGTTTGACTACAACGATCGTTTTTGAACTTTTTTCTTTCAAAACGCGAATAGGTCTGAGCATTGCCTTTTGCCACGACTGGGCCATGGCACTTATTGTACTGGCCATGTCACCGCTTGTTATGGGTGCAAGTTTTTACGAATCTAAAGTTGAACGTGGATTTGAAAACAAGACAGCCAAGGCTCACGAGCAAAGTGGTGAAATTGCTAACGAAGCGATCAAGGCAATCCGTACAGTCTCTGCTCTTGGGAAGCAGCATTATTTCGAAAACAAGTTCGCCGAAGCCTTGGAACGACCCCATCGACTGGCCGTTCGCAAAGCATTCTTATCTTCCATTGGCTATGCTCTTGGTCAAGGCGTTATTCTCTATGTCGGTGCTGTCGCTTTTCACACTGGTATGAATTTTATTGAGACAAGAGGGCTCAAGGTAGATGAATTCTTCATCTGCCTGTTGAGTGTTATGATTACTGTTCAAAGCATTGGCAAAGCCAGTGTATTTGCCTCGACCTATGCCAAGGCGAAAAACTCTGCCCTTGCCACATTTGAGGTTTTGGAGCGACAATCGGAGATCGACCCTGACTTGGAAGGCATTGAACCTGCTACAACGACCATTTCTGGAAATGTTTCATTCGAGAACGTTACTTTTCGGTATGGTGTATGACTTTTACTGTATTTTTTATGTATGCTAAACGATTTGCTGTTGTTGTCTTTTTCGCATGTCATAGTTATCCTGCTCGTACGGGTTAGTATTGTATTTTTTTTTTTTTTGCAACGTTGCCCGCGATGAACTATTATTAATGTTACTTCTAAGCAGATGTACCTATTTTTGACGGTGAATTTAATTTACGCGGAAAATCCGGTCAGACCATTGCGCTAGTTGGCCCAAGTGGCTGTGGAAAGTCTACCACCATCGGCATGCTTCAACGTTGGTACAATCCTATTGAAGGAACTGTACGACTCGACCAATACAATGTCAAGAACTTTTCACTTGGAAATCTCCGCTCACATATGGCATTAGTTGGTCAGGAACCCATACTTTTTGATATGAGCATTGGCGAGAACATTCGATTTGGTATCGGTGAGGATCAAGTAGTGACCCAGGATCAAATTGAAGAGGCAGCGCGCGCAGCAAACATTCACAAATTTATCTCAGAATTACCGGATGGATACGATACCCGCGTCGGTGATAAGGGATCGCAGCTATCAGGCGGTCAAAAGCAACGTATTGCCATTGCTCGTGCACTGATTCGAAAGCCCAAGGTTTTGCTTCTTGATGAGGCGACATCCGCGCTAGACAGTGAATCAGAAAAAATGGTTCAGGAAGCTATCGACAATGTTATCAGTGAAGGTGGACGCACTACAATCACGATCGCTCATCGATTATCTACTATTCAGGTATTAGGATCATACAAAGTTTTCTGCTATTCAGGTTGCTCAGTTGTTACAAATATATTATACATCGATAATAGAATGCTGACCTGATCTGCGTTATTAAAAACGGACGCGTAGTCGAACAAGGCACTCACTGGGAACTGCTCAAACTGAATGCCGAATACGCATCCCTTGTCCGGGAACAATCTCTCAACCCCAATTAGTAGATTTTTTACAACACACACGTCTGTAGTTCTTATTCCTTAATCCATCCCGTACATAACTACAGTCCCAGCCAAAAAAGCAATCGCTGCCTATATTAAGTGATAGAAATAAATAGTGTACTTTTTTTCTTCAATCTTGACACCTAATCTATGCTCTTGTCTCGAACAATGACCGAACCATCGATTAAATCTCCTCTATATATTGGTGCTATTTGTATGATGCTAGAAGTTGATTCATGAGTACAGCGATAGAAGAGGTTGCTTATGCAGATGAGATATCTTTTTGCCTTTGAACGTTATAGCGTATAGTAGCGAGAGAAAATTGATTAGACTTTTTCACAGAGAAGTTCAAACTGTGATTATGCTAGAGGTGATACCAAAACAACTACATAATTTATGTTCCATGAAGCCACGAGAAATTCAAGCGCGTCTATTTGCTTTAATTACAGACACTTTAATGATTACGGCACTGAAACAAATTCAGTTTCAAATGTCATCATCAGTGCCATCATTGTCTTCATGTCTAATACGAATAAGGTCAAGCTTATTCCGATCTGTTTACAGTGACCGCTTCATATAATGATATTTTATATAACGATGCTTCGATATTACTTTCGATGCACCAAAACGGTAACCACTGCCAAATCCCATTTTAAGTACCTATTTTTGATATAACGATAAAGTTTTGGCTGCACCATAGTATCGTTATATAAAGCGGTCACTGTATTCGACAGCAAGTGTGGAAGTACACGGCAGAAAAAATAAAAGCTAGCAAGAATGACTCCACCCATTGGCCAAGGGGTCATGGTGCTCATTGTTATATAATGATGCCTGCTTTGATATATCTTTGCCTTCTTTAAGTAGATATATTTACCTTTAGGAAAAACGTAAACATGGGACCATCAATTATTTTGTACTCGCGTTCTACAGCAATACAAAATCAAGTGAGCTAGACAGCGTAAAGAGGCGACTAAAGAGGTACCAGAATTGGCGCACACTTGCGCAAGTTTTTAACACGAAAGGTTGTGATGCACGATATCAACTTGAACCATACTTACCTCATTATCATGGATGCATCAAAAACAAGTGAACAAACTTGTATAATCCTTGGTACGTAGTAAAACCATTGTTGGTGCATTACCATTATTGCAGTTTGAATGAACACAAGAAGATGGTACCACAAAGAATCAAACATAATCTATATGAAGTATACAAAAACTCATCATTCATCATTTCTCATCGTTATGTCATCCTGGTCTGAATCCTCTCATCCGTCTAACTCACCTTCATCTACCTATATGATGGATAATGCGATACCTGATATTGTGGATGCAGTTTCAGAAGCTACTGATACGGAATCCAAGTCTGACAGCCCAATGCCTGAATTTCCAATTACGGAACACGAGACTTTCAACGTGATACCCGAGACCGTGAACAGCACATCTGAGCCTGCCAACATAACGCTCGAGCCTATGAACCTTTTATTCGAGTTTACCAACACGGTACGCGAATCTACTAACACCGCATCAGACTTTATGAGTGCGGATTCTGAATCTACCGATACGGGTTACGAACTTTCTGATACCGACACTGAGCCTACCAACACGGATCCTGAATCCGCTGATACTTCATCTGAAGCTACCAATACAGATTCTGAATCGATCGGTACGGCGTCTGAGCCTACTGATTTGGGTTCGGAAACTACCAGTACAGACTCTGGATCGGCCAACTCGAATTCTGGATCGACTAATGCATCATCTATGTGCATGAGAAGGTTATCCGTGCTTTTCCCAACCGTTACTGCCGATTGTGAGCGCGAGCCACTTTCCGAAATAGAAAGGTCTCAAGAACTTGGCAATACCGATGATGTTCCTTCGTCAAACTCGTCTCCCTCAATGTCTTTGGCATCACCTTCTGATATCGTAGATATCTATGAAGAAATTATGAGAGATCACACTGATGAATCTGAATTTCTAACTGATTTGAATAATTTGCCGTCCGTGGAGAGCTTATTCCGAAAGAAAATTGTTGGCACTGGAGCGGCCATTCCTGCGGCTTACACCGAGAATTTGGTCAATCCAATCTTTACGTCTGACCACCGCAGCAGAAACTGGCAACCTGTTGTTAGGCCGACTGAAGAAAGTACGTGTATACCCAAATTAACGCTTCAGCGTGATATGGCAAGAGGTATACTTACTAGTGTTTTGTAGACGTCGTCGATTACAATAGAAATAGGCAGCAGGGAAGGTTCAGTACCGATCCAGCGCCTCCTACCCTTCCTATCGAAAATTCGATGCGTGTACTTCCTATTTCCGATGGGAACAACAGAGAGCAAGCTATCGCTGTTGAACCGCCTGTTGAGAGTAAGTGCAAACACAATTTAGCATTGCAAAGTGATATAAAGCGAATAATACTTATGAGTATTTATAGGCACTGGCGATTATAATAGAGATAGATATCAGAGAAACGTTAATGATGATGCTCCGGAAGCTCCTATTTATCGTGAACACTCGGCGTATCCATCCTCTAGCACTTACCATCACAGTCGGCAGCAACCCTGCGGTGTTGGACCGAATGTAGATAGTAAGTATATACTCGTAACGTACTAGGGCGGCATATGAAGAAGTGTGCTTATAAATATTTAGTAGATCTTGGTCTTTATAACAGAAATAGGCAGCAAGGAAATTTCAATACCAGTGCACTACCATTTCCTCTTTATGGCCCCAATGCGGTGTATCCAAGAAGCTCGACCTCTGATCCCAGCAGCAGCGCCCAGGACACCATTGCTGGACCATTTTTCGGTGGTAGTAAGCATACAAACGATCTAATATACTATGCTACATACAGGGGAGTGTATTTAAAAGCGATTTATAGACACTGGTAACTATAATAGAAAAAGATATCAAGGTAATTTCTCAGGCAGTGGTAACAAGAAAAGAAAATATTATAATCCGAAGGAGAGGTAAGCAACAAGCACAAACTATATCAGGAAAACATTAGCTCAAGTCGTATCAACAGATTTTAGCATCTGTATCACCGGTTCATCATTCATACCAGGGGCTTTTGCTCGAAATCATCGTAAACTTGAGCTTCATTTGCAATCACATAGAGTAAACTAATGCAATAATTCATTAGTAGAACTATGTTTAGTTGGTTTAGAGCATCCCCAACGGTTTGCGCTATTCTATTTTCTATTTGGTACACCGCTATCATAGCAGGACCATAGAAAGCACCGGTTTTCCAACGGTTCGCGCTATAATAAAAATCACTGTGCTACGTTGATAGATGGACTTTCTATTTTATCTTTCCCGCTCATCTGTTCCCTCAACATGCTTGACGAAGAAAAACTCATGAAGATGTTCAGAGAAGATGCTGAGCTACAGCGCATTCACCTGCGCAATGTTTGATGCATCATTCAGGAGATACGCGACAATGATGACATTCCAAGACGCCAAGGCGGCTCTGTTCCTGGCCATCGGGTCACAGATCGTGAACGTGTCCTTGGTCATCATCGACTAATGAAGGACTACTTTCTCGATCCTCCAGTGTATCCTTCTGAGAGTTTTCGTCGCCATTTCCGGATGAACAGGGCTCTTTTTGTCTCAATCGTCACGGACTTAGAGAAAGAAGAACGACCCGGTGGAAACAACTACTTCAAACAGAAGTACGATGCAACCCGCAAGCCAGGTCTTTCACCATATCAGAAAGTCACAGCAGCGATCCGACAGCTTGCGTATGGTCTTACAGCAGACGCCGTCGACGAGTATCTCCGTCTTGGCGAGTCCACCGCCATGGAATGCTTAAAGAAGTTCTGTGATGCCATTATTCGTATCTATGGCAACGAATACCTCCGTCACCCGAACGAAGCGGATCTGGAGAGAATTCTGGAGCAGAACAAGGCACGAGGCTTTCCGGGGATGCTTGGCTCCTTGGATTGTATGCACTGGAGTTGGAAGAACTGTCCTTTGGCTTGGAAAGGCCAGTACCAAGGCAAGGAAAAAGGGGCAACCGTAATCCTCGAGGCCGTCGCCAACTACGATACTTACATCTGGCACGCGTACTTTGGTCTTTCTGGCTCCCTGAACGACATCAACGTCCTGCAACGCTCGCCATTGTTCAGTGATATGGCTTCCGACCTCTTGCCACCAGTTAATTACACTGTAAATGGCAAGGAATATAACCAGGGATACTACTTGGCTGATGGTATCTACCCGCCATGGGGTGCGTTCATCGATACGATTCCACATCCATTTGGTGAAAAGAAGAAGGTAATAATAGTCATCCCAAATAACACAAACATTCTAATACAATATGTAGATCTTTGCGAAAATGCAAGAAGCAGCACGCAAGGATGTTGAATGTGCTTTTGGTGTACTACAGGCAAGATTCGCAGTTGTCCGACATCCAGCAAAGCTATGGAAGCTGTCGACACTGAAGAAGGTCATGACTACGTGCATCATCTTGCATAATATGATCATTGTGCATGAGCGCACACTTCAAGAAGACGAGAGGGAGGATATCGATGGTTTAGAATGCGAAGGACCAGAACCTCCGTTGGTAGTACACAAGGAAGTCAACACGATCAGCGAGTTCTTGGAGCGCTATGACGAAATCAAGGATGCTTCACTCCATCATAGGCTCAAGAATGATCTTATCGAACACGTTTATCGTCACGTCAAGCAAAGTACTTTGTGAGTATTTTTATAAAAAAAAGTTTATTCGTCAGAAGTTTCTATAGCTCTTCTTGTGGCGGCATCTGCGAGCGAAGCGCGCTCAGAAGCAAGGATCTGTGCCCTCTTCGTCATGACGTACTCGCGGGCATCCTCATCGAGGTCGGCCAAACGTAGCTGCATATAGCCGCGGTCGACGAGCTCGCGCTCCAAGCGGTTTCTTTCGCGCATGAGCCGGACCTGCTCTTGCTCCAGCTCCAGGAGCTCGTCCAGCTTGCGCTTCCGCGCTTGCTCTTCAGTGGCCTGAGCCTTGGCTTTCTTGCGGCCTTCCGGGCGAGGAGTGTCGGCGGCAGTGTCGCTGTCACCATCGGTGTCATCCGTCTTGTTGATGTACCGCACAAGGAACTTCTGTTGGTCAAACAGAAGGGCGTAGCAGTGCTCATATTTGAACACACTGCCCGTGTCCTTCTGATACTTCTCCTTGGCGTCCTTGAACTAAGCAATTATTTCATAATGCTAGTAAGTACAGACATCTTTGGTATCAGATTCTAACCCTTTTTTACCTGGTCGTCCTCGCTTGCCACTCTCGTTCCGTCTCTGGATCTGCGCAAGGCAGCCGCAGAAACGGGACACCTCTCGATGGATGGTTCCCCATCTGCTCGACAAGGAACGGTTGCCATCGCGGCGGGAAGCGTCGCCACCTCTCTCGAGGAATTCGGCGTAAACTTTGCCCCAGAAGGCGGAGGAGTCTTGGTCAGTGCCGTCGATGGCATCGTTGGATGCTGCGACCCAGGACTTGCAAAGGAGCTCGTCCTCACCTAGAGTCCAGTTGAATCCACGAGTGGATCTTCTGGTAGGCATGGGTACGGTAGTGGTAGCGTTGGTAGCGTTGGTAGCAGTGGTGTTAGGAGCGGTGGACATTTTGATGAATAAAGATGAAGAAAGAACTTTATTACGGCCAAGAAAAAATGAATTATATACTCATTGCTATTACCACTGATAACGATACTGTCACTGATACCAATAAGAAAAAATGTCACAGATACTGATAAAGAAAAGGGGAGTATACTACTGCTGATAAGAGCGTTTTGCGGGTATCAAGGTTGGTCTGAGTGTGATTCTAAAATTTGGAACGCTCTCTGGCTTGACGCTATATTTGCTGCGAGCGGCCTCAAAAATCCCAAATTTAAGATTAGGATATAGGATAGAGCACACCGTTGGAAAACGATATTCTATTTCGGAGCGCTAAATTTAGGATTTGGCGCAACCGTTGGGGATGCTCTTACACTGCAAATAATTTTGGTGAATTTTGGTGAATTTTGGTGAATTTTGGTGAATTTTGGTGAATAATTTTTTTTAAAGTGGTTAAACATAGCTTTTTAACCGCTCGAGTTACCAAAAATGGTAGTACAAGTGGTTAAAAAGCTTATGTTTAACCACTGTAACCACTTCTAACCATCAAAATTTTTTGCAGTGTTATATATAGAACTATGACGTTTAACGAGTATCACTGGGCAAATGCGGATAAATATACAGTTGTGTGCTTTGAGTTATTAAAATAATATGTTGTAGTTATAGAGCGTAAGCAGCCCTGTGCATCAAGTACGTATTTCACCGTTGTTTTATGAAAGAAAACAAAACTTTTGAAAGAGCTAAAGCCATGATAGATCAAAGAAATAAAACCCCTTCCTCCAATATGTAGTAAAATAGCCAGGACAATGAGTGGAAACAGTATTTAACGCGCCACGTAATGAATTTATATACATCCGAAGCGAACTTATTTGGGTCTTTCAATGCCTACGATCTGATAATATGTTTCCTATGCATATACAGATTTTATCAGATATTGTGATTTGATCCTACCTTCTCACTGTCTGGAACCACAAAAGGTACATGGGTTGAATAACGGCAGGCTTATTTTGTGAGAATGTTCAATACATGTGTATGCCGCCATGCTTTCAGATCAATCAATGCAACGCTATTCCTAAAATTTGGCGTAATCACGTACAGAAAAGTATAATAATAAGGTACTATTAAGCGATTCATTGACGTAATATAAGATATTGAAGGATAATGGAGTAGATAAAAAGCATTAATACCCTTGAAAGCTCTCCTTATAGGGTTCACACCCAAGATCGCAGAATATCTATCACTCACACTGCAGCTGTCTTTCGGCTCCAACTTGCGTATCAACGACTTGTTAAATTTTCATCGCCATCCATCTTGATTATGCCCTTTTTGTACATATTCGCGGCAAATATGTAATGTACCAGATGGTAAACAAGGTACCTTCCCATGATCCAGAGCCAACGTAGGATCATCTGTTCTTCCATCTATATTTTGAGCGAGGAAGTTTACTTGACAGTGAGCTTATCTAACCTAACGTGCGAGTGGTCGTATTAGTGCACCAGTAAGAAAATGTAGAACTACTTTACCTCTTTCCACATGGCCGTGGCAAAAAAAGGCAAATTTCAAGCAGTTCAAAGGAAGCTTCCGAATCAATTGTTCCTTGGAAGCACCTGCGATGAGGTACACCCAAAGCTGTTTGAAGCGGCGACAGATGGTCATGCCGACGGAAATCTGTGCAAGGATGCACAGACATCCCGTTTCGGACATGACCATAATTGACAGAGCTGAAGCACCCGTTCATAAACACTTCTCCACCAGGTTATTCATTGCTGATCATACGCAATCAACGAATGGGCGGCATTTCAAAGTGGGATCTCAATATTTACTGCGCCTTCGTGTCCGAGGTTTTGTCAACTTCAACTCTTTCATTAATTAATGAAGGTAAGTCAAGTCCACGCAGTTTAGTCTAAAAAGATCCCCGTTTCCATGTCAAAGAATCTGTCTGATCACCACATTGCTCTTTTTAGGTCCTCACAATTCAAATTTTGGCCTTCTTGGTGAGTCAATCGCATATTGTTTAAGCGTGTGCCGTGTCAACATGCTTAGGAATGTTCTTTATACTGACGCTTCCTATATTCCCGTTTCTTTTTTCAAGGCACCGTAATCCAAACGTTGGTTACATTGGTAAGTCATGCTTTATTTCAAACAAATGTTCGTTATACTCATTCTTCCTACATTCCCGGGTTAGTTTTGTTCCCACTCCTCCATATGCTATGGTGGAGGCACCATAGAGTATGGTGGAGTGTGCCGCCTTGTGTGGCAGAGATACCGTAGAGTGCGGTATGGGCACCGTAGAGTACGGTGGAGTTTGTCGCCTAGAGCGGCAGAGTATTACCGTGCATACGGTACAGGTTGTCGCCTTGAGCGGCAGAGTACACCGTGCATACGGTACAGTCACCCGCAAGGGTGGAGTTTTTTTATAGGTACGGTCCGGGGAGATACGATCTTCTCCATGGAGCCAATAAGGTAAAAACAATCACCAGTTTTCTTCTGATATAACTAACTCTTCTTCTTTATGGGCGAGGCTCGATCAGCGGACACGTCCGCTGGTGCAGCCCGCCTCACAAACACGTATGAGCCGCCGGTGTGGAAAGTTCTGCAATCGGTGGCCTCAGCCATAAGCCATATGCCTTCGTTTAGTGTTGGCGTAAGGATAGGTCAAGCGTGTGAGATAAAATAACTTGACGCCATTTGTGCGTTTAAGTAACATATTTAAACCTTTTCTTTCTTCGTTCTCCTTTAGCTTAGTTTCGCGTAATAAAAGTGCCCTTTGTAATTACTAGAGAATTTAAAAGCGTGAGAGCTTGGACATACATATATATGTTTGCAAGACCATGCTTTGGTTGAACGTTGTTCGTTTAATACTTTCGCGCTTTCGTCCACAAAAACCTTTGACATGCCTCTTCAAACGTTGTGAACAAGATCTATTTATGTATTTATTTCATAGAGATCCACCACCAACTCGTAGGTAACATTAGCAAAACAGGTGAAGCATATATAGCTCTCGTAACCGAAGCAAATATCTATTATGTACTTGGCGTGTAAGATAAACTGAACAGTGCTGCCAGTAGATAGCATGAGGGCCGGCGGTACTGTTCTTGACTATGTAACAGGATTAAATAATACGATACAGAGCATGCATTGGCGACTTTACTGAATGACACGCGGTGCCTACACCACCACTAAATGCTCGAAAGAGGCTGGATGACACAGTCGACGTGGGATTTACCTATGGGCTACCAGACTCGATTCTATGCACCATGTCCATGAAGTACAAAATATCCTGTGCCTCTAACGCCCTGGCAGCACTGTATAACACACAGCGCATTCATACAAAAAAGCATAGCCAAGGTCTCGTTCCTAGCCATACCATGTAGCCCGCGTTTTCCAACCACTGTAGTATTCTCTGCGCCGGCGTTCAACGTTTTCAGCAAGTGTCAGGTTCATTCGTTGATCTCGCACATTATCATCCTGATTGTATTGAAATCGTAGCTGATTGTGTCCTTTTTTTTCGTGTCCATTCCAGATGCTTCGCATTTGTCTCGTACACCATGAATCCCGCGTTTCTTCCACTTCCCAAACCAGCCCATTGCCATAGTTTTCAAATAAACCAGCTTTTTTTATTAGTTATTTTTACTGCTAAACTACACTCACCTGTTATTCATTTTTCTGGTATATAACCCACCTCCAACTTTTGCAGGAACGTTCTCAGAGTCGTCATTATGCTAATTCCAGTCGCAGATTGGCTAATGGAGCAGCGATCTTGGCCATAAAACCATTTTTTCGCGTATTTTCAGCACGGTATCAATTTTGAAAACCAGTCCTAGCGAAAAGGGTCGGTTATAGCTCAGATGGCAGCGCGCCGCACTACTACCCGGTGGGGCGCGTGTTCGAATCTGAGCCAATGACCGACTGGCTCCTGTGGGGGTAGCAGGAGGGTGGTGGTGGGCAACTTTTTTTTTTATCTAGAATTCGTGTTAATTCTTTTTCCGCGACGAATGCTTTACCTTTACGCAATACGACAAGCGTCCACGTATGGTCCAGAAAAAGAAGAGTGCCATTTGGGTCATTTTGGGCCATGGTGCATGCATTTTATTCATCTGCCAGACAGCACTTCAAGCCACCTCAGGAAAGGGTGTTCTTGCTCAACATTTGTATTCTAAAGTTAAATAAACTTCCTGTCAGCAACCAGGTCAACAAAATGGAAGCCATCTGGCTGATGGGAAAATACATACATATGCATTGGTGCGAGATGGCGCTGATGGTGCGGATGAGCACAAGCCCGGCCTCAATCAGAGTAAAGTATTTGTGGCAATATCGTCTCCATGGGTTGTGCGTTCAAACAAACGGCTACTGTTGCATGGAAAGAGGTTTGTTGCAAAGGAAACGGTGCGTCCCAAAGAAAAACATTTTGTTGGGAAAGGAAAACCGCTTGTTGCCTAGCAACCCCGGTCGAAAAATTTGTCACCGAGCTGGTCCAATCATTGCGGCGTATTTTGGCGCTGATGCAGGTACCTGGTGACACAATTCGCTTGACAACCGCGCGTTCGTCTTTCGTAAGTGCTTGCCTAGGGGAAGTAGTGCGGATACACTACACTGTTTCGATTTAATCAAGCTACATACTATGTTGATTAAATTATTCGGTATCTGGCACTGGTGATGGTACTTGACGATCACACCCATGTTCCACACAGTCCAATCGTTCACTATGGGAAAAAATCTTGTTGGATCTTGTAATTTCTCGACAAGCTTGTTCAAACCTTGTCCGATCTTGTCCTGAAATTTAATTTGGAAACAGGAGTAATCAAATTTGTCAAATCTTATTTAATCGTGTCATATCTAGTTCCATGTACCTTTAACTATTATACGCATTTAGCAGTAAAACCTTTTTTCGATGGCGATAAACAGCAGATAATAACAACTAATGCATCTATCCTACAATTATTTATGGCGGCTATTGAACTACATTTTATCTAGATCCATACCTGAATAGCCAGTAGTAGTTGCTAGGATATGAGATAAGTGCTGTCGGTACGTAACCGCAGCAACGACGCGCGGGGTCAAAACGCGAGATAGAAAGAAAAAGCTAAGTCCACTCTTCTTATGCGACACATCACAAACTGAATCGCTGGACCCTGACGAGATAAAATAATCAGATTCAAAACAAAGATCCTGATTCAAGCCGCCAGGTAAAGGATTCTATAAATATTTGCCAAAATTACTAATATGTTACCAGGTAGATTGTAACAAGCTGTTGGGCAGCAATTACAGGAATTCGACTAGTATGATCAGTGTTCCATTGGTCGTTAGCAATCGAACGAAGCAATGCGCTGTTGTGAGAAAGGCAAGCGATAACCTTTGTGTCATTGCCGTGCCATGCATTCGTCTTCAGAAGTTGATCCTTATGAAGTGAAAATCCGGCATAAACTGGATTGGGAAGTGTTGTGTCCGACTGTCGCTCTATGGCCCCTCGATACAATGCGTAGGCTTGGAAGGTTTCCCGGGCCACAAGAAAAAAGCCTCTAATATCGTCAGCCTTAGTGTCGTGAATGCTTTACACATTTTCTTTCGTGTTCTAGAATACCAAGTTGAGTGGGTTTGAACAATTTGATGAATTTTGTACGTACCAATGTTGAAGAGCGTTTATCAACGCGAACTATCCTCCGGCACCCTTGGCTAAAGTATCAACATTATGACAAGCAGGCAGAGAAGAGTTTCCGCATACGACTGAAAGTAGGCGTGGTTTGTATCGCATTATTTTCAATGGGATTTTGAACTACTAACCATTGTCAAATAGCATTGATACGCTTATGTAGGCGACAAGAGCGGCAACAACGCTGGGGCATATCGATCTGAATATGACGACCATGAAGATACAAACGTTAATGTAGACAACGCAAATGAATGTGACAACTATGGAGGTAGTGTATGACAAGTACATTGAGGGTGATGGAACAGGAATGGCTATGGTCTGAGAGCAAACGGCACAACGTTACTGGAGAGAACATAGGAAAATTACGTAAGTAGTGTCAGTGAAAGCGAAACAATGGCCGTGGTCACAGAAGAGATGGTCGGCATGGACAAGTTGGTTTTGCAAGCGCATTGAGTGAGACTATTATGGTAAGGATGTCTTGTATATAGCCTTGAGTCTGCATATTCTGTCTCTATATGCTGATCAGCAGGTAAGTCTCACTTCACTTGACATTGGCACTCTTAAGTTATTAGTCTTTTAGTATCATGTTGGAATATATTCTAATAAAAGTCGGCGTTATGCTTTTTGACATGCAAAACGATATCATAATAATATTAGAAAAGTACACATTACATATACATGAAAACTTGTTCAAACTTCATTGGAACGAGTCTAAACTTGTTCAATCTAGTCCTTGTTATTCACTTAATAAAAAACCAGATTCAACAAGATCAGTTTTAACAAGATCCAATAAGATTCAACAAGATCGGTTTTCCCACAGTGGTTGTTGATACTGAATACGTGATTAAAACAATCAGAGGTAACCGCTTCATCGATATAAATAGCATGGCTATTGTTTTTATCATGAGGTTCTGCAGAATATTTGCACATAGAAATCAAGGGATATCAAGGATGCATGCTCTATGAATGACCCTTTTTCGTCGCTGACGAGTTACAAAGAAACACTATATACATCATGAAATCGATGTGTGTGATTGTGTAATGGAGAAGTGAACAGACCAGCCAGCGATAAATTTAACTTGCCAAAAAGAAAACACGTATTTTATGAAATGGACCAGTGGACACCAAGCTTTGTGCTTGTTAGTGAATGTTTCTCTCTCTGTGGATCAACCAATGAGTCCTCTACCCTTGCTCCAAATCCGACCTTGTACGGACACAGCATTTGGTTCAGTCCACTGGACCCCAACGTGCATGATCAAAACGAAACCTTTTGGGTCATTTAATCACTCTTTTTCGAAGCCAATTGCGATCTATACGGACATCGAGTAATACGCTATATACATTCAATAAATGCATTGAAATTATTCCGGACGATGTTCCATATTCTGCTTTTTTCTCGAATACGTACTTGGGCAAGACCGATCTCAAGCAGTACATACATATACTAACTGCGTAGAACAAACTCTATCGTCCTGCCTTTATCGACCGGTGAAGACAAAGAATTCAAATTGACACTTTTGTCATGGATACAAAAAATTGTCAACCTCGGAACTTTTTCGTCCTTTTTCCCGTTATCGTGGGATGCTCAACCTGCAGTTCTTTCTATAGAACGCTCAAGGAGTCAAATAGTAAAGCAAGCCTTGTTCGCAATGCATGGACAACGCACGTGGAAGATAGATTATGGACAATCCCACATCCGCAAAAAAAAAACTTGCATCGTCATGCCCAAAGATCACCTCAATCTACTATGAATGGGACAACAATGGATACGAGGCAGTCCCGATACCATTCATGCGTATATTTGGATCTCCACTGCTGCTGCTTAAACATTATCATCTATCCAGCTTGCAATCTCCAAACTTGGAGTCATCCAACACGTTGATATACTCGCACAGTTTGCTCCAAAAGTCCTATTTTCTACATTCGGTACATCCCACAGCTCAAATTGTTAACTTAGGACTGCAGAATACGCTACTTTTATGGATCAGCTTCATCTCACATACGTATAGCTCAAGGAGCTAATAATCCAATGACAAGCACATCCACTACGCCAAGGCGTCACGAATTTCGGCTTCCTGTCGCTGACGATGATAGCTGGGGTTACGGACCATTGTTACCGTACAAAGCAATACTCTCTAGCACTCCAAACATGGAGGATACCATCTATATCACATCGCATCACGCACTTACAGAGCGGATTGTGGGATTTCTGCCGACACCATGTAAGTTTGATTTGACGCCAAAGTTATCAGTATAGTACCATTCAAGATACCCTCCATACCTCGCTACGACGTCGCCACTTTCATATCGAAGGCTGCCCGTCAAAAGTGATAGATAGAGTAAGCTCCCCACTGTAAAACCTTCGCTCTCTACACATCAATAACTTTTACTATTGCGTTGAAAACCCTGTAACGTCGAAATCGCCTGTGGGACTACAAGTTCAGGGGGTTCATAGAGACTTTATGACATCACTCACCAATCTCGCCTCGCTCGAATCATTAAATCTGACTCTAGACAGCGAGGTTTCATGCGATAGCGAATAAAGGTAATAGGATGGACAACTTGGCTGGGATACGTGACCTTGAGCCGGTTGTTCAGGACAAAAATCCGAGTAATGTCGCAGCTGTTTTGATTCGGAAACTATGCACGGTTTCTGGGTTGCACTTTGCCTCCGGATATACGATCTTTAGAGACGGCCTTATCAACTCCACAATTGGGATGTCGAATCTAAAAGATCTCGAGTTTGATGCAGTATACGCAGGTTTCATTGAAATGAGACGATTGGTTCAAGAACTGGCAGGAAAAGGGAAAACATCTACTCTAGACAGTCTTGCATTAGTAAGCGAGGACGCCCTTTCAACATTGTTTTTTCTTAATGACATCTTGCATTACCTCCCCGACATCCGGATATTCCGCGGGTTCGCATTTACTTTTTCTGTTGATGCAGGACATTCTTACCATAGCTTCATATCTGACTTTGACAGCTGCTTCGAAAGAATATGACTCCATCCTGCCATAAAAACGATTATCCTCGACTGGACACCTGGCTTTACTCTTGAAACGATGAAACCTCTGGCTGCTATCAATCACCTCAAGCGTTTCGAATTGCGTGGATCGTTTTGGGATGCTCGTGGACGGTTTCTCAATTTATTCAATGATTCGATACAGTAATCCTAGGAACGAAGATCTGTATTGAATTACAGTATACCTTGGCTGTATTTTGTGAAACATTCTTGTCCCTAATGCACACGATCTTTATGATATTGAAACTAACAACTATTTATTACTAAAATACGGAATGAAAGATTGGAAATTAAGAATATGTGCATATAAATATCTAAAGTATGGGTGTGTTTAAGCTTGAGTGGGTTCAACGACCGGGGTTTGTTCTACCGGTTGTCCTTGATCAGTAGGCTGTGGTTGCTCGCCTTGTGGCTGCTCGCCTTGTGGCTGCCCACCTTGTGGCTGCCTACCTCCTTGAGGTTGCTGCTGCTGCTGATCATTTGAGCCAATAACTATATGCAAAGAATAATGAATCGTCAAATCTTCCCGTACTACTTCAACGCACCTTGATCAATGATATGAAGAACGCCATTGTTCATCAAAATATTGTGTTTAACAACAGTGATGCCATTCACTATGAGCGCATATTAGATATTGAAATCTGTAAGGCAACTGTATCTCAAAAAAAAGCCTTACCGGTGAAGGCTGTCTCATTGACAGGACGTAATTGAAGTTGCTGACCACTCGCGGACTGCACATCAAACCCATCCGATGCACCACTGGCAGTATCCGGCATCTGTCGAGGTTGCAGCAAGGGTACTTCTTGCTGATTACTCGAATTTGTAATATTGGTGGAATAGATCACATCGTGCTGAATAATATGGTTTGCAACCAATAGTCGAAGCGTCTCCTCATTCATATTGGTCGTATCAATAGATTGCAATGCCTCATCGTTGGGTGCAAACACAGTGATCTAAGGCAAATGTATGAGTTGATCAACTCTTATGTAAAAACAAAAAGAAATAAGCTTACATTTGTGGCCTGATCCGCGTGAACTTGTTGGAGCAACCCAGTGAATGATGCCACATTGGTGGCATTGGCTAGCACTTCCGATGGTGGACGAGGTGGTACAAGCACTGCGATTCAAATCTTAATATATATAAAAAAGCAAGGGTCTTTTGTTTGTTCGTGATGCTATTACCTTTATCGATGACATGAATGACGCCATTGGATGCCACGATATCGTGGAGTGTAACATTGGCAAACTCGAGACCATTACCGACGGTATAATTGTTGGACTGTTGCGTTTCGTTGTTGCTCTGCGAAGATGTGTCGTCCATCTTGGATCGTGTCCAGGGATAAATGAACCGGGTCCACCACGTACCGGCATTACCACCTTGGCCATTCTGCTGTCCTTGTCCAGGTTGCTGATCTTCTCCGGGCTGTTGGTCTTGTCCAGGTTGTTGGTCTTGATCAGGTTGATCCGTGGGCTGACTTTGGTCGGGCTCACTCTGATCTGTGGGTTGCCCTTGATCCGTAGGAACAGCTCCTCCATCTGTTGGCGTAGGTTCTTCCGTTTCTGGGGCGGCATTACTTGGTGATCCATCAATGGCAGACGGAGTGTTCGTGTTGTTGAGTTGGACCAAAAGTGGCAAACCCTTGCCCAGTTTATCAACGGTATGATTGGTCAAGAGTGTGGTAAGTACCCTTGTGTTGTTCAGGTCGTTGAACATGAACGTGCCATTCAGTATATGGTAACGAATAATATCGGATACAGTAAAGTTTTGTAGCTCTATGAATGGGTTTTGCTCGGTTCCGTTTTGCTGTGATTGTCCTTGATCTGGTTGTCCTTGCTGGGGTTGACCGCCTTGTGGCTGTCCTCCCTGTGGCTGGCTGCCTTGTGGTTGATCTTGACCGCCGTTGGTGTCGTTTTGTGGCTGTTGCTGCAAATAGCGACCGTTCATGGAAATCCATCCGGCCATACCAAATCCTGGTTGTCCTTGGTCGCTAGGTTGCTGTTGGTCTCCGGGCTGTTGTTGATCTCCGGGTTGCTGTTGGTCGCCAGGCTGCTGTTGGTCGCCAGGCTGTTGATCGCTAGGCTGTTGATCGCTAGGTTGCTGGTCACTAGGTTGCTGGTCACTAGGCTGTTGATAACCAGGTTGTCCATCCTCAGGCTGATCACTTGTTTGATTCTTCATTTGTTCCCAGACTTGGTCGGATGGAACAAAAAGTGTATGATTGCCTGGCTTGGAAAGCATTTCCAGAATCGGTTTGTATTCAGGTGACGATGTGAGTAGCTCGACAAATTTGGTAGCCGGCGACAGTTGCGTAGTATTCAATATCTCCAGAATGGAGCTGTGGATCAATTGTGCCGATACACCACCCATGCCTACGGCTGCTAATGTCAAAATCACCTTGCTTATCAACATTGTTGAGATAATAATAGTAATAACAAAAAGACTGTTATGCGTAATCCAAGATTGGCTTCTCTTTTATATGAATGACATCGGTCTCGGTTTACTTTGCATGGGCCCTTTGGCCAAAAGGTTTACCCCTTGACAACAAATTTGATCATTACTGTTGATTCTGTTGTTCGTTGTAGTCGATGCAGTTTTTGCGGTCGAACGACCAAAAAATTAAAAGTGAGGTGAATTGCATGGAAAGCATGCACCAGCAGTAGTGGTTCAAACTGATGCGGACGATGGAAAGGAAATTCGTTCTTTTTATTAAACGAATATACCCCAGCTCTATGCCGCCCTTGCTGTAATTTGACTAGCGTTGATAAGAAAAAAAAGGGGTTGGAAAGATCGCCTTGTCAGTTCGTGTAACATACGCAGGAAAAGGAGAACAAAGACGAAGAACCGGCTCCGCTTCCTTTGCACTCACTCTGCCTTACACCACAATGTCTGTGAGTTCATCGGTATACCACACCCAATCCATTCCTTCACAACAACAACCTCATCCGCCCAGTTTACACGAGTACCTTTCCGAGCTTGTTTCGAAACGAGTGGCGACCATCAAGTATCTCCGGCGCGCTCATGAAGGCAATACGCACTGGTTCAACACCATCCTCCTCACAAAAAACGATCTCATGTCAATCTACCCAAACTCCAAAATGCAGCGAAGGTGAGTGGGCACTGTTTTTTCTTTCAGTGCAACGATTGATGCAACAGATTAGGTCGTGCAACTTTTACATGCTGGGAGTGTCGTTGGGTACGATACTGGATATCATGAACACGGCGGACTATCTGAAAGCGTTGGGCCAGCTGGTGAACGAGTACGAGTATCACACGAACGACCACTCCAAACAAAAAATGGTAACGCATGTGCAGCGTTGAGACGGCAGTGATGCTGATACAGCCGTGCGGTTAGAAAAACATTTTCCGGAAAGCACGAGGAAAGGATGATGCAGGATACAGCGAAGGTGGAGAGTACACCCATCTGTTGATCCCGCATGTGGTAAGAAGTGCGTTGATGCACGTAGAAGCCGTGGCTAACCCGGGTGCGGTGTAGCCCTTCGATTTGGACTACTTTGAGACATTCTACACATTGGCGGATATCCTGGTGGAAGGGTACCAGAAGCTGCTCGTGGGATCCGAAGGGTGTAATCAAGCGTACTTTGAGCTGGTACTCAAGTGTGACAGTAAGCTAAAAGTAAGTGGCTTGCGTGTGTGTGTGTGTCGAGAAGCAAGACGTAGGCTCATCCATGGCGGTAGAAAATCTTTACGCTGGTGACCAAAGAGCTGGACGCGCTGGCACGGAACGCCATCAAGGAAGAGCTGAAACTGATCGATCCATTATCCAACTCCAACAGGATCCCGCCGATCGACTTTGAAGGTGCTGATGCGATGTAACTTTATATATATATATATATCTTCCTGCCTCCCCCCTACGCTCTATTACTCTTATTTTTGCATTTCTCGCGTCGTTTTCTTATCGTAATGAATGGTGAATCCAACAAACAAACACGTCTTTTTTTTTGTCTCAGACCGAAAATATACGCCGTGGAAATTGACTAAAGGCCCGTCCAGTTTATCGTTTTTTTCCCTTGCTGAACAAACCATGGAGCCGATCCGACGAAAAAGTAGGTTACACAACGGTTAACATGGCAATATGCTCAGTGTGATCTAGGCCAAGATTTATTGCACAAGGCGCTCTTGGAGACTCCCGGCCAAGGTATTTCACGAGCGTCGCTTTTTCGTATGTGCAGCCCACTCATAGATATATATATATATATATATATATGCATAGAGGGCGACTTGCAACCGCTTGCAGAGTCCATCGAAAGCGCCATCTACGAACTCCAGAACGGCCAGGTGAATGATGGGTACAAGGAGTCGATACGATCGCATATCCTCAACTTGAAGGACAAGCAGAACCCGCTGCGACAACGCGTGCTGAACGGAGAGATCGACCCGGCCGAGTTTGCCAGCATGGTAAATGACTACTGCTAAATGAAAAAAAGTACGATAAAGCAAGGCAAACCTTTTTTAATAAAAAGAAAATGATAGGATGCTGCTGAGATGGCAACGGCCGATCGACGCAAAAGCAATGAAGAGCTGCGACGAACGTCGCTACAGGCATCGATGGGGTACAATGTAGATAATCGACCGAGACACCGCGATCTGGAGGGTGAAGACCGATGATGTTTGCAATTTTTTTTTATTTTTTTTTCTTTTATCGGTAAAAGGTGGTATCCTGGTTATTGACGGGTGTGGAGCGTTTTTTCATACTGGACGAGCCGGCATCCTCGTCGACTTGGGAACTGGACGAAGTGACAGAGGAGGTGGATGTGGTGGACGAGCTGGAGCTGGAGCGGCGGTGCAGACGGAAGCCGTGCACTTGGAGATGGGAGGGGGTGGAAGCAGAGGAGGCGGATTGGTAGCATCTGGAGAAGACGTCGACGACTGCAGAGGAGGAGGAAGCAGCTGCAGGTGTGGCGGTTTGTGCACGGGAAAGATGCAACAAGTCACTGCCGTCTGCATTGTTGTCGGCGTCGGTGACTTCAGTGCTTGTGGTGGGTTCGGGGCGGATATGGTATTGGTAATCGGGGGTGGCGGCTCGTCGGTTGCTCGACGTGTTGGTGGCGGTGGTGGCGGAGGTGGAGGGGGAAGGGCCCGGGGACGCATTGCTGCTGATGCAACCCACGCTGGCCGACGACGACGGAATGGCTGAGGATGTTGAAGCGGACGACGACGACGACGACGATGATGATGATGACGAAGGCTGCTCTTCCACTTTCTCTTCCAAGTCATTCCGCGACCGTCGAAAACGCTTATTCATATCCGCCGCATCGTTGCTGGATGTGCGACGGTGATGATGCCGCCAGTCCTCGCCATCAACTTCGCTGGCCGGCTGCTTTTCTTTTTCTTCGACTTGAGGCACAACCGGCTCTTGCACTGCATCTGCAATCATGCTATCCTGTCGACTTGCCCGCTTCTTGCGACTGTTGAGCTTTGCCGACAGCGTTTCACGTTCTCGTCTTGCCGCTTCCTGCAGCATGACGCATTTCAGCTTGTAATCAACGTTTGCCCGGCTCTGCAGATACATGAAGAATTCAGACAGTTTGGAAAAGTCCCACTCTTCCGTGAACGCACGGAGGAACCGTTCGCGTTGGGCATTGTCGGCTGTCAAGTACGGTGGCGTTGCTAGAATCGTTGTGATGAGGGTCGCGGTGTATTGCGTGGCCCAGTTTTGAGTCAAATGTCGCAGGAGATACGCTCGTTTAAAGTCGCCTTTTTTTGGTGCGAGAGAGTGAAAGAAAAAGAAATCAATAACAAACGCACGCACGCACAGTATCACACACACACACCATCTTTATCACACCAATCCACGGTCACATGGCGAACCAGGATACTGGTGCTTTCCCAACGCCAATCGGACACCAGCCATTTCAATGCATTGGCAATACGCTCCAACGGATACTCGTTCGCGATACGATGCAGATACATTGCCGTCACAAGCACGTTGTCTTCCGATTTCAACCATGTGTAGAACGTTGCATCGTATAGCTGGTCCATCCGTTTGATATTGCGATGCACGTCTCGCCAGTCGCCACTCTCTTGCGTTGGAGCATCCATCGAACAAGCTACCACAAAAGAAAACACTCTTAGTTTTCTGTCTTTTTGGGAAACAGCCGTTACTCCTTATTTACGTACTCGACGCTCCCTTGGTACCTGCCCATTCAGCCACCGTCAAGGCATGATGAGGTAAAATCGTACTAGATGAACCAACGCCAACCGAATCTGACCGCCGGGAACTTAGGGGGGAAGTCGTAAAGCCATGCGACTGTGGTTGGGCGGTATACATTGAACGACTGTCAAAATGGTATGGAAGCATGTCGTTGTTGCTGGTCATTGCGACAAAAAGCCAGAATAAAAAATAGTGGCGGCTTTTTTTTTTAAAAAAAAAAGTTAATAGACAAGGTTGCTAGGTTACCCTCACAACTTCACACAATTCCCCAAAAAAAACCCACTCTCCAGGCGGTAGGAGTAAGAAGAGTAAAGGACCGCTTAAACCAATGAAAACTAGACCATGTGACCCTTTGGAATTGCCTATCATTGTTTCAATGTCTCTGGCTATGACAGTGCCCAGTTCTCTTTTTTATCCCGCGACGGATGATCCAAGTTCTCGTTTTGTTTGGTGCAACCCTCAACCCAATTTGTTCCGCATGCCGTCTTGCGCTTTGTTTGACGACTGTCGTCTCTTTTTATTGTTTTGCTCAAACACCGATTATGAGTTCGTTGGGAGGTTCAATGCTTCGTTCGACGTCATAAAGCTATATTTTTGCATACGGAAGGTCGTACCGAGGCGTGCCAGGTAATTGGACCAGCTGCAGCTGGTTGAGATGGTCGCACCGATATTTTTTTTTCTTGCCTTGATGGAACCATCCAATCCCCCCTCAGCGTTGGTATTCTTGTTGCTTTGTCAACGGCCTGGGTCAATCTGACACATAGTTGCCCAGTCTATCTTTGAGGACACTGTTCTATTGACCCAGTGCAAAAACATGGTTCATTTTTTTTCACACCGCAGATCACACGAGTTCATCCGGAACACGTCCCGCGTGAAGGTTCCATACCCGCCCACAAACTGGTTCTTTGTTCTTGAACTAGTACAACGACGACAACAACAACAACAACAACAGTCTTAATCTATACATTACAGCCACTCTTTGATTTCCTCATGTCTTTGAATTCACAAGATACAGTCTACTCGGTAAACGGACGAACGAAATGCCACTCTTTTAAGCAGCACCATCCATCCTGTTAAACAATGGCAAACTATCGAAATGTCATTTCGAATCGCTTTTGATCGTTGAAGGCTCACTTGGTGCAATGGGTGATGGTTGTCATGACAGCATCGAATTGTTGTGCAACGCAATCATAACGTGGTTGGGCGCCATTGTTGATATACTCAATTCATTCTTTCTTTACTTTCCAAACAGCGGCCATATGCGGGTCAAGAGGAGCTGTGGATCGAAAAGTGTAATCGGGTCTATCCATGATCACGATGCAATTTTTTAAAAGTGAACGCTTGGAATGAGTCAGGCGTTTTCTCAAAATCTATAAAGATACTTTGGACTGCCCGGATAAAAGACTGTAGAATGTAACTGGGATAACGTTAAGAATGTTATTCGCTCTTATGCTCTCCTGGGCTCAATCCAATTGAATAGTCCTGGCGGTTCCGTCAAGAGAACTGGAGAGCGATAAGAGGGTGTATCAATGGTCGAGAATCGCAACATGTGCCCTGCACTTGACTTGCTGGATGCTTAAACGGCGCGATGTCTATATATGTATAGGTGAGAATAACATAAGCGATAAAGCATTCCAAGCACTCTTTTGGTCAGTGATAAAAATCCATTACAGTCGTTTGGTTTTGATGATGTGCTGGTAATAGAGGCGCCATCTCTGTCTCCTTTCACTACCAAAGACAAGATACGCGTCGCTTTTAATCCAAGTCAAACGGTATGAAGGCCGTTAAGCTTTTCTGATTTGCTCTGTATCCTTACAAGTGCGAGATCGATGGACCCGTTATCTGTAACTATGGTGGCCCACCATGGCACGGTACTCTGGGATAAGTATCAATGCCCGTGGACTCCTGTAGGCGAATCTCGATTTCAATTTTCTTAAAATACTTTTTTGTACAGTGTGCTATCTAGACATCTTTCATAGTCGTTGGAAGTAGGGTAGGTCGCACTTTCGTCACAATATCTGACTGGGCTCTCAAAACCATCGGGCATCTGTACCATGTTGCCCGGCGTTATGTGAGCCATAATGAAACTGGGTGTTAAAATGCATACAATCCCCAGTAATCGTGTGATGAATCGGTCCAGAGCGAATTAATCCATATTCAAGATGGCCCACAAAAGCAAATTGGGATACATTAGCGCCATTTACACCAGTCCAGGACAGCGGTATGAAAGCTTGCTTCGCCTTGCAACTTTCTCCCCTCCGCCATAATCCCAGGGAGCGCCGAATCGTCCCGTGGCAACACGCTTCAATAAGGACATTAAGCGCGCTGTTGCTTTTTTGTTCAGCAGCCTTGCTCTTATCTTCTCAACCAGAATCAGCATGTACATGAAGCAAAAATATGGATGTATCCGTTGATGAGCCAAGTTGCTGCTTAATGTTGAATGGAAGTGCTGTTTATGAGCTCTGGAAGAATATTGGTTATTGGTAACTACTCGATTGTGGTCCATTTACATCCTGGAAATAGTATCCTTTTGATAGACTGCTTTGTAGATGCTTCTCAAAGAGCCGTAACAACTGACCGGAACTGCACTATACGACCGACGAGTAGGATGTGGTCTGAAGTGAATGCCTTCTCTAGTGCCCACATGTACTTGAACCATTAAGTGTTTGTTCGTGCATCTGTTTTAGCATCTGTTATTACAGCGCTTGTCAATGGGAATCGAAGTTCAGACACGGAAGTCATTATACACCGAGAGCCTTTTTAAAATAAGATGCATCTGCTTGATTTCGCGCATTTTTTATTGATAGCTGCCTTGGTTAATGCATATCTGTCGTGCCAGATAAATTTGATGCATACGTGTTAGATAAGGATTTCAAATGTCACGAGCTGAGTGCTACTCTGTTGTCGTACTAGCGCTCCTCCTGGATCTAGGTTTGCCAGTATTAATATCAGGTGCAATTTATACGTGCTTGCTTCCATCAATCTGTTTGTCGTTGTGTGCACCGTCGCCATGTTCTCCATCCTTTTGGTTAATTCTTCCAGCTTGGAACCACAAGTATGACAGGATCTAATAGAGCTTGTTCACAGATGACTCTGGTACCACTTTCATGTTAAATATGTGAATAAGTAAACCATAGCACTGCTTAAACGATCTGATATGTACATTCGAGCGTTTTTACGTACCTTCGAAAGTTAATGCGACCAGCCGTTGTAAGTTATTATTCCCTGTAGTTTTCCAGGAACTCCCCGTAATCCTGCTGGTCTCATATGTAATACTGTATATACATTATCCCAATATCTTTGACGCGTTATAATCATGGTCAGATTGCCGTTAATAAAGATTAAAGGTTGTCGCCTGGTCAAGATAAAAAAAGAAGAATTATATGTAAAAAAAATGCCCAAAAAAAAGTTAAGAAAGTTCAAAGTAGAGATCCTTAGGTATTACGTGGAGAAAGTAAAGTGGAGAAGGTGGTACGCTGCCGTACCAAGTTTACTTATAATCCACCGTTCATTAGGTAGTGTAACTGATGGGCTTAGCTAAATCATAAATAATGGCAGCGCCAGTCACTCGCTCTATATCAACTTTGCCGCTATTGAATCTGAAAGATCGTCGATTACATCACGGCTTACTGCAACTGCTATGATGCTATTCCATAAGGCTTGGAATATTTTCTGCCACGGACAGCAGTTGTAACTCTCAGAAACAGTATTCCATTTAGATAACGTGGAACGTATCTACTTTTTATTAAAAAACATATTAAAAGAATATGCTAACTGACTAATCCTGGCGATTCTTCGATTGGCCGTTTTAAAAATTTGTATTAAAAGCAGTTGTGTAGGTACATAATTAAACGTATCACATGATGACGCGAGTTTTTGAACGCATATTCGCCATGCTCAAGAATTTACCTGAATGTTGCAACTTTTTATCATTGGGTACCAGAATTGGTTTGTGGTGGACGCTTACATAAAGCATTTCATTATGATACATATCCGTTAGCAACTTGAAGAGTAATACTATACACGTATGTAAACTAATTCGTAGGAAAGTCAAGCCTATACCTGAATATTCGAATTTATCGACCTTTAGAAAGCTGACTCTTTGGCTGTCTGAACGACTAACTGATCATTTTGCATCACTTCTTCAATTCTATGTTGCTAACTGTATTTGCGTCTTGTCTATCTAGTGTAGAAAGTTCTCGTAATTTACAGCATTAAATCATTCACTGCAAATAATTTCGATGGTTAAAAGTGGTTACAGTGGTTAAACATAAGCTTTTTAACCACTTGTACTACCATTTTTAGTAACTCAAGTGGTTAAAAAGCTTATGATTAACCACTTCGAAAAATTATTCACCAAAATTCACCAAAAATTATTTGCAGTGATTATACGTATGTTGCATGTAATTGGGTAACAGCGATATATAAAAAAAGTAACACGGTTGTGGTGAAAAAACCACAGATGATAAGAACAAAAGATATTTTCTATCGGATAACACATATCAATTCAACATCATCACGAAGTGTACTTAACATAGTAACTTATCTACACGAATTAAGGATTATACCGTATGAATGAAGGAAATACACTCAACAGGACATGGAATTGATTCAACTATAGTAATGCGGTCATTACACTGCAGGGCGGATGTCAAAGACATCCTCAGATTCGCATGATCAGAACAAAGGGAAAGATCCTATACGTCCTCTATCCATTCAGGCGATTCTGAAGACGAAACACTATATAAACTGCCATCGCTGATTCAAAATACAAAAAGATGTAAAAGCATAGAGCACTGCATTCCATAAAGCATTTCCGAAACTTCAAAGATACTTTCCTAAGCCTCCTTTATACTTTGTACCGTTTGATCCCCCCCAACGGTAAACAATGCCACGGAGCGGCTACTTTATCCCCACGATTGTGAGAAAAGCGAGTGACCCTGGATTTTGGCAAAGCCGAGATCTGGGACTTTACAAAAGAAAAAAAAAAGCGGGGACTGGCTATGGTACCGCTGTTCAGATAGTAGCGTCAAGTTAATACGTAAAAAGCAGAACATGCACCTTCGTTGTTTTTATATAGAGCCAGCAATAGTACCTAGCTCAGAAAACCCCGTACATCATAATTTACAAACAGCAAAAGTGTGCGGCGGATATTCTGGCAAAGTAATCTCATGGAGCACCATAATTTCTGACACTACTATATACGGGCAGTGGGGATGTACCCTTCTTGTGAATATCTTACCAATCATTTTTCTCACATTTTGGGAATTAAAAAAGCCCAAACCGTGTCGACATAAAACCCCCCTTTATCTTTTCTCTCTGCACTAAAAAAATTCACCATGGCGACTAAAAAGTATAAACCGTTCCCGCTCCATCCAATCCTGCTAGAGATATTCAAGGAACAAACGGGTATGACTGAAGAAGAAATCACCCAACCAGCTGTCGTTCGCAGAATGTTTGACGAGAATATTGCCCGCATCATGCCCGAAAAACCATCGAATATCTTTGAGCAGGAGAGTGAGATTATTGGTGGTCCAAATAATACACGCGTCAAAATCAGACATATCCGTCCTGCAGGATCTGAAAACACCGTTTTACCTGCGATTCTTTTCATGTTTGTGGAATAGACTTCTTTCCTTATGGAGTATGCATTACTGACTGGTTGGAAATAGTCACGGTGGTGGATGGGTCTTTGGTAGTATACACACGCATAGTAGTCCTGTGTATCCGGTAAGCATAATGTTTGAAAGAACGGACGGAACCCGCTAAAGCTAAAAGAAGTAGCTTGTGCAACAAACACCAGCCGCTGTCATTTTTGTCGAATACTCGCTGTCGCCTGAAGTACAATACCCCACGGCACTCGAGGAATGCTATGCAGCACTGTGCTGGATGACCACAAATGCATCGTCGCTTTCAATTGATCCGAACCGTATTGCTGTTGCTGGAGATTCAGCTGGCGGCAATTTGACCGCTGCTCTTTGCTGTAAAGTCAATCAAGAGAGGGGGGTTTCTTTTGCAAAGGAGAACATCTGACGTCCTATTCTAGTGCTTGCCAAAGAGCGTGGCAACAAGACAATTTCGTACCAGGTGTTGTATTATCCAGTACTTGGGGACGACTTCAGTACCCCATCGTATATTGAGCATAAGAACAGTAACGTGACTCCCCTGTATGCACTAAAGTACGTTTGGGATGTATACGCGCCCCCTGAGGTTAGAGCCAAGGAGATCAAGGCGGTACCTCGAAAAGCAACAAAGCAGGATCTCGAAGGCTTGCCACCAACACTGATTATTACGGCGGAATACGACGTACTCAGGGACGAAGCGCACCTTTATGCAAAACAATTGGTCAAAGCAGGCGTTGAAACCTTAACTGTTCAATATGTTGGAGTTCAGCACGGGTTCCTGATGATGGTAAACAAGGCACTACAAACTGAGGCAGCTATCATACAGACTATCAGTTGCTTGAAGAAGGCATGGAACACTGGAAAATCCAGTCTGTAGAGTGTAAAGAATGGAATTATATTTCATAAAGATTACTGCTTCTCAAAAGTGATGAATGAGTCACGAGTCAAATACCAGATCCGGGGAATTGAAGTATGTAGTACAACTTTGATCGACCGAACTTTAAATACGTGTGATGCTTAGCCAATAGGTGAAGAACTAAAGCTTAAAGGTAAGTCAATTAAATTTATGCTGGAGTTCCTGCCAGATAGGACTTCTGACTAATTCTGCAAGGACTGTAAGTATTATACTTTTTCTGAACCCCTTTTCATGTTGATGGCTCCAAGGCACATCTCTTCGTCATAGTTGAAAAGTTTTAAGTATAATGTGGAAGGTATTAGAAATACTCCTATAGGTATATGGTTTCTTCCTTGCGGTACTAGGTTTAGGATAAAAAACACAGATGTACAGAGCCCATGCCTGAAAAAACCCCAGAAGGTGAAAAAGGCAGGTTGATTTGAAAAATGAAAAGAATATACACAGAGAACAGTGCAGGTGGAAAAGCCTAACTGAAGAAAGGGAAGAGTTATGATTATCCTGGATTCCACATAATTATGCTCGGTTTTCCTGGGACGGTCGGAGGTGTAGTTTGTAATACCTCCTCCGGGCAGACTCGTCTTCTTGATCTTCTGTGTCGCCCTTCTCTTCGTTATAGTTTAGAATATTGCCTAACTCTGAGTCATTTGATATGGTGGCTGTCATATCATAATAATGTTAAAATTTATACAGCTTTTTAGATTACTTGGTGTAGAGAATTGTTAGGAAGAGTAAAGCACTGCGCGAATCGATAATAGTTTTTTCTAACGGCTTTCTCTATTTATGCTGCTCGAGATAAAGCTCATAATCAAATAGTTGTGATCGAGATGATGCCATATCCGCACCCGACATAGCAGAGTTAACATAGGTGAAAAGGTGATTTGTTAATACCTCGGCGATACTAGTAATCAATGACGTGGAAAGCATTTTCTTTGGCGACTTTCTGTTCAGTTTACTCACAAAAGTATATACGTGGCGCCGATTCAATCCAAAAATTGGATTGACATTTGATGATACGTAAACGAACGAATGATGTACTCGTCAGTCAAATCATTGGTATGATATTGGCACTCTCATCTTTCAACACAACGTTAATTGATTTTCCTTTTTTGTTATAATCTAACATGCTTTGGACCAATATTATCAATGTGTATCGAATAACTAAACTTTGCCAAGTCAGATGGTGCAAACACTATATCTAATGCAAAAAAAATGATTCTCTGCCACCTATGCATCCTTACGAGAGAACAGTGCACTGGTAATACAACTTTTTATCGTCGATTGACTTTTATGGTTTAGGGATAAAGGAAGGACATTCAGTTGTGCTAGTTGTACTTGCCTTTATCACGCACAATACCACGATAGATGTAACCATGAATCGCTAGACGCTTTATCAGTGCGATCCGAGCAACGTAACTCTCCAATGCTTTAAGTATTCAGCGCGCCCGGTTGTTTGATTATTCCAAGGCGATTACTATCAGTACTTTAGAGAAACGCTAAACCAAATTTCTACCTTGGTCGTTTTGCACAGCAAGTGGCAGCTTGGGGTATAATACTTTTACAAATAGTTAGGCAACTGGTAATACACACCGATTTTGCCCAGATAACAGTAATCGCCAAGGCTGACACTTTTGAAAGTCACGTTCAACAAATCTGCGAGAATTCTGGAGTCACTTTTATTTGGATTGACCAGATATGCATCAATCAAGAAGACTACAAGGACAAGGTGCAAGAGATACAATGTTCATAGAAATTCTCGTTTCACAACTGCTCTTATATCTGAACTTCGATGGAATGGGAAGCCCGTATATCTAGACAAGCGAGTGCCAGCAATATATCAAGGAATGACATCATTATACATAAGCACTCGAAGAACCACATCTTTCTCACAAAATTCTTTTCTTTGACTAAACAAGATGTACAGATCTGGTTAAGTGTAAAGCTTATACGGATAGCTACGTGACCGAGGGAAATGAGGACCAGGGCTGTTCTCGAGCTATGAATGAACCGGTACTGACATGTTATGACACGATACAACCAATGTCAAATTTTTATAAAGCTAGAGTACTTACAAGATCAGATACGTGTCTGGATGGATCGTTGGCAAGAACATTATTTGCTTCGCTGTTAAGCGAAAAAAAGGTTGAAGTTGACGAGAAGACTGAAAAAAAGATGCCTAGATCCGTCTATTTTTATCAAATCTAAGCTCTTTTCTGCTAAAACATGTCTACTCTCTAATTAAAAAACATATTTTTTCCCAGGCAAGACTGATGTCTTTTTCATGTGTTTTTAAGGAGGGTAAACAAGTTTTTCTTACCCAGGTCATTCAAAAAAAATTTTCGTCGTTATCATTAACAATCATCTTCTTCTTTACAACTACCATGTTCTCTCTGATTCCTGCTGCCGTTATGGCCTTTTCCTTGCTCCTCCTGCTGCCACTCTTGGCATTTTGTGCTGCTGCCGCTCTCCGGGCCTTCAGGACGCCACCGCCACCACCGCCACCACCGCCACCACCTGCCGACCCAATGGTCGAAGAGCTCTGTGAGCTCTTTGGCCGCTTGGACACCTGGGGTGCCATTCCCCCACCACCGCCGCCGCTGTCCCGCCTCCTCTGCGCGCCGGTTACGCGCATGGTCCCCGTTGAGTGGATCGTTGGCCGTCCCCTTCCTCCTCCCCGTGGGGACGGTCTCTACCAACTGGGGATATTTAGCGTCCGGTTGCCGGTGCTGCGGTCCTGCCCGGCCCGCAATCCGCAGCCTGGCGATAAAGTAAGTAGTAAAATGCTTAGATGGCCACATTTCAGTGTCAATCATACTAACCATTTTAACATGAAGTTTCTCCCTGGGTTTCTCACCCGGTAAACGATATCAAAGCAGCAATCTATGGTTGTCCATATTGACATTTCAAATGATAGAGAAACCCTTTGAGGAAGTGGCCCCCGCCACCGCCGCCACTTCCTCCTCTCGGTGGCCCAACTTTCGTGGCTGTACTTGAGCAATCCTCGCTCGAGTCACTCCGCATATGGTTGCCGGTGCTGCGCTACTGCCCGGCCCATAATCCACAACCTGGAGATCGAGTAAGTAGTAAAATGCTTAGATGGCCACATTCCAGTGTCAGTCATACTGACCATTTTAACGTGAAGTTTCTCCTCGGTTTTCTCACCCGGTAAGTGATATCCAAGCAGCAATCCATGGTTGTACATACTAACATTTCAAATGATAGAGAAACTCTTTAAAGAGGCGGCCTACAAACAAGATGAGGAGCTGCCCGGTGTTTTCGCCTTTTTTCCGTTCTGTCTAGCCGGGGTTGGCTATGCGCTGAGTCGCAAAAGTAACAAGCAAAATGGCCTTTGAGCCAGTGCTTTTTTTACCGTTCATTTTACCGTCTCTTTTTCTCGGTATGTGCCCCTTGGCGGAAGTACTTTTCCTTTTGTTCATCGAAATAGCTCTTGTCGCCCTTGTGGCAAGGTCGCGGCTCCTGGTCGAGAAGGTGTGCGATTTCATCCATATGTGCGCTGCGCCATCAGCAGATTGTGCTATTTCCGTGCCTGCTTCTCCAGAAATTCCATCTGCAACAAGGATTGCCGGCTGGCCGTTACTCTGCGCTCTTCGACGACTGGTAGAGACAGACTTTCCTGTTATTGTGACAGAAACTGGATAGACAAGTCTGTCGACCCGTTGGCTGGAGCAAATCCAAGAACAGTCAAGCCTCGACAACGCAAAAGCGCCATCTGCCATGTTTACCCTAGGTATGTGTCGACAGAAATCTGGGCATACAACGGATTAACTAACTAAATGAATTACAGGTTGAAATTGCAAATTCAGTCATAATCTTCTGTCTCTCGTATGTACCAGAATATCTTTACTTATTGTCAAAAGCATCGCCATGTTATTGGCACAAGAAACAGAAGAAAAAGAGCTGAGAGAACGTGATGTTCGTCAAAAATGATCAGACGTTCAAAAAATAAATATATTTTTATTGATGACAAACTACTCAGATATTTGTTTGTTGAAGCGGCGGGGGTGTACGCTTCTTGGTGAAGTTCCTGACCCATGTTAGATGGCGATATTGGACAAACATACTGCTTAATAACTTATCCATGTCCCGGGTAAACTCGAGGCGTCCTTTGATGTCTTAGTCTGGATCAAAGTGGTTTCCGACAGATGTTGGCAGAAACTAGACTAAAAAATGACGTATCGTCGGTGCCGTCGAAAGAAAGAAGGCGCTCTCTGTGAAAAGGTGTAGGATACGACAGAGAGCCAACAGGAAATGGCCTTTACAACATCCCTGTCGGGGTTCCAGGGACACATGTCTTTTTCTGTTTTCCTAAGAGTACCGGGCAATAGCTGGTGGGCTCCTTCGTTGCCAGTGGAAAGTCTGGAAAGGCAGTGGTAGGAGCATGTTTAGCGCCGTGAAGATTCAGCGCACTTCTGATTGGTCAACCGCTGGCGGCCTATCATGCGCGTGTTGGGTAAATGCTGTATATAGTACGATTGATAGCAGCGGGTCCATGCTTCGATAACAGGGTATAGATCGCCGGGCCTGGTAGGATGTTTCTTTATCCATACACTGTAGTCATCGAGCATGCTTTTGACAGCAGCATCGGAAGTAACAATAATCTCTTTGTTCATCCCCTCAAGAAACACGCCAATACATCACCTTTATGGGTTCCTCAATGATCTCTTCATCTGTACATTCGGGAACGACAAACCGGTCGAGCCTCTTTACTATACAAATATCTTTTGCATTTCTTTGTTCGAAAAAATTAGTGTGATAATTTATAAGGACCCGATACCACTAAGCAGCTCAAGCCATATATGAATGTTATAAAGCGTACGGACCTGACAAGAGTTTTATTGTACATATTACTTCCAGCGCCATCTGCTAGTGCCTAGTAAATTTTGAAGCCGAGGAGCGAATCCCAGAAAAAACGTGTACGACACTATATCATGGAAATGCAGATCCAAATCGACACAGTGGCGATATTTTTTTATGAATCTCACAGCAATTCATTTTTTCAATTGCTTTATCATTGCTTCAATATCTGGAATGACCGTACCCAGACCTTTTCCGTCCAAATAACGATCCACTTCCTTGTTTCGCTGGTGCAACACTTGATCAATTTGTTCGGCCTGCCATTTCACATCGGGTTGATGTTTATTTCGTCCACCATCATGCAGCCGTTTGGTTATACAATGGAGCATCTGAAAAAAGACCGACCAGTCCCATCCGCTGTGTACCAGAAGAAGATGTTGACAAGTGTGAGTGAATTCGTCGGCGGACATCCCCTGGCGCACATCATCAATGGATCGTTCAACGTCGTTCAAGTCGTCACATAGGGACCGGAAGGTCATACCGAGGTTGCATGCGTTGGACCAGTTGTGGTTGATAGAGATGGTTGCACCGATATTTTCGACTTGATGGAACCATCCACTGGGTACAAACAAGGTCTCACCTTCGCGTTGGTATAGTGTTATTTTGATTGCCTTGTCAATGTTTGGAAACTGGTCTGGGTCAACCTGGCGCAAATCGTACGCATAGTTGCCCAGTCGATCTTTCAGGTACTGCTCTTGGCCCGGTGGAAACAAGGTCCACTTTTTCACCCCGCAGATGTTGCTGGACCACGAATACGACCGGAATACATCCGCGTGCAGTGGTGTGAAGGTTCCGTCCCCGCCCATGTACACAAACCGATAGTCATCCTTGTTGTCCTTTAACCAATACTCATTCATCCAATCGTCTAACAACAAAAAAAAGACTCAGCTTATATTCGCCACCACACGATTATTTTTCACCTTCAAAGACATGAGGCACAGTGTACGCATTGTACTCGGGAAACGCGCGAACGAAATGCCAGTCTTTTAAATAATATCGTCCACCCTGCCAAACGTTGACAAACTCGCTGAAAGTCATTTCGGATCGTTTTTGATCGGTAAAGTCTCGCTCGGTGCAGTCGGCAATAGTTGCCATGGCATTACCGAATTGTTGTTCCAGGTAATCGTAACGCGGTTGGGTGTGGTTGTCAACCTGGTGGACCCATTCCTTCCTTGCTTTCCAGTCAGCGGTCAAGGCCGGGCCAAAAAGCGCTGGGGTATTGGTAAGCAAATGATGCTTCAGAAAGTGGTCATACGTTGGAATTTGGTGATAATAAGAAACATCCATTATTATTGTGATCCCATTATTTTTCGATCGTTTTTGATATATTTTTCGGTGTTATGGAACAGAAAAGTGGGGTGGAATGTACGTGAAATGCTTAAAAAATAAAGATACATGGATTATCACTTGTGCGAAGTGGTGGAGATGGTGCTGCCGTATCGAGGAACGCGCTGCTGCTGATGATACGACGGCGGACGGGGGGTATAGAAGAAACCGGAACGACTGCCGGCGGATGAGTACGACGAGGTGGGTCGAGCAAACACTGGGCTATTGGCATTATTGCTGCTTCCAGCATCAAACCACCCGTGCGTATTGCTTTGTGCCGATAGTAAGGTCATGTACGCCTGTTCCTCCTCAGAGTCACGCTCCACCATGATCGTCAGCACAACTGCTGTGAGCAGCGCTGTGAGCTAAAGAGAGAGAGAGAGAAAGGTTAAAGCTCGTATACGCCCCTTTTTGCGCAACAGCACCACATACCTCCAGACCAACAATGATGAGCGCCCCAGCCAATACCCAGTCTCGCCACTCGTTGAAGGATGCCAGGGCCGCCAGTTTGCATCCTCCAATGCTGTCATCGGGGAGTAACTTTGGACAAGTATCTGAGTTGACTATTCGGTCTTGAGGGGAATTGTATCCGCAGCAATGAAGTCTTTTGAATCATTCCTTAGCAACAACATTCACCTGCTCATTCCAGTCATCCACTCACGTATCCTCAATGTCGCCCAGCAGTGATACATCGTTTGCTTTGAAGAAATCCCAAGCCTTGCTGCCGTACACATCCAGCTAGCATGGCTCCATCAGCATTTTTGTTTCGCGAGATCTGAAGCAGCGTACCTCTTTTCTGTGAGCATAAACGAGGGCAACAAGCACTATAAAGCGTGAGAACGATTGCAACAAACAAGCCTAAGAAAAAAAGCTTATCGGCATACCTATTTCGAGGATTAACAACAAAGCGGTTGTACTACTGTAAGTCTTGAGGAAACCGGCGTGCTCGATATGTGCGCCAAAGTAAGCGATAAAGGAAATGATGGCAATGACACCACCCACAGCCAGGAGCGCCACGGAGAGAGTCCTGCTGAACGAGGAATTAATTGTGTATGCGCCTATAAAGTAGGGTCAGCAAAAACCGCTCCTTCTCTCCCAAATACGGTTCTTGAGCCAATGAGCCATAAAAGGCTTGGCATACCTAATGAAAGGATGGCAAGACCTGCCACCTGCAACAATTCAACAGGCTGTCAGCATATTGAGAAGGGATTGCAACACGCGAAATGAAGTACCATGGCAACAAGATGGAAAAAGGCGACGGCCTCGCGTAATCCTCGGGTCCGCCGGGAAACAAATCTTTCTTCCATTAACTGATCCGTTGTGCGCTGGACGGTGAAGGGAAAAAAAGGGGGGAAAAGCAGAAGGACAAAAAATGCCTGAGAGAGAGTGAAGAAAAGGGAAAGCATGTTTCCAAAATTATTATTAAAAAAAAGTTATGCGAAGTGAACTTTCTTTGGCTGCCCTGAAACAATGCCGTTGTGTGTGCGTAGCCCATAGCATCTGTTTCAGCCCGTTGCTCTGCTGCCATGCCCTGCTTATTTTCCATCCTTTCCTTTTAAAAAACGATCGCTCTTTAAAGGGACTCCCTGTTGATGAAGCGACGTGGCTGTCCTCGCAACCCACGCTTCTTGCCGATACACCTCCATCACACGCCCTTTGTTTTTTCCCCAGCATTAGGGTTTGATATGTGTCCGCTCGGACAGCGTACATACATTACATGCGCGTTGGTCCAGCAAGAAATAGGATATTAAAACGCTCGATTGCTGAGTTGCCACACTGTTGTGCAATGTCGCACTTGATCTTTTGACAGAGGAAGGATAGCATCATGCGATCCCTCTCATTGACTCAGCACAGCCCGCTTATAGCTCAGAAGAGAAGAAAGAATGCCTTGTACCGCATGCATGCAGTACTTGCACATGCAGATCCTTTCCCTCTTGAACACAGACCTCTGTGATTAAGCTAGTCAAAATGAGAACTGATGCCACCCTCGCTCTTTTTATCACCTTATTTTCGACGCACCATGACTTTTTGGAAATCCTAATCTAATAGCTATATTTCCCTTTTCTTTTTTTTTCACACAGCTCGTTCGGAAATCATGCCGCGAGTTTCTAACAATGGGTCATGTGTCCAAAAAAGAAAGTCTCTAATCCAAAAATGAACTGGCATATCCTGGTTGAGCGTTGACAGGTACGCACAAACTTTAATGGCGATAAGGACCCGCTTATCGTATTTCATCGGATGCGCTGCTGTCTTTTGCTAAAAAAAAGGCTCCATCCAAATCCCAATGGTTGACTCGTAACAATGAGAATACGAAAGTGTCCCGTGACAAGCATGTCATGCAGCCTATATATTAGGCGTTTTGGCCCTCTCTTCATTGTGATCTCAGTGTGATGCACTAAAAACAAAGGCATCAGGCCTGTATTTCTATATTTGCCAGCGGCTTTCTGGAACCAGTTCATCTTACCACCCACACTTTCCAACTTGAGTTTCCGTCCATCCTTACTTGGTACGCCTCTCAAGATTGTCAGATGGTTCGATAACGGTTTTTGAAGCAGCAGCATATACATATATTGCGATGAACAAGTTCCCCATTTTTGCATGACGTAATGACAAAGACGCTTCTGGTTCTATAATGTACACCGCTACGTTGGATGTATTGCAGCATAACCCCTCTACATAGCATCTCCAATTCAGGCTGCGTTGGAAATAGCCCATTTTCGGCAAGTTTTGCACACGATAGCTATGAGCTACAGGAGAACTTTGGGAGCAATGCGTACAGCGACGAGACATAACTCATGATCCAAGTGGCTGCTGGAATAGATAATAGCTGATGCTTGATTTACATATCTGAAAAAGAAGGTTATCGTATGCATAATATAAAATTACATGCGTATTTATTTGAGCTAATCTCAATTTACGTAATATAAACTCACTAGAAAACACAGAATATAGGCAGTAAGCGGTAATACAGTGCGGGTGTTCTGAGACCATACATAAGAAAAATGCCCGACTCTACTCCTTGCAAAGCTTCGCTTTTCACACAGATGGTCCGCGATTTGAGGTTGTGCGAAAGATGGTGGTTGGACTGGTGATATTACTATTATCGATCCAGTGAAGCCGTTGAATGCTAATTCAACCAGATCAAAAACAAATAAGCGTATCCGTTATCCTTTCGTTCAGCCCAGCTCTACTAACATACGCAACATGCTATTTATATTACGATAATTCCTGGAATTCATATTATGCATGCATCTTTCCCGGTAACGCAACAGACTATTGCACTTACTCATGAGTTGCAATATTCAATCTCACAATGTCATGGACCACCAGCATTGGCGTGGATTAGTTTCTCCTTTCGATCAATTTAAACTACCAGACCTTCGATTTTGCTTTGTACAGGTTTAAATATATACAAAGAGTATCCGCTTTGGACAAAAAAAATGTACGCTAATTACTGTAACAGAGTAGATTTATGTACAGGACGAATAATGGGCATTGACATTCATCTTTGTACAAACTTTGTAGTCTTCGAAAATAAACTTTTATTCACAACCAAAAGCTTGTCTTCCTATGCAGAATTTGTATTGCTCACTGTGGCTTCGGTCCCAATACCTAATCCGATTCGATTTTGTATATATATACATCATTGACGGCTTCCGTACCCTGAGCGGCGCGAACGTTTTCATACGCAGGGTTTACTTGCATGTAACCATTCTTTGTTTTCTTTTGGAATGATTTTCTAGCGCCTAAAGGGATTGGGGACCCCTCACATAAAGGGAAAAATGCAAGCAACGGAATGCACGTGTGAAGTAGTTAGATATATTTGTACTAGTGAAGTTCTTATACATTGTTATTCGAAACAAGGATTTTTAACGAACAAACGTTTCACATTTCGCCCATTAGTTATGCTTTGAGAAATTAAAGGGGCTTGTGGGACAAGGATGCAGCGTACTGGGTTATGTTGGTGGGACTGCACACCATTCGCAGCAAAGAGGCATGGTGTGCACAAACCGCAACTTCCCTTGAACGTATTATCAAGCAATCCAAATGCTACTTTCTTCATGTACGCTCATGTTTCTTCAGTATGCAGCACCAATTTGTACGAAAACGTGGACAATAGGCTCCACAGCGCACTCTGCTGCCTTTTCGAAAGCCGACATGTTTGTCCTGGAGTAATATAAGTCGTAATAATTTCCGGGGCAGGTGCCGAGTTGCACGATGCACTTGAGCCAGCAAGTTAAACTGGGATTTTTTTGGACCTTTGTGGTCATGATCATCACGAAACCCAAAACTGCGATCGCTGTGCGTAGAATTGGGAGAGACTAAGCTTTCTAGTGCTGTTCTACGCATTCGCTGTTCGACCCAAGCACGTGAGGTCTTTTACTTGGCCTGTGTCATCAGCATTGTCTTGTACAACTGGTGATTCTGACATGTGCAGCATAGACAGGTTAGCAACCCATAACTGCATTGGCCTAGGGTGTAGGCTTTATCAAGTGTTTTACAACAGCGTAGCAATGTTCATATTCCGAGCCGTCCGTGGGCTCGAACTTAATCATCGACGTGTCAAAATCGGAGAGAATGCATGGTTTGAATACAAACCTGTGTATATGAAGCGCTGAGGAGGCCACTCTGATGGTGACTCGATTGCGACTTTTTCACGCGCGTGCTTGCAATTTTGTGGGCCATTTTTTGGACAAGAAACTTTTTAGTTCTCTCCTCTTTTCATTATTTTCTTATATAACAACCCCCCTTTCCTTAAGTCATTCAACATGATTACAGCCCAGGAGCGATTCAAGTCACGATCACAACAAGAAGATTTCGAAGAAGCACCATCGGAAAGTTTTGCAGACATTATGGTCCTGAATCGACGTCGACGACCTCAACTGCATGACGACGATGGCAAGGATCGATTTATTGAGCTCGCGCAGGCCGCATTGGAAGAAGCCACTTTGGAAGATGAACGGAAGGGCGTCATTTACGAAGTCGTCGAAGCTCTTATTGCAAAGACCGGTGCTCCCCTAGTTGCTGAAGTGATTTCCGAGCAATTGCGTAGTCAGGAAGTGATTGAACGATTGGCGGAATCTCACGAGGAAGAGGAGGAACAGCGTCGTTTAAGGTCCAAGCAAAACGTCTTTGCACCTACGCTGTTGAAAGAGCCTCCGGACGCCGTGCTTCAACCTGCGGACGAAGATGATCGACGGTTAATGATATCTGAATATATCTGGAGGCTTTTCAGAATCCTGATACTCGCCAGTCTAGTGGGTTTGGTCTATCATTTCATGTGTGCGTACCATCAAAATCTGTTCTAATCCCCCCTTATGATATCCCCATCACCATCACCCCTTTACATTATCTACCATTTGAATCTTTGCGCTGTAAATAGTATATTATATTATACACAAAAATATTGGGGTCACTTTGCAGATCTGTTGTGGTCAGTGCATTTGCATATGATTTACACCGCCCGCTGTTGCCGCCGCCTTAATTCTTGTTGCTGAGAAACCTCCTCGAGATGTTTTTTTAGCACGTTGTACATCATTTCCGTCTCGTCCCCCTCATCGTCATGGTGATCGTAGTCATGCTGGTCGTCGTCGATAGGCTCGTCGTCGGGATGGTGCTTCAGGTCGGCAGAAACGGATGCATCGTCTTCGTCATCTTGTTGGGTAATAGCTGGTTGTTGGGTAGGTTTGCCCCAAGTGGCGGACAATAGCATAGACGTACAAGCTTCAACTGCGAATCCAGCGCAGCCACCGATCACCAAACCGCAGCCAATGGCGGTCAGGAGGAATGGTACGACAGGGTGTGATGTCAGATGAGTGATGCCAATAACGCCATTTCGGTACAGCCATGTAATGGTGCTCCAGGTAAGTCGGGCCGGAGAAAGGGCAAGGTTCGTTCCCTGGAAAACAAGGGCGCGCACGGACGAAAATGTAAACAATAGGTGTGATACGAGGCTCTCCAAGGCTTCTTCGTTGAATTTCTCGGCTCGAACGCTCGTTATGGTGGCCAGCACCGCTGTTATATATGGAGTCGTCATTGTTGGATGAGAAAGAGTGGTAAGGGTGGTATAAATGAATCGAAATGGTTGTGCGTTTTTTTGTAAGTGCTTCCACGTGGAATTATTGCAAGCATGTGAATTTCGTATTGGGCATGAATTGGGATGAATTGTCTTAGCATCGTTGCACAGCATGCCTCATACGGCGTTGAAATGTAATATTATGCGAACATGATCATTTAAAAGTGAAGAACTTGTATCGCGTGTGCAAGCCAGCATCGGCTGTAGGGTTGTTTCTGGCAGCTGTGCTTTGAAGATCAAGTTATTATATCATAATGCAGCTTTCATGTATCTTAAACCGGACTGGATGCTCCTCTGCCTTCCCATAGCATTGGGTCAAGCAAAATATGGCCACACATACTGCCATCACAAACAGATCCACTACACCCGATCCATGCCTTTTGACCACACCATATTCGTAGAACCATGACAGAACTTTCCAAACAGCTTCCAAAATATATCCTCCCCATATCTATCACTAAATAACATAAATTGTCGTCGCGAGGTCAGCAGATGACTTCCCAGTGGCTCTGGATCACCAGTTGCAGTATACTGCCGGGATCAAGTCGAACAATTGCTTATCGACAAACGGCTTGCAAAGATGACTCCCAAAGTATCGACGAATGCCCTTTCTATTCAATTTCACATGATCCAGGCAGTACCAACATCAGTTTTGATTTGCAATCAATCGTCGATTTGAATTTATCGTCCCTGTTACGATGGATCTAAACACTAGACCGCAGGAACAATGACCTGGGATTCCATCAGTACTTCTACCAATCTGCGCACACGACGGTGTTGGCACCAGATTCAGCTGTGGAGGAATTGAGATCATGGGTAAATATGAAGGAAACGCCGTGCACTAGTTCACCACTTGGCCTGTTCAAACGCCGTTATGAGTAATTTGTGTAACTTCCAGTTCCAAAAGTCTCGTCGCAAGAAGCGCTGAACAGCCCAAACATGAACTTCTTGCAAAGCTATCATAAGAAGGGTGACTCCAAACGGGATATGTGCCTATAAGAAGTTCGCTAACAACTGATATCCTCATCAGCTTCACTAAATATGAGAAGATCATCGGTCGATTAGTCCATAGATTAATCTTTCAAGGGTGTATGCTATATCTATTTGTTGGTTTCCTGTTCGTCTCGTATTCATCCCTTTCCTCTCACTTTTCCTCCTTTAGTACCGTAAAATTACCATGGCCCCATGCAGTCTTATATGCATATTTATCGTTGATTTTTCCAGTTGAAGCTTTTATTTGTGAACATTCCTGTTCTGAATGAAGTGATCGGAGGCGTATGTCAACTGCCTGAAATTTTACCACAATCCTCACTTTTTTCTTTCAGACGCTTTAATAGGAATACGTCGTATGTATCAAGCACATCCACTCATTACGTTTGTCAATGATTGAAACTAACCGTATAAAATGTCAAAGGAAATGGAAACTAAAGTAAATAGTTTATGAAAAACACACTACGTAGATACAAAATATACATCAGTAGTAGAGAATTTCAGATCGCGTGGAAATTTTCATTTTGCACTTGGAATGAATCCAGATTTGGCAATAGGGGTAGATGCAAATGATTAAATCCTGAAAGTAAGTGAAAACTTTTTCATTTTCACTTTCCAGTGTGCAACGTCGTAGCTCCATCTGAAGCGCTGTACATATTGCTCTTCTTGCTTTCTTTGGATATTTAGTGATCGAAGAATGCCATCTTGAAATCTCTGGAGGATGGCTTGTCCACGCTTCTACAACGACAAGACCCGATCTTGTCAATTGTGTGAAAAAACTTTTGAGCAATCGGATTATCCATAAAGTTATGGGTTAGCGTTTTTACCTTGGCAGCACCATAACTACTCACCTTTAGCAGCAAGAACATGCATTGCGCGTAAGCAATCCTGTTTGTCATCAGTAAATAGTTTGTTGGTAGATATTTCCTGATTTAACATAGTTACCAATGTCCGTAATAATGATATACGGTGGAGCGGTACGGACATCCGAACAATTACACGTCGCAGGCTGCTATGAACTGATACCGACTTTTTGGTTAGCACTATACCTCCACATCGTGTTTAAAAAATAGCACAACAATGATAATGTAATAGTGGATTGCTCGATGGAAAAGCAATTCATTCACTGCGCACACCACCAACTGCAACTCCCGATAGTAGCTGTCGAGCCATAGTAACGGTGGATGCATGTTTGTTGGCAAAGATGATACCGGCGTGCTTTAAAGGTTGCAGTAGTTCATCAGCCATATTTTTTCGCTCCTCGGCTTTTTCAGATACAAGAGAGGTGCATATCAAAAGTCGAAGTTGGATCCTTGGGCTGAAGTGCCAGATACATTTATGGTTCCTGACATAGCTGAACAAGTTGCAAACAGATTGAAAGGCCCAATCCTGTTCTTTCATAATTTTGTCTATAATTGTAAGATGTAAATATTCTTTTTTGAATTGCATAATTCGGATTACGGGGTACTGCCATCCACTTCAGGGAAAGGAACAAAGAGGTCCTTTCACTGCTCTTCGCTTATATCAATACCAGTATCAATAATTTTGATCAACAACATAAACTTTTTATTAGTAGCGAGAGCCTTGGCATCATTCTGTCTATCAACTGAACGTCGAATGTTGATCTTTCCGCTGTATGTGTAAACTTGTTCGTATTCTCAAGAAATCTAATGACAAATCTATCCGTCGAATTCATTAGTAATATAGATAGACAAGTATGCATAATTTTTATGCCCTTGTATCCATCACTCGAACAGACATGGATCCCATGGTAATCCAATCGTTTTGTACTTTTTACCCACCCTTGTCTGCCAGGTTGGCATTCGGAATCATCCAGTCTTTCGTAGAAACTGAACGTTACCATTCTTCCTGTTCTATAGGAAGATCCAGTGTAGTATCTGATGGGGGAAAGTTAGCCGACTATTATTGTTTTATCAGCGGGTTACGCACTTTTGTTTTGGTTACGTTTCAGTGCCGCGGGTTGTGTTTCCTCGAGTTTATCTTGTGCAATATGTATAATCACCATCGTGAGGAGCTATAACCAACTGCAATTGGTTAATATATTCGCCGGTAGATGACATATAATGTAAAATAGAAAACAAAGTGGTGTGTCTGCACCAATTCTCTTTGGTATGCACTCATACAAAAGCAAAAGAAACGGTGAACGCGCGGTTGTCAAGTGAATTGTGTCACCAGGTACCTGCATCAGCGCCCATATACGCCGCACTGATTGGACCAACTCGGTGACAAATTTTTTGGCCGGGGTTGCTAGGCAACAAGCGGTTTTCTTTCCAACAAAATGTTTTTCTTTGGGACACACTGTTTCCTTCGCAACAAACCTCTTTCCATGCAACAGTAGCCGTTTTTTGAATGCACAACCCATGGAGACGATACTGCCACAAATACTTTACTCTGATTGAGGCCGGGCTTGTGCTCATCCGCACCATCAGCGCCATCTTGCACCAATGCTTACGTATGTATTTTTCCGTGCGCCAGATGGCTTTCATTTTGTTGACCTGGTTGCTGACAGGAAGTTTATTTATCTTTAGAATACAAATGTCGAGCAAGAACACCCTTTCCTGAGGTGGATTGAAGTGCTGTCTGGTAGATGAATAAAATGCATGCACCATGGCCCAAAATGACCCAAATGGCACTCTTCTTTTTCTGGACCATACGTGGACGCTTGTCGTATTGCGTAAAGGTAAAGCATTCGTCATGGAAAAAGAATTAACACGAATTCTAGATAAAAAAAAGTTGCCCACCACCACCCTCCTGCTACCCCCACAGGAGCCAGTCGGTCATTGGCTCAGATTCGAACACGCGCCCCACCGGGTAGTAGTGCGGCGCGCTGCCATCTGAGCTATAACCGACCCTTTTCGCTAGGACTGGTTTTCAAAATTGATACCGTGCTGGAAATACGCGAAAAAATGGTTTTATGGCCAAGATCACTGCTCCATTAGCCATTCTGCGACTGGAATTAGCATAATGACGACTCTGAGAACGTTTCTGCAAAAGTTGGAGGTGGGTTATATACCAGAAAAATGAATAACAGGTGAGTGTAGTTTAGCAGTAAAAATAACTAATAAAAAAAGCTGGTTTATTTGAGAACTATGGCAATGGGCTGGTTTGGGAAGTGGAAGAGACGCGGGATTCATGGTGTACGAGACAAATGCGAAGCATCTGGAATGGACACGAAAAAAAGGACACAATCAGCTACGATTTCAATACAATCAGTACGATAATGTGCCAGATCAACGAATGAACCTGACACTTGCTGAAAACGTTGAACGCTGACGCAGAGAATACTACAGTGGTTGGAAAACGCGGGCTACATGGTATGGCTAGGAACGAGACCTTGGCTATGCTTTTTTGTATGAATGCGCTGTGTGTTATACAGTGCTGCCAGCGCGTTAGAGGCACAGGATATCTTGTACTTCATGGACATGGTGCATAGAATCGAGTCTGGTAGCCCATAGGTAAGTCCCAAGTTGACTGTGTCATGCAGCCTCTTTCGAGCATTTAGTGGTGGTGTAGGCATCGCGTGTCATTCAGTAAAGACGCCAATGCATGCTCTGTATCGTATTATTTAATCCTGTTACATAGTCAAGAACAGTACCGCCGGCCCTCATGCTATCTACTGGCAGTACTGTTCAGTTTATCTTACACGCCAAGTACATAATAGATATTTGCTTCGGTTACGAGAGCTATATATGCTTCACCTGTTTTGCTAATGTTACCTACGAGTTGGTGGTGGATCTCTATGAAATAAATTCATATATAGATCTTATTCATAACGTTTGAAGAGGCATGTCAAAGACCTTTGTGGACGAAAGTGCGAAAGCATTAAACGAACCATGCCCAATCGAAGAATACCCTCGCAAACATATGTATGTATGTCCAAGCCTTCCCACTTTTAAATTCTCTAATAATTACAAACGGCGCTTTTATTACACGAAACTAAGCTAAAGGAGAACGAAGAAAGAAAAGGTATAAATATGTTACTTAAACGCACAAATGGCGTCAAGTTATTTCATCTCACACGCTTGACCTATCCTTACGCCAACACTAAACGAAGGCATATGGCTTATGGCTGAGGCCACCGATTGCAGAACTTTCCACACCGGCGGCTCATACGTGTTTGTGAGGCGGGCTGCACCAGCGGACGTGTCCGCTGATCGAGCCTCGCCCATAAAGAAGAAGAGTTAGTTATATCAGAAGAAAACTGGTGATTGCTTTTACCTTATTGGCTCCATGGAGAAGATCGTATCTCCCCGGACCGTACCTATAAAAAAAACTCCACCCTTGCGGGTGACTGTACCGTATGCACGGTGTACTCTGCCGCTCAAGGCGACAACCTGTACCGTATGCACGGTAATACTCTGCCGCTCTAGGCGACAAACTCCACCGTATTCTACGGTGCTCATACCGCTCTCTGCGGTATCTCTGCCGCTCAAGGCGACAACCTGTACCGTATGCACGGTAATACTCTGCCGCTCTAGGCGACAAACTCCACCGTACTCTACGGTGCCCATACCGCACTCTACGGTATCTCTGCCACACAAGGCGGCACACTCCACCATACTCTATGGTGTCTCCACCATAGCATATGGAGGAGCGGGAACAAAACTAACCCGGGAATGTAGGAAGAATGAGTATAACGAACATTTGTTTGAAATAAAGCATGACTTACCAATGGAACCAACGTTTGGATTACGGTGCCTTGAAAAAAGAAACGGGAATATAGGAAGCGTCAGTATAAAGAACATTCCTAAGCATGTTGACACGGCACACGCTTAAACAATATGCGATTGACTCACCAAGAAGGCCAAAATTTGAATTGTGAGGACCTAAAAAGAGCAATGTGGTGATCAGACAGATTCTTTGACATGGAAACGGGGATCTTTTTAGACTAAACTGCGTGGACTTGACTTACCTTCATTAATTAATGAAAGAGTTGAAGTTGACAAAACCTCGGACACGAAGGCGCAGTAAATATTGAGATCCCACTTTGAAATGCCGCCCATTCGTTGATCGCGTATGATCAGCAATGAATAACCTGGTGGAGAAGTGTTTATGAACGAGTGCTTCAGCTCTGTCAATTATGGTCATGCCGTCGGAAATCTGTGCAAGGATGCACAGACATCCTGTTTCAGACATGACCATCTGTCGCCGCTTCAAACAGCTTTGTGTGTACCTCATCGCAGGTGCTTCCAAGGAACAATTGCTTCGGAAGCTTCCTTTGGCCTGCTTGAAATTTGCCTTCTTTTCTGTCACAGCCATCGTAGAAAGGGGTAAAGTAGCTCTACATTTTCTTACTGCTGCACTAATACGACCACTCGCACGTTAGGTTAGATAAAGCTCACCGACAAGTAAACTTCCTCGCTCAAAATATAGATGGAAGAACAGAGGATCCTACGTTTGCTCTGGATCATGTGAAGGTACCTTGTTTACCATCTGGTTCATTACATATTTGCCGCGAATATGTACAAAAAAGGGCATAATCAAGATGGACGGCGATGAAAATTTAACAAGTCGTTGATACGCAAGTTGGAGCCGAAATGCAGCTGCAGTGTGAGTAATAGATATTCTGCGATCTTGGGTGCGAATCCTATAAGGAGAGCTTTCAAGGGTACCAATGCTTTTTATCTACTCCATTATCCTTCAATATCTTATATTACGTCAATGAATCGCTTAATAGTACGTTACTATTATACTTTTCTGTACGTGATTACGCCAAATTTTGGAAATAGCGTTACATTGATTGATCTGAAAGCATGGCAACATACACATATATTGAATAGTCTCACAAAATAAGCCTGCCGTTATTCAATCCATGTACCTTTTGTGATTCCAGACAGTGAGAACGGCAGGATCAAATCACAATATTTGATAAAATCTGTATCAACTAAAAACAGCCCCCATGCCTTGATTATGCCTTTGCTGGAATGCACAGTGAACGTTAATGGTGACCAAAATATCTGTTTTTCTCTTGGCTCAGATTCAATTAGCCCTTATTATCGCTCCCGTCAACTCTGAGCGGGGATGCTTAGGCCGCATCTAAGTTTCATGCAACTTCTTAACCTCTACACAAGAACTTGCTATTAATCGAGAGAAAGTTGAGAGCCGCATCTACCCGCTTGAATGGTGGCTACGACAGAATAGCACCACAGTTTCAGGTTGCATTCGATCCCGAAGTTACGAAGTAGCTGTTGCTTGATTTTTCATCTGCCATGTCAACCACGCAAACACCGAAAGCCACTTGAAGCGGAGACGTGATCTTGTCTGAAACAGGATGTCTGTGCGTCGTTGGACGGACTTCAGTCGGCATGACGACAAAAAGCGGAACTGCCCAAGTCGTACGAGAACTCCTCCCAGGCACTTTACACGTCTTGGTCTTCCTTCGCTCGTTCCTTGCAGTGTTGGCGAGCTCAACCATTGAAAGAGCGGCATGTGAAAATTGAGGCAGGCTTAAATAACAAAAGCCACTGTTTTGGGCGAGTCAATCTTTCTCGCGAGCTCTACACTTGGTCCATTGCATGTAAGTCAAACATGCACAGTCTTCTCTAATCGATCCTTTGTTCGTTTTTGTCAGGCTTCCCTTGATTCTGGTTTCCGTCATTTTGGTCTTCCTGACTTTGACCGTGAACTCTGTGTTTCTCTTTGGTAAGTCAAGCCTGCGCAGTTTACTGCAAGCGATCGCTCATTTTTGTTCCTGTCAAGCTCCATTCATTCCTGGTCTTTGCGGTTCTCTCACTCTTTGGTGGATCTCACGGGCTTGTCACAGTAACGCGTGCTTGCATTGCTAGTGATGCATCTTTTCATGATTAACTTGAGTCCATGAGAAGAGTCTTGTCCTTGGCTAGTACGGTTTTCCGAGCCTAGCATGGTAGGCACCGTACCTACGAAGCGCTTCCGGCTGGTTGTATGGTCCCATAAGGTGATATTCATGTATGTTTGCTTCGGCATTCGATCTGTTCCCTCCCTGACGGCTGCCATGGAAGCTGGTCTTTGGACTGGCAGACATGGTATCCTAGCACGGCCCCTGAGAAGCGTGGACTTTGTTGGCCGATTCGGGAGGTTAGCCACTGACGGACAGCATCATAGCATCCATCTCTACCACTGCATCAGCAGGTAAAAGTCACCAGCGGGTTTCTTCGGGTCTTTCTAAGTTATTTCTTTTCATAGTCTTCTTGCCGTCATGGCAGAGTAATCCGCTGAAAGGTCGCTGCGGGTGGGTCATACCTCATCCACTGTCATGGACTGATGGATGTGTCTGAGAACGTTGTGGCCTGGCGTAGCATTATGACCTATCAAGCTGTGTTTGCTCTGCCTGTTTTCCTCCTAGTCCATCACCACCCAAGGATGTTGTTGTCTCTCCGTTTTAAACAAATGCGAGACAAGTTGTTCACCAAAGAAGCCCAGTCAACATCGTTCTTACATCCATCCATCAATCAGCTTCAAGGACTTGCCAGACGATGATACGGCACTGTAGGAGCTTTGAAGCCCCGGCTGAATTTCATAATCCTGCGCGCGCCTGCTGCAGTCGTGTCAACTCTTGTTTCCAGCGCCTTCATTTTGTCGACCAGGTAAGTAATCGTGCCTTCTCTCTGCCGCCGCTTGCTGATCGTCCGCTTTTTGTTTGGCAAAGGTGCTTTATTGTCGCGCGAGCATTGTCACCAGGCTCATTGTTCGAGGTGTTGGCGCCGCTTGTTGTGGCCATTCCGTAAGTAATTCAGCACTTCGTAGTTGTTTCTAATCGCTCACTCCATCTCTTTGCGCAGGAGTGTGTCCCAGAACCCCGAATGGTGTCAGGTATAACTACTAACATAGAGTTCTTTCGGGGACAGCGCTGCGAAGTTGACACGAGGTGAGCCTAATGGCGCACACACGGAGGGCCGTGCTTTGCTTTCTCAGAGTGATCTTCGGATCGCCAGTTGAACAATATAGGCTCAGTTGTGGACCCCTGGTCGTACCTCTTCCGCTTTGCTCTCTCAACAGGCAAATGGCTAGGATTTGCTGTAACGTTGTGACCTGAGGCAGCCTGGCCCTGTCAACTTCTTCAGCGTTTGCCTTGGTTGCTTCAACCGTTCTACCATGTCCGTCTGTTCAACCAGCGGCTCTGCTTCCACAACGAAAATTCGGCCCGGCGAGTAGTCATGGACAGTGCACACCACGTCCCTGCTTGCGGCATGCCGTGTGAGAGCGCGGTCATATATGTGGGCTTGCAAACCGGTCCCTCCCGTTCCTGGTCATCATGGAAGTGGTCTTCGGACTGGCTGACGTGGTGGCCCAGCGAGCCCCCCGAAAGCTTGAAGTGCATGGCGAGCCAGACATGGAAGACGTTCCAGCTTCCAAGGCCGTGCTTCCATTGCGACAATCAGGTAAAAGCACTCGAGCGTTTCTCACGGGTTGTTCTAATTCTTCCTTTTTTTTGTTTGTTTGTTTGAGGGAGAGGGCCTCTCGGCTCGCCTGAGGTGGCACCTCTTTCTGCATGGTTCCAGCGAACACTCGCCTGAACAGTTGCTGTGAAGAAGCCTAATGGGCCGGAGGAGCTTTTTGTTGAATCCGCACCCCTGGTCATACCTTGTTCCACATCCTTTGATGGGTCGTAGGGACATGTCTGAGACGTTGTGGCCTGAGGATATTCCTGTGATGCAGTAAGGTAGAGTTGTTGATGTGGATCCAGCATATACACCCGCCTATAGGCTACGATCCAGACTGTTCTTCTATCGGTAATTTCAGCTTCAAGTCGTATGTCTTCTTATTGATGACGGTAAATGTATAGGTCAAGCGCACAAGATTACCATTTGACACACATAACGATCGAGACTCTTATTTACGGGCCAAAGCAACATTTCTTCCTTCTTGCTGTTTATGTCAACAAAGTGCATATTTCTCCTCCAAAATATCATTATGGCCAATCTGTACATTAAAGCAACTGCTTCTCCCATCTTACTACATTAAAATGCATGTACTTTTATGTTTCCTTCCAAATATATTTCTATCCAAAATTATGCTGAGAGGGTCCATGTTCTGACTGATTTGACGAGCGATTCTTACATTGTGAACAGTAGTTCGTATAAGCCATATATCATTGTATTATCATTCATCCATCGCTCACTTCTCCAGTACTTGACTGTACATATATTTCAAACGTATGCAGTGTACTCATCCGTCATGTCCGCAATGAAATAGCGTATGAGATCTTTGTACACCACTTCAAACTACCTACTGATCTCGTCATTGAGTTTGAGTTTTCCACAACACGCGCACCGGAAGATTGGGCATTCTCGAACTTCATTGCGGATTGCAGAAATCTACGTTCATCAGAAAATGTTCTTGCTGCCTACAATGAGTACTTGAATCTGAAAAAGGCGCTGCTGAAAAAAAGACAAAACTTCCAAGCGCGGGACAGTGTTACCTTGTGTCACTTGAGGCTGGGAAGACTAGTGTTTCATCCATTGGGTTTTCGTCAAATTTAGCGCTTATCTCTTGTGACATTAGAAATCAAGAAAAACGGTCGCGCGAACGATAAGTGCCCCCGTCGGCCAACACGACATACAACAGTACACTCAATAACTCCACTGTTCGAGGCAGCGCCGTTGTTGGCAACAATAACACGATCAGCTGTCCCAACCGTCAAATGACAACGAACAGATGAATCCGGGTAATGCAAAGCAACGTCTTCTACGTACGTATCAGGATCAGTTTTCAGTTGGCATACAGTAAAATGACACTGCTCCACTTGTATCCTCGCATGACATAATCATTTCACAGTTTCTCCGTATTTGACTGTAAAAAGCAATTCACGCGTTCACGTTTCTCTTCAGGTAGCTGTCAAGATGCGCAAAAGCGGTATCAAAATGTTTTGGGGAAGTAACCAAGCTACTGTATGCGATATAAAGATCCGGCCTGACGATCACAATTGCTGCTGGGCTTTCCTTGTCACGCATATGATTGACCAGTCCAACACGCTTCGATACTGAATCATTCGCATCCCAGTGATCTTCTGTCCAAAAGGCCTCTTCTGCAAGGTCCCATTGGCTTTTGTCAACGTAGTCAGGTGTAGTACTTTCATGTACATGCCAGGTCGATTCGATAACGATCGGGCGCACAGCCGCATAGTTGCTGCTCGTGAATTTACTCCAAAATTCCGAGGTCCATGGGCACGCTTCTACTCGCGACGTTCGGCTGCCGACCCATATCATTGAGTGCTGCCCACTGTTACTTTTTAGTATTTGATGCAATGTGCGTCTCTCGAGATCATCTGTTATGATGCGCTTGCGTAGCACACCAGTGTCCAGCATGAACTTTCCCGGCTCAATGATACCCTTTGTGATTTTCACTGCAGATGGCAACAGCGGCGACTCTTTTGGAATTCGCGTATAAATCTGGAAGGGGTCATGTTTAATGAACGCCTTTAATATGTAGAGCTGTTTCTAAGGCATATTTACCTGCATCATATTTGTAATAACATAGCTCTTGAGATAGTCAAATGATAAGGCTCCGGACAGCAAGACGTAGCCCACAGTAGCTGAATATAAATATAAAAAAAAGTAAATACGTATAGCGTTTTAAGCACATGGAAATACGGAAACGTGCCAAAGATCCATCCACTAAGTAGACCGCGAGTCGTTGATCCAGTCGAGCGCAGAGTTTCTTGGGCGATTGGCTCTCGCTACAGTAATATTTTGACAGGCAGATGGTAAGGTAATCTGAGCGGCACAAATCTCTTCATGGTATTAACCTCAATAGAGTACGAATCCAGCAGCTTTTCTGTATCAGACGAGAATCCCTTGAGGGCCAAAGATAGTTTCCACGCGAGATTGTCAACTAGCATTGGACTACTTTAGCAATTTTGTTACTGGCAATTCGTGGCAAGCCTTTTACTGCACCATCTTGTAGTCCGAGATTGAGACCTTGCCCACCAACTGGGGAGTGGCAATGAGCAGCATCTTTTTTTTTGCATCTAACGTCAATACACCCGAATAATGTATCATTTGCAACAGAATCACGAGTACCTCCAATCAGAAACGCGCGATCTCGTCGGAATCCACTCGCTTTGCGTTCATTAATCCGAAACTGGGTGATCCAAACGGGATTTTTGGCAACGATTTCGAGCGGGTGAAGGCGCTTCTCCATAATGGCTTGCAGTTCTTCCAGAGTAAAAGGTTCCTCCTGATGAATACCGTGCGTGGTTTTTCCTTTATTCTCATCGATTTCATACGGCCCAAGATTGGCCACCACACGAAAATAATACTGTCCATTCGCCCCTTTTCCAATCGGAACCACCCCGCACATTCCTATACAAGCCTAAAATTAGCTTTTGTAGTACAAATCAAGATGCATAAAGCGCTACCATCAGCATGAATGAAACCATTGGATCGATTGTTCATCATTTTATCCGCATCTTTTCCCGACAATGTCACATCGGCCATACCAAATTTTGTAGCAATTGCAAAGCCCTCGTATTCCCAATCGCTGTTTTGTTTCCGGACAACCGAATGTGATCCGTCCGCGCCAATAATATACCGAGCATAAATTTTGGACTCCTGATCCGTTTCCGTGTGCTTGACAATCGCTTCAATGTCATTCTCATGTTGCGTATAATCAACAAGTCGGGTACGCCAAGAGATTCGTTCTTCGCCAACTAATTTGATAAGTACAGCTTCTGTTTTTTCTTGCGCAAGACATGTCATTTGCGGGAAGCTTGTGTCACCCGCAGTCACATCTATGGTGCCGACCTACACACACGTAAATTTATAGACTAAAAGGTGGTGGTATATTTTATTATACCTTAGATCCGTGCACATGGACTTGCATACCTTGCACGGCAATCGCCTCTTTCAGAAAATGATGTGCTATTTTTCGATTTTCCATCATTTCCATTGTTCGAGGAGTCAAAAGGACAGCTCGGCTTTGATCTGTTGGTCCTTGCTTTGGATCACAGATGTAGACTGAATGACCTAGCTGGATCATCTTTTTTTTCTGGGTTCAGCTTTATACATCGAGTGTATTGCAGTCAACAGTACCTGATAAGCAAAGAATAGACCGACAGGTCCAGCACCCGAAATAAAAGCATCCACAGTTTCACCCTTTGAAACCATTCTGGTAAAAATGAGGAAAGTGAGGAAGAGAAAATAAAGATACATATCGTGTGTGTGAAAATCATTTGTTTGTGCGCTATCATGCAATCCAAAATTGGCATTGCCGCGACTATTCGTGGCAATGGCATGCACGTCGTCGGGCAGATGAAACATGAAGGCTTTCGGTGTTTCATCTGCCCTGATTTTTTAGCACCTCGATGAACCTAAATATATATCTCTTGTATTGGCAAATGTCCCACTCAGATAATCTACCTCGTTTCGTCTCGAAGTACACACAGATAAAGCGAGAAGAGAAGGGGTATGATAGTAAAATAACGTTGGCTGATCATATGCGCCCAGAGATAATGTGTGCTAGTATCAAATGTTCCCAGCTACCTTTACTATTACAGAGAGATGGTGATATTATGCGAATGTGTTACTAATAATCATGCTCTACTTTCTTCAAGTAAGACAAGGAATATCTATGCCACGCGCACACAGCCTACTATGGTTAATGAAGGACAACAAAATTTTACAAAGAGTTTATAATATGCCTACTCATACAAGGAGTACCCGGCGAGAGCTCTTTTTTGTGATTCTCCGGTTTCAGATAGGGACGGACGCACGGTAACGACATCGGTGTCTCCAACGTTTGCAGTAATAAAAAGCTGTTATAGAGAGATGGTACTTTGGCAGAAATTAATGGAGATGCTGATAGCTCCACACATTATCATGTGAGGTTCCCTGGTGATGGAAGATTCGTGGTTTCTAGTGCACCATCTGGATATGATTCACGTTTATTGGTGCTGTTGTCAGTGAAGGTAGGGGGTTGTTAGTCGATCTTGAATGGCGTGTGTATTGGAGATAATAGACCAGGCTTTCTTGCATTTACGCAACACAGGTCAAACGAGTATTAGAACGAGGGAGGTAATTTATAAAGTGGTCGAATCGTAATACAGTATTAGCTGGTGGATCAGAAGTACTTTCAAGGGGCTCGCTCTAAGCCGGTTTATTAAGAAATAAATATACAATAGACTAATTATTTAGATGAAGATGGGTCAGGCGGACACACTGATAGCTTGAGGAGTATCACGAGGATGGATAACTTGTGCAGTAGCTAGATAATTCGTAGTCCCTACAGTAGCTAGCTTTGGTCGTGTTGCTGTAGATGGCAACTGACCTTTATTTTCAAGATGTGTCTTCCGATGTCCTTTGCGAATCCGCTTCTGTTGCATGATAAAGCCTGTTGTCCCGTATAAGCCTAAAAGTAACTTCACATTAATTAAAGGTGTATACCATAAAACCAATACAGATGCAGAGGGTAAACCAGAGCCAAGGCAGCGGTAGCTTCTGACTGGAACGGCCATGAAACAACGACCATAAACAGATGGAACCCGATTCGTGTTGGCACGTACAGGGCGGCGAACAAATGATCGCGTCGCAACGATGGGAACACAGAGCCAATAGACAACCAAACTGTGGGCAATTCAAGGATACACATGGCAACGAACAATCTCGTATAGTGATGCCGAACGGCAATCACCAGCAACACGGTATAAAAAGTATGGTGGATCCAGCCCGTGAGCAGATTGATTTTTGCTCGATAAAAACAGGTGCCGACAGCCAGATCCGTTACCAGCGATGTAATAAAAAAGCATGTCGCAGCGAGAGTAAATGTTGTATCCGAGTAAGGGACCATTAGGCTGCTGTATCCCTCGATGGAAGCTTGATACAGAATAGGTATCGAGCATAGCGTCATAACAATGCTGGTGAGAAGAGTAACAGTGAATGCGCGCTGGCGCTCCGACTGAGCATATCCTCCGAAATGCCAAAGAGCATACCATGCAATGAGGAACAGGAATGAGCTAATACAGCTCATTCGAATCAACAACGAGCGGCTGTCCATTATGAGTTTATGATAAAAGGGCCAGGATGGAAAAAAGTTGGGGCATTTTGTATTATTATTTTAGGGTTCTCGTTGGTCTTGTAATTGAGGCGAATCAAAAGGCCAACGTGATTCAACCGATCAAAACCAGGTCCGATAATCCATGTGCTACCGCTTACTTTTAATGATTTGTCAAGCTCTTGCTCACCTGGTCTAAAAGAATGGAATCTTCTTTTGGTAAGCTTGGGATCTGTCGTTATCAAATTACTCGTGTCCACTTGGTCCGCTGGTAGATTCATTGGATATACGCGGATCTTCACAGTAGCTTTTTCAATATGCGACCGTGCTTTTGCAGCCAATTCATCCGGTTTCGGAACATAGTACATCTGCTTCACTACATAGCAAGGCGCGGATATTACTTTTAATCCGCCTAACATCATCGACTCGAACCAATATATATATCATCACGACGTACTCAAATGTCCTTATCCAAGTTGTCCATCCAATGTAGCTTCGTTTTCATCAAATTCTCATCGAAGAATTAGAGCATATATCCCATACAAAAAATCACCATCACACATCCCTTACCTATTCGCCAATCCAAGCCACGTCTGATAAAGTCATTCAGCCACATGTCGACTAATCACTCGCGGGTGCTTAAGAAGAAAATGGACACCGCACGTCACCAGGCATGCAACCAGATTCGATCACAGGAAATGGTTAGAAAAATCATTCAGTATGTTGAGTTTCGAGGAGTTATAATGTAGTAATGAGCTGAATAGTTCTAGCATATCATTCAAGCAGCAAAATGTGCTTTCTAAATAGCTCATTAATAATAATATCACAAGTAGCGTCGTATATTCACCATTTCCTAGATCTGCGAATTAATGCATAAGGCGCCATCTAAGAAATCACATGCCAGTTTTTCCGATCGATGAAAGTCTGGAGGCTATATACATGTTCACAGGTGCGACCCACAAGCACGAGTACAATCCATACACCGCTTGATCTGGCTATGTTTTTTTAGTATCCATGGTATGTGGCCTTATCCGACGATACTTTTGATTGTCTTGTAGCGATCCATCAATTGCGCTACTTCATGTACGATATTTTGCCAGTAGCAGACTAAGATAGCCGTCCATATAGGACATCATATACATGATACTGACATGCGCTTTACGATCCGAGATAAAGCAACGCATGATCCTTGACAGTAGTGCTTTTCAACTCTGGTAACAATTTTTCTTCTGTGTCAGCCGAAAAGTCATTATGTAGCAAGAGAAACCGCCAGAGCAAGTCGTTCATCGATAATGAAGCCGGGGCTCGACTGTGGACTGATAAGGTAGTACCCCATTTCTCAGCGGACACAAGGAATTTTTGATTGATGGCCCAAATATTCCTCAATAATGAAAGCAATGTCGGTATTACTCGCGGCTGTCAAAGAGGCACTCAACAAGGGACTTAACGCCATTCGAAAACGATTGCCACGGTAAAGGGATGCCCGGCAAGATTTGGTCGGCCACGTGTTCTTCCAAAGCTCTTTGATATGGAATGTACATGCTCCTGTATTCTCGCTCAATACCTGTATTGCGATTTTGGATGCATAATTGTTGGCGGAGAGCAATGGGAAACACGAAATGCTGGGTAAATGATGTTCCGGTCATTTTTTATCTTTCTCCACTCAACACTTTGAACGCGTATTTCTCGGTCTGCTTTGCACAAAAAAAAAAACCAGCGCGTTCATATCACTGGTGGTGCGCTCCTACACGTCCATGGTCGAGTATATACGGATTTATGTTTTGAAGGTCGTTGGTGTGGCCAGAGCCTCGAATAGTGCTTTGACTATCAGCCCACGCGAAATCACACGTCGACCGCACCTTTTTTATATTCGGAAACACGCTCAAAAAAGTGTGCGCACAAATGCTGAACGTGCTAAAAAAAAACGCGCTAAAAAAGCGCGCAAAAAAGCGCGCAGGAAAAAGAACGCGCAAAAACACGTGTAATTCAAAACAAGTATTTAAAGATGGCCCTTTTTTCCTTTGCAGTCCTTACTCGTTTTCCTTTAATTTGATCTCATATACGCTCTTCAGGTCTGTTGTAAAACCGTAGCATACAACGTTGGTCGCTAATTTCACCGAGTCAATGGGCTTCTTGTCATGTAGCGCCAAGGGGTCTTGTTGGGTCACGGAAATGAACGCTGCGACGGAGCGTCTCGAAACCATGGGGAACTTTTTTTGGACAAACAGTCCCTCTCGGTCTTGCACTGTGAGGGGGGTATGCTTGGGACAACATTCTCCCTGATCACCCCGGAAAACGAGTGGGGTGTCAAAGGTGTTCTACTCTTCATACTTAGTTAAGGGCGAATGCCGCCAAAGCTAGAGAACCGTGGCGGGATAAAGATTGGTCTCTGGCGTGTATGCACCCGGCGCTCCCATACAAGACCCAAATACCAAGTCTTCTCCGGCTAAGGCTACCGTTGGTTTGGACAATGAGGACTACAGGAAAAGCATGGCTTTGCTTCATATTGGTTATACCATTGTTCAAATTTGTATCATCCAGACATTTCTACTTTCTATATATCTCTCCAAAGCTCCCTCAAAAGTCATCCACTCCCAAAGCAACGCTACACTTCACTTCTCTTACTTCAGCCATAATATCTGTGTATGCAGCTTTAACTGTGACCATCTTTTTAATCATCGGGGAGGTGAACGATCCGATTGTGCTATATACTTCCGAAATCCACACGAGATACCTAATATTCAAAAGGGAGTTGGCAAATACACTAGCTTTATGTTGATACCAAAGCTAGAGCTCAAGAGCAAGATTTACTGCCGCAAAAAAGCTTCAAGTGGAGATAAAGTAACGATAGTGTGAGAATCGATGTAGTGTCACATCGTCACCCCTACAGCAGATAATGCGAGTATATTTATCACATAATACAGTGTTACTGGGTGACTTGGTACCACCGTTAACAGATTATTAGTGCTTGTTGCGATGTGTCTGTGCTCAGTTGAGTGGTAAATAGTTTTAAAAGATTGCCCATTTAACACCACGCTCTCTATCGAAAAGCAGCACAGTATTCGCACGTGCTAGGTTTCCGAGCAAGTAGTACAGCATGTTACATATTCGTCTGGTATTTACAGGCGATGCATTGCCCGAGATTAAACTTTGGGGATATGACCGCAAATGGGTCCAGCGAGGTAATGCTTGTTACCGCACCAAGCAATGTTATGTAATGCTTTACAAAGTTATTTTGAGGGGTATGGCGGTACAACTGACGGGATGTTTATATCCCTTTTTTTGCATCATGAGCATATAAGTGCCATTGCCTCTACAGTCTGTGGACGTTCAACAATACCACTTTCTTCATCGACTACGTGCACGCTCTCTGAGGCTCCAGAAAGACAAGTCTGTGATGGATGTCAGCTCATTCTTCCAGCCAATGGATCCTTTGCTGTATGACCCCAGCTTTAGCGCCCACTTGTTCTGAGGAGCAGCATGTACAAAAGCCGGGGTCCAGCTGCACGTATCTTGGATGATTGTAATATACACAGGAAAGAATGTTCATGGCATCTTACATATTTTCAAAGCAAATACTGAACTATTCACAGCTTGGATCCCACCCTGTGCAGCAGGGTTGATGTGCAAAAACCAAGGAACATTGTCGTAGCCACTGCTACTCGTCCGTCGGTGTCATCCATTGGTGAAATTGAACAATATAAGTACAAGCGACTCAAGGAAACGCACGTAGAATGATTAAAATAAACATTTGTTTCTCGTATCGAGTACTTTTTATTGGTTCGTCAAGGTCTTGTTGACCTGGTCTAAAAGAGTTGGATCTACTTTTGATAAGCATAGTTCCTGGAACCTGTCACCATAATGCTGTTCGCATCCACTGAGTGCTTGTCGCACCATGTCTGCCAGGTTGGTGGTATAGACGGGATCTTCGCGTCTTAGCTTCAGCCGTCGTGCCTTTTCCGCCGACTCGTCCAATTCGGCAACATCCGACGCCATGTCTGCTTCGGCATACAAAAAGAGACTACAACAACACTCTCCATCAGCTCTCACATCATCTCTCAGCACGCGCAAACCTACTCTTCCTCGGCATCGTTGACTTCTGCTAGGATGTCTATCCAAACGGCCATGAGATAGGGCAGCCGTGCCAACACAACAGGATCAAACGTCCGTAACAAGTTTGTTAATGCAATGCAGTTCAGCTTTCGTGTTCGTGGATGTCCGATATTGTCAAACTACCAGCCACAGCATTAGAACCCGCTTGCACCGTACATAAAGATTCACATACCTTATCCATCCACCGGTCCAAGATGAGACCAACAAAGTCATCCGGTGTTGTGCTGGGCATCTGTTGACTGGCCATTCGAAGATAGTTTAAAAGGAAATGAGCATCGCATATCGCCAGACGTGCGAACAAGGTCATGTATGACATGATGGCGTGTGCGTAGAGTTCATCTTGAATCAAGACGTTTAAAATGTTTCCCAAGAGTCCTGATTGAACCAGTGCCTCGCCATAAACCTCCACAGGACACGATTGGAGTGCGGTTTCGCCCAGATACGAAATGCTCGCTGCAACTTCTACCTTGGAGCTTCCAATGTAGGATGCCAGTCCTGAAAAGAGTTGCAACGCCCCTTGCTACTGTCGCGATTCAGTAAATCATGTGTTTACCATGTATTTTTTTTCAACGTACCTGAAGCGTGATCTGGCCATCCAATAGAACGTAACTCTCGATAATCTTTAGCGTTTTCCGTAGTCCCTCGGTATCGTATTCCAACAGGCCGATCGCAGCGGGCAACATGGATAACAGTTGAGACGTTGAGTTGGGCGCGGTTTGCAACAGGGTCCACCACAGATCCAGTACATCTTCAAGTAAATACACGTGCGCTTTCTAAACAATCCGTCAGCAACAAAAAATAAAGAAGCACTAGCCGTAGACTCACGTTTTCGCGGCTTACGCCATACTGTACAATAGGTAAAAACAGGTTTTGCACATGCACGGATTGTTCCTTGAGGATCTATTCCGGCAAAAATCAGTGTACTGAATAGCTCGACTTCACATAAGAAAAACCTACTGCTGTCACTTTTGTAAATGTTACCACAAGCGCAGACTGGAATAATGGATTGTCCTCCGCGCGTTGCCAGTGTGGCATCAGCAGATCAATGATTTTAGGTGCAAAAGGCACCATCTAGACGCATGGTTAGTTTGCTTCTTTTTCGAGCAAGAAAAAAGCAAATGCACATACATGTTCACCTGTGCGATCGGCAATGGTGTTCAGATCACTGATCAGTTTCATGACTGTATCCGACTCTTCCACCTCATTCAATAGTTTGAGCAAGAGATCCATGGCTGGGCCAAGGTAGGGTAACAGGATACTGATTTCGAAATCCCAATCATCAATGGCCTGACGCAAGCTGTGGGCAGCCGTCAAACGAACCACCATATCGTCTTCGCTGACCATCAGTTCCAGCAAACCTTGATAGATGGCAACACGACTATCGGCGCTGATGCCTTCGTTTACCCATCGACCGAGCAACCATGCGATCCGTCGATGAAGGATCTTGAGCCTATTTTCATCCAACATTTAGTCTTTTTTTTCTTCCAACGCATAGGAGCCAACGGTACCCCGATCCCTTTTGGGAAATCTCTGGAATCAATCGGTTCACCAGGAACGTTTCGAAATCCAGACGACCATAGATCGATTGTACGCCTAATCCAACAGCAGCGTAGACCGCGTCCTTGAACAGCAAGTCTTGAAAACTAGTGACATCTAAACACAATAACCATCAACATAACCATCGCTTTCATTGGATCAAATTAACCTACTGGCAACTTTTTCAACCAAATTGAGCAGGATGGGGCACAGTTGATCCCGATACTGAGTCAACAGACTCATAAAAGTGATTTCAGCACATGGCTAAAACAACAAACACAATTAATAAAACACCACTTTTTTGCCTAATACAAAAAAAAAAAACTCACCCGCAGTTCAAATTCCCAATTCTCGGAATCAATCGCATTGGCCCATCCTTCCGGATCATCTTCCCACTTTTCCATATCGGCTGGCGTCAATAACATATATTTAGTGATCAATGTTTCTGCACATGCATTGACGAAATCCGTCGTCAAAAATCGCGTGTTTATGACATTCGAAGCCTCCAATGCCATTGACTTTTCTTCTTCCGTCACCGATAGGACCTCGGATCCCGGGTTATCCGTGTTGTATGCCGAGTTTTTGATCGTGTTCTTGATAATCAGCATGCCCTGGAGCAAAAACTGCTCGAATACCGGAATGTCCACCGGTTGGCCTGGTAACACCACATCGTTTAGTATTCCATGGCAACCCCTGATCCATCAATGATACAGACCTGACTTGTACCGATCGGTCAGCCGCGTTCCCTCGTGAACGATGGCTTGCCAGTAATAGGATAGGATGTCCGTCCATGCGGGGCACAGCGCGCACGATACCGGATGGGCCTTTTGCAGTCCGAGATAAAGTGATCCATGATCCTCGACAATGGTGCTGACGAGTTCCTGGAACTTTTCGGACGTTTGGATGGGTCGAACATTGTTGTACTCTTCCAACCGTTGCTTACTGAGTTGGATAAACGTCTATCGCCTCCTGATCAATACGAGTTCCCTCTCAGCCCCAACAAAAGCGCGCTTGGTTACCTTTGTCTCGTCATACTTGTGGACATCCCGGATACCACTGACCATCAAGATCCTCAAACACTTGACGCAATCCGACGCAATCCGCATTTCGGTTTCCAATTCGTCGCCCGTCTGGGAGGCAGCGAGGGCGGCCACGGTTCTTGCGGTATACGTGACATAGATATTGGCGACGGTTTGAAAAATGCGCGGAGCAACTTGGGTAAACTGTCGTCGACTGGCTGACAAAAATCGAGTGCTGAGTTCGTACAAGACTTCGTAAAGCATCTCTAATGCGCGGTCGTGCACAAGTCGTTCGTCACCATTGGGTGTTTCGATGGCTTGGACTAGCGAAGGCAAGAGATCAGGCCAATCCATGGGATAGTCCATACGCGCGATACGCGCAACAATAACAGAGTTTTGTGCCGTAAGCTTTTTTGACAAGAGAAGGGTTACATGGGGCTCTTGTTGCAACGGTAACCCGCTTTACCTTTTTGCTCGGTTCGTCTAGGAATTGAAGTAATCGTTGTCGAATAGCTGCTTTTTCTTCCGGATTGATCGGACTATGTCGAAAAGACGTCAATGGGAAAGGGATCGTGTGTTTGTATATAAAAGAAAGTTGATTACTTTTTCGCTGTTCGTCTCCAGAACCGACCGACACCGTTCTTGAGGTAAATGCCACTCAAGACGCGAACATCGTGATGGATCGTACGATCGTAAAAGATATCCTTCAATTAGGAAGTTTAGTTGCATGTTTTCTTGTGTGTGCGTGGCAGTATACGCGATTGTTACTTGAAGCGTGGCAAAGAATGAAGGTTCATTCTCCCATTGTTTCAACAGTTCTTCTGCTTGTCGTATGCGCGTATAGTCTTGCGAAGCGGCTTCATGCAGCACGCCAAGCAACTGGCTGCGTGCGTCGGTCATTAAGAGAGGAAGGAGGTGGAAAAGAAAGCGAGCAAGAGCTGAGTTTATTACTGGTAGAAATAGTCAATGTGCCCTGATCGCGCAAAACACGAACGGATCTGGCGACTTATGCCCGGACATTGACTTATATTTAAATACTGCAGCTGAGCATACTCGAGAGCCATCATCAGTCCGATGCCCGACACGCGCACGCACCCTCGGATATTCAGCCTCTTGAGCGTCCTCCATGTTGCCTTGATTAACGCGCTGATGGACGCATCGGACACTGCAGCCCCGCAATAACTCGCATCCAGCGCCGCCAGCCGACTCAGCTTTGTCAGCTCTTCGAGCGACGTGTCACTCAACGCGCAACAGAAACTGAGCGACAGATTTTCCAAATAGGGCGCGGCCACCACGAGATGGGCGATGGCCTTGTCGGTCAAGAAGCTGCAGTCGGTCAAATCCAGCGTGCGCAGCCGAGCAAACGCATGGGGTGCCTCGTTGAACCAGTGCACGAAACCTTGATCGGTGATCTTGGTGCACCGCTGCAGATTTAGAGACTCCAAGTCATCCGTGGCGTATTTGGCAAAGTAATACATGGCTTGATCGGTCAGATTCTTGCAGTACGACAAGGTCAGGTGCTTGATGCGCGGGTTCTGTTCGAGCAATCGTCGGATGCCTTGGTTGGTGATTTTGCGGCAGTTGGACAGGTCGAGCCATTCCAAATGCCGCAAGGTGCCCAAGGCTTCCATGCTTTTGTCAGTGATCAGCCAGCATGAATTCAGATCCAGTTTCCGTATCTGAGGCGTGCGGTCGACAAGCGTGAGGATGGCTTGGTCGGTGAGATGGAAGCAGTGCGTGAGGTACATGAATTCGACATTGGGTCCGATCATATCCGCCAGTACTTCAATGGTTTCGTCTGTCATGAGTCGATTGCTGCTGCCCAGATCGAGCTTTTGCCATTGATCCGGCGTGTGGAATGTGTGGTAAAATTTGCGACACGTGCCTGAGAATCGAATCATGCTGGCGAAATCCAAGAGTGTAGCGACGCGCGCCAGAATGCTGGTGTCGAGCGCAGTGAGTCGGTCGCGTTCTTGGGTTGTGCTTGGTGATATGGGTGATGCTTCGGAAATTGTGATGGAGCGTCGTTTGGTCGACTTGTCTACTGCTGCAAGGAGCGATGGGTCAGACCATACGGCGATGCTGGGCCGTCGTGGTCGCGTTTCTCGTTCTTTGAGTCGATTGACGTTGGTGGGTAATGTGGGATCCTGATCGCTTGTCGTGCTGCATACTGCGCTGGTATCGATAGGCGCCAATGATGCGCTGTAATCTTGTTCTTCTTCCGGAACATAAGTCACTCCCGCTAGTTGTCTATTTAGTCAAGAAAAACACCCCTGTCGAAAGATCTGTTCATTACCTGATACAGTGTCCACCTGTTGTACGGGAGACGATGTGCCTTGGCGCTAAAACACATTTTAGGACATATACGAAACAGAGAGGCAGTAACAGCCTTACAAACGTGTCGATGGCCTTGAGTGCCTTGTCTGCCAGGGTCTTGAACCATCTTTCGAGTTCGGGGTAGTCTTGACACACGTGCATGAAGTCTTTCTTGCTCAACACGTACAGTTCCAACGCAGTGATGGAGCGCACATCCGCAGTGCGCGGAATGTCAAGCAGTATTGCGATTTCGCCGAAAAAGTCGCCAGGACCCAGCCTGGCCACCGCAATGTCTGTTCCACCTCTCGAATTGATCACTTGTACCGTGCCTATGCTTTTTGCTTAGCCAACCCTGCAACACGCGCTGGATACGACGTACCATCAATAATAAAAAACATTTCGTTGCCAATGTCGTTCTTGCTGATGATGGTTTTGTTTGGCAAGTAGCTTTTGGGTTCGACCATGAGCGAGATGCGATGCATAAAGTCCTCGGGACAGCCTTTGAAGAACGGGACCTACACGCCCATTGTCAGCTCTTTGTTCGAGATACACACGCACACACACAAAAGAACATTAACCTTTGCCAAATGATCATATGCCCCCGTGGCAATAAACGAATCGACGCTTCCGGCTGAACTCGAGCGTTTCAACTCATGCTTGCTCTTTTCCAGCATGGCCATACGTTCCTGCGCTTCGAAGCGCAACACCTGTTCGACATCGGGATAATCGGGTAATATAGCAGCGACGGCATCGGCGGTAAGCACGGCGACGGTGCAAGGAGCGGCAGCAATCACGGTCGCTGTTCGCGGAATCGCGTAGAGTAATCCAATTTCACCAAAACACGAGCCACCATGCAACGTTGCGAATATCCGTTCAAAGTCGGCCGAACACACATCCACCGCACCGCGCAATAACAAGAACATGGCTTTGGCCTTTTCGCCTTGAACAATAATCACATCGCGGGGCGCATACGTCCGAATAATCATTCGACATGCAATCCGTTCGAGGAATTCTTGATTGTTCGATCGCTGGAATAACGAATGGCGTCGCAATGAATCTAATATTTTTTCGGGAATTGGATTGTCCGTCATGGACGTGGTCCATTCCGCTGTCAATTGCACATCGGTCATTTAGAAAGAAGTTGAGAGACTGGAAAAAAAAAGAGTGTGGTTCGCTTTTTGCTTAGTTTTTTTTTTTGCATGACTGACTTGACTGAAACAAGCGCTTTACTTTCCAAATCTACAAGTCTGAAGGAAAAAATTGTCTTTTTTTTTATGTAAACTTGGAACTTTTCCAGTGATAAAAGCACTTCTTTCGCAAACGGTTGATGGCCTTGGATATCGTTTGCAAAACGACATCATCATGACATAATGCCATGGTTACACCAGCAATGCAAATGGCGGAGCGGCACCTTATTTTACCGCCTGTGCCCGTTTATTTACCACCATGTTAAAAAAATGAATGTCATGAACGCTCGATTTGTAAAAAGCACATGACTACTGTATTTTAGACTATTATTTGGCAACAAAAGGGTGTATCCAGGCAACTGGTTTTCAGCGCAGATGCATGAATAAGCTGCATAGTGAAATAGCGATGGTGACATTTTACTGTCCGCAGGTCTGTTTTCCAACCAAGGCAGCTGATGATGGTCCAGTTGTAATTTAGCCAGTAATTCCAAGATCCACATGGTTTTATTACGAACATGTATCTTTTTTTCTGAGAGCTATGTGCAAGCGCGTTCGAGATTTGCATGGAAAAAAGAATATGCTGTGAAGGGAGATTCATTTTTCCGATCCGAAAAAAAAATGACGGAGCAATGCTGCGCGTCACCACCCCTTGATACTATGCCTATAAAGCCACCTACATTTACTGCGCGTCGATTACTTGGATTACCTCCTGATTCCGATGCCATTAGCGAATACCTTAAAGGTATTACGAATCAACCATTACCCGAGCCCATAGAAAAACGATTTCCAGATTCCACCTACTACTCGTACAAATCACTTGGACTTTCCCTATGCTTCACACCCAAGAACGGCACCCTTGCCTTGGACAGCATTGACATTTACAACGGACATACGCGCGATGGATTTCAGCCTTTCACAGGATCAGAGTATCCCTACGGCATCACGCCCGAGACGCAAGCACACGAGATCGTCAGCCAGCTGGGCGAACCGGATCGGAAGGGGGGCGGTGCGCAAACGCGTCTTCCGTGCTGGATCGAGTATCAGTTCAACGACGACACGCAAGGTGGACTCATGATACAACTGCATGGCGTGGATTGGGATGATCGAGAAATGGGATGGACGAGCCTGGTGCTCTTTTAATAAATATAAATGTAAATAGATAGACTATTGCTTTGTCGCCGTTCCTTCTTCCAGTGCACGTTCTTGCACGTTCGTCACTGCTTGTCCGTGTTCGTCTTCATAAAAGTTTTGCGAAAAGTCCTTGTTGCGCTCTTCTTTTCCACACAACGCTATTGTTTTTTTAACATGTCTGAGTAAATGTCTTTTGCATATGTAAAAGGTGCTTTTTTACCGGTGATGATCAGACACGCAACAACACATCCCATGAAAATGGCCTGTACCAGTCCGTAGTCGGGAATACTCTTGCCACCGCGCAGTTGTAGACTGCCATCAGGGTTTCGCAATGGATACTGCTCACCGATCGTAGCTTGGATTTGGCTACTGGCCGCACTGACCTAGAAATCTGCTATTGAGTAAAAGGAGCAGAGTGGTGACCATGTTTTGCACGTACCAAATTACCGAGTTGGTACGAAAGACCTAAATTAAAACAAGTGAGTGGGTATTCTTGTTATCATGATGAGAACAGTATACCTGGCATAAGGCCGCGGAATCCAGAAGGTGCCAGTTCATTCAAGTGTGCTGGAACGATACCTTTTTTTTTCATACATGTGAGTCGTAGCAATTCTCCTTTCTTAACACTGGCATACCCCAGGCACCCTGTGCATTTGGAATGAGTACTTATCAAATGAACACAATGATTTTGACATACCTGGATAAAGAACTGCAGAACAAAGGCACCGAAACGCAACGAATGGATATTGGGGCCATAGATCCAAAGAGGGATGAAGCATCCAACCATGCAAGCACTGAAAACAATACAAATGCGGCGACCAAGGTAGTTGGAATACAGTCCCACGATTGTACTATGTACATTAGCAGTTAATAAAGGTTTGCTATCATCTCATTCCACCACACATACCCGCCGATAATTGCACCAATGTTGTGAAGCACGGTCGTTACGGATTGCTCAGCAGGAGTATAACCGAGTTGCACCTTGAGGAACGTGGGGTACAAATCCTGTGAGCCGTGGCTGTAGAAATTGAAAAATGACATGAGGATGATCATGTAAATTGTCTAAAATAGTCATTCGATGAGCAAAAAAAAAGCATGTTTTCTTCCTTTTAAGAAACTTGCTCTTCGCCAATGAAGTTTGAGCATGTTCCATAATGCGCGAACATAAGAATGACCCAAACTATCACGCGCTTCTTTGGTTTTGGCAAATGTGGGGGATTCCGGTACAAAGAATCGAATGGCCACAGCAAGTAATGCAAACACTGCTCCTGTCCAAAACATGATGCCTGCCATCATGGGAAATTAAGCGTTTTGTAATTCTGTTGCAATCGCTGATATGTACTTACGCCACGATGACTTGGTATCGGAGACAGCAAAGTTGACAAGTGCCGCCAATAGATAACCGCAGGCGTATCCTTGCTGGTAGATCCCCGAGAATAAGCCTCTTGCTTCGATGGGAAGTGTTTCCAAAGCTAAACTTGCACCGAGACCCTAGTAGAGAATAGTCATTGAATGGAGACGATTCCTGAGTGCCAGGGACGAACGAGGGAATACCCTCGAAAGAAAGATATGCGTACCCATTCACCGCCCATGGCAATACCGAAAACAGCTCGGAGGCCAATAAAGGTCTGAAGATTGGGAGCGAAACCACTGGCCATGTTGATCAAGGAGAATAGGACAATGTCAATCATCAGCGGCCAGCGACGGCCGTATTTGTCGCCCAACAGACTATTCAGAGAGACATTAATAAGGAACCAATGGATAGTCACTTGTTACTTGCCCAAAAATAAGTGCACCAACAGGTCTTAGCATCTGTCATAAAAAATACATTTAGTAGCTGAAGCCAGTATAGTTACTAGGAACCTTTTGCGTACCAAAGTGGTAGTAATTGCAGCTTTGGTTAGCGAGGATTAGCATGGACTGTATAGAACGATAAAAAGCAGCTTACCGGTAACTTCAGAAGGTACCACCCCAAATTCCGCAGCTGCGTAGAGTATATAGTGAACATGGCGCTTATCTCGCTAACAAGTTACATTTTTTATACCAATACTGGGTACTGAAAGCGAGACACAAAAGTAGTCGTACGCATCGACAGTCCATCCCAAGAAAGCTATCGTTGGATACCTCAATTTAATGAATGAAATAAAAAAGAGGAATATCTCGGTTACCAGCCGTGAACGTCAGTCTCTGGGTATTAGTGAGATGGGTAACCAGGTACCAGAAACTCGGTGGTTTCTCTGGCGGCGGTTGCCACAGCGAGTGAAAGAACCGCTTTGGATACCGTACGAATGGACTCTCCTTCTTGGCAGCGACTTCTTTTTCAGTTTCTGGTTGGTCCGCGGGAACAACGTCCTGCGTGCTCTTTTCTGCAGTGACTGGAGCCCCGTTGCCTTGTTCAACATGGTCAATAGACACGTCGTCGTTTTTTTGCGACATGCTTAAAAAATATGTGTTTGCTGAAAGAAGAATGATCCCTTTTCGTACTTTTTATACTACCTGTTGAGCGTCACGATATATTAACTGATCCACCAATGTGGGGTAAAAGCAAAAAAGCTGATCTCGTGTCACGTATATTGAAAATTCACACGACAGGTGGCAAGTTTTAGGTCCATTTGTCTTGATTTAGGCTTATCGGCTTTTGTGCAACGGTGGTCCAAAAGATAAAGCCTTTTTGTAACTTTATATTTCTGCTTTAGATTATTACTGCTGCTGCACTCCGGAGAAATGGGGATGGTTTTTTTGTTCATGATCTTTTTCCATAGCAAGCCATGATTCGTTTATCTAGAAGGTTATATGCAAGTATGCAAAGTAGAAAAAAATACCCGACATGATAAAATTGCGTATATCACTTTTTGGCCATGACCTTTTACAACTTGTTTATCCGGATATCCTTGGTTGTGCACCACCACCTTTCGGTAAAAACCGGCGTCCTTTCCAAAATGCTGTAGACCGTTCGGGTAAGGCCGAGCCCTTAACACTGGGTTTTCTTTCCAGAAGCACCTGTTAGGTTTCGCAAATCAACATCTGATTGCTAAAGAAGAATAAAAAAATTCCCAAAGTAATATCTATCGCATAATTTCCATGGTAGCTCCTTGTGGCATCCTAGGGCTCTACAACTGCTTGAAAATCACCCCATTCTATATGTGTCATGCTTCTGAGATGGATCCAAGTGGGTGCCCGTTAGCTTTCTGTTTTGGGAAACTTATGTAGTTGGCAAATAAATCCCAAAACGACGGTGCTGAAAGTCTCAAAATGTACAGTAAAATTGGTTTTTCCTTAATCAGAGAAATAAATCATAACGAGTATAATATAAAAATTTGCTATGAATTATTGTGGCGGATCCTTCATGATGCTCGAGATGGAATATGTATCACGGCAATCCATACCTTCTTTTTACGTAGGACCACCAAGATAATTGATCTGTAGTGAATCTAATTGACAAAGGTTAAAGCTTTGTTCCAAATATGTATTGACTCGTCGATTTCTGATCACACGCCCCCAGTCCATTTCCGTTTACGCTTTGCACAAAGTGGTGATTGTCTGATGTAACCAGCCATGATTAGAGTTTCAACGGATCCAAGCACTTTTTTTTCATGACTGTTATTTTGTGCAAAGAGAAATGGAGTTGAACGTTTCGCTATGGATGTGGTACAAAGGCCTGTGAGGTGACTCTTACCATACATATTAGTATTCAAGTTGGATCAGCGATGAGCTCGCTTATGCATCAGATCGGAATACGCAGATCCGGTAAAGCCATAGTGAGGCAAATGCAGGTGTTCAGCGTTATATGTAACTCCGGGCGCGACTGTAAGGTTCCAAGATTGATTCTGTATGCAGCGTTTCTTTTTTTTTTTTGAAAAAAAAAGGGTTTTATTGGGCGACTGGTTAGAGCAAGCGGAATAGGTACTTATCCAACAATATCGCGCATGCTGTTTCGAAAAAAATAGCATACTCTTGTGGACAAAGCACCACCTTTGTTTTTATTAACCATCACAGAATCTAACTTTTTATCCCTGCAAACAAAAAGCTCCTGCAGGTGGCACGAATAAATTTGGGAATTGAGCCCTAACGTTTCGGTGCTCACTCAGAAAAGTATTGATCTGTGCCTTTGACGTGCTGACATACTTTTGTCATTACCCGACCCCAAAGGATACTAGAGTTATAAAATTAACTGTTTCGTAATGCTTACGGTTTGAAAAACCACGTACATAATTTTAAAGAGCTTTCCCTTGTTATTATTATTATTATTTTATGTCGCTTATTGAAGGGTACACAGGGTGATGTTTGTGGAAACGTAATTTTATTCTTAGTCATTCCATCCGATATGGATATGCTACCAACTCCAATGCTTATAAGATGTGCGAAAGTAGAAGATGGGGATCCAGCTATCTTTTGTCAGTGATAAACCCAATCATAGTTTGGCTGAACATAAGCACTGACACAAAGTTTGTGGTATGTATCGCTTAACGAGAAAAAGGCTTTCAAATGACGAGACCAGAAATAAACTTATGTTTTATTGAAGAAAGTTGCTTTCTATTTGTACTGATGATGAGTTGGGACAGAGAAGACCAATGTTTTGTGTAATACTGGATTTTTCCTAGTAATTGGGAAGGGTTAATTTCTCAGATTGGGAGGCTAAAATCTGGTTTGGGAGCACAGGCATTTTCTCCGGAAAAAGTATTTGGGAGCAACAGCACTTTCTTATTGGGACACTTATTTTATCGATTTGGGCACATTCTGCAAAAGCACAATGGGGTATCATTTATGTCGAGATAAAGTATAGAAAATAGATAAATATATCATCTCTTCACAGACACATCTTGGGAGAAATCCTTGGTTTCTATATGCTCATCTTCTTGATGATTTTCATCCTCATCCGAACTATCCTCATTTTCGCTTTCCGTTGTTGGAGGGGTAGGGTTTTCGATTAATGCTAGAACCGTTTGTGGTTCTCTTTCTTCTAATATTTCTTCTCTGATCAGATCAAATGGATCTCTGATCAGATCGAATGGATTATCCACGTTTTCCCATCTAGTTCGGGGCTGGTTCTATTTTCAGACGTGGACTATGCAGAGTGGCGTATCCATCCTTGGCAGTCCTCTGCCGTTACCATTCGAGACGACTTTACAATGCGATCCGTCAAGGTATCCTTGGGTATCAGGACTTCTCGTTTGACGCCTGACTTTAGCTTCGACCAGTACTCTTCAATAGAATTTAAAAACGGAGACCAAGGGGAGGGGGCAAATATCGAAGAAAGTACCCTTGTGCGTTATCCGTTACCAAAAATCTTCTCTGCATGTCGAGTTCGTCCAACAGGCCCATGAGGTTGTTCAGGAATGCGTTGAAATGTTCAGCCCTTGTGCCGACAATACCAACCACCTTCGTTACGCCGGAATCTGTCTTGGTTCTCTTCGCTCCAGTTGCTCTTTGTGGTCTTCTCATGGACAGAAGCAGAACACCTTCTCCGGTTATGGTACCCAAAATGGAAATGTTGATGCCTCGCTGTGTTGGAACAGTTGCTTTCGCTGGAGCTCCTCTTTGTGATCTGCCAAAATTACGTCTGATGTGGAGGCTGAAACCGGCTTCGTCGATGAAGACGCACTTTTGGTAATGGAGCGGAGACTGCATGACAAGGGTTGTATACAGTGGCCGCTTTATATAATGATATTTTATATAACGATAATTCGATATAACGATACAATTCTCGATGCATCGAAACAGTAATCACTGCCAAATCACATTTTATATAACGATATTTTGATATAACGATAAAGTTTGGGCTGCACCATCGTATCGTTATATAAAGCGGCCACTGTAGTTCATTCGTTTCTCAATTGTAGCTGGGGCAAAAAAGATAACTGTGCGCTTACAAATTGCTCAGCTGATTTGCATACTTGGAACCAATAGCAAGTTCACTTTTTGCTTTGAAAATTGTTTTATACACTGTTCTTAACAATGTGCCTTGTATTACAGAATGCTTGATGCTGTAATCTGTGTACTTGTTCCGTTTCACTCTTAAAGCATCTCCAGCGGACTCGCTAATTTTCTGCTAAATTTGTTGAGTGCCAGTTTTAGTTTTCGCTAAGGGCAAGACAGATTTCCAGTGGAATCGCTATTTAGCGATATGAACCTGCCTTTAGATATTTAGCGAGCAAAGCGTTTAAAACGCCGAAAATTGTAGATTTGGCGCATGGGAAAGCGAGACCGTTGGAATGCCAGTCAGTCGCTATTTGTGATTTAGCGAATCCGCTGAAGATGCTCTTACTTTATGACTGTGTTCCATTCCTGTAATAGTACGGGTAAAAACAACTACCGATTTATTGCAGGTATTTCCTTAATGATATGTGATATGATTGGGGGGGGGATGCTATCTCTATTACACTATCTCCCCTCAACTAAAGCTGAGGTTCCATGAAAGGGGTACAGCTGCTCTTGATTTGCGGCAGTTGTCTTAGTATACTTCTTGGTTTCATGTTTGATCGTATAATTTGTTTTCATCGCATTGTTAAACTTGATGATACGCCATGGACCAGAGAACTTTGGATCTGGGAACTTTCACGTCTCTTTGGGTCGAAGTCGCAACACCAGATCGCTTACTTGAAATGTTGGTCGCTTAGCTCGTTTTTGGTCGTAATACTTTTTCTGCCTCTCTTGTGCCTTTTGTATGTTTGCCTTGACTTGTCCTTGCAATACTGGGATGTAGCGGTTGAGATAAGCTATCCATGATTCTGAATTGTGTGATCGCATGACCGGAGGTTATATGTTGTATATTGGCGGTAGCACTGCCTGTCTCCCAAATATTGCTTGAAACGGGGACACTCCAGTAGACGCCTGCTTGCTTGTGTTGACTCCAAATGTTACAGAAGGCAAGTATTGATCCTATTGTTCTGATTTGTCCTCGACATAGATGGCCAATGCGGTTTTTAGGGTCCTATTCATGAGCTCCACTAAGCCGTCACTTTGTGGATGCTCCACACTCGTTGTCGACCTTGATATTCCCAAACGCTGGCATACCAGTTGCATGGCTTCAGATATGAAATTGCTGCCGTTATCGGTGATGAGCTTCTTGATGCTATGCATTTATAACAATACATACTGTCTATTCTAACAATTTGGAGCAGAGGAGTTTATCAAAGTACTGCATGCAAAGAGAGCTGGAGTTGAATACCAATGTGCCACTGAATTACCGGTTGTACTGGAGGTCAAGCAACATTTCATTTCGCAAAGCGAGCACATACACTTGCGAGCACAAAGATCAAACAACAAGAAGAGCAGCTTCAACTAGTCCAGCAAGATGGAGAATCGAACCAAAGTCATTACCTTCAACAACTACAACAGTTTCAACAATCGTATCAGGTTGAATTGGAACAAGCTCAGAAATCCCAACAACAGCATTACATTTAGCAGCTTCAGCAACTTCAACAATCGTACCAGGCCGAGCTAGAAAAAGCACAACAAGTACAGCAGCAACATTATCTCATGGAAATCCAAAAGCACGAGCAGTTGCACAAGAATCTCAACAGCACCAGCATGAACTGGAGCTTCAACAAGCTCACCAATCGTAACAGCATCGTCAGCTGATGCAACAGCTTCAGCAAGCACACCCGCTTGAGCTGTAACAAGCCCAGGCTGCACAACAGATGCAGTTGCTTCAGGAAATCCAACAGCCTCGGATGCACAAACGCCCAAAGCGTGAACAGAAGGCCGCAGCAAAAGCAGAAGGCTCATCAAGTGCGAGTAAATAGGCGAAAAGAGAAAGCGTGGTGCGCAAAATTTTCCCAAGAACTATTTTGCAGCGATATACGAGTATTTCAACCAGTTAAAAACGGCTCGAAATGTAGAAGATGAGTTGGATTTTCTGAAGGCAACGCTGCAGCGTAGAAAAGATCTGTACAAGAAAAATATCAAGTACCAACGATTTATCAACAAGATGGATCATGATAACCCTGATACTATGGATGAAGTGCTTAGCTCACTAAAGCAGATGTATATGGAAGAATAAACTTTTTTCTGCTGTCGGTCATCACTTTGTCTTTAATGATAAGTATCCCATTTTGCTTTTGCAGAATGTGGCCAAAGCGATAAAATAAATGTCCCAATAAGAAAGTACTGTTGCTCCCAAATACTTTTTCCGGAGAAAATGCCTGTGCTCCCAAACCAGATTTTAGCCTCCCAATCTGAGAAATTAACCCTTCCCATCACGAGGAAAAATCCAGTAGTCCCAAGGATCCATGTTATCACCGAGTCTCATATGATCTTGCCATATTGTCGAAGAGACCGGTGATCTGAGACCAAGTTAACGGAGTTGCCTTACATGATCGGTAACGCCGGATCAAGGTTGCACATAAGAGCAAATTGGGCAATTGATAACTGCACGATTGTTGATATCGTAAAGACATTGATATAATCAAGGACTAAGGAAAAGCATGTAACCATGGATGATGGTGTATGTTGAGGATACGACAAAGATGCTGGTCGATCAGTGGCCTACTTTACGTGTCGACTCCAGCCTTGTTCTGGCCAACCCTTTTCCGTTACTTGTGCTCCCAAACTCTGTCTTCGTTGATGCCATATCTTCCGACCCTTCGGCTCCAAGCGCAATCATCCTCTCACTATCAACCAGCTTCGTATGTCAACATAAACTTTGTATAATTCACGTGCTTCATCATACCTCGCTTTCCAATCCTATACTCATTGATGCTTTGCTTTCCAACCTTTCATCCCATCCCTACAATTCCTGTCAATCTACCACATACCAAAATCAATAAAACTAACAACCGCATTTATTACCTTGTGAAGCGATTGAGTCGGGGTGCATCGATAAAAGACGGTCAAGGGAACAGAAGAGTCGCTCAAATAGGCTGAAAGAGACTGTTTTGAAGGTTGGAAGCTGTGCCTTTCGTCTTGGCAGAATATAGCACACTCAACGGTGGGAAATCAGGGCGGTTATTCAGCCTATCGACAGAGGAAATACGGCTAAAGTCGATATCATCTAACCACAGAGCATGTTGAAACGAGAGGTTACATACTGAATAACAACATCTCAGTTTCCAACTCTTCCACGGCATCAATCTGGTACAAGTCGTCAGTGGATTTCTCTTAGGTCTTTTTTTTCCAGTCTCTCTTGCCCGCCTTGGCAGAGTAACACGCTGAAAGGTCGCTGCGGGTGGGTCATACCTCATCCACTGTCATGGACTGATGGATGTGTCTGAGAACGTTGTGGCCTGAGGATATTCCTGTGATGCAGTAAGGTAGAGTTGTTGATGTGGATCCAGCATATACACAAGCGTATAGGCGACGGTCCAGACTGTTCTTCTATCGGTAATTTCAGCTTCAAGTCGTATGTCTTCTTATTGATGACGGTATATGTATAGGTCAAGCGCACAAGATTACCATTTGACACACATAACAATTGAGACCTCTTATTTACGGGCCAAAGCAACTTCTCTTCCTTCTTGCTGTTTATGTCAACAAAGTGCATATTTCTCCTCCAAAATATCATCATGGCCAATCTGTACATTAAAGCAACTGCTTCTCCCATCTTACTACATTAAAATGCATGTACTTTTATGTTTCCTTCCAAATATATTTCTATCCAAAATTATGCTGAGAGGGTCCATGTTCTGTCTGTGGTCTGACGAGCCATTCTTGCATTGTGAACAGTAGTTCGTATAAAGCACATATCGATGTATTATCATTCATCCATCGCTCACTTCTCCAGTACTTGACTGTACATGTACTTCAAACGTATACAATGTACTCATCCATCATGTCCGCAATGAAATAGTGTATGAGATCTTTCGTAGAGCGTACCAAATCCTGCACATAATGTGATGGATCAAAATGATGGCTATAGTTTCCGAATCAACTGGATGGTTAATTTTACTCGAACGTTGTCAGTACGTACTCACGACAAGGGCATCGTCGAGTTAATTAGGCTCGTGCAATAGAAGTGTTGATCGTGCTCATTAGTGTTTTTTTTACAGTACTGTGTCGATGGGTACGGGCCGTAGACGACTTGATCATATTTTTGTGTTGGCAAATGTGCAGGTTCAGTGAATTCGGTAGATGAAAAGCGCAACGTGACCCATTCCATAATGATAAAGAAGTCTCCTTTCTTTCTCAGTCAGCAAAAGCACACGTTTCCTTTTCATAAAACCGTGCGAATAAATGTGCCCATATTAGTATATCTAGTGCAGCCTCGTTGTTAGTAATGGTACTTACCATACCTAATATCTCAAGGCGCATTCGCGGTCGGCATTCCCAAGTATTACATGAATCGAATAGCAAACGCATATATAAGAGCGGCTACACCGTATGATATAAACGCTACATTTCTCTTCCATTCGTTCTATTTTCAACGTATAATGTAAGCCTATAGTTTCCTTTCGCACACCCTTCCCTGAATATTCCATCATACGCAATTGACTGGAGGAGGGATATGAAGGACGTCTTAAAAACATGTGAATTAACCCGTGTGTATGTAGTTTTGGCTATATTGCGTTGTGGAGTTCATTCAACATTGATGTTGCTAGTTGAATTGCACTTATGGTGTCAATATTATTTGAGTTGAGGCAGCAAATTGCATCTTTTGAAAGGAAACGTGTCTGATGACAGCGAATGTCACAAGGCACATGCGGAAAAAGTCTTTAGAAAAGGTTCAAGTATTCAAAAATAATAGTCAAGTAAGCTAAAATCTTTCACTTGCATTAAAACTTGCCGGAAAAATTTAGAAAGATATGTACAGTGGCCGCTCGCTATAATGATATTTTACATAACGATATTTCGATATAAAGGTGCGGAAAAAAAGATACACTCCCCTTTTTGTCTGACAAGTACTTTGCCTAGTTTTTTACGGTTTTTTACTAAGATAGTCACAAATTTGAGCTTAGTAAAGCGTGTTCCTGACACCTTGTTTCAGTACTTCCACTTAAGAACATCATGTCAAACGAAGATTGGACACCTCCCAAGCGTAATGCAGCAGCCATGTCGGCCAATGAATACTGCATTGTTATGCAAGTACTTCATTCTTTGAAGCAAAAAACGGTTTTACCCAATGTAACACGTGGCACGAAACTACGCAAGCTACTTGCTATGGTCTGTGGCGTGTCACTCGACGTTGCGCAACACGCCATTCATATGTACAATCATCAACAATCACCCACCAACACATCAGCGATCGGACGTCCAAAATTGGAACTCGAACATGAGTACACAAGAACAATTCGCGAGATCGTGCTCGAGGCCAACCGTAAGGCAGAGCCTATGTCTGCGGTTAGTCTTAGCAAGCTGCTCCTTGCACAAGGGCACGTTGTTGGAGAGCGAACGTTGCGCAACCACCTTCGACATATAGGATTATACTATGGGAAAGGTCATAGACAGAACATCCTGCATGACACCGTGGCCAATGTTCAGTATCGACACACTTACCTTGAAAAACGACTAGCGAACTTGAACAGCAATAGTCTTCCAATCCAGCCCGAGGTTTTTTTGGACGAGTCCTACTGTCATCTTTTCCACCAGCAAAAGCTGACCTGGTTGCCTCATGGTGGAACAGTAAAGGATGCTGGAAGGAAACAGATGATGGTGATCTTCGGTGCCTTCGTTGTTGAGCGGCAGGACAGCAAGCTGCGTGCTGAAATAGTGAAGGGCGAGAAAGGCTTACTTATGTGACCAGTTAAAGGATTGCCTCGCGGCAAACGACTAAGCAAGTTGGTAGATCTGTAGCTGACAATGACGCTTGGAAAGATCTTCCTGAGGCCGTTCGTGAAGCCAACATCACGCCCGATCTACATGACTACCACGGGAACTTCAACGCCGAGTTATTTGAATCAATATTTGAAGATCTATGCCAAACACTTTCTGAAAGGCATGGTGCATGTCATATCCATATGGATGGTGCAAAGTATCACATGCGAAAGGAAAACGCCATTCCTGCAATGTCTTGGAACATGACGAAGATCAATGAATGGTACGGTTCCCAAGATTATGTGAGACGCCCAACAATGCGACGAGGTGCCAAGTACATCAAGAAACAGTTGGTTGATCATGCAAAGCGGTACCAAGACCGGGTTACATATGCATCATATGAAATCGCTCGCAAATATGGGCATACCATCATGAAAACTCCTCCATACCATTGCGAGCTGCAAGCTATCGAAGGTCTATGGGGAGTCGTAAAAGAGAAGGTAAAAGTAAGGCACTCTAGCGCTAAAGATACCATGTTAAGACTACGAAACTGTCTAATGGGAACTTTTGCTGAAGTGCCTGAACAAACCCTCATCTCTCTGTATTGCAAGTCCGTCGATTGGTGCAACACTTACCAGACCTTGCGTGAAGAAGGTAGAGATCAAGGAATTGAGCCAGACGAGTCTGATATGGGGGATGCAAGTGTAGGAGAAGGTAGCGAAGATGACGAACAAGATGAGCAATAAATTTTGAACTTGGAAAAATTTCGGAGTAATCAATTTAAATTTTCTTGTTTGCTCAAATATTTTTATTAAGAGTTCACCTATATGCAATGCACATTAAATGTTGCTCGATCACAAAGATATTTACAAGAGCAATTACTCTAGGTGTAGGCTATGATATGTATTAATTTCAAGTAGGCTTTCATAGTAGAAATGGGGCGGTTTTTTGATTTGAATAGGGGAGTGGATCTTTTTTTCCGCACCTCTAACGATATAATTTCCAATTCACCAGGGTGGTACGCAGTAAAATATCGTTTTACATTGGCTGCTTGCTATAACGATATGACGGTGCAGCCAAAATCACATCGTTATAGCAAGCGGCCACTGTAGTATCACATAGGGAAAGTTCGTCCATGGCTTTCACGTGAGATCATGAATGAGATCGTGTACTATAAATGATGCGGATCCATAATTTATCGTAAGTATCCTTCGAGTTTGGCTACTTTGACAATCGTGTAAGCACGCACTTTCTAAATTGTGTATGTATTACCGTGTCGTCATTCAAAATAGATATAGGGTATATAAGTGCCTCACGAAAGCGTCTTGTAAACCACGTTTAACTACCAAAAACTGTATCTCTTCCAAGTAGACCCCTTTTTCCGCCGCTGATATTTTAATACATTACCATCATTGAATGCGGCTATAATTTTTCTACAAATTTGTAGTCGATTAAATACATTGATCTTGTTATATCTATTTAATGCCACTTGCCAGTCTTCGACGATTTCTTACGCACTGCTCAACGCTCGAACAAATGTGCACTCTGGAAGTGATTGATATATTTTATATTCCAGCTAGATTACCGATGATGTACTGAATGTACTGTCCAGCGTAGCAACCTTACAAGCTATGACGCCTTTGCCCGTCTCTACGAAATTTAACCGAAATGACATATGATGGCATTATTTTAATGGGATAGTGTGTACATTCGTTCAGGCAAGCTCGAATTCCAGGTTACCAAGGAGCAACTTACGATGCAATACGTCATCAAGAGGACCATGTTCCGTCCAAGCAGAAGAGGAGATGATTTCATGGGTAGCAGTGTTAGGGAATCCAATGGATATTTTTCTGAATAAAGAAAAACTCTTTTCAACTACTTTGCTGATGGTTATTCGAGGCTAATACTTCTTGTCTCGAATAAAGCAACGTCCAAGGTGTATGCTCGACGATAGACAATCAGGATGTATGCGCACTCAAATACTTTTTCCTTTAGCTTTAAACTTTGGAAAATATGCACATGAGCCACAAGCGCTTCAGTAAGGCGCCTTTGTCAATAAATTATCGACAATGCATACCCAAAACAGAATGTTTGCTTCATGGTTGCTTTTTGTGCAATACTGGATATACTGTAGCGGACCAATTTTTTGATACGCACACATACGCTCGACTATGCACCCTTGCATGTTTCCGTGGAAACTCTGGCGTACAGCCTTGAACAATACTGAACATCATCACCGGCTATAAGTAACTGTCTGGATCTCTGTGTGCGGCATAGTGTTTTGTAGAATTTTAATGTGAATATTTACGCATAGTGTATTTGTCTACTTCAGTTTTACATGCGGTGTATGTCACCCCTCTTCTTGACTTTGCGCATAACCGGTACAGTCCAAAGCTACGTACAGATTACCTGCTTGGACCTCTGTGGAATGTGAGCCTAAGGTACCTCCTGCTCTTGGCTACCGAGGCTGAGGTTTTGGCGAAAGAAAAATGTACTACTTATAGGTAATATTTCGAAGGAGGCAAAATATTCCTTACCTAATGTCTATTCCAAGGAAGAGCGGGCTTTGCAGGGCTGCATGATATGCTTGTGCAACGGACATGAGGGCTGGTGCCATGTTGGTCTTGATTGACGGTTAATTCAGTTTCAACATTCTTGTCAGGAACTCAATCGGCAGTGCTTTTAAATTAAGCAACACTGGCTTTTTATTATCTAGCACTGGTGTAGTTGGGGCTGCCACGGTGACTTTGGAGCTATCACCGAGACGCGCTGTGAAATAAAAGGGCAGGGCGGGCGGTGATTTTTCGTTCGTTGATCTTCTTTCTCTCACTTTCCCCTAACCCGTTGGGCGGTTAATGTCTGAGGGGCATTAGCCATACGCCAAGTGGACGTGAAAAAGGAAGCCCGTACGGACCGGGTATTACTCAAAGGGCCAGCCATTAGTGCTGCCGTCGGTTTTACTCACTCGGTGCGAATCTATACTGGTCACGATCTGCGAACTTCGTTCATTCGGTACGGGCAATGTAGGGGAGGCGAAGGTGGTGTTGGTGTCGCCGACCACGGTAATCACGCGTGTAGCTGGTTGCTGGCACCCTCATTGTTCCACACCGGGAGGCAACTCATGCGATTGAGAGCTGCACATGCTGGTCGACTTTCAAACCTCTGTTGACACGTTGAATGGCTTGCCGACCTCTGTCAACACAGTTAAACAAACCCACTCAACTTCCAGCCCCTGGCAGGGTTTCTTTCGTGGTGTGCTGGGATTCACGGCTTCCTGGTACACTGGGTGGCCACCGCTTTTTCTTCTACAACCATTACAACAGGGCCGCATTCCCGCTGCGAATGTGAGAGGCCTATGCCTTCCGTCGTAGCAATGGCGTGGCCCGAGTGATTAGAATGGCTATGGTCGGATGGTTGGGCCGTTCTATGAGCGAACAATGACTTTTACTATACCCTCTTTGTTTTGTTTACGAACGACGCGCACAACGATCCAGTCTATCGAGAGAAGTATTATACCCCCCTCTGACCTGATGTTTGACGTTAGGGCTTAAATCGACGGGCAAGTGTATACGGCGCCAGGAACGAAGGATCGAAAGGCAAGACACCAGGAACATCGTCACTAGCAACATGATCGCGGGCAACAAGGTACGAAGAGCTTGGTGAATGAAGCAAACGCTCACTTTGAAATGCCAAGCAAAATCATCAAATCCTGGGCGTGATGCTGGATGGAACGGAAGAAATTGGAAGGTAAGTATGAAAGGAAAGGATGGGGTGGATCAAACAAGTGCTCACTTTGACATACGGCAAACAATCCGATGAATCTGGGTGACACGGCACAGGAGACGAGAAACCTAAAGGCAAGTACGATGGGAATGGGAAGCATGGATCAAATGCTTACTTTTGACTTGAGGAACGAATCGATGTTGCCTAGGAAGGGTGACACGGCACAGGAGACAAGAAACCTAAAGGCAAGTACGATGGGAATGGGAAGAATGGATCAAATGCTTACTTTTGACTTGAGGAACGAATCGATGTTACCTGGGAGGGGTGGCGAGGCAGGAGACAAACGATCAAATACTTCTTGCAAACAATACCTTCTATCTTGCCATGGCTTCGCGATTGAATCTGAAAGAAATCCACCGCAAATACCGCTTGATATATCCACGCTTACTCTTTCCCGAATAAACTGGAAACCGTTCCACTTTCTTGTCATATTAACTTGAGCCTGTCAAGTCATTGTTCGCTTGTGTAATCAAGATTCTTGGAGGCATTTGCCCATCGCCATCTCCCATTATGCATTGTCTTAAACAGTTTCCCTGATAGGCTAGAGAATGCACGACGCATACAAAGGGTCCTTTCAAGTCACTGCATAAGCTCAGGACTGGGACCGTTGCAGTATCTCGAGCGTCGATGAAATTAAGGATGAGCTTCATATGAAATAATGACACAAACACTCCTTTCATTCTCACTCGTGTACAGTAAGCGCCTCTTCTAGTGTCACTCTCGATCTTTATTGTATTCCACCCTCAGAAGACATTTAAATGAGGTGACTGCAGTGTAAGCTGACTCCCCATAATACGACTGAATTATTGTAGCCATCGTACACCTCCTTCTATTAATCGCGTTGACAATATCAATGGGTTTCGGGATCCAGTACGCAGATGCAGCTATCTTGGGTATCACTTAACCAGTTGTAAGTAGCGAATATTAGTAATATTTAACATAAAATAGGCTTTTATAGATAGGTGATTAACAAGCAGGTACTTATCTCTAGCTCAAGCAGTAGCTACGTGGCACATGTGCAAGCAATTTTAGATTCATTGGCTTCGTAATGTACCTAAAACGAACATGTACCGTCAATGTTCGTCTGCAATGTAATTCACCTTCATATCTGTATTACCTGTTCATGACCGCATTCACGCAAATTTCTAGGGTGCTTTCTTTTTCATTACACGAATACGTTTGGCTGACTCCACTCCATCACATAGTAACACATATCAATCTGTTGTATACGACTGATATATTGCTCTTCTTGCTTTCCTTGGATATTTGATGATCGAAGAATGCCATCTTGAAATCTCCTGGAGGATGGCTTGTCCACGCTTCTACAACGACAAGACCCGATCTTGTCAATTGTGTGAAAAAACTTTTGAGCAATCGGATTATCCATAAAAGTTATGGGTTAGCATTTTTACCTTGGCAGCACCATAACTACTCACCTTTAGCAGCAAGAACATGCATTGCGCGTAAGCAATCCTGTTTGTCATCGGTAAATAGTTTGTTGGTATATATTTCCTGATTTAGCATAGTTACCAATGTCCGTAATAATGATATACGGTGGAGCGGTACGGACATCCGAACAATTGCACGTCGCAGGCTGCTATGAACCGATACCGACTTTTTGGTTAGCACTATACCTCCACATCGTGTTTAAAAAATAGCACAACAATGATAATGTAATTGTGGATTGCTCGATGGAAAAGGAATTCATTCACTGCGTACACCACCAACTGCAACTCCCGATAGTAGCTTACGAGCCATAGTAACGGTGGATGCATGTTTGTTGGCAAAGATGATACCGGCGTGCTTTAAAGGTTGTAGTAGTTCATCAGCCATATTTTTTCGCTCCTCGGCTTTTCCAGATACAAGAGAGGTGCATATCAAAAAATCGAAGTTGGATCCTTGGGCTGAAGTGCCAGATACGTTTATGGTTCCTGACATAGCTGAACAAGTTGCAAACAGATTGAAAGGCCCAATCCTGTTCTTCCATAATTTTGTCTATAATTGTAAGATGTAAATATTCTTTGTTGAATTGCATAATTCGGATTACGGGGTACTGCCATCCACTTCAGGGAAAGGAACAAAGAGGTCCTTTCAATGCTCTTCGCTTATATCAATACCAGTATCAATAATTTCGATCAACAACATAAACTTTTTATAAGTAGCGAGAGCCTTGGCATCATTCTGTCTATCAACTGAACGTCGAATGTTGATCTTTCCGCTGTATGTGTAAACTTGTTCGTATTCTCAAGAAGTCTAATGACAAATCTATACGTCGAATTCATTAGTGATATAGATAGACACGTATACATAATTTTTATGCCCTTGTATCCATCACTCGAACAGACATGGATCCCATGGTAATCCAATCGTTTTGCACTTTTTACCCGCCCTTGATTGCCAGGTTGGCATTCGGAATCATCCAATCTTTCGTAGAAACTGAACGTTACCATTCTTCCTGTTCTATAGGAATATCCAGTGTAGTGTCCGATGGGGGAAAGTTAGCCGGCTGTTATTATTTTATCAGCGGGTTACGCACTTTTGTTTTGGTTACGTTTCAGTGCCGCGGGTTGTGTTTCCTCGAGTTTATCTTGTGCAATAACTATGTATAATCACCATCGTGAAGAACTATAACCAGCTGCAATTGGTTAATATATTCACCGGTAGATGACATATAATGTAAAATAGAAAACAAAGTGGTGTGTCTGCACCAATTCTCTTTGGTATGCACTCATACAAAAGCAAAAGAAACGGTGAACGCGCGGTTGTCAAGTGAATTGTGTCACCAGGTACCTGCATCAGCGCCCATATACGCCGCACTGATTGGACCAACTCGGTGACAAATTTTTTGGCCGGGGTTGCTAGGCAACAAGCGGTTTTCTTTCCAACAAAATGTTTTTCTTTGGGACACACTGTTTCCTTCGCAACAAACCTCTTTCCATGCAACAGTAGCCGTTTTTTGAATGCACAACCCATGGAGACGATACTGCCACAAATACTTTACTCTGATTGAGGCCGGGCTTGTGCTCATCCGCACCATCAGCGCCATCTCGCACCAATGCATATGTATGTATTTTCCCATCAGCCAGATGGCTTCCATTTTGTTGACCTGGTTGCTGACAGGAAGTTTATTTAACTTTAGAATACAAATGTCGAGCAAGAACACCCTTTCCTGAGGTGGCTTGAAGTGCTGTCTGGCAGATGAATAAAATGCATGCACCATGGCCAAAAATGACCCAAATGACACTCTTCTTATTCTGGACCATACGTGGACGCTTGTCGTATTGCGTAAAGGTAAAGCATTCGTCACGGAAAAAGAATTAACAAGAATTCTAGATAAAAAAAAGTTGCCCACCACCACCCTCCTGCTACCCCCACAGGAGCCAGTCGGTCATTGGCTCAGATTCGAACACGCGCCCCACCGGGTAGTAGTGCGGCGCGCTGCCATCTGAGCTATAACCGACCCTTTTCGCTAGGACTGGTTTTCAAAATTGATACCGTGCTGAAAATACGCGAAAAAAATGGTTTTATGGCCAAGATCGCTGCTCCATTAGCCAATCTGCGACTGGAATTAGCATAATGACGACTCTGAGAACGTTCCTGCAAAAGTTGGAGGTGGGTTATATACCAGAAAAATGAATAACAGGTAAGTGTAGTTTAGCAGTAAAAATAACTAATAAAAAAAAGCTGTTTATTTGAAAACTATGGCAATGGGCTGGTTTGGGAAGTGGAAGAGACGGGGGAGTCATGGTGTACGAGACAAATGCGAAGCATCTGGAATGGACACGAAAGAAAGGACACAATCAGCTACGATTTCAATACAATCAGGATGATAATGTGCGAGATCAACGAATGAACCTGACACTTGCTGAAAACGTTGAACGCTACCGCAGACAAGATTACGGTGGTTGGAAACGCGGGCTGTATGCATGGTATGGCTAGAAACGAGACCTTGGCTATGCTTTTTTATATGAATGCGCCGTGTATTATACAGTGCTGCCAGCGCGTTAGAGGCACAGGATATTTTGTACTTTATGGACACGCTATATGAGATCGAGTCTGGCAGCCCGTAAGTCTACTTCAACTACATCATGCAGCCTCTTTCGAACATCCATTGGTGGGGTATCTACTGCTTGTCATCCAGTAAAGATGCCAATGCATGCTCTGTATCGTATTATTTAATCCTGTTACATAGTCAAGAACAGTACCGCCGGCCTTCACACTATGTGTTGTCAGCACTGTTCAGTTTACCTTACATGCCAAGTAGTTGAAAAAGTATAAATTTTTTTTGGAGACTTTTCGACCTGGTCCAATAGGTAGAAAATCCAAAAAGAGAAAAAACTAGATTCCATCCCATAAATTTGCATCTTACTCTGTCGTACAATACACACACACAACCACCGTCTGCATGAAATGAAATACCTCTTTGCCGTTATGTACCTACATTTCTGTCTCTGTCGTAATCTGCGACATTCATCATATGTGCCTATCAGTGAAACTTGCCTTTTGAAACCTGGCAAAAGTATCCATAGGGGCTATTGCATGTGTGTTCTGTCGCACTAGCTACGTTGGAGCTATCCTGAACGAGCTTTCTCCGGATTGCTGACCTAGACGCTGCCAGACCTCAGACCTGGACTTGGTGGTGATGCCTATCATCGATTGGAAATACGCCAATGAGTCTCCATCTTCAGTCGTGTCTGCGTCGAATGACCGGGTAATGGGCCAGAGGGGCCAATTGAAAAGGCATGCTTAGTATAATGTATTGATAGCAGCATTCGGTCAGATAGCGTCGAGCCTTGCCGAAAAGAATATTCGCAAAACGCGGCGTGTGAATAGAGTGAGTGACCTTCAATCTACCCGTCTTCTATGTAGTATCTAGATGTCTCGTTTGGTCCAGCGCGAGGACCCACGTCTAGTGCCAGAACGACCTGAATGTAACTGCAAGACGGGATGCGCATCAACATGGCTTCGATGCCCACGGATATTTCGGGCATTCTCAGTGAATCAAATAGCGCGTACTGAGCAGCATGGACGCCATCTACGCCCGTCCACGATGGCATATGGATCTCACAGCGTCGTTTGACGCACCGGATGGGCACGGTTTTTTTTTGTCCGGACCAGCAGATGTTCTAAAGCACAGAATGCTCGGATCAGCTTCCGCCAATAACGCACAAAAACTGGCGTATCACTGATTTCAAAGGATGACACTTTCTTGATAACTTCTTGCTTTTTCCTCTAGGTCGTTTTGGTTAATGTCAATTTTGTCGTACCGAATGTGCGCGAAGCCAAACTCCCTGCAGATTTGCCGAACGACATCGTTGAACCTAACATTGGCGGATTCCGGCTACCTGCTGCTCATGCCTGGCTTGGAGAAAATCGTGTGCGCACGAACATTGGAATCCTGAGAATAGAAACAGGCGTACGATAGCGCGCAATATCCTTTGTGCTTTACTTCATGTTCTCGCACTGGTTTCATATTTTTGGCATTGAACTGGGCGATACTTTAGAGTCAATAGTTCTTGGCCAGAGTGATAGGTAATGCCCATTCTGTACGGAAAGCTTCAGCAGTTCGTTATTATTTTTGTGCATTGTAGGTACGATCCATGCACCTTACGCACTTTGGTACAGAATGTTGCTGTAATTATACTTGCAAGTGCAGATATGTTTAAGCGGTTAGCTAAACTTCGTAAGTAGATGGCCGAGCAGATAAAGACACTTAGGACACTATATACATATATCAAGTTCTTTGGTATGACTAGTTTCTCAAATTTACTGCACGCACATGTTGCTGTCTAAGCCGAACGTGTGTTGACTTATTTACCCGTACTTTGATAAACAAAACAGCAAGCAAACGAACAATCATCAAAGAGCGTCTGGAAGCAAGTCCATCTAAAATGCCATAAGTTGGTAGCTAAAAGATATATATGTCATCACCTATAATATATACATTTATGCACGCTTTGAGCTACGGAATGCCAATGAAATATTTCATACGGCTTGACATACAGAGTGTAATCTGTATGTAAATTCGTAAACAGCAATTGATCAAACAGGACCGCTGAGTGATGCAGCGCTCCTGCGCGTAGTCTAAATGAATATGCAGTATGATCTGCGGCTTTCCAAAAATGTTGTATCAACCATGCATTTACCGATACGCTTCGTTTCGATGAAACGCCACAGGTTCACGGTATACGGTTTTCTTACAATAAACACATAAACACCATTGACTTTTTGCTAGTAGATTTGTTCACGCATCTGATCAATGTGTTTCACTCGGGACATATGTCTCATTCATTTTCAGTTAATATCTGAATCTAACATGTTTATGCGATCCATCCAGGGAAACGTAGGCATGACCAAAGACTAGTGCTGCGTACTCGCTGAAAAAGTAACAAATTGAAGCTCTGAAGAGCGTTTAAAGTAGTAATGAAACAGCGATCATCGTTACCGTCTCAAGTAGCTATGTTATGCACCATTGGAACGATTAATATCATTGGAGTACGCATGTGTTTCATCTACCGAATATAGATAAAAACGCTTTACAAGGCAACAATCTCGGGCAACTATTCACATTCGTCATGTTCAATGTTGGTTGCTTTAATCTTGGTACATTAATCGCTAGATACCTATAAAATGAAATATACGCCGGTTCTGGCACTGTCGTTCATGATGATTTGTCATTAACGGTGCAACTATATGTAGCGATTTACCTTTCAGGACAAACCATCCAGGGTACATCATATCGATGATGTGCGTCTCAGTATTTTACCGTAGTCCTCATTCAACAGCTTCCCTTGATCAAACACCCTTCCGTTCACCATTTTTTTACACGGGAATCTTCACAATTATCTACTCGACGACTCGCAACTCTCTGCAGCCAGCTACATAGTTTTGGTATGGATTATTAACGATGCTTTTACGCGAGGAAACAATGATCGCTATGAATCCCTTATCGCATTGTTTCTCCAGAATCACCACCTAGGATTCCGTACTTCTTGGGCAGATTGTATATATAAAGTCGAACCAAGGTTATATTAATTGCTATTACTTCAACCCTTCCGTCTTTTTCTGTTAATACCATGCGCTCTCTCTGTCGTAAACATACATCGTTTCCTTCTAAAAAAGCAATGCTTTTCTTTCTTTCAGCATTTTATTCTCTGCTATTATACCCGTCGTAATCCCTATCATTAATCATCGGAAATCGTATATAGAAAGGAATCAGATAAGGATCACATTTATGGTTTTGATCATACAAACATACGGTCGATATTTGTATAGATTGCATAATATTTCAGAGATCAAGGATACACATTCACGACAAAGCATTGGAGTGTAGCATGGTAATCCTTTACTTTGTGCTATCCAATAATTTATTCTTTTCCATGATAATGAGAACGTTCACTATCTTGCATAGATACGTTGGCAAGTGGTTATATTATTGACGTTTCCATAGCTACCACAGTTTATTGGTTGCCAAGCTCTGGATAAATGTCGTTCTTTTGAGATGTGATCTACGTTTTCAACAGAATGGCAAGGCCACTTGTCTAACCATGCAAAGCTAAGAGTTTATCAGATAAACATTATATATTGAATTCACTTCCAGATCCCACTATGCATGATACTTTTTTAAGATGGCAGAATAACGCGAAATCTCTCGGGCGTTTATTGAATTCTTGGATGTGATCCTACAAGAGAATGACCGTGGGTTCGTAGGGATGACACTAGATGAAGTGGTCAGATCCTTGCCGGAGAATGTTAGGGTATCGAATGTTTACTTTATTCTGCACATTGATTTTTTTTAAATCATACGATAGTTGGTTTTTGCTGTTATATCAATGACTGCAATGCAATTCTGCTTTCGCATTCATGGTAAAAGCTTTGGTTTGGAATACTTCGAAATACCCAATTTCTTGGAATATGTATAAATTATATTTTACATAAGAAAGATAAAGAAAAGTACGGATATCGATATAATTGTTTAAAACTATTTACGCTTTTTCTGACTTTGGCTGAGCTTCAGTACCAGATGCTAATGCTTCTTGGGCAACTTGACCTTGCTCCAACTTTTGGTTATCTATATCGTCTTGTCCAATAACGCGACCATGTTCATCCTCATAGATGTTTTGCATGAAGTCCTTGTTTCGTTCTTCCTTGCCGACCAAAGCTATTAAAGTGGTTTAGTATTGCTCTTCCGGTAAATAATGTTTGAAATATAACTTACTGGTAATAATAAGACAGCCAACGACGACACCCATGAAAATGGCTTGTGTAAGTCCGTAATCGGGAATCGGTTTGCCATCTCGCATTTGATATGAGCCATCGTCGTTCTGTAAAGGGTATTTTTCGCCGATAGTAGCCTGGATCTGACTACTAGCAGCACTGATCAAATTACCAAGCTGGTACGAAAGACCTATACATAAGATTAGTTGTAAGGAACGATAGTTATTCTTGTAGCTTACCAGGCATCAAACCACGGAAATTTGCTGGAGCCAATTCGTTCAAGTGGGCGGGAACAATACCTTTAATGGTATTATTAGTAACCAACAGTACTATAAAATAGTGTAAAAAGCTTACCCCAAGCACCCTGGATGAAGAATTGAAGAGTAAAGGCACCAAATCGAAGCGAGTGGATATCTGGACCGTATATCCAGAGAGGGATAAACGCACCCACCATTATGGCACAGAAAACGATCGAGACACGACGACCAAGGTAGTTGGAATACAAACCAACCAAGGTACCTATAATATTATCAAAAGTCAGAAAGGCTTGCCTCGAGATGAAAAAAATCCTGCTCTTACCCCCTATGATGGCACCAATGTTGTGGATGACTGTCGTTGCCGTTTGTTCTGAAGGTGTGTAACCAAGTTGTGTTCGAAGGAATGTGGGGTACAAGTCCTAAACATTTTGGATTAGGATTTGAGAGACGAAATTTTCCAGTTATTTGCGGACCTGACTACCGTGGGCGTAAAAGTTGAAGAAAGCCATAAGGATCACCATGTAAATTGCGCCTGTTACAAAAAAAGTCAGTTTCAAAATATTCTGAATATAAAAGAGAACATACGTCGGTAATGGTTCTTGAGCATATACATGAGTTCCTTGACATAGGATTTGCCATTCAATTCACGTGCCTCCTTGGTCTTCTCAAAGGAGCGGGATTCTGGGACAAAGATGCGGATAAACACGGCGAGTAATGCGAATACGGCACCGGTCCAAAAGAGGATACCTATAAAGCTCATGGGAGATTAGTTTTTCTAATTTTTCTAGGATCAGGTAAACTATCATACGCCATGATGATCCAGTGCTTGTGACAGCAAAATTTACCAATGCTGCCAAGAGGTAACCAGTTGCATAACCTAAATAAAGTATATCAGATCGTGGACCATGGGAAAAATCAAGTCGATAGTTTACCTTGTTGATAGATGCCCGAGAAAAGACCTCTTGCTTCGATTGGAAGTGTTTCCAGTGCTAAACTCGCGCCTAAACCCTGTTGCGTATCGATTAGCGTGATGATACTATGGCACAATAAAGTATGTTTGTATTTACCCATTCTCCGCCCATGGCGATACCGAAAAGTGCACGCAATGCGATAAAGACTTGGAGGTTAGGAGCAAAACCACTAGCCATGTTGATAAGGGAAAATAATACAATGTCGATCATCAATGGCCATCGACGACCATATTTGTCGGCAAGCAAACTAGTTTGTGTGCTCGTGAGAAATTATTTCAAAAACGAAGCCCTTATAGAGTTCTTACCCAAATATCAATGCACCAACAGGTCTCAACATCTACAGTTAATGGATTAGTGCTTTTTGGTCTCGGATCAATTTCTGTGTGCTTGTTACCAAGGTGGTAGTAATTGCAGCTAGTATAAATCATAAGTGTTAGAACCGAGGACCTCCTTTTTTTATAACCGTCGTATTTCACTTACAAGTAACTTCGCTAGGCATGACACCGAAATCTTTGGCTATAGAGGAAACATGTTAATTGACTGTTTAAGTTGGGTATGGACAGATCAATATTATACCGATATCAGGAACCGCGAGAGAGACACAAAAATAGTCGAAAGCATCCACAGTCCAACCAAGGAATGCTATAAGCAATGGTAAGTTGTAACTCTACACGGATATGACAAATGCTTTTTTTTCTCACCAGCAGCGAATGTAATCCACTGAGTAAACGTCAAACGTTTGCAAATCGCCCAGAAGCTTGGAGGTTTTTCGGCCGGCGGTTGCCACAGGGAATGAAAGAAACGCTTGGCATGCTTCTTGATTGGATTTTCATTCTGATATGCGGGCACGACTTCTTTTTGCTTTTCTTGAAAGACTTCATCCACAGTGGATGATATTACCACCTCTTCAGGAGTTGTACTGGCCACATGATTGCTCTGCTCAGTGGTAGGGTGAGTGGACTCTTGTGCCTGAGACATTGCTTTGGTACGACGATGTCTTGGTATTAAAAGAATGCAATTGAGTCGTGCTACTCTAGCTGCTTGGTTTATATACTGCCGATCCATCGTAGACGGTAGTGTTTTTCTTGGTGTTCCGTTTGATCGTAGGCGTTTCAATCTATGGATGCACATACTCTGTCTTTGACTAACGTTCAGCATAATAGAAACGCAGACATATCTCAATCGTCGCAATTCTTGTGATCTGTGGTAGAGTTATTTCACACGAAAGATCGTGTCTATTCCACAAGAGGCAAAATACAACTTTGAGGACACAAGGTTCCAGCTATCGCAGGGTGTCCGTGAGCATCTGTGTAGGTTGATATTACGTACAAGTAAATGGATCAAAGAATGGTAATCATGAAGTAAGTCAAGGCCGTTTTTCCCAAGGCACACTGTGTAACACTGATCCAAGAATTTTTCTACTATTTTACTACACATGGAATAAAGTTTGTGAATTCTTCTACTTATCGCAGTTTCGTGTTTGGTCCAAAAAACTTTATTATTGGCAGTGCGGGGGTTGTTCGTGAGAGCGTGATCTATTATATTTTCCGTAAGTGTCCGAATTATGCTTGCTTTTGTTGCCCATACTAGGATAATAAAAAAATACTACTTCCGCCGATAATGATGAAATACTTAATATAGATGCAGCCAAAAATCTTTAAGACACATATAATAGAAAGCACATTGCCAAGGATGATATGATAAACGTATGGATCAGTAAAAAAAAAACCAAACTTGGGGTAGGTAGTGCGACAATGTACTAAATTTCCTTGTACGCTCTATTTTCGAGATAAGCCGTAACGTTCATATAAACTTTGATCCGATCCTTAAATCACAACGGATACGGTACTTAACAATAGCAGCAGTTGCTGGAATACTTGGTGCTTTGATATCAATAAAGTGGTTCCAGGTTGAGCATGGGCAGTAGCATTTTATTGTCTATTCGAAGCACTTTTAAGCTTTTAGGTCCCGGATGAATGTTCTACGCACAGAATGATTCGCGGTGCGGTCCGAAGAGGCAGTTTCACTTTGATGATCATCAAAAGTAATGTTTTTCCATGAAAATGGAGAGTACGTGCGTATGCTTTTGCGTATATCTAATCAATACGTCTACAATCAAAGTCATAGGTCAAGACAACACTGTTTTTCACAGCTTTCCTGTTTCAAAATTTCTGTAGAAAACGTGTTATCACGAGCAATTAGAATCAACGCCATTGTTTGTCGCTCTAATATACCCCCCATTACTGCAATAATCTGTTATATACCAAACCGACAACAGCGCATTATCTCTACATACTAACAAAGGCTTGGATCGGTGTGGTTTGTCCAGGTGGTTGATCGTGTTACGTACACAACATCCCGTTTGGGCATTAGAGATGACCACTACGGACACCAATGCAAACAGCACGAAGTACAGTATGCGAAGGGAAGACAAGATGCTGTTTACATTAGCTAACATGCGTTGATTTCTGATTAGTATAAAGTAAACATAGAGCATATAAAAAGAGCTGTATGTTCCGATGAACTCTTCATTTCAAAAATGATAGTAAAGATAGTGGACGTGGTATCTGAACAAATAACGAATTACAGTAGCTACCTGCAATTGATTGCGGGTTCATCCTGGCAGTGAGCTATGAGAAAATCGTATACTATGCGTAAGCGCCTGCGCAGTGCTTTTGCGGCAAATAGTACCAGGACCATCTTCTAGTAAGTCCGAACCATCTTCACAGACTACTGTAGAAATCAAGTAGATGGTCGATTTAGTTTGTGACAAATGGATGTTTGGTTTGTCAAAGTGATACAGTGGAAATGCCGAGTCGATTTGTGTGTAACAAAGAAAATGCGTTGTCGTTCCTTGAACGTTCAATCTCTTCGTACGTAAAAATAACAACGCGAATTCAGCAATGGAAAATCGAAACAATTACCCCAGACGATCTATCGCACGAATATACAACAAAGATGAACTACTCGCAGAATTTTTCGGATTCCTTCCAGTTCAATTTGCAGACGAAGTCTATAACGCCTACAATTACGTTTTCTACACTGCCCTGGAATCACTTGAACAATTCCTGCAAAGTCTTGATGGACTCAATGATCGCGACATTAAAGACGTAAAAAAGCACACACACAAAGGATAGGATGGAGGATAATGCTAACATGATCGGCGACAGTCAATGCAGCAGTTCGAGAAGAAAGTCGAGGAGGTCGTTGACGCAAACTTCAATATATTTGAACGATACCTGTATGATAATATTCTGATGGTCCCAAAAAGCATTGATCCACCGATGGAGCACTATGATGTACGCAAGAAAGGCTGAATAGACGTGTGGATATATCATTGACGCGGTTATCTAGGGCCTTGATTTGAGCGTGACCGAAGAACAAGAGGAGCTCTTGGATCAGGAGCTTGAGCAGTATCGAAAAAGTGTATTGGCAGTATGTGTTGGGGAAGGATAATGTCAGTCACTTTTCTAATGGGCTTCAGTACAGCAAAAGGCATTCCACCATACTCTGAAAAGCAAGGTCGCGCAGCTGGATCATGAAAGCCAATCATTAGAAAAGTACGCGAACGTGATGAACGATATTGTGCGGATTCAGAAAGAAAACAATGGTTGGTAGTATTTCGAACGAGAGTGGTACTGTCAGGCTGATGCAGTCGCTATAGCACCTCGTCCGTATGATATGGTTCGATTCACCACCGATCAATGTGAACAATTGCGTGACTCCATGCTCCAGGTGCTACAGCAAACCAGCAACATCGATACCATGCAAAGGCTGACAACGGCTGATGAGCGGCTAAAACGGATGCTAAGCGACATCCAAAACAGAGTCACCGCATTGAACCAACGATCCCAATTAGAGTAACCAAGTGTATATAAATGATAAATGGTGGTATCACGCACCATGGATACATATTATATTAATCGATTAGTAAGGATAACTATATACAAATTGGTGGGCGAGTGTTATGATGCAGGGAAGAAGATCCACCACGGATGGCATCCAGGACGGCGCTATCGTCTGCGGTCCAGTCGGGAATTCCTGCTCGTTCATAATAGGCCGAATCCCATGCGCGTACAGTTCCTCGTTGATTGTCCCCATTCGGCCGCACCAGGCGCCTTCTTGTCGATCCACTCCCGGACAAACTTCTCGTGTCGGCGCCACTGCATGATACCAGCATATGCCAATTGGGTCGAACTTGGTCTAATTAAACTGGATCAATTCCGGCTCTTATCTTGATCTTAGATAGCTTACCAACAAGCACGACGTCCGGATCATCCCAAGTGAGACTTTTCAGCCGTCCTGATTTCTTCAGCAGACTGTCTTTCCGTCGCTTCCGCAATTCTTTGTAATGATTGCTCGTTGCTGGTGGGATATAGACAACGCCAAATTCACTTCGTACACAGAACGGGCACGATACGGGCTGAAGCGGCGTTTTGGATGATCGTTTCAATTGCAGGAAACATTCAGTGCATATTGGCTGACTGCAGCATCGCGAATAGTTGATGTGGGTGGGATAGTACTATTATCAAGGGTTAGTTCATCAAAAAAAAGTTATATAGTTGGCTTCTTACAAGTAGGCAAATCGGACACTCGATGATTTTTTCGGATCGAAGAACAGCTGGGGCAGATTGTCGTTGGGGAAGTTCCCAGGGCAACCGAGGCTTTTTATATATAGTAGAATCGTCGACTGTGCGCTGGGTATCTTCAGTATCCCTCGAAGGAGGATCACTAAGGCCTAGCATAATATTTTGATCAGAGAAACTGATCAAATCACGAAATGGTCCTTTATTTTTCTTACCTTTATACATTGGCGCTAATCGACCTGTACGAATCAGTTTTCGAGCAATTTTATGATCGTAATCGTCATTGAACTCGTTATTATTATCGTTTCTATTTAATTCTCGAGAAATCTTGGAACCCATATAGTGTTTTTTTTGGCTATTGTTTGGATAAGGTTTGGAGTTTCCCCGCACTGTAGATCGCTATTTATAGGCGCCAGCTTTCGAAAAACTCCACTGCTTGGTGATTGGCGACGGAATTATCTGGTGTGATCCGCGTTCGTTTTCTAAAGAGTTTTCTTGAAGTGATATAAGATGTTACTGGTCCTAACGTCATAATTAGCGCGCCACAAGTTTTAGTAACCCCATTATGCACTTTTATCATTTGTCTCTTGTATACTCGGAAAGAGGACGTATATCCCCTGAGAATGTTGTGACCTTTCTTGTTTTAGCTTGCTGTTGCAGTCAGTCGATCAGCGACTCGACAATAACTTTGTTCCGTGAATAAAGTTCGAACGTGGCTTATGCGATCCGGAATAAATCTTCCACAGGCATGTCTAGATCTGCTTAATGCGTATTAGCAGCATAAAGCTTTGTATACTCAAGGTGAATTTCATTGCCAGATATCATCTACGCCCAACATCTTCGCTTTATGCCTTTGTAAAAGTATACCGCTTCTCCGCGCAAACTATACAAAGCAGATCGAGTATGTATACTTTTATGTGACCTTCAGACTGTTTGCACATGTGATATCTATATCCTCCAAGTATCTCTCTCTTAACCAACATTACATCTTCCTGAGGTTCATCGATGGAAGTACGTGACGTGTGCATAATAGTGTTCACAATATATAGAGTTTTTCTTTAGCGATGCTGGCGTAGATTAAGTTAGTTTAAAACTTTGGCGTTTAGGATGTGTATTCGCAGGTACTTCTGGACAAAAGCCACACAGCGCAGGCTGTTGGCTTAGCCGAATGTGGGTTACACGATGCGCTAAACAGGGGCTTAGGATTTTACTTTGTTCTGCTGCCTCTGGATTTATGCATCTTTCTTTTCATTATCTAGCAGAACTGTCAGCGGGTATGTCATTCAGAATAGTGCTGCTTTAACTATTCGATAACTAATAAATTCGTTTAGAATGTATATCAAGTATCATAGAAATCAAACAAGAATATGGGACATAGAGGGTTGGGTAGAAGATATCGCCGATACCGGAAAACTCCTACTTGAAGATTTGGAGGGTATGTCTGGTTGAACGCTAAATGTAAAACGATCTAAATTGATTGCAGTGCCCGATTTTAAACCTACTTGGCTTGTTCGCGTATCGGACATGAACATTGTGCCAGGGACATCCGTAGACGGGCATTATTGGTCGTTATCATATTCTTGGAATCAGTCTGGGGAGATCTTCTGCAGGGAAGATGGAAGATACGAACGGATCGATACCGGTCAACATTTATTAACCAGATCCAAGCGTGCCCCAGACCGCTTCATAAAAAACTTTTGGAATCGCAAAGGAGAAATCGTAAACGATCTTGACCCGGAAATTACAAGCACCCAATCCGTCACCTTTGAATACCTCATACAACAAATCTGCATGGATTTCGGGATTGATTATATCTGGTTCGATCAGATATGCATCAATCAAAACAACATTGCAGAAAAAATGCAAGACATCAAGCAGATGCATCGTATTTATAATAAGGCTCGATGTACACTGGTTCTAGTTCCTGAACTACAAGCAGCTGATGGAATCGCAAACATCGAAATGCTACATCATTGTCAATGGAGTCAGCGCTCATGGACACTCGAGGAAGCCTATGTATCCAAGGGTATCCTCTTTGTAGGCCAAAACACCCATCTCTGGTTAGACAGCCTAACAACATTTAACAATGAAGATTACGGCAGATTTCTGAAGAATATCCAAGATGCAAGGGCAAAACGGTGGAATGTCTGTAGTGCGTTGTGGTATTCAAAGGAGCGCGTATCGATCAAAGCACATGACCAAGTGTTTGCGCTTGCAAACATCTTCCCATCCGTCAAGAAAAACATTAACTTCGATTACAGCCAGCCGATACACGAGCTAATGATACAATTTTATGGTCATTTGGCGCAGGATGATATCACTATACTTTTATTTGGTGCTCCCATCGATTCCGACAGAGAAGATAGGCTTACAGCAATTCGACAAGAAGCAAGCTTATTGCCATCATGGATAGGCGCAAATGGCATTCATATGACACAAGATCTGCTTTTGAGCAAGCCAAGCAACGAAGCTTTTCGTCACACTATCGAAGGACGAGATATGCGATTAACATCTGATGCCGTAGGCGTTCGGATTGAGGCAGCTACATCGATCACACGATGTACGACCACCGACAACTCAAGCTTGTTTACACATGATGATTTACCTCGCAGTATCTTTCGCGGCAAAAGTTGCAAGATTGGATGCGAATCCATAGACCTGACTTTTGCTTCCACAACGGCCGAATCACAGAATATCTACAATCAAGAATTAAAGCAGTACGGTTTGAAGGCAACGCATTTCTTACCTTTGAAACGAAAAAACCGATCCTGCCACAACACTTTGTCCGAACCGACACATCTTGGAGGATTCCTGTCATTGATCGAAGAATGCTCTGGATGTATCATCCTTTATGGGCTGGACTTTCTGTTTGGCCCGTATTATTGCTGCCCTGTCATTAAGGAGGATTCGAATGGTCACAGGTCGATTGGAGTCTGCTTTCTATGTCAAAGTCTGGACTTGCAAGCCATAGTTCAACCCGAGCAAGCTTTTTTTATTCGATAGACTATGCATCGTGTGTTAACATTCATATTGCTCCAATGAAAATTTTCCCCATCCGTTAAGTGCGAAAAATTATCCCCTTTGGTATATATCTCGTAATAAAATAATCACTGCTGTATGTACGTATATAACTGATTATATTTTTATCCTGGAGACGCAATATCATACATATACTCTCAGGGAAGTCGACCCTTTTTTTCTAAAAACAAATGTGTTGTGATTGAGTTTAAGAACACCCACGAAAACTTAAATCTTGGGCTTAGACAACTATATGTGCGAAACAAGCGGCGCGCGCATCCGATACTTACACAAATATCCGGCCTGCAGCCCGTTGATATCTTACAAGTTGTACATATGACAGTGCCCGATATCCAGTGACACATACATGAAATAGACATACCTGCGCCTTTGAAATAAAGAGCAACTCCACCTTTTTTTCCTTACGAAATCACATCAACTTTAGCAAAAGCCATTAATCCTTGGTCACCACAGAATAATTGTTTTGTTACCAGCCCCTCTCCTATGTATATCACGTACGACAGCAATCAGAGAGAAATATGGGATATAGATGGATGGGTAGAGGAAGAGACAACTATTGAGAATCCTCTCAGAGATTCAGAAGGTAATTTTTGAAGGGAAGTGTCAAGAAGAAAGTAGCTGACAGGATTATAGTTCCCGAATTTAAGCCTACTCGGCTTATCCAGGTATCGGACATGCAAGTCGTGGGTGGGGCAACCATAAAAGAGCATTATTGGGCGTTGTCGTATTCGTGGGGTCAGTCCGGCGAAATAATTAACCTGGACAGTAAGAAATCTAAACGATTGGATGAAGGACAGCATACTCTAGTTTCAAAGCCTTGCGCCGATCGAGAGACAGAAAAAACTCAAGTCAAGTTCGAAAGGCTTATCCAGCAAATGTGCATGGATTTCAATATCGGGTATATTTGGTACGACCAGAAATGCATCGATCAAGACGACGACGACGAAAAGCTGCGGGAAATCAAGAACATGCACAAAATCTACGAAAACGCACGTTGTACATTGGTCCTCATCCCCGAACTCAAAGTAGCCACTAGCACTGCCAACATCAACGCCATACCAGAGAGCAACTGGAGCAAGCGTATGTGGACGCTCGAGGAGGCGTATGTATCCAAGAGCATGCTTTTTGTTGGCCAGAATGCGCATCTTTGGTCAGATGGCGGCGTCCAAGTCCAAGGACCGACGAAATACGCGAAATTTCTTTCAAACATCCGGTAAAACAAATGGAAGGCTTGCACGGCACTGTGGTACGCAAGAACCCGCAGCAGCAGCAAAGAACACGACCGAATATTTGCTCTTGTCAATGTATTCCCAGAACTCAAGGACGGGATCAAGTTTGACTATCACCAGAATGTACTCGGATTGATGGTCGACTTTTACAGTCTCTTGGCGATGTATGATATGACCATACTGTTATTTGGCGCTCCCATCCACCTTGATTTGGACAGCAAAATGATCAAGGATAAACAAACAGAGGCACACTTGTTACCATCATGGACCGGTGCAAGTGGGGTTCATATGACACAGGATATGCTTAACAGTGAGCCGTCCGATGAACTATTTCGATGTACAGTTTCTGATCGATGCAAGTGCCTAACATCCGATTTCGTTCTCGTTCGCATACAAAAAGCAAAATCGGTAAAAATACTTCCTTCATCCAACAATCATCCGCGTCTTTTTACTACAGATGGGTTGCCCCGACACATGCTTTCCATAAGAAGCAGCATCTCCAAGCATGAATCGATGGACATGACCTTTGTCGCCACGACACACGAATTCCAGGATGCATACAACCAGAATATAACGGAATATGGACTAAAAGCGACGCACTTTTTACCTTTGCGGAAACGAGGTGAAACTGCGGTCAACACATTGTCCAAGCCAACACATGTTGGCGGGTTCCTGTCGTTGACGGAAGAATGCTCTGGGTGCATTATACTTTCCGGGCTAGCCTTTATGATTGGGGACTACCGTTGCTATCCTGTCATCAAAAAGGTCATGGCATTTCACACATTGGGGAGTCGCTACAAATCCATCGGCGTATGCTTTATTTACCATAATCTTGACTTTATGTCGGTTGAGACCAAAAAAAAGTTTTGTATTATTTAGTAAAGTGAATATCAAACCATCCGTTTCCCTATATACACTATGTCATCTCTTTATATGCAAGTTATCCCATAGATGTAATGTTGAACTAGCTAACGTACGTATTTTGTAAACGCGGAATTGAGAAAGCATCAACTGCCATATGATATCCTGCACTTGTTTAGGCAATATCTCAGTATCGGCTCCCTTGTACAACCCAAAGAAATGCCTCAAACCAGAGACGTAGTAAATTGCATTGCTTGGATAATTGTAATACTTGAATATATCAATGATTATTTTTCGAATTATGGTTCTGTATGCCATATCGGTTACATGTCACTTTTCTTTATTCCGAAATCTTTACGTATGGCCTCTATTGAACGAGTCACATACGATCAGGCTGCATGTGTGTTCGACAACTTGTAAGAACCGGGTGAAAAGGACATGGCCTGATGGCGTGGCCAGAAATGTACTGCCTAAAACACTAGTCATGAACTTTATCACATAGCACCATATACATATCGGACAACTGTGTGTTGGACTACGCTTTGATTCTTCTACAGGAGCTGACATTTGTCACGCCCATCATGTGTCACTGTCGATGCGATAGACTGTCGACATGCCGTGGAACATCCTAGCAAGAAAAATGATGTTTTGGCCAAACGTCAATAGACGTCAATACATTAGTGCCCGATTCTGACAACAGCAAAATTAGGAAGAACGCGCAGTCTCCGATACAAAAAATATTCTTTGGGTCTGCAAAGATCTTAATAATCGTCTCGCTTTTACAATGTCCAGCAGCACAGCCCCCGAGAGCGAAAAGAAGCAGCCACCGGTTATTCTGTGCATTGGCATGGCTGGATCGGGCAAAACCACCTTTATGCAGGTAAATCCACGAGTGGCGCCATCTACCACCTACAAGATCTAACCAAAAAGAAAAAAAACGGCAGCGTATCATTGCTCACCTCCATGCTCAAAAAACGCCGCCCTACGTGTTAAATCTCGATCCAGCGGTGGGCACACTTCCGTTTACAGCCAACATTGACATTCGCGACACGGTCAACTACAAAGAAGTAATGAAACAATACCAGTTGGGACCGAATGGTGGCATTTTGACGAGTCTAAATCTGTTTACGACGAAATTCGATCAAGTATTGAACTTGGTACAAAAGCGAGCGGATTCGGTCAGTCATATCTTGGTGGACACGCCGGGACAAATCGAGATCTTTACCTGGTCAGCGTCGGGTGCGATCATTACGGATACGTTGGCGGCGACGTATCCCACGGTGGTGGCATACATTATCGACACGCCGCGCACGACGGCGCCTGCAACATTCATGAGCAACATGTTGTACGCGTGCTCGATTCTGTACAAGACCAAATTGCCGTTTATTCTGGTGTTCAACAAGACGGATGTCGTGTCGCATGATTTTGCCAAGGAGTGGATGACGGATTTCGAAAAGTTTCAAGAGGCCCTTTCGCAGGATACCAGCTATATGAGCAGTCTAATGAATTCAATGAGTCTGGTGCTGGACGAGTTTTACAATCATCTCAAGGTTGTGGGGGTTTCGGCGGTCACTGGTAGCGGTATGGATGAGTTTTTCAAGGCGATCGATGAGGCCGCCGAAGAGTATGAGACGTAAGTTGATTTCATCGGATTGGGGTAAATATATATATAAAAGGGAGCTCATCATTGGACTAGTGAATATAAACCTGAAATCGAGCGATTGATCCGGGAAAAGGTATATGGAGAACTCAAGAATAGGGCATGAAGAAAGAAAATCTGACGCAAGGTTACATAGATGGAAAAAGAGGAGAAGAACCGACAGGAGCAGCTATCGAAATTGATGAACGACATGAAGGTGTCCAAAGGAACCGAGGTGCCCCTGGATGGAGCTCCTCGAGGTAAGCAATTATTCTGTTGCATGGAATCGAAGCATCTCATCGAAAGCTAATTATAGACGAAACTTGGGAGGAAGAGGAAGAGGAAGAGGAGGATGACGACTATGATAGCGAAGGTAAGAACATAAAGAATTTAGGAGCTTATTTAATGACATGCTTATTCCAAATATAGATGAGAACCCTCTGCCATCTGCATCCAAATATCCGCCATCCATTTCAAAATAAAAGACATGCATGTAAATATTACTATTATTATTAGCTCTTTTTTTTGCGTGAAAAAAAAAGAATTCTACTCGTACTAAAAAAAGTATTATAACGAAAAAAAGGAAGCAACTTTTATAAGGGGTGGGGTGGGTATCATTAAGCCATGGAAACATAGGGTTGCCATTCAGGATTGCTGGTATTACTATTAGTTTGTTCATGATACTCCAGACACATCGAATCGCGCTGGTTCATAGGCGTAGTAGCTGTTGAGTTGGAAGCAAGTGAAATATCGGGACGAATCTGACCTGGTACGGGGCAATGTGGTCTGGTATAAGGACTATGATCTACAGGTTTGGAAGAGGAAGAAGCAGGACACAAGCGATCATCGCTGGTATTATCGCTATCATGATCGGGATTGGAAGAAAGGGTCATTGACGAGCACAACGAAGACGTGTCCGTCGCTGCAGGTTTCTTGGTGGCCACCGCATCCTTTGAAGAAGCAGCCAGCAAGTAATCCATGTGCTGGGCAGACAACGCTGCACTATGCCGTTTGCGCGCATACCGCTGTTGCAAAAACGAAGGCATGGTGTCGGTATGTCGAATGACCTCACCAGGAGTAAACGAAAGGAGGGAGGAGGAAGATGAAAACCGGTCTTTACCCAGTTTCTTTTGCTGGGCGCGTGTGCGCTGCAATTTTTGTCGCAGCAAGCGCGGGGGTGGAGTTGGATGCTCGTGCGTTGTTGCAGGCGGATTCCGTCTGGGATCAAAGGAGAATCCTTCAAAGGGATCATCCTCCAGTACAGGCTCTTGGGATGACATTTGGCTGATCTTGGGTGTCATGTTGACAAACGTCTCGTCGAAATTGGTTAGATCCGTTTCGCTGGATAAATCGGGAATGTACGGTGGAGTTAGTTTGAGATTGGCCACGTCGTCCCATTGGATGCTGCCAAAGAACGGATGGTTCTGGATCGATTCGACGCCGTCCCATCCTAGTCGTTCGCACGGGTCGCGTTCAAGTAACTATAGTTTGGGTTTGTCAGCTATTGTGTGTATGTATCTGTGTGTGTATAATGGATTGGGAAAAAGAAAAAAGAGGCGTACACCGGCTAAAAAGTCACATGTGACGGCATCAAAGTGGGGTGGAAACTCGAGTGGATCGTCCAAAACACGACGGTACATGGCCATATGCGTTTCCGCCCAAAACGGCGTCTAGCGAGTATGTGTGTGATTGAGTAACGTGATTGCATGCGTGAACGGAGGGGGGAAAAGAAGAGCACTTACGACACCTGCAAGCATTTCATAAAGCAACGTGCCCAGACTCCAATAATCAACCACATAAGTATAGGGTTCATCCATGAGGACTTCTGGAGCCAAATACTCTGCGGTTCCACAAAAAGTGCGGGTGATCGGCATATCACCGTCGGCCTGAACATCAAACACTTTGGACAGCCCGAAATCGGTCAAGACAATGTGGCCATGACGGCCAATCAAGACGTTTTCGGGTTTCAAATCTCTGCGGGGGGGGGGCCATCATTGGTATCCATGTGCAGACACGAGAAAAGAGTTGGTCAATTTACCTGTAGATGATACCATGCTTATGCAAGGTGGATAAACCATGAAGGATCTCTGCTGCATAAAACAGGGTCCGCTCTTCGGAGAAGGTAGTAAATTTTGACATTTGTGTAGCAATGTCGCCGCCACTGTAATAATCCAAGACCAGAAACAAGTGATGTGGGGTTTGAAACGCATAATAAAGACGAACAAGAAATGGCTCATCGCGCAATCTTGCCAAAATGTCCCGTTCGGCTCTCGTATGCAGCACTTCCTTTTGTTGAATGACATGGTCTTTTTGAATGGCTTTGAGCGCATACAGCTGTTTGTCCATGCGACTTTTGACCAGCAAGACCTTGCCCATGCATCCTTTGCCGAGGACTTTGAGCAACTCATAGTCATCCACCGACACCGGATGGATGGTCTTTTTGATGGGCTTGATTGGTTTGGTGTCGGTGGATGGCTTTTCGTTGCATGGCAGGAGCTTGTCTTCCTCACGCTGAACACTCAAAAAGTCGCGCAACAGGGTCGAGATGGACACGATCGGATGATCAAAGCATCGCTGCAAGTACTTTTCAATCTTGTCCGCATTCGACTTTTTGCTGAACGTCAGTAGGTTCTTGATGGATCGTCGACGTGTTAATCGATGGATGACGGGCGTGGAGAGTGCTGGGAACGGGATCTTGCTGGATCTGGGATAATGCATTCGGATCTGTTTAATTGAAAAGCCATTATTAAAGTGCTGTCAACCCGCATGCTTCTGTTTGTTTACCTTTTGGTGGAACTCTACAAAGTCAAAGGGGTAGCGCACAAGTGACACGATGGACGACGGCGTTTGGATCACTACGTTGAATACCTGTGTGCGCTGCTTAATGCCATGGGTAGCGTGATGTGCAAGTGTATGCGTACCGACAAAACATCTTGCTGGATGGAAAGAGTGGTCTCGAACACAGAGATTAGGCGTGGTTCATGGTCAGCGGTGCATGGCATGGCAAGGGAATGGAGAAGAGAGAGCGAGAGAGAAAGAGAGAGAGAAAGAGAGAAAGAAAGAAAGGGAAGAGAGGGCAAGTGAAAAAGAAAAGCGTGAAAGGGAAAGGGAACGGATTTTATTATTATATTTACCACATGCAAAAAGTCAACCGATCTGCATACATCGTTTCCCCTCTCGTCGTTGGCTGTCGCTGAAGCCGTTCGTATATACAATGGCCACGCCGTGTCTCCTAATAAGCCATAAATTCATTCGGCGTGTCTTTATCCACTTGCGAGATACCAAAAAAAGGGAACGGAGCGGTGGTGGCAGAAGGGTCCTTTACCTGGGTTGGGGGAGGGATTGCTTATTGCAGGAAGGGGGACTTGTACGAGGGGGACGATCGTAAAAAAGGCACCCCTTGAAAGAGGGGACTGACATGTCAAGGCTGAAGACTTGCCTAAAACAGCCGGATTGTCGGTCGACATATATCATTTCAACAATAACTGCATTGCGTTTCATAATCGGTTTGACCCCTATTCTGCACACACACACACACACACAGGCCAATCAAACCATCAAGTTTTCTTTATGCTGGGCAGTTGTCAACAATGCCCGTCTCTTTCTTTTTGGTTTCTCAAGCTTTATTTCTGCAAAGAAAACGATGAGAGAGGGATGGAGAAAAGAGGAGTTGGGGGGAAACGCGAAAGCTGTGGGCCATTTTTTTGAATGGTAAAGGTGCAAGTCGTTCATCGATCCTCGGCCCATTCCTAAAGAGTCAAACATGCATTAGCATTGCCGGCATAATGAGGTGGCAAAAAAAAAGAAACTCACATTCTCCTTTCTAATCTGGGCCTCTTCCTCGGGAGTAAAGTCATTGGTAATGTTGAAGGTTCGTCGAATCTCTTCAGCGCTCTTGCCCTTGATCATATTGGCAACAGTCTTGCAGCCGACGTCCAGGAGAGGCTTGATATCGAGGTAGTTGGCGGCGAGGATGATGTCGAACAGAGTTTCTTGATCAACCTCCATGTACTTTTGATCCCACTCCTCGATATCCGTGTTGCGTCGCTCCTGTTCGTCCTGAGTGATAGGATCGTTGCGGTGGTGATCACACCATTCAATCACCTATCGTCTTGTCAATATCCACCTTTTCAACTGCAAAGCGCCTTTGTATTATTTTATTTTATTTTTCCATACCTTGCGCAACACCTTGGCGGTGACGTTGGGAAGAGGGATAGGAGCATCACTGTCGCCCACATCTTATTTTGTTCACATTAGCCCCGCACACCCCATTTCTCTCAGCTATTGGCTGCTTCCATTACCTTCCAACATGTTCTTAATCAAGACCGATCGCTCAGCGACCTCCTTGTCAACGGTAAAGTCTTCGTTGTCAGAACTGATCAATTTGACGCTCATGATTATAAAAGAGATTGGGTGAGAAAAAGAAGTGGATTGAGGGGGAAAAAAAAGACGACTACGCGTTTGGCGCCGTTTCTATTTTATATCCTTCCCTTTGACGTCACGCCCCATCTCCCGCGCCTCGAGCCGTTTTCTTGCTTTTTTTAGCCTTTCTTTCAGTACAGGAACTTGCTCTTTCAACAACAAATGTAAACAGGTTTCTGCAATGTTTGTCTCTTGTTGCTTGTTCTTTTTTTTTCGCTGGTCCATGACGTATCGCTTTTTGCAGAGTGGCAACATCCGACATGAACCCCTCTCGCGCCTCCCTCCTCGATATGTCTACTCGCACTGCTGCTTTCAAATGTAAAAAAGCTAGCTCTTAGTTCGGCTTTTTTTTCGTTTCGGAACCTCTGGTTACACTGCTGCGGATGTGGGAGTACAATGAAGCATAGCCACAACCAAAGCTTTTTTGAAGTGTCAATGAAAATCAGCATGCTGCACCGTTTTTTTTGTTTCTCGCTGAACAATGGCGTTCTGGTCACGCGTAGCGTCATGTGTAGTGTGTGCATCTTTGCTGGGGAGGGCTTGGGCAATATGTACAGGACAATGGGTTGCATACCCATCTTCTATGGCGTGCATCTTTACGCATTGTCTTTGGGAACACAATCAGCCCGAAGCGAACATGGGTTTTGCTGGACCAAGTTTATTCCACAAGTTTGCACGCAGTATTGCATAACTTGCTTGACGCGTGGCTTCTTTACTGCGAGAAACGTGTCATGGTTCTGTTGTTCGCGCACCCTTCTTTCTTTGTACTCTACCAGCGTTCTGTGTCAGTTACGGTACGATTGCCCAATATGTGCATTCCAACCGCTAAGCAATGGATCGTGAGGCATTTGGTTTTCTCTTGTGATTATTACCATATCCGACATTCTCGTGTAACTATTGTATTTTTTAGATGTTATCTCGTAAAATCGTTTTGATCGTTGACTACGCACGCCAAGTTTTGCGGCGCAGCACTGGACCATGTAGATCAAAGGCTACGTACTTACTGTGCAAACCGCGCAGTAGATGGGCTTGTTTGGGTGCATCGGCTTTTTCTCGTCTGTAACCGCGATACATACCACGGCATTGATGTGTTCATGGCAAGACAGTTATGCAGAGAAATAATCTACATACTATGTGCATGGCAGCTCCTGCTAGAATGCTATGATGGAACCCCAAAGTTCCTGAAATACGTAGCTTTGCAGTGAACATCACTGTGTGGATCTCATGATCACTCCAATCATTCAAGTACGTACTTTTGATCCATGCAATACATTATGTGCAGCTTTACGCATGCACGGAGTTTATTTTTCACGGGTGGTGTGTACGAAGATCTTCCTGTCAAAAAGATACACATACAAAAGCAAGTGCGGTCAAATTCTAGAGCATCCACTCTGCGTACCCATCCCACCCAAGTGCATACGAGTGCAGGGTGTTGCCATAGATTCTGTGCCTGACTCTATGTTGCTATAAGCAACAAGGTGACATGGGTACAACAACGGCTCAGTTACCCGCGCGTCAACATTGTGTGACACAGCATAAAAAAAAGTGGCCAGTGGCTTTTGGCCTGCCGTTCTTTGAATTTTTTTTCTTTCACGCATAAAAATGAAGAGAAAGGCACCTGAAGACGATACCAATGACGTTTCCGATAACGAAAGTGGCAGTGATGATGGTCCAGACGTAAGGGTTTTATCTGACTTCCTTTCCCAATCCCACGTTTTTTAATGGTACTTTTTTTTTGAACACACACACAGGACATTGTAGATGTCGACTTTGATTTCTATAATCCAGAACAGGTGGATTACCACGCGCTGAAACGACTTTTCGGCCAACTATTTTCGTCGGACGCCGAGCTTATCCAGACGGGAGACATTGTGGATATCTTGTTGGAGGAGAATCACGTTGGCACGACGGTCAAAGTAGACGGGCAAGAATCGGATCCATACGCCATTCTCAGCGTGATCAATACACAGCAATTCAAGGACAATGCGGGGATCAAGTCATTAAGGTCCTATCTGCTGGGCAAAGTGCCCAAAAAGGACGAAGCGATCAAATCACTGTTGTCGGAAGATTCGGACAAGCAGGTCGGATGGATTGTTTCGGAACGGTTCATCAATATGCCAATGGAAATCATGCCTCCAATGTACAAGATGATGCAGGAAGAAACGGATCAGGCGGTGGAAAAGGGCGAAGCGTACAAATTCGATTATTACATGTATATTGCAAAGACTTACAAGGAGGTGGCGTCCACGGTGGATGATGAAGAAGAGGAAGCACAGCCTAAGAAGAAGGGAAAGAAAAAGGCCAAGACGACAAGTGAGACTTTTTACTTTCAACCCGAAGACGAAGTCATCGACCAATATGCCCAGTACAAGTTTGATTTCAAGTTCACCAATCGCGAAAAGGAAGCTTCGGCAGATGCCAAACGCGCATTTTCCGATTTTGGCATTGCTCCAAGTCGCCGATTGATGTTGGTTCCCCAAGCCAAATTCGCAGAGGCCGTCGAGGAAATAGAAAAGATTTGCGCTTCTTCGGCTTAGATTACAACCACGCTCTTGTTAATATATCGTGTATATTCATTTTGCTGTAAAAACACACAAACACACACATATCATGGTATCTGAGGAGGGAGGGAAATCATCGGATCATGGGGGCTGGGGGCTTGGACCAGATATTCACGACATGATCGTAGCCACCCGTTACCAGGCCAACCTGAGGATCCAATGCCATTGCACGCACCATTGCTTTATGGCCCCCTCCCAACTCGGCCGTGACTCTACCCGTCTTGGTCTCCATGACGCGAATACAATTATCGTCTCCGCCCGAGACATAAAAGTACCGTCCACTGGGATGCCAGCAATGACGACGAGTGGCAAACTGATTATCGCTGGGGACATCGTAATAGTTCTGGACCTGGGTAGACTGATGGGCCTTGAACAGGATCAGACGTCCGGTCGCATGATTCGTCGACACGAGCAAATGACGGCCATCAGGGGAGGCCGAGATCCATTGCGGAGAAAACGACACCCAATCGTCCTGATTCGCGTTCATATTGATTTTCTCGTGCCGGTACTGTTGGTCCAGATGAATGTAATGCAAATAATTGTCGTCGTGGACACCTGCCACGAGCACATTGTCGATGAAGCAAATGGTTTCAACGTTGCCCAGGAACGGGCCCAGTTGTTTGATCAGTTTGTACTCGCCCTCCTGATGTTCGTATACGCTGATCATGCGATCGTACGATGCCGTGACCACGAATCGACCGTCGATGGGTGAAAAGAGGCCGCGGACGACGTATTTCTTGTGATCCTTGAACTGCTGCACCACCGCGTCGTCGGATTTTCGCGTGTCGAGAAGTGTCGCTGATCCATCCATGGCCGTTGTCAACATGATGTGCGAATTTTGTGGGTGAAAATCAATGCTGAGCACAGGCCCTTGTGGGTGGTTGTACTCTCGTTCTACTTGGCCGTTCAACGTCAACTTTACGGTTCGATCCGTTGAGCTGGTGGCCACCATGCCCGTCTGCGGATCAATCGCAATGGAAAGAATATTCGTGGAATGCACAGTAGAATATGAATCGATCAATGTTGTATAGTAATCATCATCGCCATCTTCCAGTTCTTGTGCTCTTGTTATGTGTCGCGTTTAGCTTTTGAAACGAGTTAACGTTGTTTACTTTACCTTTCAAACTGGATGTTGGCTAATCGATCGGCAACTTGACTCACGGGATCGACCACTAGTTGCTCACCAAGTAAACGTTCAACGGGAGGCGCGTCTTCCACGTTGTCAAAGTCAATCTTGTGGCCCGCTTCACGCACAAACGCGTCTTGTGTTTCCCGGTATCCATTACGAAGTAGGAATTGGAGCACTGCGGCATGAACTTGATCCGGCATTCTTGAAACAAAAGAGAGTGGCCAAAAAGCGGAGCCGATGAACGTCCTTTAAAAGGTGTACGTGACCCTTTTCTGCATAAGCTTATCAGCAAGTAGATTATCTACCACCAACGAGACGCAAACATGCTTTTTTTTTATTAAATATCTTATCTCCATACTGCTTTGTTTTCTAAACTATGACATCGATTCGCATCTCCGGCCCCCCTTAAACTGCCAACCCCATTGGCCTCTTTGCATATATATTATAGAGGGTGCCCAGAATCTGATACGCTTTCTTGTCATGGGGTCCATGGATTCAATGGCGTCATAACTGTTTCCTTATACTGCATAGCAATTTCATTGTTCTTTCCATGCCGACTTGCCGTATCTTTCACACGATTGATCGATAAGACTAAAAATCCAAACGCTTCTAGAATATGGACTGGTCGTTCCTGGTAAAGCATACGTATATGCAGGATGAATTGCCACAAATTCAACATCAGAACCCCTTGCTACTGTATCAACGAATGCTTGTCTAATCGTCAAAGCGAACCATTTCCTTGCAGAATTCTCCATAGATAGATTGCTGCGTGTGGGTAAATCGAGGCACGGTACAGGTTGTGCAAGATAAAACTGACTTCTGCAGACACGAGGCGAGCATCCTTGCGACGTAAAAGTGTTTAGAACCACGGTATATACCAAACAAGAGTAGTCATCAGATAGTCTGCTACGTACTTACTAAAGTCACCAATAGTACCATCATTGCTCCACCCATCGAACTTTGTACCTTCACTCTAAGGCGTGTGTGAATTCGCCATGCACGCGATACAGGACAGACGTCGAGGAAAACAAAAGTTTTCAAATTGGTACTGTTCGCAAGTGATGTTCCTAATTACTGTGGCTCTTGTAAAGAAAAAAAAAGTATAAAGAACGACCATTAACTTTGGTCTCGAAACCAGATACCTTGGTGCTGTTGTATTAGCGACCCATATGCACAAACTAAATGTTACTTGAGACTGGCCGAAGCTCGTGTCTCGATTTATGATTGAGAATGTTTCATTGACGTGGAGGTAAACGCCAAATACGTAATATTACCTTCGTTGAATATATCACGGGAATCGTCTCGTAGATTATGTAACTGTCTCATATGATATCAAAGAGATGACCAATCTGCCCTTACTGTCAAAGTAAATCTTAGAGAGCAGCTATTGATGAACGGTAGAAACTAAGCGGAATTCCTTGATAGCATTGCTTGATATGCTTGTACAACTGGCCAAGTATTGCGGTACGCCTAGTTTTGAAAGTGTGATCTTTGTAAGGACACCACCTTATGCCTATCGGCCGTGTCAAAGAATGTATGCATTCTTCGATATCCTTGATTCTTACAGGGTTTTCTTTTTCACTTTGATCAATATGACAACCATCCCCAGAGCAGGCTACGGGAACTTTCCGATATATTTGCGTAATTGTTAGCTTATGATACTTAAAAAAGACATCAAGCGTGATTATACCGTCAAAGTGGATTATAATGCTGTGAGCCGCTTTAAGGACGAAATGGCCTTTGTGCGTCCAGGGAGTTTCTTAAGTTAGTTTTCCTTTTGTGCTGGTACGTACGTGCTAGTAATCTCTGCGGTGGAGAAAGAGGAACTCATATAAAGTCACCAAAGCGTATCTAGCGTTCCTGTCGGCCCAGACATGCCATAATTTCCTTACCCTGTCTTTGGGACAATTTCAACCCTAACGCGTCGCTTCAACGATATAGATGCTCCATCTACAGCAGTTCGTGATACAGATGCCAATAAATCCTTACCATCAACAACATAGGCCTGTCCCAATACCTTTTTCCTTGCGAGAATCATGTATGTGAAATTTCTGCCACGTATTTAATGGGTATTGCAGCTGTTTATCACATAGACATTACCTTTTCGGTGATCGAACGAACAAAGCAGCGAACCAAGCGAGGGAGGATCCACCCAAGATTTGACAGATCCCCCCACACGGGAAATCATACATGATATGTGTGGTTCTGTAAGGGTCTAATTGCACTGTGATAGTGCCATCCCCGCTGTCTACCATCTTGGCCTACACAGACCTGCTTTTTTTTTTCTTTCACCAATATGTTTTTCTTCAAGCATGGATTTTCTCATCCTTTGGTAAGAATTTGACAACACCTTCGAGCCGAAAGGGAGAGGCCTAATACCTTTAGGAGCAGGTCTATTACCTCTCAAAAAATGAATTGTAACTTTTGAACTTTTCGGTGCTCGATAACTGCTTTTCTGATTGCACATTCCCTTTTATCTGCTCATTTATTCTGACGCGGGTTAACCAGCATGGGGACAATGAATCAAGAAACAATAATCCATTTTATTTTTTTGAATTTTGACAGGGGCAATTGGCAGTGTCTCATCACAGACTTCATTCGTTTCTTCGGCAGGTTTAGCAACATAGTCGCCGCTCAGCCGTAAATTGACAGATTGCCATACGCTTGGAAACGTTCGTCGAGAAGAGCGAAATCTCCTTTGCTGCTTGTTCGTTGTATTAGATGCATTTTGTGCTACCAATAGACACGTCTTTCTAGCTACCAAAGCATCTGAAGACATGTTTTAATCGCTGGCTATTACTTTTTAAATCGATACCTTGTGGTATAGCGTTTTTTAGATTCTCGCTGCGCTGCGTGCTGCTATATATAAAGATAATATTGATATAAACGGAGATCGCGAACAAGTTACATGGATACATTTTTTTTTATTTGCTAATGAATTGAAGTCCAGATTTCTATGCAACAGCACATCAAGAGCTGCAGTTATGGACCGAATGTCTGAAAGTGAAGCGATGGGAGTGAAGATGAAACTGAAGGTAGGATGTCACTGACTGTTAAAAGCGAGATCAGAACATTGAAATTTACAACTTGCATTAAAGCTTACCTTTTTGTGTAATCTTTTATGGAAGTTTTCTACTTTTTTGGTTGGCTTTTATGGTTTTAGTTTATATTTTGGTATATCCATGCAATTATGTGTCAGAGCTACGCACAGACGACGAAGCTAGGCAGATGTTCTGTGAAAAGAAGTTGAGGAGTATCATGGCACCATCGACGCTTTGGGCCCGGTTCACGGCTGGGTTGGTCAGGTCGAGGATCGGGATTGGAAAAGCAGATAAGAAGACGGTGAATATCATCATCAGGAAGAACATTTCCACACCATCGACGCTTCGGGCCCGGTTCACGGCTAGGGCCATCAGGTCTAGGATCGGGATCATCATCATGAAGAGCATTTTCACACCATCGATGCGCAAGGCCTGAAGGGTAACGAGCATCTTTGCAAGGACCGGACTTCCTTGGAGGATGAGCAAGTTGAGGATACATAATGCCTTTAGGACCATCACATTGAAGCGAATCATCAGGTCGTAGTGGTGGTCGAGGATTCTCTGGCCGAGGCTTCCGGTAATTTGAAGAAAAAGAACAAGAGCGCGAAGGACTTGGAGGTGGTGGAGGTGGAGGGCTGGGATAGACAGGACGACCTGGACGATCGTCATCGTCTTGGTGCGAGATGGTTTGCGATGGAAGAGGATTGGGAGAAGGCAGATGAGGAATACAAGTCACAGAAGAGTTGCAGTAATGCTTGTCCTCGCGCTCAAAGCACAACAACTGACGTGTCATATTAGTGCAATTGTCCATTTTGTCTCTTGGTAGCTGGTCAAACGGGTGTCTAAGAAAAGTTCACAAGGTGCAAGATAACGATGAACCCCCGTTTTTGTTTGCCTTTTTATAGCTTTTGCTCTTACACCGCTTTCCTTCCGCTTCATATTCGAAATAATGAGTGAGATCCCTAAACTTCTGTGTTCTTTGTCTATAGCGTTGTCAGTGTAACATGTCCCTTTGACAACAGGCTTTACGAGCGTTTCATAACGTAAACGTGTATGCGTGTTCTATATGTTCTCCAACCATGCTCGTATGCTTTGTTGCTTGTAATGTTGACATTCATACTTCGTACGGATTATCTTTACGAAGATAGTGGGGCAACTGTAATATGATATTCGAAGACTGGCCACAGTTTTATTCCTGTGTGTATGGTCATCAATTACTGTTAAACTATCAGTTCTGATTTGCTATCAGACGATCTAACATGGGTACCTCATGTTTTTTTGGTTGATCATTATAGACTATAATGTTTATTCTATGTGCTCAACTATGGCTGGCTGTCACGGATTTTTTCATATGATATAGTCACTATGTACATGGAGTCTTGTGAGCAACCGACACTAAAGAATGTTTCATACTCTATACCATGACAATGACAACATCAATAATGACACATCGGGTTGAATGTGTTATCTTACATATGTACTACGGTCTAATGTACTGCTACCTCACACCCTGTTACCATGAACAGGTGCGAACATTATGACCAAGTGCTCCCATGGAAAGGCACTCTCAAATGTCCGAAACCGCAGTTCAATGAAGTGTTTGACGTGCACAAGTGTTATCATTACTAGACAAAAAAAGAGCGTAGAGTGTGATATGTGAACAAATGACAATGTAGCGATATTGATCAGTTCAAATAGCAATTGTCGACATTGTTTCACTGAAAGGTTTTTGCGGAATGTAAATCTCATATTTTCATATCAGAGTGATACATACGATTATTCTTGTCCATTATGCAAAGCTGATGACATTTGGAAGGAATTCGCGGGAGTAGATTAGATTAGAATTATTTTGTGTGAACACCATATCAAGCAGGTGATAGGGGGAATCATATTTGACATTTGTACATGTCAAAAGGAGACTACCGTACTTCCTTTTAAAGTCATTATGCAGCAGTATACAGGCTGCATTTCTTTCCGTGATAGTGATATCCAGCTCTTGGGCAAATCGGACCGCCCGAGTGAATGGATCGTACTACAAGCGCTATGCAAAGATTTTAATGTACCTATGTAGGTATATCCGTATCGTTAAGCCATGTACTTTTTCTGCATTTCCTTTTGTAACTCGTATTCCACATCATTCCTTTAGTAATCAGCAAAGATGTAATGTAAAAGAAACCTATGAGAACCACTCAGGCCACTATTTACTTGCTATCTACTCTATTAATTCCTGAGGAAGGTAAGTACAAACACTTTGTTTTAATAACACCTATTGGTGCATCGAGGTTTTGTTGGGCCGGTTCCTTCTTGACCACATTTACGCACTGTTACTGATGACTGTTTTGTCATATTCGAATGGTATATATATTCTAGAATCAGCGCATTCACCATTTTGTGAAAGTCATGTTTTTCATCAAGTTTGCCTGTAAGAGGTAGATACCAACAAATAGATATGTACGTATACATAAGAAATAAATTTACATAAGGCTGTCCTAGTTGCATGGATAAGAAATAGTTTTTGGGAAAAGCAATTAACAATGGAATACGCTGTCCCTGTCAAAAGGAAACACAAATGCGATATGTTTAGCACTGCGACGACCGCTTTAGTAAGTTCTACGGTAAAGCTTGAAAATGCAGAATCGCCAATGAGAAAATTGCTGGCAAGACATGTACGTACATAACCAATCGCCAATTTGCGCTTGCAAATTCTCGGATGATACCTTTCACTTTGATCACATCTACATAAAAGCTTATTTAACAAAAAAAAACGAATTCTCCAAACCAACAAGTTTATTGGGTAAAAGCCCAAATTTACTTGACCACACACGAGTTACACATATTCTCGAACGAGTAGCGAGAACTTACCCATAGAGCGTCTTCTGCCAGAGCAACGACATTGCTGGAAACTGATACTGGTGGAAAATGACATTGCTGTGCTCAGGAAGCACCGCTTGAAGGCGAACGCTCGTTACTTCCCTGTCCCTTAACATCTACCTCCGTATAGCAGAGTCATTGGGAGCTATGCACAGAGGAACAGGACCAAACCACTAGAAATCCCAAGCATGAGCATAATCCAGTGAAAAGGTACAAGGCCAGGCCACTGGTTGATTCGGTAGACCACACTTGCTGTGGAAAGGAAACCCGAGAATGAGCCGTGTCTGAGATGAGACCAGCGGCTGTCGAATCCATTCTCTTCTCATTGAACGGTAACAGTATCAATTCAGATCAAGTGTATGTTGCTACCCCGAGACGGCCGTTACTGATGCTTTTGTTGTTACTATGCTGTTGTTGTGCTGCTGTTGCTGCTAGTAGTGGTTGATGCTGCTGCTGTCTTGCTGTAAAAATCTAAAGAGTAAAACACTTCGGTAGTACGTCGGGTATAAACGGCTTGATCCGTTGGATTAAGACGTAAGGAATAAAAAACACTTAAACAAAAAACACGAAAGCAAAGAACACGAAAGCAAAAGAACACGAAAGCAAAAGAACAGGAAAGCAAAAGAACATGAAAGCAAAGAACATGAAAATGGAAAGCATCTGCTACCGCAGCGGTAACAGAATGGTATATACCGGCTCACTTGTCCTGACACCATACGACGGACGATTCTTTCTGCCATACAACGAGGGATGCGACAGGAGGAAATGAAGGAAAAAGTGAGTTGCTCACGATTTCCCCAAAACAATTTTTGAACTACTGGTTTGCTGGTTAGGCAAAATCCCCTGCTTAAATCTTTCCAACTAGCTTATTCTTTTATGGCGACTACCCAGGCCTCCGGAACCTGAAGGTAAGCGAATTAACAGCGGTTCCCTTGCAGACGATGAGATACTTCGCGTCGCTATGCACACATCCTTTAACTTACGGGTTAGACAGAGATATCGAGGCTTTCCAACGATCCGCGGGCCTCTGCCACTGTTTTTGGCGCGCTGGTCGGTTTGAAGCTTTTCTGCCGCGCCTGGATGCAAAGTCCATTGGTAATCAGGAGTAGACATATCCAAGCAATATCCTGGCATCTACTCCCGGGAGCCGGCGAGAATAAACCGTCAATGATGATCTGTCTTACTGCTTCCGACGCCATTGTAAAGTGTTGCAAAAACCTGCGCTCGCCCAACCTAATTCGCAGAGTTTGCGCGGGTGTGGTTGCCGTCGTGAGGGGTGATTTCAGCCAATACGGTGACCGGGTTGGCGAATAACCTTGGTGCATTAGGCGGAATTTTTTACAGTTATTGGCGCGGATATCATGTCTGCTGCAAAGTCATTATTGTGGGAGTTCCGTGTATTTTGATATCATTTCTAGTGATATTACTCTTTCCAGATAAGCCAGAAATAGCAAAGTCTTTAACTCAAGAGGAGAAAAACCGGGAGATAGAACACATGGCGAACGGTACATCTTGTATAGTTTCTATCGCTAACTCTCTCGGAGTTATGCGATAAAAAAAAACCAGTTATATAAGCAATTGCTAAGGAAATAGATAACAGCCGTAATAAAAAAAAAGGGTACCGCAGGTGGTATGACATGATTGACAAGTTGCGGGAAAGCTCATAGTAATGTCAAATTGTCGATTAGTGGTACCATTTTATGCATACGATTACTCACATGGTTAAAAGATTTGGACCTGTGAGGTAGATCAAAAGATATAAAAATACGAAAGCAAGCTAAAAAAAAGTTTCGCTGATGATTCGGTATGGGTTGAAAGTCTTTATTTAATAATGAAACGCTCTAGGCTTTACCTTTCTGTCTATCGAATCAATGACGGTAGTTTAAATAGCGTTCTGTCTTAGAACTGTTTGAATGGATGGGAAATGTACAGGAGGCCTTTCCTTTAATCCAGTTATGTCGATCTGAGAATCTTTTGGAAAAACATACTGATACAGTTATTTCATCAAGATTTCAGTACATTTGAGCTAAATATGTAGGGAAAACAAATCTAACGTATACGCTTTTATGCTAGAAAAAAACTTACCCGGTTTTAAGGATATTTAATAATCGGTGCAACAGAAAGTTTTACTACATACGTATTTGATACAAAACAAAACCACTGTTGCTTATTCGATATAGTTGACACTTTAAAATACGTCAAACAAGCCACGATGCATGCCAAATAGTTCCAAACAGACAATGATATCGAGTACAAGGATTATTAAATCGACACCCTTGTGTTCCTAATTTATTGAACCAACGGGTTCGTGGAACCCGAGTATGAAACCGGTCATGTGTGCAAGATACATAATGGGTGCCACACCAGAATTTTCCTCCCTGCTCTCCCTTTTCTCTCTTCACAACTATTGTTCTGTCTACCGCTTCTGTCACTCTCTATTACCTTAAAGATACATTCTTTGACATAAACAAAAAGTAATACCGTGCCTTTCATGAAGATGAAATCTGACGCCTGTTACGTAGCTAGTTCACGCGCTCAGAATAATGTATATCCAATACGTAAAAAACCAATACCAAATAGAGCACGTTTGGGCAGGATATATAGCCTCAGAGCCGGGCATTAAATGTCCACTTGGAGATCCCAAAGGTAGGAACACGACGGCTCGAGCATAAATTTGTCTAATATACATAAATAGTGCCTGAGTTTAAACCCACTTGGCTTGTTCGCGTATTGGACATGCAGGTGATACCAGGGTCAAGCGTAAGCGGGCATTATTGGGCCTTGTCGTACTCCTGGAACCAATCTGGAAAGCTGATCCACAAAGGTGGAGACGAATATAGCCGTATTGATGAAGGCCAACACCAGATTATCGAATACCAAGGAACTCGGATCGGTGCCATGACAGACAAGAACGGCCAAGAATACCCTGTTGTAGAATATGATCCAGAAACGAAAAGCATTCTATCCGTCACTTTTCAAGGTTTTATTCAACAAGTATGCAAGGACGTCGGTATCAATTATATTTGGTTTGACCAGATGTGTATCAATCAAGACAACCATGAAGAAAAAATGCGCGAAATCAAGCAAATGCACAGGATTTACCAAAATGCTCATTGCACGTTGGCTCTTGTACCCGAACTTGGGTGCTGGCCTCTGAGTCAAGGCTCTAATCACGAGAATTCATCGGAATGGTGGGGTGAGAGTGCGAACGTCCACGTGTTACCAAATACCGAATGGTGTAAGCGTATCTGGACACTTGAAGAGGCATACGTTTCCAAAAGCATCCTTTTCGTTGGCCTCAACGTTCATATCTGGGCAGATGTCGATTACCTATGGAAAATACTCAACCCGTCGAATGTAGTAACCACCATGGCTGAACGTACTAGAAAATGGATGGCGTGTACTGCGTTATGGTATTCGAGGAAGCGTACGAGTAGCAAGCAGCACGATCGAATTTTTGCGTTGGCCAATATCTTTCCAGAGATCATGGATCGAATCACTTTCAGCTACAAGCAACCACTACTCGACCTAATGGTCCAATTCTACGGTGCATTGGCTCAAAAAGATATATCTGTATTATTTTTTGGCATGCCTATTGACTCAAATACGGATGTCAAAATCGCTGCTGCCAGACAAAGAGAAGGAAGGTCCTTACCATCATGGACGGGTGCACGTGGCGCTCATTTAATCCAGTTTCTCATGGACAACAAATTGACAACGGAGATCATAGAAGATTACTCAATTACTGGAGCGTGTATGATTTTAACGTCCAGATTCGTTACGGTTCGAATAGAGACGGCCAACGCTTTAGAGAAACCGATTGACTTTGCTAATCCGAACAAATATCGTAGCGATGGTCATCATAAGTATTACACTGATGAACATGGAGGTCACCACTCTTTTTCAAAAGAAGGCATACCCTTGCTGCCAACATTATCAAAGCAATGCGATGGCTACGTCACAGACAGTGGGTGCGCGGATCTTATATTTATTACCATACCTAGCGAATCGTATTCGGTCGACACCCTTAGTATACACAGTACTGGGCTGAAAGTTACCCATGGCTTGTTCTTGGCAGTGGAAGATAAAGTGGCTATCAACTCATTGTCGAAACTAACACACTATGGTGGAACGTTATCACTCACCGAGGAGTGCTCTAATTGTATTATTCTTTTGGAGCCAGCGTTTCTATATCAACCACGGCTCCCATTTCAGCCTACTCTCTCGTTGGATATCTATCCAGTTATCAAAAAGGATAAGAACTGTTACAAGTCGATTGGCGTATGCTTTCTTGATAGAAAATTCAACATTGATCCCTTTGTCCAACCCAAACAGACCTTTCATATTAAATGATATATTGGAAGTTACGCTTTTCCCAGACTTGTAATGACCTTATTATACAAATGCTACTTAATAGATGCACCACTTCTCAATCACGTTGCTTATAACTTATTGACTCTCGATCCTTACTTTGTACGACGTAAGGAGCTGCCGTGCACATCATCAAAGAGGTACTTCAAAGCACTTGGCAACACAAATAGTTTGGATACCGACTGAAGCTGCTCGTTTGTGCACGAAATTCAGGCACCTGAAAAAGTGTCGCGCAAAGGGTATGGCTGTGTTTGAGATGGAGTTGTACACGCCTGTAGGCTGACCACAACGGCTAATTACTGAACATAATCAGAAGCTGCAAAGCATAAGGCTGCTTTTTTTCTCGTAGGAAATGCTGTTCCAAGAAGGAAAACTTCGCTATTCTCGACCACTTGCTTTGTACGACGTAAACAGCCACCATGTGCGCACCATTAAAAAGGTATTTGGCAACACAAATAGTTCGCTTTAGGCAACTGCATGCATCTGCGTGAAAAAAAGTGTCTATAACCGAGCTATTGTCATGCACGGTCGCGCATCTCGGAGTAATCATAAAAAGCATGGTAGAAACGCTTTCCATACGGAACACCTCCGAGAGAAAATTCCGGGCGGATCATTTTTATGGGTATTTCACTCTAATACTCCAGTAAAGCCACTGCCACTAAAGATGGTGACACAAGCATTTGCCATAGTTCCACACTTGAGGCGGAGTCATGGCTTCTCTCCAATGCGTTTACCAAAACAGAAGCTGCCTCGTTCTATTTCCACCGCAAATATTCTTAATGAAAATCCCGGAAACTGATGCTCGACGAAATTCAGACAGTCATTGACCATCGCGACGATGGCGTAGCAATCGAGTTGACATCAACCACAATCGGCGATTTCCAAGGTCCCAAAGTCGCTACGGTGCTCCCCTTTCGTACGTATACCAGGGCCATACAAGGAAATTACGACGACGCAGTAAAAGACGCTCAAGATGCGATCACAAAGAATCCGACCGCGGCATTAGGATATCTTAGACTTGGCAGCTTATACCAGATGCAAGGCAAACAGCAGAGTGCCATCAATATGTACGTGCAGGGCCTCCAAAGTGTCTCGGTGGATGACCGGGGATACACATTGATGCTGGAAGATAAAGCCATCGCAACCAAACAAAACGAAAAGCGAGTCGATTTTATCACCAAACTTCCCATCGAGGTCGTAGATCAAATCATGATCCTGCTGCCGTTGGTCACAAAATTGAACTGCTTGGGCGTATCAGCACGATGGAAATCCAAGATCCTCGGGTGCGAAAAAACATGGTGTTATTTGGAAGTTACAGACGCTGTTGTACATGATGAACTTGCGGCGGTTATAAGCACTATATCCACTCAGGTTGGAAGCCTGGTGATAAAGACAAAGAAAAGACAAATCCTTGAAACGCTTGTATCCAGGGTTTGTGCCGGCAGCTTCAGCAAAGTTAAATCGCTTGAGATTTCATGTACGTACGTAGACACTGGCTATGCAGGCTCTCGAAAGCGAGCTGATGATTTTTCTCAATATCAGTCTTCATGACGCCTATTAGCTCAACTACAGCCGAGAGGATATCAAATGCTTTCCACCAGATAAATACCACTTTGACTAGCCTTGTTCTCTCGTATAGCGCCGAGCACAGATACATCACCTTTTCAGATATACTTGCCTCCTTGCCAAATCTTCGCAGCTTGGTGTACTCAACCCCTGCAATACCATTCACTACGATTGTGGGCACCTTTCCGCTTCCGAAACCTCACTACACACTTGTCGACCTAGACCTGAATGCAGGCTCAATTGGTGGCCCAGACTTGATTCCTGTTCTGCAAGCCTGCCCAAGAATAGCGCATATGGCTATCAACAGGTGCAACAACTCTGTACTGGACATTGTGGATAGCAATTGTCCCAACCTGAAGAAACTTGTGTACAATGTTGGTGGCAAGTGTAGCCTTGCACCATGTGACCAATCTGTTACTCGATACCCTTCCGGACTGCAAGAATTTTCTGTTTGGCAACATCAGTCGCTTGATTCCGTGCTTGATCTACTACGAAGGAACACCAAAACTCTTACAGTGCTTGACTTGAATATAACCAAGCTAAGCTGCGAATACTTACTGGTTATACCATATCAAGACATGGAGTTTACGCGTCTTGAAAAGATCACTTTCCAAGGACGTATCGACCACGATATCCCGCAGCTTATCCTCCAGTGGATTTCCAACTGCAGGACACTGACTGATATAAACGCTTCTGACCTGTACGGTATTGCCGATCTGGCGCAAGTATTGGTAAACCGCCGTCGATTGGTCTCCTTATCGCTCAAACGCCTAACAACACCGACAGTACCGGTGCATTTGTCACAACTATTCCGTTCGTATGCAGCCATTTTCCGAGAGAAAGAGCCACCATTTCAAAATATCGCCCTCCAGTTTTGCCGAGTAAATCGTGACGTTTTCTGTGCGTTGTCCAGTATCAAAACGCTCAAAAGCATCACCCTTTCGACTCTGGACTCTGTTTCATCATTTGATCTAGACTATTTATTCGGTTCTTTGGGCGAAAGCACGACGGATATTCATTTGGATCACATGGATTCTGTTGCCGATCAGCATCTTTCGATGCTTGGCAGTCTGAAGGGCCTGCGAAACGTTCACCTAGAATTTCTGCGTAGTTTAACAGACACTGGTGTCATGCGAATGACAGATAACGCACCTTTACTAGATAGTTTAACTATCAAATACTGCGGTAGAGAGGTCACTAGCAGATCTATTGTAAATGCCCAGAAAAAGATAAAAACTGTTGTATTCAAATCACTCTATAGTTGACATTTTTAATAAAGAATCCAGGATACATTGAAAAGGTAACGGTTGCTCTATATCGACTATAAGCTTATGTGAAGATATGCATGAAAGGCAAAACAAATTTGTGCACCAAAGGTTTCGAGGTACTTTCATCAGGTATACCTGCTAAAGAAATTCGTATATCCGTCTCAAAAAGTCGTCATACTAAAATGCTCAAGTGTGCGGAACTTTGAAACTAGCTGAGCTAACTTCAAGACACCCATGAGTATATTTTATGAAGGTGTCAATATATAGAGCTATACTACTAACTTTTGTAGCACCTCGGATCACCTTTTGAGAACATGTTGTAAATTTTCAACATGAGTGTATCGAATTACGGAAATTGTGCTCATTTTTGGAAAGGATATATGGGCATTGGAAGCGATTGAGAATTTTGAAGCTGGCACACATACTTTTAATATATGGGTGTTGATTTTGAGAGTGTGTGCACGTTGAATTTATCAAGCGTCTTTTCAATATTTGGCGCATGTCGTGAAATTAGAGCTACTCTGTCCCATTTCTATCTACAAGCACTGTAATATTATCACCATCTCCTGAGGAAGCTACCAGAAAGCTCCTGTGTCGAGATTTCTCTGGTTTAGTCCAAGATATGGAAGAGTATGGAATTGATACTTAGTTATATACACCAGCAAGGACATTCATCGTCGGCTCACAGAGTACTTGATGAAATGGCTTGGCTCTTCTACTTTTGAGTCAGTATAGAGACCCAAAAATACTCAAGCGAGACGAACCAAAAATAAATCCACGCACAGGGCTACATAATTATCGGCGCTCTGGAGGACACGGACCCCAAAGCTTCCAGCTGGTAACCTCAAGCACGGCTTGTTGTCCAACGTCCCATGCGTGATCTTCAACAAAGTGGTGCTGTCGGAAGATAAGAGGGAATTCTATCTGTTTGTGATGATAGCGCACATTTGTTCTCCAAAGAAGTAGAAGCATTTATTTTTATTGTATTAATGATCGAGCTTTTTGTAAATTTAATGATATTAAACTAGCCGCCACTGTTGATGTCTACCCCCGACAACATGTTCATACCGTCCCCACGAGACGATCCAATTGACTGGAAAGTAACTTATGAGGTATCCATCCATAAAAACGAAGGTGTAGAACAAGCCGGTACATGTATTAACCACTAGTTTATAGTTATTGATGCCGACCGAGTTGCAAGCTTAAATGTACTTTTTGCCACACGTCCAATGTGATCACAAATCTTGATTACGATTACCACGTTTTATCGTATACTCCGTATGTAGATGACTGAGAAAGTATACAACTATGAGAACGGATGAACATAGCGATTACCATCTTTTTTTTATGTGGATTGAGGTAATCGCATCAGTTTGCCTGTTTTGTATTATAGAAAACTTTCACCAAAAAATAAGCAGTCTATAGAAACGAGAATAAGTGTTTAAAAAGAATTGTATCACTATTATCAGACCATCACATAGAATCATTTGGTCTTATGCAATATGCATATGAGTGCAACGATTGCCGATCAACTATCCGGTTAGTGTTCGCCTATATCTTCATGTTTGGTATTTACTTCATTCAACGCCCATTGTTCGCATAAATAGTGAAGATAAACACGTCGTGTAACGCAAACGATCGGTGTTACTTTGTATGTTATTATAGTGCCGCAGGAAGAAGGAGGTTATACGTTGTTTTGTACGATAATCTGGTACGTGTCACTGTTACTATTTCTCTCTATAAGGGCAAATTGTGAATCACAGCACGTAGGAAATGTAATAATAAACGTTGTGTTGTCTGTGATGGCTCACCATGACACAGCCCTTATCCGTTGTGTAACGGATCAGTTTTCCCAGACTCTAGAGAATATATAAAAATGAGCCTTGAGTACACTCTTCACATCAGCGTAGATATCATGGAAGTTGTTTACTCTAAAGACTGCCTGTTACATGATCCACCCTTTGAATATTCACGAGGATCCGTTACTTCGTACGGTGGCAAGTAGCAGCTCATCCATCGATGACGTACAGAATAGTAACCTCACCTTTAGATTCACCTGCACGTTTACTATCCATCAAGGCCGCCGTGGACAGCAAACCTGAACAATTTCGTGTGATTCCCCCAAACGACTACTCCTTAGCACACATTCTAAATGTACATCACGATGACTATATTCGATTTCTTTGCAATATACACCAGGATTGGATTGAAGCTGGATTTTCCGGAGAAAACTGTATCTCAGCTGAAACCTTTGCGCATAGCAGCGTTACTGTCGAATCAAGCAAAATCATTTCACGTCTGTCACCGCGAGCTCAAGTTGGATTGTATACATTTGATATGTCGACAGCGTATACCAGTGATACGTGGCGATCAGCTTATGTGGCAACGCAAATCACGTTGACGGCCGCTCATCGATTAATGACGTTGAGTCAAAACAATGTATCATCTCCAGCTGTCTATGCTCTTTGCCGTCCGCCTGGTCACCATGCATCATGTAACGTTGCAGGAGGTAAGGATAATTTGATTACAAAGGTATTAAGGATGCGACTCAGAAGGGAATTAGGATACTGTTACATCAACAATGCTGCGGTTGCGGCGCGTTTCTTGCAGTACTATACTCTGGATGAAATGGATAAAATGCATAAGCTCCTGGATTTCAAAGCAAGTAACTTGATCATGCCCGATAAAGTTAAACTGACCGGGCTCCACGCAAAAAAGAAGATCCTTCTGGTGGACATTGATTATCATCAGTAAGAACAGTGGCTTGTCAAGGGAAAAGATAAGGTGTAAACTAATGTTGTACCCACAGCGGTAACGGTACTCAAAGCATTTTCTATGATGACCCCTCTGTCCTATACATATCGCTTCACGGATACCCCGGATACCCCTACTTCACTGGAGGCTCTGAAGAGATCGGCAAAGACGCTGGTAAAGGTTACAATGTCAACGTGCCATTGGATCCCGTGACGACGTCGGATGAATCATATCTGGAAACCCTAGCACACGTCCTAGATAATGCTGGCAATTTTGATGCAGACGCTGTAATCTGTTCAATGGGACTGGACACGTGGCACGAGGAGGGAAGCGCAGGGTTCAAAGGTATCACAGAAATAGACACTTTTACAAGGATCGGGCGATTATTCCGTACATCTGCCGGCTGCAAAGGACGTCCTGTTCTGTTTGTGCAAGAAGGAGGCACCGTGATTGAAAAGTTGGGAGAACTAGCGATGCGAGTTTTGGATGGTTTCTGTTTCTTATAGTTTGTGCTTCAAAATAAATATGTGCGCTCCTTGGATTGCGACGCGTATCTGGTTGATAAAGCGACACTACTTCAATGACAGTTGTAATACTTGCCATTTTTCCAGTCAAAAATTCAGTTGTTAATTGCATTAAATCCTTACAGAAAAGAAAATCATCGTCGAAAAACAAAGGTGCAAGCACGGTATGATTTAAAGTTTTCGGGTGAGGGACGCGCCATGGAACTAACAATTTGCAAAGGAAAATTCAACCGATCACTTTGAAAAAGCGGCAAAAGTAAGAAATTAATCGTGTAGGCAAGACGGAATGATTCAATAAAGTACGGGTAGGCTTTGGAAGACGCGCTCCGTAACTACCGAGACGGTGAGTGAGACCACTTGTTGCCTGGACAAAGGGGACTAATATAAAGTTTTTTTTAGAGGACAGACCTGAAATTTTCTTGGATAAACTCACCCGATGGACCAAGCAATCCGATATTGGCATGTTTTTCTACGAGAGAGAGAAATGGGAACAAACAGATTTCAGCTGTGTAATGGGCTTTACGGATCCTGTCCTTCGGGATAACTGCGTACTAGCTGATCAAGATATGCTGGTTGCCGATTTCTGGCGCAAAGTAAAATTAGGAGTTTTTGGTTGCGAAGCAACGGTGCTGACCTATCATTTGCAGAGGTTTAAAAGGAAGGAAAAGAAGGACTCACCCAACAAACGTATCAAAGCATCCAGAGGAGAAGAGAAGTGCCGAATCCACGACCTCGCCGCGGACGACACTCCTTTGAAAGCCGAACCAGAAGATCCTTCGGAAGACTCATCAAAAGATAGCAAGGAAGTAATCCGTGCCAGAGGTATACCGTTCAATGAATTTTATGGACTACGCCAAGCTTATATTTAATGCATAGCAATGGCGGCACTGGATGCGGTTGATATTGCCAAGACACTTATCAAATCCGAAGGCAGAGAAATCGAAAAACTACCAGAATATTTTAACGATTTGTCTTCGATGATGGTGTGGATACAAAAAGTTTGGCAACATGATCGATACGCTTGTCAGGCATCAGCACAGATGCGATTCGAGCGTAACATACATGCCATATACTTTTATCGCTTAAAATATACCACACAATACTTGTTTACGGAAGGAGCCTTTGAACGACGAATTTGTCGTGAGTGCACCACTTCTAATGCACACCGTATATGGATCTAACTATGGTACTTTACAAAAGGCGCCGATACCGACAGGGTACGTAGATATATCCGTGGTGGCCACCGTTTAATCCAGCTTACTGCGAAGCATGGATTGGCAGTATTGCTCCTGGTGAACGTTATAAATGCATTTTCACTTGGTGAAGTAAGTGATGATGAACGATCCAGTAGTATCGCATAAAACTGATATGCTTTTTCTCTTATACAGACTGTCGATGAAGCGGAATGGAGCACAAAGGCAAAAGATGTGATGAAGGGAGGTATAATGGACGCGTACAATTTGGTAAATGCCGAATTTTACAAGGCGGAATGCTCGTGGACCGAAGTACCCGCTTTGGAGCAAATTTCGCAATGGCTTTTCCAACCAGAGTTCGTTTCGTACTCTCCATACCGTAATACCGATTCTTCGGACGATCATTGAAAGTACTGTTCTCATCTCTTTATCATCATCCTATCTAAAAAAGTTTGTTTTTATCTGCCACAGTCAAACAAATGTGTATCGATCGTGTAAGAATGTAAGGCACAGTAACCTACTGACCAGCAGGATTCTGATACAATGGATGTAGCTCAAAACACGAATCGTGAACGGGCCACTATTGTGGTGAAATCATCGGACATAATGCGGAGGCACAGTTTTCGTTTCAGGTTGCCAGAACGCTTTGTCTTTACATAAAGCACTTGCAAACTGGCCCTTTTTTGTGTTTAGTATCATTGTTGCATTACATGCTTTTAAAATAACATCGCCTGCTCAAAAGTGAATGCTCCGTACGTAAAAGGGATTTATGAGAATCTTACCGTTTTTTCTGTACTAGCCATGTTACTTTAAGGCCATTAATAAGATCTCAAAATATGTATTTCTGTATGACCTTAAGCAAAAGTTTTAGGAATAGCGTTGCATTCATTACTCCGTAGGACGACAACACACATAAGCATTGGATACTCCCACATAATAAATCTGCCGTGATTCAATCCATGTACGTACCTTTACCATGCCAGACAATATCGCGGGTACGGCGCCTTTCCCTTTGTAATCGCGAACTCGATAAAATCTGTATCAACCAAAAGCATCCGCCGTATACCTTGATAATGTCCTGGTTGGTATACACAGTTTGCGTTAATGGTAAACAAAATGTCTATATTTCTCTTGGCTCAGGTTCAATTAGTTTTTATTATCGTTCCCATCAACTCTGAGCGGGAATGCTTAGGTCGCATCTAAGTTTCATGCGACTTCCTGGTCTCTACACAAGAACTTGCTATTAATCGAGAGAAAGTTGAGAGCCACATCTACCCGCTTGAATGGTGGCTACGACAGAATACCACCACAGTTTCAGGTTGCATTCGATCCCGAAGTTACGAAGTAGCTGTTGCTTCATTTTTCATCTGCCATGTCAACTACGCAAACACCGAAAGCCACTTGAAGCGGAGACGTGAACTTGTCTGAAACAGGATGTCTGTGCGTCGTTGGACGGACTTCAGTCGGCATGACGACAAAAAGCGGAACTGCCCAAGTCGTACGAGAACTCCTCCCAGGCATTTTACACGTCTTGGTCTTCCTTCGCTCGTTCCTTGCAGTGTTGGCGAGCTCAACCAATGAAAGAGCGGCATGTGAAAATTGAGGCAGGCTTAAATAACAAAAGCCACTGTTTTGGGCGAGTCAATCTTTCTCGCGAGCTCTACACTTGGTCCATTGCATGTAAGTCAAACATGCACAGTCTTCTCTACTCGATCCTTTGTTTGTTTTTGTCAGGCTTCCCTTGATTCTGGTTTCCCTCATTTTGGTCTTACTGACTTTGACCGTGAACTCTGTGTTTCTTTTTGGTAAGTCAAGCCTGCGCAGTTTACTGCAAGCGATCGCTCATTTTTGTTCCTGTCAAGCTCCATTCATTCCTGGTCTTTGCGGTTCTCCCACTCTTTGGTGGATCTCACGGGCATGTCACAGTAACGCGTGCTTGCATTGCGACCCGCTGGACATCCCACCCGCTAGTGATGCATCTTTTCATGATTAACTTGAGTCCATGAGAAGAGTCTTGTCCTTGGCTAGTACGGTTTTCCGAGCCTAGCATGGTAGGCACCGTACCTACGAAGCGCTTCCGGCTGGTTGTGTGGTCCCATAAGGTGATATCCATATATGTTTGCTTCGGCATTCGATCGGTTCCCTCCCTGACGGCTGCCATGGAGCTGGTCTTCGGACTGGCAGACATGGTATCCTAGCACGGCCGCTGAGAAGCGTGAACTTTAGCCGCCGGAGGTTGGCCACTGGAGGGACAGCATCATAGCATCCATCTCTTCCACTGCATCAGTCAGGTAAAAGTCACCAGCGGGTTTCTTCGGGTCTTTCTAAGTTATTTCTTTTCATAGTCTTCTTGCCGTCATGGCAGAGTAATCCGCTGAAAGGTCGCTGCGGGTGGGTCATACCTCATCCACTGTCTTGGACTGATGGATGTGTCTGAGAACGTTGTGGCCTGGCGCAGCATTATGACCTATCAAGCTGTGTTTGCTCTGCCTGTTTTCCTCCCGGTTCATGACCGTCCAAGGATGCCGTCGTCTCTCAGTTTTAAACAAATGCGAGATGAGTTGTTCACGAAAGATGCCCAGTCAACATCTTCTTATATCCATCCATCAATCAGCTTCGATGACTTGCCAGACGATGATACCGCACTGTAGCAGCTTTGAAGCCCCGGCTGAATTTCATAATCCTGCGCGCGCCTACTGCAGTCGTGTCAACTCTTGTTTCCAGCGCCCTCATTTTGTCCACGAGGTAAGTAATCGTGCCTTCTCTCTGCCACCGCTTGCTGATCGTCCGCTTTTTGTTTGGCAAAGGTGCTTTATTGTCGCGCGAGCATTGTCACCAGGCACATTGTTCGAGGTGTTGGCGCCGCTTGTTGTGGCCATTCCGTAAGTAATTCAGCACTTCGTAGTTGTTTCCAATCGCTCACTCCATTTCTTTGCGCAGGAGTGTGTCCCCCCAATCCCCAATGGTGCCAGGTATAACTACTAACATAGAGTTCTTTCGGGGACAGCGCTGCGAAGTTGACACGAGGTGAGCCTAATGGCGCACACACGGAGGGCCGTGCTTTGCTTTCTCAGAGTGATCTTCGGATCGCCAGTTGAACAATATAGGCTCAGTTGTGGACCCCTGGTCGTACCTCTTCCGCTTTGCTCTCTCAACAGGCAAATGGCTAGGATTTGCTGTAACGTTGTGACCTGAGGCAGCCTGGCCCTGTCAACTTCTTCAGCGTTTGCCTTGGTTGCTTCAACCGTTCTACCATGTCCGTCTGTTCAACCAGCGGCTCTGCTTCCACAACGAAAATTCGGCCCGGCGAGTAGTCATGGACAGTGCACACCACGTCCCTGCTTGCGGCATGCCGTGTGAGAGCGCGGTCATATATGTGGGCTTGCAAACCGGTCCCTCCCGTTCTGGTCATCATGGAAGTGGTCTTCGGACCGGCTAAAGTGGTGGCCCAGCGAGCCCCCCGAAAGCTTGAAGTGCACGGCGAGCCAGACATGGAAGACGTTCCAGCTTCCAAGGCCGTGGTTCCATTGCGACAATCAGGTAAAAGCACTCGAGCGTTTCTCACGGGTTGTTCTAATTCTTCCTTTTTTTGTTCGTTTGTCTGAGGGAGAGGGCCTCTCGGCTCGCCTGAGGTGGCACCTCTTTCTGCATGGTTCCAGCGAACACTCGCCTGAACAGTTGCTGTGAAGAAGCCTAATGGGCCGGAGGAACTTTTTGTTGAATCCGCACCCCTGGTCGTACCTTGTTCCACATCCTTTGATGGGTCGTAGGGACATGTCTGAGACGTTGTGGCCTGAGGATATTCCTGTGATGCAGTAAGGTAGAGTTGTTGATGTGGATCCAGCATATACACACGCCTATAGGCTACGGTCCAGACTGTTCTTCTATCGGTAATTTCAGCTTCAAGTCGTATGCCTTCTTATTGATGACGGTATATGTATAGGTCAAGCGCACAAGATTACCATTTGACACACATAACAATCGAGACCTCTTATTTACGGGCCAAAGCAACTTTTCTTCCTTCTTGCTGTTTATGTCAACAAAGTGCATATTTCTCCTCCAAAATATCATCATGGCCAATCTGTACATTAAAGCAACTGCTTCTCCCATCTTACTACCTAGAATGCATCTACTTTTACGTTTCCTTCCAAATATATTTCTATCCAAAATTATTCTGAGAGGGTCCATATTCTGTCTGTGGTCTGACGAGCCATTCTTGCATTGTGAACAGTAGTTCGTATAAAGCACATATCGATGTATTATCATTCATCCATCGCTCACTTCTCCAGTACTTGACTGTACATGTATTTCAAACGTATGCAATGTACTCATCCATCATGTCCGCAATGAAATAGTGTATGAGATCTTTCGTAGAGCAAATCAAATCCTGCACATAATGTGATGGATCAAAATGATGGCTATAGTTTCCAAATCAACTGTATGGTTAATTTTGCTCGAACGCTGTCAGTACGTACTCACGACGAGGGCATCGTCGAGTTAATTAGGCTCGTGCAATACAAGTATGACCGTGGGATACCATAGCCAATGACAGCCATCGAGCGAATCGATTGAAATATAGTACGTACCTTTGTAAGATTCAAAGCAGCCGCATCACTTCGCCTAGGCAAGCGCTCAGCGAAAGACGAACACACGGTTGTCAAGGGAATTGTGTCACCAGGTTTTTTTTTGTAGATATTTGTTTATTCAGAGCGCCCAAACAAGAGGGCGCATTGGTGATACTAACAACTATAATCTATGTTCAGATTCTATCCTCTTGACTTGGGGGATGACTTTGGCGACGACGCCATTTGGCCAAAAGGTGCTATTGTCGAGAACGTAACGCCAGTGTGCTTGCCATATCGCGAGGAAGGTACATGCCATTATAATTTCGAAGGAGACGCCTTGAATGCCGGAGACTTGTAATTTGTTGGTGGGATTGATCCTGAAGTGCTCATATGAAAGCAAAGAGGGTTGTTCCAGAAAACGTCGGGCCACCGTACGCCAAATCGTTTGTTTTACCGGGCAGTCCCCCAAAATGTCTATCCGTTTCCACTTCGCCACTGATTGGGCACCGACCGTCCAGAGGAAACTGAATATTGAGCCCTTGTAGTCTTGATCACGTAGGGAGTTTGCGATGATAAGCCCGCCACAGAATAGTGTGGGCATGGTGAGGGAAGTTTGCACGCCAGAAAGCAGACAAAACTGATTTAGGTGCTCGTGGGTACTCTTGTGGAAGTGTGATGAAAGGGGACGGTTGCTGGACCGGTGTGATCTCTGTGAGCTCAATTCTGGATCGGAGAGTAGGCTTGAGTAGTAGATTTGAGCGGAAAATAAAGCAAGAACCTGGCGAGAACGGACTGCCGTGCATTTCAAAAAATGTTCATAGTGGGGTAATGATGGTGCATGTGCCTTCGGTCAGCCTTGCGAGAAACTGGGTTGCCAGGCGGTCCTTGGACGAGCGTAAACCTGGTTGCCGGTGCCAGAAGCATTCTAAAACCGTATTGTAGTAAAGCGCATCTTTGACTAAGATCGTATGCCAAGGGATGTATCTTCCAGAAGGGCCGGTGCGTGGCAGATCGGTAATTCGTAGATCAAAGTTTCCAAAGTTGGGTTGTAGGCCAAGTTTGTCTGCTGTGGCAAACAGGTTATTGAACGAGGACATGCCTTGTGTCACCATGTACCTGCATCAGCGCCAAAATACGCCGCAATGATTGGACCAGCGACAAATTTTTCGACTGGGGTTGCTAGGCAACAAGCGGTTTTCTTTCCAACAAAATGTTTTTCTTTGGGACACACTGTTTCCTTCGCAACAAAGCCCTTTCCATGCAACAGTAGCCGTTTGTTTGAACGCACAACCCATGGGGACGATACTGCCACAAATACTTTACTCTGATTGAGGCCGCGCACGTGCTCATCCGCACCATCAGCGCCATCTTGCCCCAATGCTTACGTATGTATTTTTCCGTGCGCCAGATGGCTTTCATTTTGTTGACCTGGTTGCTGACAGGAAGTTTATTTATCTTTAGAATACAAATGTCGAGCAAGAACACCCTTTCCTGAGGTGGCTTGAAGTGCTGTCTGGCAGATGAATAAAATGCATGCACCATAGCCAAAAATGACCCAAATGGTACTCTTCGTTTTCTGGACCATACGTGGACGCTTGTCGTATTGCGTAAAGGTAAAGCATTCGTCACGGAAAAAGAATTAACACGAATTCTAGATAAAAAAAAGTTGCCCACCACCACCCTCCTGCTACCCTCACAGGAGCCAGTCGGTCATTGGCTCAGATTCGAACACGCGCCCCACCGGGTAGTAGTGCGGCGCGCTGCCATCTGAGCTATAACCGACCCTTTTCGCTAGGACTGGTTTTCAAAATTGATACCGTGCTGCAAATACGCGAAAAAATGGTTTTATGGCCAAGATCGCTGCTCCATTAGCCAAACTGCCACTGGAATTAGCATAATGACGACTCTGAGAACGTTTCTGCAAAAGTTGGAGGTGGGTTATATACCAGAAAAATGAATAACAGGTAAGTGTAGTTTAGCAGTAAAAATAACTAATAAAAAAAAGCTGTTTATTTGAAAACTATGGCAATGGGCTGGTTTGGGAAGTGGAAGAGACGCGGGATTCATGGTGTACGAGACAAATGCGAAGCATCTGGAATGGACACGAAAATAAGGACACAATCAGCTACGATTTCAATACAATCAGTGTGATAATGTGCGAGATCAACGAATGAACCTGACACTTGCTGAAAACGTTGAACGCCGGCGCAGAGAATACTACAGTGGTTGGAAAACGCGGGCTACATGGTATGGCTAGGAACGAGACCTTGGCTATGCTTTTTTGTATGAATGCGCTGTGTGTTATACAGTGCTGCCAGCGCGTTAGAGGCACAGGATATTTTGTACTTCATGGACATGGTGCATAGAATCGAGTCTGGTAGCCCATAGGTAAGTCCCACGTCGATAGTGCCATGCAGCCTCTTTCGAGCATTTAGTGGTGGTGTAGGCACCGCGTGTCATTCAGTAAAAACATCTGTGCATGCTCGGCATCGTATTGCTGAACCCTATTAAATAGCCAAGAACAGTACCGCCGGCCTTCATGCTATCTACTGGCAGCACTGTTCAGTTTATCTTACACACCAAGTACATAGTAGATATTTGCTTCGGTTACGAGAGCTATATATGCTTCACCTGTTTTACCAATGTTACCTACGAGTTGGTGGTAGATCTCTATGAAATAAATACATATATAGACCTTGTTCACAACGTTTGAAAAGGCATGTCAAAGACTTTTGTAGACGAAAGCGTGAAAGCATTAAATGAACAATGTTCAACCAAAGCATGGTCTTGCAAACATATATATGTATGTCCAAGCTCTCACACTTTTAAATTCTCTAATAATTACAAAGGGCACTTTTATTACGCGAAACTAAGCTAAAGGAGAACGAAGAAAGAAAAGGTTTAAATATGTTACTTAAACGCACAAATGGCGTCAAGTTATTTTATCTCACACGCTTGACCTATCCTTACGCCAACACTAAACGAAGGCATATGGCTTATGGCTGAGGCCACCGATTGCAGAACTTTCCACACCGGCGGCTCATACGTGTTTGTGAGGCGGGCTGCACCAGCGGACGTGTCCGCTGATCGAGCCTCGCCCATAAAGAAGAAGAGTTAGTTATATCAGAAGAAAACTGGTGATTGTTTTTACCTTATTGGCTCCATGGATAAGATCGTATGTCCCCGGACCGTACCTATAAAAAAAACTCCACCCTTGCGGGTGACTGTACCGTATGCACGGTGTACTCTGCCGCTCAAGGCGACAACCTGTACCGTATGCACGGTAATACTCTGCCGCTCTAGGCGACAAACTCCACCGTATTCTACGGTGCTCATACCGCTCTCTGCGGTATCTCTGCCGCTCAAGGCGACAACCTGTACCGTATGCACGGTAATACTCTGCCGCTCTAGGCGACAAACTCCACCGTACTCTACGGTGCCCATACCGCACTCTACGGTATCTCTGCCACACAAGGCGGCACACTCCACCATACTCTATGGTGCCTCCACCATAGCATATGGAGGAGCGGGAACAAAACTAACCCGGGAATGTAGGAAGAATGAGTATAACGAACATTTGTTTGAAATAAAGCATGACTTACCAATGGAACCAACGTTTGGATTACGGTGCCTTGAAAAAAGAAACGGGAATATAGGAAGCGTCAGTATAAAGAACATTCCTAAGCATGTTGACACGGCACACGCTTAAACAATATGCGATTGACTCACCAAGAAGGCCAAAATTTGAATTGTGAGGACCTAAAAAGAGCAATGTGGTGATCAGACAGATTCTTTGACATGGAAACGGGGATCTTTTTAGACTAAACTGCGTGGACTTGACTTACCTTCATTAATTAATGAAAAGGTAGAAGTTGACAAAACCTCGGACACGAAGGCGCAGTAAATATTGAGATCCCACTTTGAAATGCCGCCCATTCGTTGATCGCGTGTGATTAGCAGTGGGTAACCTGGTGGAGAAGTGTTCATGAACGGCTGCTTCAGTTCCGTTAATTATAGTCATGCCGACGGAAATCTGTGCAAGGACGCACAGACATCCTGTTTCAGACATGACCATCTGTCGCCGCTTCAAACAGCTTTGTGAGCCGAAGTGTAAACTCGATTCTTGCCCGCAAGACGTCACGGTCCACTTATAGATTTAGTTACACCGACGGTCCCTCACCATATAGTTGAAAAAGTATAAATTTTATTTGGAAGAGTTTTTGACCTGCTCCAATAGGTATATGGTCGCTTCCTTGCGGTACAGATGTATAGATATAAAAGGGTATCTGGTGCCATGTCTGAAAAAACCCCTTACGGGGAAAAAGACAGGCCGATGCAGATCCCTCACCATATACATATATTACCCCACTAGCTATATCACATTTCTCATTGTCTCTTTTCTGCTATTTGTACTTGCTCACTTATTGTTGTTGACCGCCAATCCGTAGTATTGGTCCGTATATTGTCCCCTTTGCAAGATGACACCTTGAAATGCTTACAATAAAGCTTAGGCGGTATTTTTGTGACTAGTAAAGCAGATACACATCAGTACCTCATCGCAGGTGCTTCCAAGGAACAATTGCATAGGGAGCCTCCATTTTTTACCATGGCCATCAATGAAAAAGGTAACGTAGCTCTACATTTTCTTACCGGTACACCAGTATGTTCACATGCACATCATGTCAGACAAATCTCGCAGACAAGGTAAACTTCCTCGCTCAAAATATAGGTGGAAGTAGAGAAGATTCTACATTGAATCTGAGCTATGGGAAGGCAAGCATCTATAGCCGCCTCCAATACATACAAGCAAGAACATAGTTAAGGTGAAGGGGTGTTATTCACTGGCATACGTATGTATATTCTCTGCCATTACTAGTTCATGATGGATTGGGTGACATGGCGCCTCCACTGCAAATAATTTTTCGGTGAATTTAGTGAATGGTTTTTTGAAGTGGTTAAACATAAGTTTATTAACCGCTTGAGTTGCTAAGGATGGTAATTCAAGTTGGTTAAAAAGCTTATGTTTAACCGCTGTAACCACTTTAACCATCGAAATTTTTTGCAGTGCTCTTCAGTTAATCTGGGTCTTTGTATCCTTTGTTTGGCCTGGACGCGATCTGATGCGATTTGATGTTTACTCCATCAATTTGTTTTTAATACCCACCATCTTTGAGGATCACTTTTTTCAGATTGATTCCAAGAGTATAACAATCCCCAACAATAAATAATTGCGATCCCAATCTAATAGAAACTCGCCGACTGTGTAATCAATGCGTGGATACGTAGCTAAGCCCAGAAACCGAGAATTTCCGTCAAACGGATGTCCAAAATAGGATTACAGCTAAGTTTAAATAGGAAATTTCAGTAGCATCGACTCGATCTTCCGATATGCAGTAATGAAGGGAATTTTTATACGGCAAAGCAAAGAAAAGAGAAAGTTTTAAGCATTGCTTCCCAAGATTACAACTTTAGAGAGTATCTTTCAATGTAGCAAATCCATGAAACTTTAACTCATATCGTAAAAAGGGAATCTACAATATAGTTTGGCTTTGTTATGAAACCAGGGCTAATAAGAGTACTGGAGAACTTTTATTGTTGCTTAAATTGTGTAACCGGGCAATCGTTATTGCCAGTAGTATGATCGTCCTTAATCATTGGTTTGGGACGGCTAACTCATGAAATATTAATTGCTTCAACATATGAAGTCTATTTTGATTACTATTATGAAATTTATAAGTCTGTGTGTAAAGTTATGCGTCGTGTGACCACAGCGGTGAGTGGCTTCATATACTAGCATATCAAACTTCATTTACAAAGATCCGGAACCTTTAAGTAATTTTCGAGTTTGCCTTGATATCATCAGATAAGATCTCAATGTGTAATACCCAAAGCCAATGTATTGATAAGACATGGCTTTCAATAAACTGAAGCATTAGTAATCTTCTGCATTCCACATATACGGCAATTGGAGGTTAGCTTAATCTGTTGTCCTACTTAACTTCTGTATATATTAGTTCGGTGGAAAATTTCAAAGCGCTTTCTCCTGTGATTAAGAATCAACATCTCCACGATATGTTAATTTATAGTAAAACGCAACTGTTTTTTTCTAGACAGGGCACGCAATCGGGCGATCTCCCAGGAGGATCAACCGATTATAGGCGACCTTTATAATTTTTGTCCAGAGATGTTGGACTGGTAAGACATGCCTGAACGGACATGGACCTGGATACGTGGCAAACAGTTCCACACTTGAACATAGTCCGCCGGCTAGAAGTTCATTTAATTTTTTTGCATAGATTTATGAAGCTGAATATAATTTATATAGGAACAAGCAATGAGATCAAGTACTTTGCTGTTGAATAATGCTACGCTAAATGCGACAAAACATCTTTTGATGATGGTCGTACAAAGCATGGTGCTGTGAACTACACGTGACAAATTTTATAATTACAACTGAAGGTTCAACTACTTTGTCCTGGAATATTTATTATGGTAGAAATGCAACTCTATACTTAGCACCATCTAATCGTGCTTACCGATGAGTGATCTTGCTCCGGTTTAATCATTAGTACATTGCCAACTCCATCTAGGACAAGGTCATATTGCTCCTCGTCCCTCCAGGTGCCCGAATTTTTGGACATCGTCCAGCAGATTTGATTCTTTCAAGATACCTGGCGGTTTTCTGCCTTTAGGTATGGAGCAACCGGTTATGTCCGCAGACTGCCGGTCAACACAGGCATCATTTCTGGAAGAGTATTAAACGAATATGGCCAAGACCGACTTCCTAGTAAACGCATAGAAGGGCTGACCAAATTAGTGGATATTCATCATGTTATGAAACACAGATCAAGTAATCTGTCTCCACTAATATCGTAAGACCTCAGCTTAAAATGAGCAAATTTCATACGATACGGTTGCTAAATACTTCTGCTAATCTGGTCTGACTTGTAAGAATGACGATAATTATGTATAAAGCAAATGTATTATCAGTATTAATTTTGGATTGGAGATAAATGGGATCATTGTTATGCTTGATAGATTTCGCATCTTTGAATCTGCGCGTATCGTGCTCGATTGCATGATTCGGAATGGTAAATCGTCAGCTTGTGTAATAAATCGTGAAGTTCGCCCGGTAATGTGCCGCATACTATTTTTGGGCTATGCAAGCACAGATAAACTTTTAGTATCATGCCATACCTATTATTACCAGCGCTTACGTAGTAGTCTCCGCACATTTATTCAGCGATAATATATATTATAATATATCAAATAGATATGCGTATGTGAAAGTTGATTGAATTTAACTGGAACCATACCGTATATACATTGATGCAAGGAATCCATACAGTAGAACCACTTAACATGATTTAAGACATAAAAGTTTGGAATTTCTGGGCACGCATGCGCAAAATAAATTTCAAGAGCATTGTACTTGTAAGCAGCCATTCGGATAGTAGTTATGGAGCATTTCGTACACCGATGATTCGCTACAGTACGTAGAACGCGCTTTCTATTTACTTCCATAATCCTCTACGCATTAATTACGTGATTTTGATTATAATTTGCTGAAATGATGGTAAAAAGCATAAAACGTAAATACAATGATGTGTACTTGATATGCTTGGTGTCACAGCTTGAGAAAAGTTTAGGAAATCTCAATTTTTCCTTGTTTTACTGTAGAAAAACATGTACACCCCGGTGAAAAATCGGTAAATGAACTGAGAGCAAGGATCTACTTTACTTTTTTCGGCGGTGGTTACGTGTACTTTTACCTATCCGGAAAATTTCTCTGCAGCCTAGTAGCTAGGGTAAACTTTCTATTTCCATAAATCATCATGACAAATATTGCTCCAGTTGTACTTCAACCACATATACTATTTTAGGTTTTACTTATGTACGTGTATACGTACTCCAATGCTTCTTTAGGAATTGACAGCCTCTTGCTTTGTAATCAACTCTGGTATAAATGCGTCGACTTTTTGCTGAGAGCACACGTCATCAATTCGCCTCTCTGGGACGTATAAAGATTCTAGAAGCAGATCAAGCACCCATCATAAGCTTACTTTTATTTCCATGCCCGCTGATATAATGAACCGATCCCAAACTGGTCAGAACGGAAGCTATGGCGAGTATAGCGCAAATACCGTCGATGTCGATGGTAAAATACATCGTACTTAACAATATTTGAGCACGTGATTGACGCGCTTTAATATATGTAGCTGCCATCGAAGAATACAATGGTATGAAGCGCGAGCTTACACAGATGAGCGTTCACAGCATCAAAGCCGAAGAAGAAGGACGTGTAGTGGAAGAATTGTTTGACCTCGATCAGTTCCTGCAAGGAATTAAAGATGAAGACAGACAGATCGGGAAAAAGCCTAAGCAACTTGGTCTTATTTGGAAAAAACTTGAAGTCGAAGTACATCTGCACTTTACAAGTCAATGAAATATAAAATTAAACAAAAGAATTTTTAGGGATTCGGTGCGGACGCACATACTGTCCCTACCGTATTAACTGGACTTTTAAGCCTAGCACAGCCATGGAAACTTTTAGGTTTTGGACAAGGCGGAAGCAAAAAAACAATTCTCCACACTATGTCCGGCTTTGTCAAAGATGGCGAGATGCTTTTGGTACTCGGTCGACCTGGCGCAGGATGTACTACTTTGCTGAAAGTTCTATCCAACATTCGTTCGCCATATACCAAGGTGGACGGTGATGTGAGCTATGGTGGCATCAACCCTGTTACGTTCTTCAAACATTACCGCGGCCAGGTCATTTACAACGACGAAGAAGATCAACATTACCCTACGCTGACAGTACGAGAAACCTTGGAGTTTTCGTTACGAACAAAAACTCCAGGAAACCGTCTTCCAAATGAGACGAAGTCTGAGTTCATCGAGAAGATTATCTTTATGCTGGGAAATATGCTCGGACTCTCCAAGAAAATGAATACCACCGTTGGCAACGGAGTTATTCGTGGCCTATCTGGTGGCGAGCGTAAGCGTCTTTCGATTGCCGAGGCCATGACTACTCAGAGCTCCATCAACATTTGGGATTGCGCAACACGTGGTCTCGATGCAGTATCAGCGCTTGACTATGTGAGATCTCTCCGTATCATGACCGATATACAACACAAGACAACGGTATCTGCCCTTTATCAAGCATCCAACACCATCTTTTCTCTATATGACAAGGTGGTGTTATTGGACAAGGGCTACTGTATATATTTTGGTCCTGTCAAACAAGCCAAGGGATACTTTGAAGAGCTCGGGTTTTATTGTCCGGACCGCAAGTCCACTCCTGATTTCCTGACTGGTATATGTAATCCATTGGAGCGTGAAGTCAAGCCTGGTTATACTGTTCCTGAAACTGCTGCCGAAATGCAACAACGATATGTCGAATCGGCTGTGTACAAGGAGATGATGGCCGAACTGCAAGAGTACGAAGACAAGATCAATGGCGAGAAAGGCGCGGAGCTGTTCAAGGAAGCCGTCCATGAAGAACACCAAAAGTATGCACCAAGGATGCATCCATATACAGCATCGTTTTATCAGCAAGTCAAGGCATTGACGATTCGGCAGTTTCAGTTATTGTCCAAGAGATATGACTCGCTGATTTCTCGCTATGGAACAATCGTGATCCTTTCATTCTTGTTTGGATCATCCTTTTACGACTCCCCTTTGACAGGTGCAGGCGCTACTTCTCGTGCTGGAGCCATCTGTTTTACAATCATCTTTGTCACGTTTGTATCGCACAGCGAACTTGTTGATTTTATGACTGGAAGACCTATTCTCGAGAAGCAAAAGCACTTTGCAATGTATCGACCTTCAGCCTTTTATCTCGCGCAACTTGTTGTAGATATACCGATTACAATCCTTCAAGGTATAGCAATCCTCATTATACTTCTGTTTCTCTCATTATATATTGGTCCTAATTGTCATTTCACTTATGATAGTTTTTTTGTATCAGATTCCCTTTTACTTTTTGGTTGGACTCACTCTCGATGCTGGACGTTTCTTTTCGTTCTCCGTTATCTTGTTCATGACTTCGTTCTCTGCAAATGGATTCTTCCGGTTCTTTGGCGTGATCACCAACAATTTTGTCGTGGCCAATCTAGCAACCAGCGTTATCTTTATTGATTTCTTACTGTACTTTGGATACCATATCAAGTACGGTTCTATGCATCCATGGTTTGTTTGGTAGGTATAAGATATTTTAAAATATTTTCGGTAAGTACAATATCTAAAGCTTGGGTAATTAACAGGGTCCACTGGATTGACCCTTTTGCCTATGGTTTCAAAGCCCTCCTTATCAATGAAATGAAAGGTCAAGTCTATTCATGTGAAGGCCCTGGCAACTCTATTCCATATGGCTCTGGTTACGACAGTTGGGAACACAAGATTTGCTCTATGCGAGGCGGCAATCCAGGCGAAAATTTTGTATTGGGAGATGACTATCTGCGGCAAGAACTCAACTTCGAACCTTCGTGGCTCTGGGCACCAAACTTTGTTATGGTTGTCGGATGGTTTCTGTTCTTTACGATTGTCAACCTTTTCATCGTCGAATATCTGCACATCAATGGTGGTGGCTCTCTTACAAAGCTTTATCTCAATGGAAAAGCACCCAAACCAAGAACCGCCGAGGAAGAGAGACAAAGACTTGAGCGTCAACAAAAAGTAACCCAGGAAATGGACAAGGCTTCGACTGGCACTACATTCTCATGGCAGAACGTAAACTATGCGGTACCTTTCAAGGGTGAAACATTGCCGCTCCTCAACAACATATCCGGTATCATTGAACCAGGCCACTTGACCGCTTTGATGGGGGCATCGGGCGCCGGCAAAACTACCCTTTTGGATGTACTCGCTCGACGAAAAACTATGGGCAAGGTCGATGGCCGTATCTATCTGAACAACGAGGCGCTTATTGCTGACTTTGAGCGTATCACTGGCTACTGTGAACAAACGGACATCCATCAACCAGCGGTGACAGTCCGTGAAGGCTTGCAGTTTTCAGCATACCTCCGACAGGACGCCAATGTGCCAAAAGCGGAAAAGGATGCTTACGTCGAGCAAATTATCCAGCTTCTGGAAATGGACGACATTGCCGATGCCCAGATTGGTGAACTCGAACAAGGCTCTGGTATCTCCATCGAGGAACGCAAACGACTGACCATTGGGATGGAGCTGGTTGCCAAGCCAAAGCTTATTTTCTTGGATGAGCCGACTTCCGGATTGGATGCACAAAGCTCATACAACATTGTCCGGTTTTTGCGCAAGCTTGCTGATGCCGGCTGGCCCGTATTGTGTACTATCCATCAACCTTCGTCAATCTTATTCGAGCACTTTGATCATCTTTTGCTGATGGTACATGGGGGTCGCATGGCGTATCATGGCGAAATTGGTCCTGGTGCTCGGACCGTAGTCAACTATTTCGAATCAAATGGAGCTCCTCGATGCGCCTCTGATGTGAACCATGCGGAATACATCCTTGAGGTCGTCAGTGGTGGCGCATCGATGGGCACTACGCAAGACTGGGCCACCATTTGGTCGAATTCCAAAGAGGCTAAGGCACTTGACGATGAATTGGAGGCAATTCACAATACCGTCGACATGAACCCAACACGTAAAGCTCTTGCATACGCTTCCTCATTTTGGACTCAGCTTTTCTTGGTTTACAAACGTTTGACCCTTGTTTACTGGCGGTCGTCGGGATACAATCTTGGTCGACTTATCACTATTGCCCTTCTCGCTCTATTCCTTGGATTTACTTCATGGAAACTGACACTTACTTCTTTGGATATGGAGAACCGTGTCCTCAGTCAATTTTTTGTTGGCCCATTTGGATATATGATGGTAATGTGTAAACATATTCTTAATGTAACTTTATGGCTGATGTTAGTAAATAGATCGTCATGGCCCAACCTAAATTTATGACTGAGCGCTTGTACTTTCGCCGTGAATACGCATCTCGCTACTATGGCTGGGTTCCCTTTGCCATATCGTCTATTCTGGTCGAGGTACCCTATATCCTCTTCCTATGTGCCCTATACATGTGTAGCGTGTACTGGACAGTCGGATTTGTTAACACCTCAGAAGCGAGTGGATACTACTATCTTTTACTGATGGCTTTCATATTTTGGTCAGTCACGTTTGGCTTTATCCTTGGTGGCCTCACTGAAAATCCGTTCGTCGCCGCAATTCTCAACCCGCTTCTGAATGCATTTATTTTGGGCTTCGCTGGTACTATGCAACCAGAATCCTCATTGCCTCACTTTTGGAGCTCATGGATGTACTGGGCTGGTAAGCATAAATTCGACACTTAGATATTTCTGTTTTTTTAATTTTTTTTTATTCTGTGTTTAGATCTGTTCCACTACGTTGCTGAGGGGCTTGCCGTGAGCGAAATGAAGAACCTCCCAGTAATATGCAACGATAACGATCTTTTCAAGTTCAGTCCTCCGGCAAATCAGACATGCGGCGAATATATGGAAAACTTCTTTACAACGGGCGGGTCTGGGTATATCGTCGATAACAGCAGCACTGTTCAATGCGAATATTGCTCTTACAAAACAGGCGAAGAATACTACAGCAGTACATACGGATGGTCGGCATCCCATCAATGGCGAAACCTGGGTATCATCTATGTCTTTGTAGTTTTTAATATGTTTGTGTTTAGCGCACTAGTATACTTTAGAAGAAAGGCCAGACGCTAATTATGCCTATAAATCTATTTATCATATAATTTTTTTTTCAGTAAAGCACGTACTTAATATGCCAAAAAGTTAAATAAAGTGTGCTTTTACTTTGTACAATTACTTTAATATCTTTCAAAAAGACACTATGTGTGGTGAAAGAGAAGAATATCAGCAAAACGGTAAGTTCTGTGAGAATCGAATATCTTTATTAAGTTAACGGTTCTCTCTATTTATATTGCTCGAGATAAAACTCAGAATCAAATAGCGGTGGTCGGGAGGATGCCATATCGTATAGCCAACACGGCAGTGTTTTTAGGCTTTTTGGAAGACCTAGTCATGCCGGAAGGCTGTCAATGTATTATTCAGGTACCGTCATACGTTTACCCGGTAATGCCGACTAGCTAGAACCTTGGACACTACACTATGTTAAAATTTAAATTCCCCCATATACTTCATTAAATTTATTGCGACACGTCAATGCTCGCATTATTGAGCCCTCACTGGCTATATCTCTCCGCGTGGACCTTTCTTGAAAGCCGTGGGTCTTGCTCTTGAGCTTTAGTTCGGGTATAAACATAAGGCTTGTATATAGCATCAGGCATCTCTCCTTTAGATATAGCTAGCGTTGATTTCAGATTACTTTGAAGATTAGGCACAGCGTACAGCGATCAGCCTTATCATTCACCTGAATTACTACAAGCTGATACATAGTTAAATTTATTAACTTATGACAAACATCTGCTTGGATTGTACAAGAGCATCATCAAAGCTAATCCTAGATCTCATAAAACATATGCCAATGGACGTGCAGGTTCCCTTGTTCTCTCTGACTACCGGATACCCATAATAAAAGCCTAACTGGAAAGCTAGTCCTGTAAGGAAGACGCATTCGGAGCATTCTTCAGTCAATGACAGCAGTGCGCCGATGTGCGTTGGGGCCACCAATGTGTTGACAGCTACCTCGGTACCCTTTCTTGGTTGGTCCAACTTGTCAAGCATATTTGCAAATGAAAAATCCTTTTTGAACCATGATTCAAACGGTATTGTATTGACACCTATATCGACTCTTTTTATTTCGAGAGGCAAGTAGTGCGTTGCTTTTACTCCAAAGCGCGTCGTTAACTTGTTGTATTCGTCTTGGGACTCGCTCGCTGTAGCAACGAATGTCAGATAGCCGGATGCGTATGCAACAATCCGTCCGTTTATTTCGGGGTGCATTTCGTAAAAGCCATCGTATGTACCGGATTTTGAGCTCGTGTGAATTGCGGCGGATCGTTCAACCGAGGAATCCGGTTTGATTCGAACGCGAATGAATTTGGAGTTTATACATAGATATTTTCCCGCGATGGAACGATGAAATGTTGCTTCATCGAAAATGATTGGGTCCTTAAAGATAGGAACATGTGCACCGGTTACCCCTGTCCATGATGGCAACAAGCTGGCTTCGGTTTCCTTGGCAATCATCGCTTTATTGCCGGGATGCGAGTCAATGGCAGCACCAAAAAGCAATATTGTGGCATCATTTCTAGCCAGTACTGAGTAGAATTGCGTCGTCAGGTCAATTAGCGGCTGGTCATAACTGAAGGTGATGCCACTCTTGAGGTCAGTAAATATGTTGGCAAGCGCAAATATCCGGTCATGTGGTTTGCTGGTAGTGCGTGTCCTGGCGTATGACAATATCGTACTGGCCTTCCACTTGGTTTCGAGTCTGTTTTGAAAGTATTCAAGAAATGTGTCCGACTTTCTTTGGGGATTGAATTCCGAGATCTCGTTCAACCATATATGAACGTCGCGGCCAACAAAGAGGATGTTTCTCGACATGTACGCCTCTTCGAGAGTCCACATACGTTTGCTCCATTGGCTCTCTGGTATTACTCCCATATTTGCATAACCACCCCTGGTCTTGCCAGATTCGCATCTCAGTTCAGGTATGAGAGCCAAGGTACACCGGGCGTTTTTGTATATAAGATGCATCTGTTGTATTTCGCGCATTTTGCTATCGTGATCGTTTTGATCGATGCATAGCTGATCGTACCAAATGTATGTGATACAGAAATCGATACATATTTGCTGGATAAGGTCATTAAAATTGACATATCGAATTCTCTGGGAAACTGAATCATCAATGGTAGTCGAATTATCATATGTAATAATCTGATGACCGCAACTGTCAATCCGATCATATTTTTCACCGCCCCTGTGGATCAATTCCCCAGACTGGTTCCATGAGTATGACAGGCACCAATAATGACCTTTTACGGATGACCCAGGTACAACTTGCATGTTAGATACGCGAACAAGCCAGGTAGGCTTAAATATAGGAACCATAGGCGCTAATAAGTAGCTATATTAGACTGTGAATTCTACATTCGTGTCATGGTCTTTGGCCTTACCATCGAAGGGTAGTGTAGGGCTCCAAAATTGAACAGAAGTTCGAATCCTTCCAGCTGCGTTCAAGACTGTGCGCTGGTTCTCATCATACTCGATGTACATTTTTTAGATATTGTGTGTATGAATCAATGTCAGTTTGCGCGCGCCAAGTGAGGGAAGAAAACAAATGTAATGGAACGGGAAAAGCGAAACAGAACAGATAAATCGTTAGGCTTGGCAACAAGAACCCCATTGTGAAACGTGCAAATAGCTAAGCCTAAGCTTTGCATTACTCTTTTTGTTACAGTGATGTTAGGCTGAGAATCGAGGGCTTTGTGCTTGGTCGATCGCACTCGAACACTAATGTCAGGCCGCGGGTATAAAAACGCTACGCTTTCTCCAGCAAGTAACTGCAGTAAAAGTAGAAATATTGGTTTGAGAAGAAGGGTTGCGCTCATGAGCAACAGGAGCAAGACCGTAGTTTGGTATACCGAACCCCAGAACCCTCATTTTCTGGATTCAATCGTGATGACTACTCTGTCATTGTTGGCATCGACTTTGGTAAATTTGCACACTTTGGAAAAAACGTGCGGTACTTTTATTTAACCTTGTCCCATCGAGCAAAGGCACAACCCATTCGTGCTGTTCCTACGCATTCGCAGCATCGAATGAAGTGTTCGACATTAGAAAATGGTAAATCATCTGGAAAGCGTATCAGCAAAATTTGGTTCCGCTGACACTTCGTTAGGCCAAGGTCCAATGGTATGAATTCAAAGGTACCGATACTTGTATGTACAAAATTGAACATGACAAATCTAAAATTTCACGTACAGGTGCCTACGCTACTGCTGTACCGAAAAGGGTCAACACAACTAGTGCACTGGGGTATGGACGCACGAAGACGGATAATGAAGCCTGGCAGCGGCGATTTACTGCTCCTATACAACTTCAGACTGTACCTCGATGAATATTTGCAAGAGGAAGTGCTTCCCAGCAACCTCCAAATCGTTGATGTCATTACTGATTATTTACACTCATTCCACCAGCACGCCTGTGCTGAGATCTGTACAAATACCCTTGGCGTCAGCTACGATCAGAGCCAGTTCCGTTACGTAAGTTCCTGTAACCAAAGCAACGATCACGCGAGACTAGTCAATGATAACACTACTGCTAGTTTTTGACAGTTCCCACCACGTGGAATGACCGTGCCAAGGCTATTATGCGCGAAGCTTCGATTCGTGCGGGTCTTGTGAAGCGTGGAGACCACCCTGACCGTCTCATACTGGTTTCTGAAACTCAGGCTGCAGTTTCCTACTGTCAGAGAAAATTAACATTGGCCCATGGTCAGCGCTTCATGATATGTGATGCTGGTGGCTCTACTGTTGACTTGACAGTCTTTGAGATTGATAAACAAAAAAATGGAAGGTATAAAAAAAGAATCATTGGGCACGGATAAGTTGGTGTCGAATCTTCACATGGCATTTTTTCTTTATTAGACGATTGTATAAGGAATTGGCTAGTAACTCGTGCGGTTCAGGTTCCCTGAATCTACGTATGCGCAACTACATTAAGCGGAGATTTTATCACTTTATAAACATTTCTGAAAAGGCCATGATGGATATCATGGATGAGTTCGTCGATCTTCTTAAGGTAAACGGGAAAGAGAAACCATTACCTTCATTATTATCTTATGTGATTGATGAGTAGCCTGGATTTGACGGAAGCGAGGATCAGTACCTGGTTCTTCCAGAGTCAATGAGTTGCGAAAACTTGACCGACGAAGATTTCAAGGCGATTGGCACCAAAGACTATAATTTAACTCTTCCAGTGAATGAACTGAAAGAACAGGTGTTTGATCCCGTAGTTGATCCGGTGCTACAGTTGATTACGGAACAATTGGCGCAATCACCCGATTGTTTGGACGCGATCTTTCTTATTGGTAGTTTAAGCAAATCTATATACCTGTACCGCCGAGCTGAGGAAATGTTTTCTAATCGTGTCGGTATGATAAAAGTTCCACCGAGAAGTGAACTGGCCTATTCTCGTGGTGCAACTTACTTTGGCCTCGATCAATTATAAAGTAGACCCTATTTAACTGTACATTATCAAATCTCCTATGTATCATACTAACGCAGGCTAAATAGTAGCACGCGCTGCGACGAACATATTGGTACTTTTGTTATGGATAGAGCACATAAAACAGGTGATTGATTGATACATACACATATCGGGAGAAATTAGTCGATGCAATCATTGCATAAATGTTCCTTGGTGGAGATTTACAACGGCCATCCCACAAGAGTGCAATCAGACGCCTCCATTCATACCATAAATAGAATGGAGTGGAGCACCTTTGAGCAATTCAACATAATATTGCATCATTAGTTGAAAAGTATTGATTTTATTATGGAAGACTTTTTGACCTGCTCCTGTAGGTATATGGTCGCTTCCTTGAGGTACGAATGTTTAGGTATAGAGGATAGTGCGTGTGCCATGTCTGAAAAAACCCTAATGGGAAAAAGACAGGCAGGGGTGGTAGAAGTGACAAGATAGGAATTAAAACAAGAAAGAAAAGAAACTATGGAGGCTTACAGCCAAAGAGTTGATGTTGCTTGAATATTGCATCATTAAGTGTGATGGATAGCTGTCTAAAATTGACTAGGGGAGGAAAAAGTTGGTACAAAGCACCACACTTTGGTCATGACAGCTAATTGGTATTTTCTCATTGCTATCAACACTCTCTCTTTGGTAGACCTAAACGCAAATACGCCCAGCCACTTTTCCATGCTACCAAGTGTAGATATTTACACAAATTCACACAGAAAAGTGGGCATCTAGTTTATGATACAAAACAACCCGAGAACGTTATGACAATTAAATTATCTTCTGTACCTACTTTCCAGCCGCTCAACTCTAACGTGGACCACACTTTTTTTTTACTTCTTTATTTTTTTGTATACTTTGATAAATATGACAAATACTTGTGCATAAATTACAAGCGTCTTTATCTCTATTCTCGTAATCTGTATATCGCAGCTTTATTTTACACATGTGAATAGACGGATACCTATCTAAATTTGGAAGAGGCACTGGGTGTGCAAACATCCAATGAAAGTACCCCTATCCGCGAAGCTTACACTCCAATTCTACTTTTTGATCATAAAAAAACGGAGTGTCGGTCATATTCTTATGGAGTGTCAGTAAAAAATCTTTACGATGCCGAGCTTACAACACGGAATTTTTACACTCATTCTGTCGCAAAATATCACAGCGCGATTCTGTTTCAAAACGGCAGAACGATGCGACATGTATCCCTGACACGCCACAAAAGCGTACCAATAGTTTCAAGCATGCGATGGGGCATAGTCGTTTGCGGGTATAAGCACAGGACATAGTAACGAAATCAATGGACACACATGTGGATACATAGGTGACAAAATTGGATGGCATATGCACATAAGTTTGCGGTCTAAATGCAAGGTCAGTACAAATAAAGCATGTACACGCACGTTTAAGTGCTATACGTAACATGTTTGAAAAGTAAAAATATCTATATTCGGTTGCAAAATAATTTTGCATATCTGCAAACGTCTTCCCCCCTTGCGGTTCAACGGAGTCAATATTTGGATCTAACGGACAAAACAAAAGGACCAATATACAATTCTACTTTGCTTTACATGACATCAGACGGATAACGGTGTTAATTATAGTTATACTATATTTAAGAAAAGTGAAAACTGCATGTACTTTAATGTTTAGTAGACAAAAAAAAAGTTACTGTGTTTCTATTTTTTAAAGGTATCGCATGGATACATCGATGAAGATAAAATTTCAACACGGCATCCGTGGCCATCGTTGCTAGGAGAGAGCATCGATAGCCGCGGGTTGTCCTTGAGTCAGTATGACCAGAGCAAAAGTAATGTAGTCAGGTACTCCGAGCTCAGACACGACGGTTTGATTACGTGTTTGACAACCAAAGTGTCGAAATAAACCAATATTGAGTACATGAACCATCTCTGCCGTTGATCTGAGTAGTATCCGGGCGATACGGCAGCGTAAAGGAAGCAAAACTGCATGTGCAATAGAACAGAACCATAGTCGGTGTTTGAACTCGTGGTTAAAGTGGATTAACTTGTCCAAGCACTCAATCTCCCTCTTTTGCAATATCCTTGAGAGGTAAACGGCGTTATCCATGATGAAAAAAAAAGCGAATGGATGGAACGAGGGAGAGAGAGAAACGATGGATGAATGAAAAAATAGGATGGATGGATGGTGTCATTTTTTAAAAAAAATGGATACAGACGAAACGATTTCGACATTATTCAACTGACGCATCGATTGAAACAATTTTTGTAGAGGTTTTAATTCAGAAATGGCTAACGCCCCTCGTGCTGATAAGGTTAAGGACATCAAGGGTGCCAAGAATGGTGGCAAGCGCACCATTCCTGCTGAAAAGGCGCCACGCTTCTATCCTGCTGAAGACGTTCCTCAGCCCAAGGTTTCGCGCAAATCGCCCAAGGCCGCTGCTCTCCGCAAGAACATTACTCCCGGTACTGTCTTGATTTTGTTGGCAGGTCGTTTCCGCGGCAAGCGCGTCGTCTTTTTGAAGCAACTCGATAGCGGTCTGTTGTTGGTCACTGGTCCTTACAAGGTGAACGGCGTTCCTCTTCGTCGTGTCAACCAGGCTTATGTCATTGCTACCTCCACCAAGCTTGACATTGCCAAGGTCAAGGTAAATCTTTTTTTGTGCATGTTTTGTTTCTGTGGAATCAAGGAACTCATTTTATAAAACAATAATTTGGGTAGGTTGATGCCAAGCTCAACGATGCTTACTTTAAGAAGTCTGCCAAGGCTGGCAAGCAGGAGTTCCTTGAGGGTCAAGAGGTAATATATTTATAAAAGAAAGGGGTCTGTGTACGTGTGATTTTGACATATGGTGCTGTATAGGCCAAGAAGGCTGCTCTTCCCGAATCCAAGGTTGCCGATCAAAAGGCCATCGACAAGGAAATCATTGCTGCTGCTGCCAAGGATCCCTTGCTCGTCGCCTACTTGAAGTCTTCGTTCAGCCTCAGCAAGGGTCAGTTCCCTCACAACATGAAGTTCTAATTTCTTTCTTTTTTCGCAAATAATAAAGAGAGAGAGAGAAAAAACAACAACAACAGAATGCAACGTCTGTATGCATAAGGAGGAAGGGTCATCATCATGCAAAAAATGAATGCCGACGAACGCCACCTGCTGCATAAGAAAAGGGGAGTGGGGCTAATTTGTTCAAACGGCATCCCTTTTTCTTCTTCTTCTTTTTTTTTTTTATTTTCTTTAAATGGACCATGGGCGTACAACCGAATAAAAGTGCTGCCATCAAGATTGTTTTGGGCGTGGTCGCCTTGGGAACCATGGTACGGGTAGCCACCATGTTATCATCCACACAAGTTTCAACATCCACATTAAATCCATTTTCATCCCATCATAAAGAGGTACACACATGGTTTTTCTTTTTTATCACATAAAAATTGGCTGGTAACGCAAATGCGCCACAGTGTTCCAATTTCGAGGCCCACGAAGATCAATGTGGATTTGTTCAAGTGGCGTGTAAAGGTTTCAGCCGCTTCTATCTATCGTTTTACTATTGCTCAGAGTTATGGAAACCCATATCCTTGACAGTCATGGTAAATGTTGTTTTTTGTTTGGTTCTAATTGCACCCGGAAAAGCATTGCATGCACCTTGCATAGTACCCGCGCGCGATGGCTCACTGTATGTGTGCTTTTTTAGATACTGGGTCTGCTGATGTTATTTGGTGCCGTCAGTGTTGTTGCATCTGATTTCTTTTGTAAGTTTCCAGGGGAATTAAAAATAAAGGGGCATGTATTCTTTTTAACTCTAGTAATCCACACCCAGGTCCGAATCTGCAGACGATATCAAGCAAATTGCAACTATCCGAAAGCATGGTTGGTGTGTGAAGGTTATACAAGACAGAAACTAAGAAAGTTCTATAGGCGGGTGTCACCATCTTGGCATTTGGTAACGGAAGTCCAGATCTGTTCAGTACCTTTAGGTATTTAAATCGATGCATATGTTGATTGCTTTTGGTATAATGCGTCGGCTCAATCTTTGTGTCAAAAAGTGCCATGGATAGCGGGGCCGGATCCTTGGCAGTAGGTGAACTGATCGGTGCAGCGTTTTTTATCGTATCAGTGGTATCGGGATCGATGGGTATTATACGACCCTTCAGATCGAAACGAATCACGTTTATGCGCGACGCCTCCTTTCTCACGGGTGCTATCATGATGCTGACATGGATCGTCTACCACCAGCGGATCTTTTGGTACCACGGCGTGGCTCTGATCGTCTATTACCTCACATACGTATTTGTCGTCGTCTTTGGCGCATTTCGATTCCCCGGCGCCGAAACGCCAGCCAAAATTGAGCCTAAATCCTTCCCTGTTTCCATCCACAGCAACATTGACGATCAGTTGACGGAAGCATCGCACTTACTCCAACAGGAAGGTAACGTTAACTTTTTATATTTACACTTTAGAAAATTCTAATCGATTACTTTAGTTCGACATGGAAAACCGCCAAGACTCTCTATACCCTCGCACGGATTCTCGTCTCACAATTCACTTTCGTCGCATGAATCGCATCTCGGCCACGTTATTCGACCGGTATCGCCCAATTCATCGCATCGATCCTCGCTGCATATCGACTATGTTCCGCGGACAACCAGTACCAATGGATCCATTTCTACTCGACTGTATCGCCATGCCATGTCAACCCGCGTGGGTATTCGAACGTCGTTATTCAGCGCCATCGAGTTTCAAGAGCAAATATCGACGATTCGACGCACTGGAAGTACAAGTGGCACTTTACATCGGCGTCGCGAAACATCTAACCAATGGGGTCATTCGTCGCACGCATCACTTGGCCTGCTGACGGCAGGTAGCGAATCTTCGAATAGAATGGGTCGACCTCGGGCATCGACGGTGGGGGACAGACTGATGCCTCATTCTGCTGGTCCGCTTCGGAACCCCACGACACCCGAAAGTACGCACAGCAGCACCGGTATGGCCGAAGACTACTTTACGTACATTTCAGCGAATCAACAGCAAAAGCAACCTGCCAATGTTCCAGAAATTCGATTGGGTCGAGAAGAAGAGGATCAGCCGTTATCGATCGCCGTTCCGACCATGGCTGGACCACCTGTTTTCCCTTGGTATTTGGCTTTTGAAGATATTTTCCAAACCATGTTTCCCACCTTGCAAGGCTGGCAGGACAAGACGACGTTTTCCAAGTTTAGCTCCTTGGTCGCGTTGCCGTTGGTTTTGGTATTTACTCTGACTTTACCTGTGGCCGAGGATGTTCAGGTGGATGATATCGAAGTGGCGGTTGATGCCATGCATGAAGTGAACCCTAGCAAGGGATATTTGACTGTTCCGCCACTCAGTGCAAACCCAGACGATGATCACATGTCCATTCAGGAGGAAGAAATGGTATTGGAGGAAGATGAAGGTCCAGTGATGCCTTGGTGCAGATGGCTACTTGCGACGCAAGCGGTGATGGCCACCACCTTTGTCTTTGGCGTCATGTGGCGTATGTGTAGCATCCGAAAAAAGGAAGATATCTTTATCGTTGTCGACTTAACATTGTGTATCTAGTGAATGGATTCATTACTGCGCCGATGATCCTGCTGGGATTAGCTATGGGTTGCATTCTATCGTCCATCATCTTGTACAACACTAGGACGGATGAACAGCCCCGATGGCTATGGATGGTGTCGTTTGCCGGATTTGTCATTGCGCTGAACTGGATCTTTCTGCTGGCGAATTCAATGGTCGGTCTCCTGCAGGCTCTGGGCGCCATTCTGAGTATCAGTGATGCGATTATGGGATTGACTATCTTTGCATTGGTATGCTTTTTGTTTACTAAAGTGACGGCTAGAGACTAACAGCTCCCCCCCTCTCTTCTTCACTCAGGGTAACAGTGTCGGTGATTTGGTATCCAACACGGCCATTGCCAAGGTAAGCCAGCCACTACACTGTCAAAGATAACAAGAAAGAAATAGAGAGAGAGAGAGAGAGAATATAACTCGACTTTTTTTTTTAAAAAAAATAGATGGGTTTTCCAACAATGGCGATTTCTGCATGTTACGCAGGACCCTTACTCAGTACGGTGTATCATTTCTGTTCTGAACCACGCCAACTGATCGATTGTATTTAGATATGGTATTGGGCATTGGCATTTCATCAACGTATCAAGCATTCAAGACCGGCCACCCGTATCAATTAGACGTTGCGCCGTCCATCCTGGTCTCTTGCAGTGGACTGATCACGGTGTTGCTGAGCACATTGATCGTGGTGAATCTGAACGGATACTGCATCAACAAGGAACTGGGCTGGTGGATGATTATTGTGTATTCGACATGCTGCGTTGTGAACGTGCTGCTTGAATGCAATGTTTTTAAATAATTTGTGTAAACAGAGTTTTTATATATATTTATGTTTGTGTGTGCGTGTGTGTGTGTGTGGAACTGAACAAAAAAAGACAAAGGGGGGTATTACGTTTTGCGTGAAGCGGTATCGTCATCGTCATCATCCATACTGGAAATGACGGTATAGCCTCGATTGTAAGGATGCTGTGCTCGATCTTCTGCCATCCGTCGTTTCCGATAATCAAACGGAAGAAACCGATCTTCCAGCATTTGTCGGTACTGTGCTTCTTCGGTGACCGGTTGGTGATCCGATTGGACTGTTCGCTTTGATCGAGCCGTGCGCAGCGGCGGTTCTTCGAGTAGTATTTCTTCGATTTCGTGAACGGCATCAAAGTTCATACTCTTTGGCTATATATGCGTGGTTAGGTAAACCGTTCCATTCCATTTATGATTCACAACGCAGCGTGTTCTACTTACGTCAGGAATGAATGGCGGTACGGCTCTCTTCATTTCCAACGCGTCCCAGTCGAGTCCGGCAAACCAACGGTGCTTTTTAAAGTTGGCGAAACTTTCCGCACCCAATCGATGACTTGGCGATCGTTCAAGCAGCTAAAATACGGCAGATCAGTAACCATTTGCAAAAGAAAGGAGGGAATTTTTGACGCTATATACGTACCCCAGTCAAGACATTCACACAGTCTTCTGATACGATCTGATAGACGTTTTCGGGAAACTCCAACGGGTCGTGCAAAATAGCGTCTGCTGTTTGGTCAGTTGACTTTTGCCTGAACGGGCGTTTGCCAAAAAGCAATTCGTACGCCACGATGCCCAAGCTCCACCAGTCGACCGAGGTGGCATAGCCCTGTTTGTTCAAGATTTCGGGCGCCATGTAAGCCAGGGTGCCGGCCGTTGACCATTTCAAAGGCTTTTTGTCGCTAAAGGCATAGGCCACGTTGAAATCGGAGAGATGGGCGTGGCCACGTTCGTCAAGCAGAATATTTTCCGGCTTGATATCGCGATGGGCAATACGTCGACGGTGCAGATAATTCAAGGAGAGACCGATTTGGGCAACATAAAACCGGACCTGAAGCTCGGACAAGGTCCGCACGCGTTCCAACAGAAATCGAAGATCGCCGCCGAGCATCAAGTCCAAGGCCATGAATAACGTGTCATCATCTTGGAAAGCGTAGCGTAGATTGACTATTAATGGGAAATCGATACGTTCCAAGAGTCTGCGTTCGCTGATAATGTTGCCAATGGATTTGCGCTGGATGCACCGTTCTTTCGAAATGTACTTTAGGGCAAATTCTCGCCCGCTCTGCTTGTGTCGAACAATGCGTACTTTGCCGAATGCGCCTTTCCCAATCGCTCGCAAAAGATAAAAGTGATTCAACTGGACCTCTTAATAATATTTTGTGTTGGTTTGAATCTGCCAAAGATAAAAAACCGACGCGGGCCATACCTTCATTGACGAAATCGATTTCAGTTTTGCAGCAAACGGCACCCATGGCCGTCGTACTTGAGAAAAGGGGGTTGGGTTGAAACAAGAAAAAAAGTTGTTGCGAGGTGGGAATAGACCTTGTTTGACGTAGGACAAGGCAAAAAAAAACATGGATCAAGAAGCAAGTGTAACAGTGTGTGTGTGTATTCAGATATAAAGAATTATTATTGAGTCTTTCTGTCGACGGATGTAGAGATTTCCTTCAAGGCATCAAGCATCATGTCGCGCACTCGATTCGCCAGCTTGTCGATGGATTCAGAATTCTCGGCAACATCCGTGGTGTCCACGGGCGGAAGCACTAAAAAATTGCAAAACGCAAATTAAAAACAGCTACTTTAGGTTTAACCGCACTGTACCTTTGATCCTGACTGTGCCAGGATTGAATCGCTTGGCTTTGGAGCAGTAGACATGGTTATAGTTTTCCATGACGACCGGTACCACAGGTACGCCCGCCTGCACTGCCATGTAGAACGGGCCCTTTTTGAATTGCAACAGGTCGATTTTCGATGGATGGCCGCGTGTGCCTTCTGGGAAAATCCATACGCTCGTCTGAAACTCGGTGTGAGGGCTTTTTTTCCCCTTGTCTTTCGCATCATTGCCATTACCTGGTTCTTTTGAATCGCCTCCGCCGCTTGTCTTGCTGTCTTGATTGCGCTGTTATGGTTCTTTCGATCCAAGAAAATTGCCTTGCTCAATGTCACTGTGTACTGGCTGTGAGACTTACGTCTTTGAAAATGTGTGTATTATAGGAAAACACACACACACACACAAACAAAGAAAAAAAAGGACACTTACTGTACCATCCGAGGAATGGATAATACTTGATTGCCTTTTTTGCCACCATGGAGGTGGCCTTTGGGTATACGCTTCCCAACAACATAATGTCGAGGGTGGATTGATGATTGCACACATAGACAGTCGGTCGATCTGGATCCATGTGTTCGCTTCCTTCCACCGCAGCCGTGATGCCGGTGAAATAGCCACCGATATAGTAATAGGACCGAGCCACCGACCAATTGATAAGTCGAGTCTTGCCAATAATTGGCAGTGTCAACGACGCAATGACGCCGTATAATGCACAGACGGCCAGACATGCGTATGCTGCTGTGGTTCGGTAGTAGAATCCTCCTCGTTTGCGATACAGCGCTGACATTATCACAGGTAATACGACCCATACCGTCCAATGCAATCGACTCAATGCACTACCTACATAGATTGCTAATTAATTGGGATCGCTGTAGCCAAATGTTCTAATCAAACTTACTCTTCAGTAATAGTGACTTACTTATATCTGTCATTCTTCAAAAATAAGGAAGGGGGGTTGTTTATTTCGCAAAAGAGAAAAATATATATATAAAGAGGTTGCTTGTTTGAACTGCTAATATATTAACTATTTTGGAACATGTGAAAATGAGGCACTCTTGCTGAGTGATAAGGCTCACCAAAGCTTGGGGAACGAGTGTACAAATTGTCATGCACTTCAGGGACTAGTTTAGTAAACCATCCGCACACCCAGCAATTTATCACGAGCTATAAATTTCCGTTCATTGCCATGATTTTTTTTGGGCCTTTTTTTTTCCTGCATTGGTGTACGTAGACTTTTTAGTTTATGGATGCCATGGTGATGCGATGCGTTGCCATGGTATATAAAATAAAAAAAAAAGAAATGAATCTACACAGCAGTATGTGCTTTTGAAATTTCACATGGCAGAAACGACTGTATAAAAGTGTTTATTACGTGGGCGGAATTCGTCGGACATGGGTTATGAAGCATGTGTTTGATGGAAACGGTATGCGCTCTCTATCAAGGTTATACATACGCAATACGTACGTATGTAGGTGCGATTGTTCCTGTCACTGAATTTGGCGGATGTTTGGCTTTGAGCGTGGCGTAGGCCAAGCGTGCAGACGAAAAAAAAAAAGTCAGATGTTTGCAAGATCACGATTACTGCTTACCCAATCTGCATGATTTTTGCGAAACGACTTGGCAGGTATCACCATTTCTTTTTTTTTCTCGGTGAAACACCGACAAACGCGTGCCTAAAAATTTGGTAGGTCAACACGTCACGTCGCGCTGAACGCGTTTTTTTTTTCTTTTTGATACATACAATGAGTTCACCCAAAGAAGACATTCCTGACATTGGTACCTTGCATCCATTGCAGTTTTTTTTTCTTATATAAACGTCCAATTATTCAATTGCAGAAAAACCTGAACAACTCAGTTTTGTCAAATTCTACCGATCGCTGTCAGAGGTTGAATGGATATAAAACACCACTCATTCAAGCATACAACTAAACCCTCGGCCGTGTTATAGACCACGGAAGGCACCTTGCGTCTTTTCGAACGCGAGGCGAATCAAAAACGATACTATTCGGTGCATGGCGAAAACGCCCAGTATGTCGCGAAACAAGTCTACAAGACCAGCTCGGTGATCAAGTACTGGGGAGGTAATTGTATCCAAAGGGTGGTGGGAGGTCGCAGGGTGCATAGAGGCTCACGAAAAAAGGAGTTAGGCGATGAAGGATTGGAAACGACCACCGTGGGCAGTGGCGTGGCGGAATCGTTTTTGCGCGATGCACTGGTCAACAAGCAACTGCGGATCGAAATTTGGTCGTCCAATCGTGGACAGTGGCAGTTGTCGCGTAGGGCGTCTCCCGGAAACCTTCAAGAGGTGGAGGATTTGTTGTTTTTCAATTCCAATCTTACCGTGGCACCGATTGTCATGGCTGTCCAATTTGGCGCCGGTATTGAAAGAGTAAGTGGTCACCCTCCACCTTTGCAATCGTTAAAACATAGCGAATGTGTTATAGATGGTGGGAGCTACATTTGTGGATACCACGACCAAACAGCTTGGTGTGTCTGAATTTGTCGACAACGAAGTCTATTCAAACTTTGAGGTACAGGCTTTATCGAATGTCTCTATGAATGCATGCTTAATGCAAGTACTATACAGTCGCTGGTGATCCAGCTGGGCGTAAAGGAATGCATCGTCCCGCAGAGCAACGATTACGAGATGACCAAACTCAAAAGCGTATTGGATCGATGCCGTATCTCTGTCACAGAAACCAAAAAAGGTAAAACTGCAACCATGCGTCCAACGAAAGACTTATCCATGGTTAGCCGACTACAATCCCAAGGACATTGTGCAAGATCTCAACAGACTACTCAAAGGCGAGCTATCCATTGCTGTCCAGCGTAAGTCTTTTTTTTACCAATTTATATAAAAGAAACCTAAGAAATCCATAGCCGCATACGAAAAGAAGCATGCGATGGGGGCATGCGCATGTATCATCAAATACCTGCGACTATTGAACGACGAAAGCAACTTTGGACACTACGAGCTGAAATACCATGATTTGTCGCAATACATGCGACTGGACGCTGCCGCACTCAGCGCACTCAACCTGATGCCGAATCCGCAAGACGGATCCAACAAGACGATGAATCTGTACGGATTGCTGAACCATTGCAGAACTGCGCAGGGGGCTCGACTGCTCATGCAATGGCTGAAGCAGCCGCTCTTGAACGTGGATGAAATCCATCGTCGTCAAGATCTGGTCCAGATCATGTACGACAATACCGAACTGCGTCAATCGGTTCAGGAACAGCATTTAAAATCGGTGCCGGATATCCAGCGATTGGCCAAACGGTTCGATAAGCGCATGGCTTCTCTTCAAGTAAGGAGGTGGTTTTGTATATACAATGGAGATTGTTGATGATGGCGTAGGACGTGGTCAGGATATACCAGGTTGTCATTGGATTGCCTGGTCTCTTGACCTGTTTGGAAATGAATGTTCCGGAGGAGGAAGCACTGGCGAACCTTGTGCATGAAATATACGCGGCACCACTGAAAGTAAGTGTCTTTTTATTATTATTGGCGAGAGATGAAACTCTGAAAAAGAAAGGGGGAACATAGGATTGTGCTGCAAGATTACACAAATTGCAAGACATGGTGGAACAAACAATTGATTTGGACGCGGTGGAGCATCATGAGTTCATCATCAAGCCGGATCTGGACGAGTCATTGAAAGGTCTTTGAAAACATTGAACAGTCGAATGCATTCAACTGAACGGGGTAGGATAGATATTCGAGAGAGAATCGACCATACGCGCAATCAAATGAACGCGGAGCATCGACGGGTGGGCAGCAAGCTCGGATTGGAATTGGACAAGAAGCTCAAATTGGAGAAACACAACTTATACGGATACTGTTTCCGCGTGACTCGGACGGATGCGTCAAGTCTCCGGAACAAGTCCGAATATATCGAGTATGCTACACAAAAAGCGGGCGTGTACTTTGCGACAGGCGCGTTGAAAGAGTTGAGCACAAGTTGGAATGACATGTCAAAGGAATACGATCGTCGACAGGCGGATTTGATCAAGGAGATTATTGAGATTGTTGGTAAGTTTTTTTTTACGCCTGTTTCAGATGGATAGAGTTGTTCAATCACAAACGTTTAGCTACTTATTGCCCGGTACTGGAGTCGCTGGGTGGTCTATTGGCGCATTTGGATGTGATTGTCAGGTATTTGCTTATACACACACAGCCGTAGCAGTGACAAGGGAGCTCATGGACGACAACAGTATGGCCCACGTGTCGATCATGGCACCCATTCCGTATGTTCGACCCACAGTACAAAGAACGGGTAAACGGTCAAATCCAAAAAAAATAGAGTTTTGTCAAGAACCATAACACTTTATATGATAGGCGGGATTGACCTTGTTGCATCGCGACATCCATGCTTGGAAGTGCAAGATGACGTGGTGTTTATTCCCAACGACATAAAAATGGTCAAAGGTTATACAGTGGCATTTTTTTTTATTTTTGTCAGCTGATAATAAGTGTTAGATGCATCCGAATTCCAAATCATCACTGGTCCAAACATGGGCGGCAAGTCAACTTATATCCGTCAGGTAAGTATGACAGTGGATTCAAAAGCCTAAAGGCTGATTTGCGTTTTAAAAATAGACGGGGGTGATCATGTTGTTGGCTCAGGTTGGATGCTTCGTTCCGTGTCAAGAAGCCAGGGTGGGCATTGTGGATTGTATCCTGGCGCGCGTTGGAGCTGGCGACAGTCAACTGAAGGGTGTATCGACCTTTATGGCGGAAATGTTGGAAACGGCGACGATTCTCAAGGTATGCAGATTATATATATATATATAGTTTTTGTACAAAAATAACCCGTTCGGATGACAGACCGCCTCCGAAAAGTCGTTGATCATCATTGACGAACTGGGTCGTGGCACAAGCACGTACGATGGATTCGGTTTGGCGTGGGCCATATCGGAGTAAGAAAACGCAGCGGAAAATTTGGGGTATGTTGGCATACAAACTGGTTTTTTTTTCAGGTACATTGCGACGGAAATTCGAGCGTATTGTCTATTTGCAACGCACTTTCACGAACTGACGGCGTTGGCGGACACCTTGAATCATGTGGAGAACCTCAATGTGGCCGTTCATCTGGACGAAAAAGGCATGACATTGCTGTATAAGGTTGAAAAAGGTGAGAGCGGAACACCAAAAACTTGTTATTTGTGGTTGCGCGCGTTTTTAACTTTTTTCAAAAAGGGATTTGCGACCAAAGTTTCGGAATTCATGTGGCGGAACTGGCTCAGTTTCCCAAAAGTGTAGTCCACTTGGCCAAACGCAAGGTGGCCGAGCTGGAGGATCATGGTGCGGTTGGCTCAAAAACAAATGACGAAAAAAGACAACTTAATATTTTTTTTAGTGGATGGCAATGATGCAAAAAAGCAGGCAACCACCGAGGTATGACAAAAAAGATAGACAGACAAGCGTTAAAAAAAGCTAACGCGCTATAATTTTTTTGGGTAAAAGGAGACGTCTCAAGCGCTAAGTCAGATTATCCAGGAACTCAAACATCATGCCAACGATGACGACGAGGCATTAATTCAAGCAGTGCACGCTATCCGACAAAAGTATCCCGTCGACTTGCTCGGGCTTTGAATAGGCCATCATACACACCTACACACACATATGCAACAGAAAAAAAAAAAAAAACTCGCTCTTTTTCCCTTTCTTCCTCCTTTCTCTCTCTCTCTCTCTCTCTCTCTCTCTCTCTTTCTTTCACCAAACACACACACACACACACAAACAGACATACCATGGCCAACAGCAAACAACACGGATTTATTTCAAAGACAATGGGTCTATCGCTGGGGTTCGTGGGTATCGTGGGACTTGTGATATCGCTTGTATCGCTGCTACCGGTCAACGGATACAATATGTATATCACGGTGAACGCACTGATAGAGCTGTTAAAATACGAACTACAAAACAACACGGACTGGTGGTCGTTGTCACCCAACGGCTACCTCTACGCTATCTTTCTGGCTGGCTCCATCCTTTCGTCGCTGATTACAATCGTCATGGTCATTGCAACATGTCTTCGTCAGCGGCCCGACAATGAGCAGATGGGGATGACTCGACAGGATATTGAATCCAATACAAAGCGGAGAAGTGTTTGGTTAAGTCGTATGGGCTGTCTCATCTTTGTGGGACAGATTGGTTGGGCCTTGTTTGGTAAGCTTTTTTTTTTTTTGAAGTACACCTGCACACACAAAACGCAAGAAAGAGAGGGAAAAAGATACTAATGCAAAGAGATATAAAGGCACGCACGTGTTGTTCTTTCTTCAGGATGATCTGCCGGAATCAATCCACAAGGCAACAATGATTTCTGTGCTGATTCTGTGGCTGAACTATCTTATCGTTTCCATCTTCTCCTTTATTTTATTTTGCGCCTCATTTTTCATCATTCTCGGCGCGCGACGAAGCAGCAGTCAACAGCCATCCAACGCTCAGTCCTCGTCGTCAGAAGAAATGCAGTATAGGGACGAATCCACTCCTCTGCTGAATGCTGTGCGCGCATAATCGTTACCCCTCTTATATATATCCTCTCTCTCTTTTTTTTGTCCTTGTTCATAATTCCTCTCTCTCTTTTACCCCCGCATCTATTTATTTTGTGTGTATCATTTCTCTTTTTTAATGTATAAAAAAACGGGACCCTCTTTTTTTATCGATGTGATTCGTGGAACACGAACGCGGCAATCACCATGGACATGGCCGTCAGCATGTTCCACCGGTCGATCAAAAACTGCCAAAAGTTGGGTCTGTCCAAAACGTGCGCTGCGTCGATCCAAAATGACTGGATTTCCTGGTTTTTCAGTCCTATCACTGCAAATACGTCCTCTTGTTAGTTCCACACGTGCCTGTCCTCCATCGCGCCAATACGTTACTCATATAATTCTTGTCTTGCTGTTCCCAAAACACGATGGTTCCCACGCGCTATGTTGTTAAAAAAAGGGCTTATCAGTGGGTGGTTACCTTTTTTTACGAACGTCGTAACGCTTACCGAGGTATCCAGATCGTGGATGACCATTTGCAGGGACCAGGCGACGAGTTGCGTTTTGTGATGCGGATCGGATCGCTTGTAGATGTAAACCTGATGGGTGTCGGTCCAGATGGCCAAGAGGGTACCGGCATGGTTCAGCGCCATGCCCATGATATCCTCATAGTCGGATGATACATCGACTTGGTCATCCGCCCAGAAAAAGTATTCCGGAAGGACCGTCTTTTGATCCCGATACAAATACTTTGCCTCGTCGGGCTTTTGTTGCAAAGCATCCGTCCGGTCCGTATAGTCAAATGTGAGGAATTTGTGCTTGATGTACGTGGCAACCAGTGTCTTTCCATTTCCGGAGCGCGCTATCCGTTTTGTTTTAGCTTGTATTTTTTTCTTTTGTGCGTGTGCGTGTGTCTATGTGTGTATCGTTGAACAAATAAACACTACCGTAGGTCAAGGTTGGCATTTTGGTTTCAACTCTATCTTGGTGCAAGTGAGAGGTTCCGTCGACGAAGGCCATGTATTGCAGTGATTCGCTGGTATACACTCTATGCTGTTGTTGTTTTGGCAATTGGGTTAGAACACCACATAAGGAACGGAGAGCACGGACTAGATAATAATAAAATAAAAACTTGCAGAAAAGGTGTCGCCGTCGCGCGTCTTCCATTGATCGTCATGGTTATCGGCAATCGTGATATTGATGTAAAACCGCAATCGCGTCTTGTGTACGTCCAGAGAAAACACCCGATACGTGTCATCCCTTAAAACGGTGTTTGGTGTTTCGAAAAATAAAATAAAAATATGCTTCAAAAGCTTACTGTGGTGAATATAAACGGGATAGCATGGAATCATGCAACACCGTATATTTGGGTTGATGGTACTCTAACCGCTTTTTTTAGTTTCTTTTTCGTAATACTGGATGTATTGCGTACTTTTGATAGGAGGTCCGTTTTGCAGCCGATCGGGTGTTATCAAGGTAGAATGGGGAGCCAGTGTCCAATCGGCTGGCAAGTGAGCAATGCGGAAGCGATACCAATCCGGGTCTCTGCGTATACGTTTTTGTTCGTCAAGGATAGAACAGCAGCGTGTGATGGCCTTGTTTACCTGGAATAGAGAATGGCGTTGTTTTCGAGCGTAAATGAATCAATCCAAGTGGTTCCGGGCATCAATAGATCCTTGTAGTGCATCGCTCCAGGCGACAAGTAGTAAACGCGAATCATATGCTGCGGATCTTCGTTGTCTAGTTGATGGTACATTAATGCAAATTGTAGTTGTGGCGGTGGCGCATGGGAGATCTTGGACACTGGACCCTGAAGGTCGTGCTGAAACATGACTGTCCATTCTAATCAAAACGTTGTCTGTTAGCACAGTAGATCCTGTTTTTTCTCTCGTTTGACCCAAACTCACCATCGTCATCGAATGCGCTCTGATTATTGTAAAATATGTGGAGCGGTTTTCGTCGTTGTCGAACAACACCTAGAAAAAAACCATGGTGATTTTTTTAAACGCTACACGACGGTGTTCGATATAGAAACCATGCGCTTACCCACAGTACCGGTTTTCAACGGCCCCACGCCGTGGAGCAGTGCGCTTTCTACTTGAAACCAAATGGCGGTGTGGTAGACAAACCCATGGGCAATGGTCAACACAATTTCGTCGGCAGGTTTGGATTCAATGGTATCGACATGGAGACGTGTTGGTTGCGGATAAGGGGGATCCGATATCAAACTGATTAAAAACACAATCGACAGACCGACCATCAACAGGACGAATGGACGCCATTGCATTCTCTATAATAAATAAGGGGGGTGGGGTGGGTTATAGTGTGGGGGGGGAGAGAAGGTTTTTTTATAGAGTCTAAAAAAAGGGGGGCGAGAGGGCAACTTTGGTGGAACGGAGAAGTCTATCTATCTGTCTTCTCTCTTACTTTCTTTACACCCACTCTCTTTTCGTTTTGCAGGTAACTTTTTTGGTAGGACAAGCAATTGAATGATCAAACTAACGTGATCGAATTCTTTTGGCATTTTTGTGTTTCAATGCAGGCACCTGGTATGACTTATTCCAATACACAAAAGCTTGAGCCGTGTCTTGCTCGTCTCGGGACCATGCCAGAAGGTAAACAATAGATCCCAGGTTCGACAATAGCAAAAGCAATACCACCTCTCTTATTCACTCGCTATTTTTCTTAAAAAGACAAACCGTCATTTGTTAAACAAGTCAATGCCGTAGACAATGTCGAAACATTGCGCCGATTACTGATAGAAAAAGAACGAGAACGAGCCAGTATAGCCAACGATCTAGATGTAGCGGCTCGATTAGGTCTTGTCATTTCAGAAACCAACGAAGCATTACAGATAAAGGTATTCCTGCTCACTTTTTTTTTGTGTAAACAAAACAAGAGAAAAAAAGCACTCATCTTTGCAATCTGCAAGTTGGCTCATGTAGAACAAGAAAATGAATTTTTAAAAGATTTCGCACGAACACATTCCAATCGCGACACTACCTCACCTCCCCCTGACGACACATATGACGATAACAATACGTTTGCGGACGAAAACGATGAGCGAATATACCTTACACAGGAGCTTGAACAGGCGCGTCGGGATTTACAAAAGTTCAGAAGGGAAATGGACGGATTATCGGCGCAACTCAATGATATGGCATCCGAAATGGTAAGCCATCTCTTTCTCTCTCTTTTTTTAATATACAAGGTAATAAAAAAAAAACTGATCGAATTTCGTGATAGGTGGATTCACGTGCCAGAGTGAGCATGTATGCTAAACGACTAGCGGAGGTGGAACATAAACTGTCGACAACGCGCGAAATGAACGCCAATTTGCAAGCATTGCTGGAACGCGCATTATCATCACAAAAACAATCGAGTTCAAATACATCTCATCTGGTGCGCAACATCCAAACGGATCTATCCAGGGTAAGCCGCACCCAACGTGAATGTGTCTATGTTTTAATGCCGCCATGTTGGTTAGGTTGTCATGGAAAATGATCAGTTACGTGCGAGAATCGCCGATTTGGAAGCACAACAAGTCGAGTCGGAGGAACGATTAGCAATGATGGTCGCCCAAGCCAAAAAATATGCCTCATTATTAGAACAGGCACAAGATACCATTCACGGATTGAGCGAGCCGCGGCTATCGGATGACGAAACACTTAGCAACGGAGGTGCCGATGGTTCGGTCTCGTCGTATCTTGACGGTGGCAAGGAAACTGAAATCACCAAGGGAACGGCATTTTCCATTGAATACCGTCAAGAACTCCAAAAAGAGTTTGAACGCAATTATAGTTTAAAGAACGATCTGCGGCATCGCATCATTACGCACGAATCCATCACTTCTGACAAGAAAAAGACCCAAGAAGGGCTCAAGTACTTGTTATCGGATCGATCGGAGGGATTGATGAGCGTCAGCACAAGTACTTCCACACAATCCTCATCCACTACTACTACCACTACTACTACTACTACCAACGCCACGCATACTACTACAAAGCAACCCGAAGAAGAACCATCAGCGCCTACACCACCTCAAACCACCTTGCGTCCCGCCAGTTTCTTGACGGGATTCAGCGGATTCGGTACTGACAGTTCACTGGGCCCTACCAGTTTCATCACACGTGGGACCACCACGTTTGCCGCATCAAGAGCAATGGCAGGTGATATGCCGAGTATTTCCACTCGATTCTTCCAACGATTGGCCACTCGCTTTGATGAACAATACAAAGGGGATCGAAAGTATCCACAATAAAAAAGGGCGCAACTTTTTTTTAAAAAAAAAATCGTGTGAAGCGGGTACCTCCGATTTTTTTTTTAGATTATCTTTTTTTTTTAAATGTGCATTGGCACCCATTCCGCATAATAATGAGCGGCCATGATTCGGACTCATCGGATGAGGAATGGGTCACATCGTCCAGAACCAATACACCCACACAACGACTCCGGGTATCTGGAGCGACACTTCGGACGTTGCAAGCAGCTATACCCAAAGAACCGGATAAAGAACAAGCCTACATTTCACCCCAAGATCTCGATCAATTCTGCCAACAATCCGACAGTGTCCACTTTTGTCGTCGTCTGATTGAAACGTACAAGAATGCCGAAACGTATCTTCGCATTCGCGAGATTGAAACGTCAAAACTCACGATCGATGTCAGACTGTGCGAACATTTACACGAATGTCCGGACCCAGGTTCTTTTATTTTGGCAAGTAAACACTCGTTTTTCTTTTTTTTGGGTCAGCGTTTATGGCGAAAGAAAATAACGTTCGCTTGTTTTTTGTGTGTAGCAATTGATCTATGAGATTGCTGTTTATTGTAAACAAAATCCAGGGCAGGGTCGAAATCTGAAGTTCCAACGTTATTTGGTTCAAGCGCTCTGCCACGCGTTTCAAATGTTTCTCGCTACCCCGCCGACAAAGTACAGAACGGCAAAGAGCATGCAAGAAAAAGATTTGATTTCCTTTGTCGACGAACCCAATTTGATATCCTTTGATGACGACGAAGACGACGACGACGATGATGATGATGATGATGATGATGATGATGATGACGAAGACGACGAGACCACGAGTGACGATAGCAATGATGATGATGATGATTTGGAGCATGGAATAGCCAAAATCAGCCTTGCTCAATTGCTGGATATTCCACCTGAAGCTGCAGCACGCTACACTTTGAGTCGCAATCATCAAGAAGCCTGTGTTCGACTCCTGGACACCATACCCACCCCCATCCTTGTCTATTACGCCATGGATGTGTTCAAGCTCAACCAGCTGGTCGGACACGGTGGCGACTTGGAAGAGGACGGTATCAAGCTGTGCACTCTGCTTATGCGAGACGGGCATTTCAATGAAGCCGTTTCTTGCATTCGGAAACTGGACTTGTTCGAAGCGTTTCCCATCGACAAGTTCGCTGCCAAAATGTTTGCCGCCAATCAAGGCAGCATATTGCCGGTGTATACCAGCGGACATCCGGACATGCAGCGCCTTTTGCTGGAGTATATCAATATCCAATTACAGTATACCTTTGCCGGCAATCTGGGCATTGTTCCTGCAGGTAAACTCACCTTTTTGGATGGATCCACGGATTGCTTAAAAAGGAAATTCAGAATATCTGGAAAATGTCGAGGAGGATGAAAAGTCAACGCCGCCCTTGCCTCGTCTTCGTGAACGGCGGTTTCAGAAAGAACTAACGGCGTGCGCTGCCAAAGTAATGCAGGAAAGTGATCTGGATCAGTCCGAGTACTACTTTGTGTGGCTAGCGCAACGGTACGCGACGCTTCGATGGATCATCAAAGGAAGGGCGGTGCAACAATACGAAGAAAATGACATGTCGATTGCGGCGAGTTCGAACCACAACGGACTGGTCGATCTCATATGTTCTAATGAACCACCGCTGGCCAAGCTCGCAATCAAAGAGTTTGTCGACATGAACGACAATGTTGCGTCGGTGTACTTTGCGAATCGATTTGGACAGCAACAGTTCTTTACCAAATACCATGCGCTGCCACTCCGCGACCGATCGGTGGGGATGCTCAAGGGAGAAACACTGTCGACGAGCCATGTCGGATCACCGAGACGGTCCCCCGTCAGCAGGCCGGTGTATTACAAACTGCCCAACGGCGTGCGGCCCATCATGGTGGACAGCCACCAACGGGTGATGCAGCTCAAGGCGACGCTGACGCAGACCAAGGTGTGCGGACTGGATACCGAGTGGGTGCCCCAGTTTGCGCGCTCGACGGGTGTCAAGACGGCACTGATGCAGATCGCGTCGGATCGCGGGGTGGTGTATTTGGTGGACATTGCCACGGCGCTGCATCCAACGAATATTGCGCTGTTGCAGGATATCGATTTGGTCCTTCGCATGATGTTTGAATCTCCCCACATCGTCAAGCTGGCGTACGATTTTCACGGCGATTTTGCCCTGTTGAAGGAATGCATGCCCACAGCTTCGGACTGGCACACAGTCCAATTGCTCGACTTTAAATCCCTACGCACGCATACCAATGAGCCTATCCCCGGCGGCCTGGCAGGTGTTGTGTCTACCTTTTTGGGCGTGACAATGAACAAGAAACAGCAGCTGAGTAACTGGGAACAGCGTCCGCTGACCATGGATCAGGCCAATTACGCGGCAAGCGACGCATACTGCTTGATTGAAATCCATACCACCCTCGTCTCCACCCGACACCCGTTTATTAAGCCATCCACTCCCTCTCCACCGCGCTCCGATCCCGACCTCGTTCAGTTTTGATTTTTTTTTTTATATATATGACGTTATATACCACCATAAAAGTAAAAAAAAGAAATATAAAAGTTTCATGTACACAGGGAAAGGAGGAAGGGAGGGATATATAATTTACATTAGGTCATCATCTTTTTGCCACACAGAATCAACAGCTTCACCGTCATTGTCGTCGTCTCCTTCGTACCACTCAGCCTCAGCCATCACTTCTCGACGACGCCGCTGCTCCTTGCCAATTTCCGAATCATCTTCGGCATCGCGCAACTCGGCGTCACCGTCCAAGAACCCCTGGATATCCGGTGGGATTTCTTGCATTTGAATGCTCGGCGCCGCATCCAGATAGCGCAACTGCTCCATGACGCGTTCGCGGACTTTGAGCAGATACTGGCGATCATTCTGATTCTCCACGCGACCCGACAAGTGGGGATGGAGTTGGTAATCGGGTTTGAAGAAATCAATGTATTCGTTGGGCGGCAAGTCGTTGGAAAGTTCAGTGTCCACCAGGATCGACGTCTCGTATGTCCAGCATCGTGCGACGTTTCGTACGGTGTACCCACCTCCGCCCACCACCAACAGCGGGATCTTGAACTCTTTGATGATCTGCACGCATTTGCCGTGGGCCTCGATACTCAGATTGAAGCATCCCAAGCGATCGCAGCCCAGGGAATCAGCGCCGCATTGGAGCACGATGGCGGAGGGTTGGAACGTGCCAATGACGGCATCGATGGTTTCCTTGAAGAGCCAGACGTAGGACACGTCATCGATGCCGTCGCGGAGGGGGACATTGACGGAATAGTACTTGCCCAGGGACGAGCCGATTTCGTCAATGTGACCTGTACCTGGAAAGAAATCGCCGTTGTATTTGTGGAAACTGACGGTCATGACGCGATCTGTGGAATAAAATGCTTCTTGGACGCCATCGCCGTGATGAATATCGATATCGACGTAAAGGACGCGAGGGAAATAGCGTAACAGTTCAAGAATGCCGAGCACAATGTCATTGACGTAGCAGAATCCGCTCGCTTCGCACTTTTTGGCATGGTGAAGACCGCCGGACCAGTTGATACAGATATCCGCTCCTCCTGCAATCAACTTACGTGATGCTTCGATGGTTGCGCCGGCGTATCGCTGACAAAAGTCGTAAATGCCCGAAAATATCGGACAGTCGTCGCCCACGTTGAATTTGGTAAACACGCTCTCGAATTCTTCGGCATTGTCTGGTGTCACTCTGTTTGCAAAATCCCCGTTTCAGCCAACTTTCTTTTTAAGCTCTACAGTTGCAAAAAAAAGGTGAAGACCTATCTACCTTTTTAAAAAATCAACGTAATCATCCGCATGGAATTCCAAAATCTCGGAATCCGTCGCTCGTCTAGGTTGAAAGATTTCCATTTTCTGATGCAGCCCATACTTGAGCACAAGATGATTCGTCAGTGTCAATCGATGCGGTTTCATTGGATGTCGTTCCTAGTTTGCACCCATTGTAAGTTTGCGAATAGATGGATCAGGAACTCTCTCTATTTTTTTTAGCGCTTACGCCATAGTGATAATTGCCAACTCCTTCATCGTGGAAATAGGCAACGCGAGTTTTGTCGTGTGAAGCTAATCGCATCGATCGAGGTGACATGTATTTGGCTTTTTGTGTCGAGCCTTGATCCTCGGTAAAGGTGGCAACCACACTTTCGTCATTGTATGATCGACGAGGCATTAAAGAAAAAAAAAGTTAAAGAGCTGAGGAAATTCGATTTCCTTGGATTTAAATTTAACAAAGTTTAAAAAAAGCTCGACCAATGACCTATATTTTCTGGCTTTCTTGAAACAATACACCTTGGCAACACGCGTTTGTTGTGGATCGCTGAATGTTTCCAGCACCGTATATACATCAGTTGATTTCCGCGCCGTGAAAACGGTACCTGGAGACCTTAATCCATCCCAATCGCCCGGTGTAGCACCTTAAACATGCATAAAGCCAGCTATACCCCCTTTTTTACTATCGACCATAAAGTCGAATCCACAATACAATGCCTTCAAAAAGTAATATCGCTACCTACTTTTTTTTAAAAGGTGGTGCTATTCATGTGACTCTATCACTTTACGTCCTTAGCAATTCTTACACACTCTCGGTAACATACCAGTATACTTCACTGGATCTAATGACAAGTACCTGCCTAACTGCTAACAGTTACCAAAGTGCCTTTTATCACTTTTTTTTGTCTTCCTACTTTACTGCTCATCTTTTCCACTGCCCACACTTATAAGCATAATAATACAACACCTGGTATATTATTTTTTCGGTTGATTACTCATCTCAACATGACTCTCAGATATTAGGTAAATACCTGGCATATCCCTCGTAATTACTAGGTCATACTTTGAGACATCTTCTCGTGATTTTTGTCATTATAGCTTCCTGTTTTACGAGCCGCTCACGCTGAACATGACGCTTTACCACTGACTAAAAGCTCTCAATGGGATTATGTTCAGCAGAATATCACTAAAGATAAGTGCATTGATATACTCTCTACGTGATATACTTTGCCGTCCCTTTGTTCATATGTATAGATGCATTATCCGCGACAACTTAATGGTTTTTCTACTTTCTTACTTGTCCATCTCATTCATTGTAGCTTTCAAGAAACTAAAATAATGGCCCATTGTAGAAGATGTGCGCTTATGTAATATTCACTATTATCCCTTAATCTCTTCATCGCCCCTGGTGTTCTCAGGCAACATTCACCAGTCCACAAGAAGAAATGACACAAAATAGGGTCATTGTTCTCGGCGTAGTAACAATAGCTTGAGTGTCTCCTTTAGACCAGCCTTTTGAGCGCCTCATACTGATATGAAAGGCAGCCTCATCAAAGAAATACACACTTTGTTTCAGGCCCATGTCAATTTTGAAAGTCTGCTTGCTTCAGAGAAGGACTGCACTTCGTAGCTATTAAGTGGTAAACAGCTTTAGGAGAAACTTGAAAGGTAACGAACCTTTTTTTTTGTAAATGCTCAACTACTTGAACTGTACGATGTGCAGTTTTATCAGTAAACGCTTCAATGACTTGTGATATTGTTGCAGAATTGATTTTCAACCTGGTTTTTTGCGACTCCCAAAAAATAATTTGTCATATGCACCAATACTCCTTAGCCCACCTCTGAGCAGTACGAGTACCGATGGCTAACTGTTTGAATGTAACATATGCATTCAAGCATAGGAGTAGGTCTAATACCTTCCACATTAAAACGTATAACTTTTCAGCTATGTATCCAAGTGTTTCTCTATCTTTCACTTGAAGAACCTCTCTATCTCTTTAACAGTATACTGAATATAGTCACGTTTTTCAATTACTTTCCTCATACAGATGTCTTTATCCCTTAGCGTATCTATCTGCATTCGACGACGACGATGAAGGGTTCGTCGCTGAGAAAACTATGTCGCTAAGTGTGGACGATTTTTCCAGGGAAATGGCATACGAGACAAATCCTTCAACGGCAAAATGCTCTTTGTTCACAAGATAATACACGAACTCAGGATTACCGGCCTCATCAACAATATTCCCGAGCCTATCATCGTAAAAAAATGTAAAATTACATGACAGATTAATCGTAATGTACAGCGAACTTCTGCTTTTTCTTCCTCGGTTTTTGGCGTTCCATCCGCCTAGGAAAAAAAAAACTCGGGGGAGACTGTAGTGAAAGCAACTTTGTAACCCTACCCATAAGTTCTTTATTGCTTCTTGTTCAATTTTTTTTCAATTCAACGCTGTACATATCTTTTCTTCTGTATTCCCTCTTTTCCCTGCTGCCGGACAGGTTTTCTCATTTCTAATTCTTTAAGCAGAACAGACGAGAGCCGAAAGCTGAGATCAGTGAGCGTTCAATAAAAGCATCAGTAAGTAGAAACCCTACTTGAACCTATAGTGAAAGAAAAGATGATACCAAAACTATCATGACAACTCTATATATAAATTATTTTAGTGCCAAGTACCAGGAGTTTGCTGGTGTTGCTATGACGTTTCTAGTTTTCGAGAAACCTGGATAATAGCTACGACTAACTCCTGATTAAGTTTAGATAAATATTATACCCAGACGCTGTTTAATATCTAGGAACAATCCAAAGTCTATATCCTCTACAAAATACATGTATGAGAAAGTGTATAGATGAAAAAGTATCTACGAGAAGATATGTCAATCACCTATAAAGCCTAGTCCGCCCCTTCACAGCGTTTCTTTTTATCTTGAAAATATTTAGTTCTTGTTGTCTATGTAATCGGCTAGGAACTTTTCTGATAAAGTTCTCAGCGTTCTTGCCCTACCTCATTGAGAATCGACTACTTTTAATTTCCTTTTTGACTCTTACTGTGGTTTGGCAATGTCCGAATAAAGGCCAACTTTTGAAGATCTCCCGAGATCCACTAAAACTAACCTTTTGTAAATTACTAGAATTTTGATACAGAATGCGCCTAAGACAGCTCGTTATAGTCTATTTTTGTTTGTGTCTAAACCATACAAGAACTGACATACCAGCGTTGATTGCTAAGCAGATGAAGTGATCTGATCACATGACTACGGTACTCTCAAATAAAAAAAATTAGCAACATTATGGTTCGCTGCATTACTTTTTGGAAACATTGTATAGCACAGGGACAGATGTGTCACAAAATTTCGTGAAACAATGTTCTTTAAACGTACTTACATGTTCACTAAAATCGCTTCTCTTTCTTTCTCTCCCACATTACAAATGTCCTTTCCCGTCGCTTTGCCATCGAGTGAAAAGCACTTTATGACCCTTCACCACGAGGGTCCACTCTATATCCTGCATTTGCACAACAATGAGAACCGATTCACGACCGAAGTCTGCAACGCCATCCTCCACGCCTTGCAGATTATCGAAGACACATTTATCGCGTCTGAGGATCCCGTGGATATGGCACTAATCACCGTTGGCGAAGGAAAATTCTATAGCAATGGATTGGACTTGCTGCATGCCAGTACTACCTACTCGTTTATCGATACATATGTATTGCTGTTAAAGCGATTGTTAACGTTTTGCGTTCCAACTGTTGCCGCATTAAATGGGTAAAAGGAATTTTAAAAGGAGAGAAAAAAAAGCCGTGAGAAACTGATGAGTGTACCAGACATGCGTTTGCCGGTGGATGTTTGTTCGCATTGGCCCATGGTAAATATCTCAATACAAGAAACGCCGGTGCGTGTACTGATTATTGAAGTATAGACTATCGCGTGATGAGAACAGATCGAGGATTTCTTTGCATGGTACAGTTTTTTTTTCATTTTTTATTAATGGCTATTAAAAAAGATGGGTTAATGTTAACGCAATGTGTAGAATGAGGTTGACTTGCCGGCTCCATTGGCGCCCGGTTTCACTGGCCTATGTCGTTACAAAATGACCCCGCAGACGTTCCGCGATACCATCCTGCAAGCCCGTAGATACACTGCGCAAGAGGCGCTCGAAAACCAACTTGTCGATGTAATCTGTCCTCAGAACCAAGTGTTGGACAAGGCTAAAGAACTTGCACTGAAATGGGCCCCCAAGGCTAAATCTGGCATTGTGTACAAACAGTTGAAGGAAGAGGTGCGTTAGTAGCGTTTTGATTACGATTCAAATAACTAATATTAATAATTTTAGATGTATACTGATGTTATCCGCCTGTTGAGCATTCCCCTTAGCCGACGCGCAAAGTTCAAATTGTAGATTAAAAGTGACTTTTTGGTTACAACGGCTAATGCTAATGTTGGGTGATGTTAACATTAAACCAGTTGCACTTCATTGAAAAGTACGATATGCAACTAAAGTACATGTATAAATAGGTTACCAGTTAAATGCAATTGTATGATTACGGAAACTCCTACACTTACATGTTGAGGAATGAACATGACTCACTAATAATTTTCTGATCGTATTTTAATAATCGATTTCTTATTGCCTATAACCGTATGCGCTGGAGAACTACATATAGAACACCGCACGACGAACGCGCATAATAAGCTTGATGTGACCAGAGTACGCACTATAGCTGTATGAGTGCTAGGCTCATATGAGGAATCTGCAGCCAACTCGATTGAATAATGATATTATACAACGTAGATAAAAACAGTGTCGCCATCGTAAGTACATACGGTGGAACCCCGTTTTTTGCACACAATTCTCGTCAAAACCGCTCAGGATCCCAGTCAAATCGACCCCGTTATTTGCACCCCCACCCCCCGCTTTTTGCACAAGATTTTTAAAGGAAAAGACAGATATGTTTTACAACACATTACTTAATATCAAAGGTTTGTTTGGGTTGGACCATCGAGGCAAGTATAAGGTGCTTATGAAAAATACACACACCAATCGATTTATAGCAGTCCTTCTCTTTCTTGATAACAGGATATATAAAGTACAGGTAGTATTCCCGAAAGCACGGCTCAAAAAGGATGATGCATTCGGAGCACTCTTCGGTGAGCGATAAAAATCCACCGCAGTATGTCGGCCTTGACAATGTATTGGTAGCAGTTTTACTTTCTTCTTCTGTTATCAACGGAAATATATGGGTCACCTTTAATCCAAACGGTAGGGTCACTTTGTTGTAACTTGGATGAGGTTTACTTGTTGTAGTAACAAATGTCAGATACGCAATGTCCTTGTATAAAGTGTAAGTGTAACCCATCCAAAGGCCGTTCAGTGGCAAGCCATCATCTGAAAAACGATATTGATATTCATCCCTGGTCTCGTAGCATTCGACAAAATTGCTGTCATGAACAGGCTCCAAGCAATCCCATCTGGTGTCATATTTTTCAGGATTGCGAAAATCATCAGGCATTTTTACTTCACTGACAGCTTCCAAACGTGCCGTAGCGAATGTGGACGTTATGCGCATACAATTTCCAGAGATTGTGTAATCGGCCGTCACGATGACCGGTTCATCTCCAAGCATAAACTCTGTTATATGAGCACCATTTGCACCAGTCCATGATGGTAAAAAGCTTGCTTCTTTTTGCCGGATTGCCAAAAGTTCGTCTTTTAGGTTTGGATGAATAGGGGCGCCAAACAGCAGTATGGATATATCTTTCCGTGCCAGGTCATGATAGAATTGAAACATCAGATTGGGTAGCGGCTGATCATATCCGAAGGTGACGCCATCCATGAGCGCCGGAAAGATATTGGCCAACGCAAATATTCGATCGTGCGCCTTTCTACTCGTACGACTTCTTGCGTACCAAAGAACAGTGCACGCCATCCACTTTCTCTCATTACTGTATTTTCTACTACGGAGCGGTGGATACCCATAAACAAGAGCTGTTTCCCAAATATGATCGATATCTGCCCAGATATGTACGTTACGACCAAGGAAAAGAATGTGTTCGGAAACGTATGCTTCTTGCAGCGTCCACATCCGCCTGCACCATTCGGAATTCGGTATCTCCTCGATGCACGCATTGTTGTTGATTATACCGTTTTCCAAAGTACACTGGAGTTCTGGAACAAGAACCACTGTGCAACGGGCATTTTTATAAACAAGATGCATCTGCTTGATCTCTCGCAATTTTTCCTCCTGGTCATCTTGGTTGATGCACATCTGATCATACCAAATATACTTGATGCCAAAATCCTTGCAGATTTGCTGCACAAGACCTTCAAATGTGACGAACTTGGTGCTAGCTGTTTCTGGATCAAAGTCGGTATCTGTCATCACTCTTGTTGAAGGACCCCAGGACGTTTCTGTCGTGTTGCCCGGGATGCGTCGGTATTCCGTGATCTGATGTTGGCCTTGGTCGATTCGCTCGTACTCTTCGCCACCTTGGTGGACCAGTTTCCCAGATTGATTCCACGAATACGAGAGGGCCCAATAATGCCCGTCTACGGATGCTCCACGTACCACCTGCATATCGGATACACGAACAAGCCAGGTGGGTTTGAACTTGGGCACTACGTAAACGATGAGATAATTTTGTACGTACGTATTTGTGTCATTATGTTCATGCATACCGAAAAATCCGCTCTGTCTCCTAAGGCCTTCATAGACTGATTTCTTCTTTTCATGATCTTTGTAGACCTTGGCAAGTCTTGGAAGGAGGGAAAGTATCATTTTAAACCTTGAAAAGGCGCTGTAGCGGCTACGTGGGCCATTAAGATTTGCTTTGGGACATAGTCGTCCATCCATACGTCCAGCTTCGACCTGATTTCTTACGTATTCTATATACATGACTGCAGAAAATGTAGCACCTTTAATGGACCAGTATTAGTTTTTTATACCTTTAAGGAAAAAAGGTCAAATTTTACCTTTCGCGTATGTTTGAGTAAAGGCTTGCTTCTTTCTTTAAAAAAAGAAACAGACAGTGTTGTAAATAGCCGTTGATACGGAAACGCACGGAAAAGGAAAAGAGGGAAAGAGAGAAGCAAGAAGTGAAGCTACAGTGTACTACCTTTTGCATGGGGTATAGCCAGCCAAGCCCAGTGCTCGGGTTTCACGCACCCGCTTGGCTAAGCCAAACCAGGAACACGAGCAGCGCCCATGTTACTTTTGCATTTCGAACACACAACGAGGATTTGGCACATTTTTATACCACTGTTAATTCTACAGTATCGTTGGAAATATACGCAGTATCGCTCAGTATTCTTGGGAGCGTTATAAGCGGTGATGTATAGGTTGTACAACAAAAATGCCTTGTTTCTGGATCGCCAAGAGTGACTTGCAATTATGGATGCCTGTCGATAAATGATAGCTTCGTATCACCACATACTCAATAAATACATGAGCGATATGGAGGAAGAAAGTTATCATTAGCACATAATGCGCTGGTAGAAATTAATGATGGCCTTCATAATTATTTGGTTCTCTGGAATGTTACTTGCGCATACAGTATATCACAGAGCGAAAGCTTTACAGACTGATAAAAATCGCCTTTGGGTTTCGTTGACTATCGTCTCTTTTTGGATAGTTTTCGCTTTTGATATCTGATTACTGGCGCCAAAAGTAACATCATTCACGTGTTGCAAATTTGGATTTTTCCACGGGGAAATGAAATATCATTTTCCAAGTGGCACTAGCTATCTGTGTAGCAGTTCAACGTTCGATATGTAATATTTCATGATGATCACTTTTTTTCTACATATATTATAGAAACGATTGATAACCGGGGAATACGTAACATAATTCATGGACCTCATTTGATATCAAAAATCTGCTTAGATTTGACTAGAGGAGCAATGTCAAGCTTTTCGTGCAAGGCGCATACACCAATCGATCTATAGCTATCTTTCTCTTTCTTGATAACCGGATAGATTTTGAAATCAGTTTTTGCTTGAAAAGCTGGCTCGCATAGGATGATACATTTTGAGCATTCTTCTGTCAATGATAAAAGTCCGCCCCAGCGTTTTGGCTTCGACAATGAGTTGGTCGCAATTTGATTTTCCACTGTAAAGGGCAATACATGGGTCGGTTTTAACCCTGTGTCACGAATATTATAAGCGTAGTAACGATCCGATTTGTTTGTTGTGGCGACACACACCAGATCTGTGCACGCGTTATCAGAAATGCGACCACTCCAGCTATGCAACATTCCACCCATAGGCAGGCCATCGTCGGTAAATTGGCGCTCGATGATAACCCCATATTCATCGTCAACGAACCCTTTGCATGTTATTTTACATCTTTGATCGTAACTTGGAGGGTATCTGTCAGGGTTATCAAAGTCATCAGGCTTCTCTAGCGCATTGGCTGCCTCTACGGAAACGGTAACAAAACTGGTGGTTAAGCGCATGCAGTCTCCAAAAATTTTGTAATCAGCGGTTCCTATAGGCGAGTCGTCCATAAGAACTAGCTGGGTTATGTGAACGCCGTTTTCACCGGTCCATGATGGTAGCAAGTTCGCTTCTTTTTGTCGAACAGCCATGGTTTCGTCTTCTGGATCACGTTCGTTAGGGACTCCAAAAAGTAGAACAGATATATCCTTCTGTGCCAAATCACGATAGAATTTGATCATCAAGTTTTGCACAGGCTGCTTATAGCTGAAGGTAATTCCACTCATCAACTCCGGAAAGATATTGGCCAGCGCAAATATTCGATCGTGCGACTTGCTACTCGTACGATTCCTTGAATACCATAACGCGGTACATGCTATCCACTTCCTGACGGCAGCGTCTCTTTCAGACGTTCCATTTGTGTAAGCTTTCCATATAAAGTCAACATCAGACCAGATGTGGACGTTATGTCCAAGGAAAAGGATGTTTTTCGAAACGTATGCCTCCTCGAGTGTCCACATACGCTTGCACCATTGTGTCCTCGGCAATTTCTTGACGTTCGCGTAACCGTCGATTGTACCTTTTTTCCACGTGTATCGAAGTTCGGGTATCAGAGCCAATGTACAAAGGGCGTTCGTGTAAATAAGGTGCATCTGCTTGATTTCGCGCATTTTGGCGTCATGGTCGTCTTGATTGATACATATCTGGTCGTACCAAATATAATCAATGCTCAGGTCCTTGCAAATTTCCTGAACAAGGCGTTCAAAAGTGACAGATATCGTGCTTGCGGGTTCGTCGTGAAACGCGATATCTGAAAACATCCCAAAACCTTGGTCGTTCATTAGGATGTGGGGCACGGTTTTTTTATATTCGATAATCCGATGTCGGCCTTCATCAATTCGTTCGTATTCTTCGCCACCTTTGTGGATAAGCTCTCCAGATTGGTTCCACGAGTATGATAGCGCCCAGTAATGCTTGTTTATGGATGATCCTGGCACCACCTGCATATCGCTTATGCGAACAAGCCAAGTGGGTTTAAACTCGGGCACTATTTGAAGAGATCAGACACCTTTACACTTGGGGCGCAGCGTTCCTACATACCTCTAGGCTTTTCGATAGGGCATTCGATACCTGGTTTTTTGTTTAGGGTCCCCATGCTACCCCGTGCTTCCCATTGATTTCTTATGTACTCGATATACATTACTGTAGAAACTTTAACTCATTAAAAATGGCTGTAGAGTACGAATGGCTAAACGTACTTTTTCCTCAAGATATAGAGTGTAGAGGATAGTGTTAAAGGCGGGTGACAAAATTAAAGACAAAGGAGTAATTATTGAAGGGGTAAAACAGTAGGCCGGAGATGATGCCCTCCTTCTTGTGTAACCAACCACCGTCCACGCATAATGTGTGTGTTCCACGACAGATGGGCTTAGCATAAGCATAATCTCAGCCGACACGAGGACATGTATCGCGAACCAGTAAAACAAATCCCTCAACACAATTCCTAAGTGAGAAGACAGAGTTTATACGATACCGTTTAACCAAATGACTACGAAAGTTGCATCCAGAGATTATAGTACCGGATCAGAAGATCGATTGCCGTTGTAGGGCACACTGAAAAAACGGAAGTCTTCATACTTATTTGGTGCTGACAATGCAAAAGATATCCAGTCGAACGAAAGAACTTGGAAAGCGATAACCAAATATCATACATAATTATATCGCGTGAAAAACTTATCAAAATCGTAGTCCCTACGATGTAACAAGGCGAAGTAGCTTACACCACAACGCTTGATTTCCCCCCTTCACCGCTCTTCGCATTTCGCGCTGCAACAATCCCCGATGAATCGTGTGTACTAATTGCAGGAGCATCTTGATCTCCTCTCACTACCCTCAAGAGCGAAGGAAGAGAAAGATGCTCTTTACAACGAAAAATCAGGTCATCTCACGGTAAATACTAGAAACAAGTAAATTACCAGGTGTTGCTCTGCGCGAGATCCATCTAAACCTGAATCAGCAAGAAGACAATGGCTTGCATCGCTGTCTATAATGACTGTTATTCCACAGTATCGTAATACGGGAATTTCATACTTTTTTGCCTATTCCGGTATAGGAGTCTTGTTGTTCTACATCCCGATGTACATCATACAGTTAACATGAGCTTCTTAGTTGCCACAAAGAGAAACAAACACACAGTCGTACAAAATGCGCTAAGACGGGTTATACTCATTTGACTTTTAATAAGGAAATTGGAGCGATAGTAAAAAGACCTGACGGACTTTAAGAATGTAGTTAAGTTGACTTCTCCATCGTGTCTATTCAAGCTACTACACAATTGCCTGGATCACCAGCATGTGTGTAGAAGACCTGCGTTACACATTAAGAATTCGAAAAGCATATCAGCATTGCAAATATTAAGTGATCTATCGTATATGCTAATCGACACGATTTGTCTTTGAAGGATATGCTGCTGATGTCAGTAACAACTGATAACGCAATAATTACATTTTTGTTGCAAAGTTATAATATAGTTATACAAGTTATTGGCCATTACAAGATATCAAAAGTTTTTTCGGGTTGGATAATCTTGGAAAAGTGCTCTCTTGGGTCATCCAGACCGCATGCTCCAATCACTCTGTAATAATCCTTCTCCTTTTTGATTACGGGATAAAGGTGAAGAAAGCTCGCTTCCTTAAAATATGGCTCCAAAAGGATGATACATTCAGAGCATTCTTCGGTGAGTGATAAAACTCCACCACAGGATGTTGGCTTTGTCAGAGTATTAGTGGCAGTTTTATCTTTTTCGTCCGTTGTCAAAGGCAAAAAATGGGTCGGTTTCAATCCAAGTCTGAAAATCGAGCTGGTGTAAAGTGGCAGCGATTTTTCTGGTATCTCAGCAAACGTCAGATCCGTAGAACCGTTATCTGTAGTGATATGGCGATGCTCCATAGTATGGTGCATTGTAAATTCGCATTCCGGCAAGCCATCCAATGTAAAAATGGTATTTTCATCCTTGTTTCTGTAGCACTCGGTCGTTCCAACACCATCCGCTAATAACCAGAGTAACTCCTGGTATTTTTCGGGGTTGTCAAAGTCATCAATAAATATCTCTACTGCGTTGGCAGCTTTTACATGAGCAGTAATAAAACTGGACGTTAAGCGCATGCAATCTCCGGTAATCGTATAAGGAGGTTCTGTCTTAACCTTTTCGGGTGCAAGAACGAACTGTACTACATGAGCGCCATTTGCACCAGTCCACGATGGTAGTAAGCCTGCTTCGTGTTGTCGAGTTGTCGTAATTTTGTCTTCTGGGTCAGGTATGCCAGGGGCACCGAACAGCATCATCGATATATCCTTCTCTGCCAAGTCACGGTAGAATTTAATCATCAAGTCGTATAGCGGCTGCTTATAGCTAAAGGTGATGCCACCCATGAGTTCCGGGAAGATATTGGCCAGCGCAAACATTCGGTCGTGTGCTTTGCTGCTTGTACGACGCCTTGCGTACCATAGCACAGTGCATGCCACCCACTCTGCACCCACGGTTCTGGTTGTGGCAGAAAGGTGTGCATATGCTGATCTCCATATTAGGTCGACATCACTCCAGGTATGTACGTTATGGCCAAGGAAGAGGATATTTTTGGAAAGGTAAGCTTCCTCGAGTGTCCAGATACGTTGGCACCATTCACTCTTTGAAATACACTCAATGTTCGGTTTCCCCAATATGCCATTTTTCAATGTCCATCGAAGTTCAGGTATAAGAGCGATTGTGCAACAAGCATTCTTGTAAATATTGTGCATCTGCTTTATCTCTTGCATCTTTGCGTCGTGGTCTCCTTGGTTGATGCATATTTGGTCAAACCAAATATAATTGACACCAAAATCCTTGCATATTTGTTGAATGAGGCATTCAAAAGTGACGTTCCTGGTAATTGCAGTTTCCTGGTCAAAGTCGGTGTCTGTCACTACTTCGGGTTTGTAGCCACTTTTTTCCATAATGTGACCCTCAATTCGTCGGTATTCGGTGATCTTGTGCTTGCCATCATCACGTCGTTCGTAATCTTCGCCACCTTTGTGGATCAGTTCTCCCGATTGACCCCAAGAGTATGACAGGGCCCAGTAATCCTCATTTACTGATGCTCCTGGCACCGCCGTCATATCCGATACCCTGACAAGCCAGGTGGGCTTAAACCCGTACTCTATGTATATAATTGAACGTATAAGAATGACTGTGTATTTGATGCAATATGTTCCGACCTCGGGGACCAGAGCCTCGATATTTGAAATCGGCGCTCCCTCCTAATTCTCGAGAATTTCCTTCGGTGAACTGCTGGTTTCTTATGTACTCTATATACATTATTCTAGAAATATTTACGCTGATATCGGTATTTGCACTTATACTCCGTAGGAAAAACCAGAAGTTACCTTTTGCTTATGACGAAGAAGAGAAAAAAGATTGCGTTGTAATTAACGGTAGAGGCGGGAGAGTGACTGGGAAAAAGAGAGAAGAATAGAAAATACAGTTTCAGCTTTTATTTATAATCTGATGTGCTTCCCCTTTCATTAACTTTAATTATCTTCGGCAATGTAGATCCGCCAACATTCTGTTCCACGACAGAATTGTGTGTTTCAGCAGCTTAACGATGATACGCTCTTCTGTAGACATGCTCAAGTTTAACAAACACTTTACTACAGGTATCGGTCACTACTACAGTACATTATACTCCGGATGCTTACTTACTGGATTATTCTGTGTGCTTGATGCCAATAAATGCTTGGCAAGATCAACAGAAGGAGCAGTAGGTTACGTGACACACATTAATATACGGCGGACTTTTGAAGCGAGGTGTTGCAGAACGCCATCGGAATCATAAGCGAATTCCGAATGTTAGTATCTAAACCAGCTGATAAGCCCTAGTATCATCTTGTAAAAATGTATACAGAAAAGGTGTCCCCTGGAACCACCCATGTGAAATATGAACCTGAAATAACAACGTTGGTTCTATATGATCGACTATTGGAGAATCAGTCAAAGTGCTCTACTATTTGTACTATGTTGTACTGCATAAGCTTTTAATGGCACTAATACCCCTTTAAAAAGGCAATCTATACTGTGTAAACTCGGCTTATAAACAAATAATGCTTAATTGACATGCTGGGCAACATTTAATGATAGTACGCATGTATTGATGGTATATATGAGCTTGAGATTAATCGCCGACATCATTATCTTCGTCGTTATTGTTACGTATATAGTTCAATTGTATAGCATGAATTGGAGTCCTCGATACTGTATCGTATTTAGGATAAACGATACAGGCCGAAGATATTACTTGCGTCTTGGGAGCCATGATTTCGTCCATAATCTACCTGTTTAACGAACCGAGCTTATCCCGCATGTATGGTTGTGGAAGATTTGATAAAAATTTCTGCTTGCTTATATTTTGGTTAAAATAGTTTTGTAATTTCAAGAACGTCAAGGTTCGAAGCGATGCCATAATGCGAATTTCCATGTCTTCGATGGTAGCACGCTGTATTCTGATTTTTAAGGTTCGTACTTGTGAACCTTTTACACTGTACAGTACTGAGATAAGCATGTCACTGGAACTTACATTGCTTTTGCTAAATTCATGACACCTCGCTATCGCATTGCCGTGTGCACAACTGGCAACTTTCATCACTGAGCTTTGATGACCCTTGCTATCACTATAGGTATTGTGACCGAATGAAAAGAAGCCAAAGTTTTTACTGCCCCACAAAAGGTTTCGGAATTCGTTTCTGTAATCTGTTGCTATGTGGATCGTATCGCGATGGTTGCCCAGGTACAAAATGAGGTGCCGAAGGTTAACAAGCTTGGATATAGTTCATTCAATAATACCACTGTTTCAGATATGAGTATCGGAAATGTGAATTTGCTCCACTGGGGCGCACCGAAATATTATCCTTTTCAAATTGGGAGGGTCAACGTTTGAGAGTCTGTCGTAAAACAGTATATCAATAGACTTGAATGCAGAAAACCTAATATTTGCATTACTTACTAATGGTTGAAATCCTTGGAGTTGAAATGTATTGTCAAAGTCTAGTTCATGGATAGTAGGCTGTTGTAGCACCATTGCGCCACGAACCAGAACGATTCGTCATATGGTACATTGCCGCACCCTACATCGTCAGCCATACCAGAGTGGCAATTCGCGATATATTTATAGTACAAGCATCTTTGCAGACGGATAAGTGTAGGGCTGGATGATGGTTGAGAGTTGGTGGTCCTTAAACCACGGTATTGTTATGCTGTTTTTGAGTCAATTCGGACACAACTAAAAATTGACAAGAGCAACTTGTCTAAATGAGTTTTTTCTATGATTCCTCAATAAGATTAATGACCTAAAAGGTTAGTTAAAATGACCCGCAGGAGCTCTTGCGTTTTATCTTATAATCAAAATTGCCGACTGTGGTAATATCCTGCAAAAAGAATATTAAGATTAGCTTCTATATAATAGTACGGCTCTCAAAGGACCGGAACCATCTTAGGTTCTGAGTGGATCAAATAGTACAAAAAATCAAAGAGACTTCGAAAAGTATCTTTGAAGTTTCGAATATACTTTGTTGAATGCAACGCTCTATGCTTTTATATGTATCTTTTCGTATATTGAATCAGCAATCCCAGTTTAGATAGTGTTTCATCTTCAGAATTGCCTAAATGGATAGAGGACGTATAGGATCCTTTCCTTTGCTCTGATCATGCGGACCTGAGCATGTCTTTGACATCCACCCTGCAGTATGATGACCGCTGGTGCACAGGACACTCTCAACAGTCAGCTGATGGATGTGATATGCCCTCAGAGCGAAGTGTTAGATGATGCCAAAGAGAATCACTTACATTCAATCAGGGCATCGGTTAAGTAAATATTTATCCATCATTAACGCAATCGCCAGTTAATTTATATAGGTAGCAAGTTGTTAATCTGGGTAAAACATTAATAAAATCCAGGCGCTGCTGATCCAAACTTAGGCAGGCGGTTTTATTTTGATGATAACCAGAATTAGGAGCTGAGGTCATTGGTATGATGGCGTTCGAGGATTAGTAAATTGTTATGAAGAACCCGTCATAAGGATGAGATAGCGAATACTGCTATAGCGAAAAAAGATAGCATAATGCAACGAGGTGATTGCATCATTCGCTATTTCTGTTTTCCTACCACAAACACATACAAGCGAGGTATAGCTCCTGTGCATAATTCCAGCCCTGGCTATAGCCTCTTACGGGTACTGACACTTTAACGCACGACATTGACAGGTAGCTTGCAGGCTATCTATTTAAAGCCTATTGATTACAGTCTTGACGGCACTTTTGTGGGTCGACAGTCTTTATCATCCTTTGTCATGCACAAGGCGACCTGTTACAGAACCAAGCTCTGCACTCCACTGACATCTTCCCAGTGCACATAGCCATCCGGTCTTGGAGCAGTATAAACTTACTAGAGGTTCGTTTTCAATGGTTGTGTCAACATATGCATTTGCTGACATAGCCAAATTTTGTCAAGGCTTTTCGTCAGTTTATCGAGACTTAAAATATCTCAGTCGACATAACGTTCGACACTGCAAGAATTAGAAGCATCAAAGAGTTACCACTTGATGTGAACCAGCCGCTGATGTCAACTCCAGATGGCTGAACTTCATGTGAGTACCTGCGCTGCTTTAAGGAAAACCAGGAATACCTAGTAGCCGGAGATATATGATCAAAACCGGTTTCAATGCTTGGCAAGCCGTTCAAGATTAGCAAGCTTGGCGGCGCAAAACAGAGGGTCTTGCCAACGATTATTGTGCTGTGGAAACTGATGGGATATATTCCAGAACCTCGCGATAAGACTTTTATGGGTATCATTTAGCTGCTAAAGTTTCAAATTGTTTATAAGCACATAATTGTCATTGGTAATGTCAAAATATCTCCTGAACGTTCACCGATTTCTGAGGAACAAATATTTTGGATTGGTGACCAGCACAACGATAGACCCTTGAGAATTGATCAAGTGATGGCCATATTCAGATTGTTGCAGAAAACAGAGCCACAGCATTCGCTTCAGATTGTAATAAGCCGATTATTTATCTTGTGGTAATGGCAACAATCTACATGACAATAGTTGTGAATCAATTGAGTGTACGCGGTAACCTACAAGTACGACAATGAACAAAAAAGGAATAGCTTAATTCAAACGTTTTGATATTTTATTAATGCCACTCTAAAATTGCCACTTGCAGAACTGCATGTTGATGATCCTGCGGACAGAAAAAAAGGTACGCACATACGTAGGTAAATATTGGTGAATCAGGAGCTGCGATAAACAACGTATGCGACGGCGGTGAATGATCTACAGAGCTCAATCCATCGGCTCGCGAAAATACACAATGATTACCAATATATTTGAAAAGAACGACAGCCTTGGCGCGCGCACACAAAACCGTTTCGCTTTGACGTAAGTTCTAGTGTAATCTCAGGTTCAAGTTGTTGGATTTTTCGGAAGATTGCGAAAAGATTAAAGGCAACAGATTACGAATGCCAATGTTGCAAACTGGCCACTTTGCAAGTTGGCGCTTGTGACGAAAAACCTAGACCCTGTTCTTAGTGTGTAAAAATAATATTTGTCGCAAATTGAACGAAAAGGGTCAGCGTTTACAAAAAAGGCAAAGTTTTGATCTATGCAGACGAAAACTTGGCATATACCGCATTGGGTTTGGTGAGCGAGACCTATATATATAAACCCATTATTTTTGGATCCGTTTCTCCTTCTTTTTCTCTAAGCACATTTCATTATGGTGAATCTCGAATTACCGATCACCGTACCCGACAACATGCCGCACCTGGGCACCGTGAAAGTGTGGGCGCATTTGAGCCAAGTGGTCTTGACCCTGCTTACGATCTGCACCGTCGCGCCTGTCATTGCCACCGAAATACGATTTTACGTAAACTAGCAAAGTCAGGCCCACCGCAATTTGGACTGCTAACTACGTTTTGTAGAGTGGAAGTCAAGCCGGACCCAACTGGACACTGTTTGTTGCAATATTCACGTCATGGATCCCGGTTCTCCTTGTTTACTTCCCATGGGCATATGATCGAAAGAACAAGTTCAAGCGGATCGGCAAATTTTGCTTGAAGCCAAGAACCAACCTGATTTTTACAGGGTTCGGTTCCTTGATGTGGGCCGCAGCGGGTATTGCCATGGCAGTCCACGCCAATAACCCCGATCACTGCAATATTGACAGCGAACGCGCAGCAGATGACGGTGACTATGCATCCGCGTGGTCAGCTCAGGTAATAAGTGATCTATTTTTTGTTATTGTCTGCTAACACATATCTTTTTTTAGTGTAACTGTGCCAAGGCTGCAGCCGGGTTTGCTTGGATTACCTGTCTCATGTGGATAGCCACGTTGATCTGCAGCGTGATTATTTTTTGGAACGAAAAGCAGCTTATCCAAAAAAATCTGCGCGAGCACCAGCAAAACAAACAGGAGGCGCTTGCTCAGCAGGAGCAAGGCGAAGCAATGATGGAGAACGAAGCCCATCCGGAAGACAATGTAAAGTACCAGGTTCCTTCGCAGCAAAACACCTATTATCATCCTAGTCCTACGCCGCCGCCACATGCAATCACTGAGCCATATCCTGTCGACTATCGTACCAACACTGTGACACCACCTCAGCAGTACCTTTACCCTAGTAACAGCGCTACACCTAGTCAATATCCACAGTATCACGCTGAAACCACGCCCATGCCAATGGCTCAACGCTTCTAATCCTGTCCATATCCATTACTTGTATAACACATTTTTTTTCCGTGGTATTTTCTCTTGTAAATAAAACAAACTTGCATCTCTATAAGGGGTAACTTCAATTGTTCTTGGCATTGGCGGGTAACGTAAAGTGATGTTCAGCGTACGCACGCTCAATCTCATCCCACAGGGTATTGACTTTTGCCAATGTCCAATTGAACTGGCGACACAGCCGTACAACCGTCCGCCATTGCGTTGCTGTGCCGCCGTGTGATAGATAGAAGCTTCGCAGCTTGCGATAAAACGTTGACCGTACTTCGTTCTCATCCTCTATCCTATCTGCATCCACCTGTGCCAGTGCCTCCACATACTGCCGATGCTCCTTGATTCTGCCTTTGAGTTGCGCATATTCCGCCTGTGCTTCATCGTGTCGCTTGCATGCTGCCAGGAACTGAGCCTGGTTGGTGATAGGATCCACAGCAAATGGTTCCGCAAACTCGTCGTCGCTTTCAGATGACGATGATTGGGGCGGTAACGTCGCTGGAACAGCCGGCACAGCAGGAACGGAGGGTGTTGGGAGTGGCGGCGGCGGCGCTGCTGGTGGCGCTTTGGCCTTGGTTTTCGTCTTTTTCTTCTTTTTGGCTGGCGGGTCCTCTACTGCAGGGCGTTTGCGCGGGGATGAAGCATCCGCGGAGGGCCGACGCTGCGGTGGTGGTGGAACAAGGTGTTGCGGCTTTTTAGGTTGGAGATTGGCTCGTTCAGGGGCATTGGGTGGCAGCTTGAGCGCAGCATAAGCATCATGGGCATTCTTCAACACCGTCTTGCGTTCCTTTTCATCATAACGCCATTCCCATATTCGGATATCAGGGTAAACCACTGGCCGAAGCCGCCAATTTCCTTTTGATGATGTAGCAACCTGGACCTTGTGTGTCAATTCCCTCATCCTTGCACACAAACGCACCACTTACTTTTTTCAGCACAGGGACCAGATCCTCGTCGTGGGTTCGGAGTAGAGTAGTCAATTGGGACAATGGCAGTGGTTGTATGGCAAGCAGGTGGATCAGACGTTCTCGGAGGGTGGATGATGTGGTGGATGGACGAGGCGATGCACGGTGGGATGAGGGTGATAAGACAGGGCGGATGGGCGTGGCAGCTTTGCGTGGCGAGGGTATACTCGGACCATCGAGTAACTCTATCCGCCGTGAGTTCTTTTCGCGCTTGGCCGCTTCTGTCTTGCTTCGAAATCGTGATTTGTCTTCTTGCGAAAGCACTTGCTTCATCGTTGCCCGATGAGTCACACTGCTGACATGCTGTATGCTGTAACCTGGTCCACCGATATATAACTCATGGGCCGTTAACGGATCGGGCATCACGTTGACCGGAAACGATTTACCGCCTATAACCAATGCCTACAGCACGTTTGTTATATAAAGTTGTCTATACAGTAAAGACCACATTTGGAACCATACACTGTCGTTGCCATTCAACTCAAACTGGATCTTTTCCGGTGCATTTTGTAGTATTTCAAGTGCTTCTCGATTGAGACGTAAACCAATTGCCTTCATGTTAAAGAGGAGCGTGGTGCCCTGAACCAATCAAAAATCGATTTTTGTGCTTGAACACTGGTGGCCAGATCAATTTGAACGACTGACTTGGTCTATTTCCAAGACTACGTCAGCTTCATCATCAGATGTAATTGATGCTTTATATTTACCAACAAATTATAACGGGTTGCCCCAGCCTTTGGTGAAAGGCAAGTAAGTCAAGTGGAAGAAACCATCAAATAGCTCTTTGTTCTTTATCCAGGTTTCGGCTGTCAACAATGAATGAGCTCTCTAAACCCAGCAACGGTAACTTTAGTACTGATCCATTCTATTCTTAATGCGGACAAAGAGACCCACAGCGGCATGACATCGTACCAATTGCTCTTGCTTGCGATCATAATAAAGAATATGCTTGCCGTATGTATCAACATTGCTCCCTCCCATATTTATATTATTCAATGGTGATTCTCTGTTTGGTTGCTATGGAAGAGTCAAATTTAAATCCGGGGTCAATAAAACACACACCAATCGATTTGTAGTGGTTGCCTTTCTTTTGTAACAACCGGATGAGCTATCAGTAGATGATAATAGTAAAGCTGAAACGGTGCTCCAGACAATACAAGACATTCGGAACAATCCTCGATGAACGACAACCATGACCAATTCTTTTGGTTCCGAAATCGTGTTGATCCATGCCCCGTTTTCTTCCTTAACGGGAAGAAAATGTGTTGCCTTCAATCCGTAATCTTGGGTATAGAGATTATGATCGTCCTGTGACACGCCTGCCGTCGAAGCAAACGTCATATGTATGGGACCAGATGCAGCGATCTGCAACAGCTCATCTCGATCAAGAACCACCAAAGGATGCGTAGGCAATCCATCCTCTGAATTTCGACGGCAATCGTCGTTCATGGTAATCTTTTGAGGGCGCCCGCGTTTTTGATAGAAACGGGGACACAGCTGCAAGTCAGATGCAAAGATCTTTCGGTGACGGAGAGTCGGTGAAGTCAGGAAATGTAGGTTCAGATTCTTCCGGCATATGTGGTGTGTGCATACCACCATCACCTGTCCAAGACAGCAATCTAGGATCTTTGGTTTCTCAAGCGGTGTGCCGAAGCATAGCACGGATAAGTCCTTTTGCGCCAAGAGACCGTAAAATTGAATCATCAGATCTAACATAGGCTGCTCATAGCTGAATGTAATATCGGACTTGAGTTCCGGAAATATTTTGGCAAGCACAAAAATTCGATTGTGTGCCTTGCTGCTGGTTCGTATGCGTGCAAACCATAAAGTCGTGCTGGCAGTCCAATCCACTGACTTGCTGCAGATATTCCAAATAAAGTATTCGGCATTCGAGTCATTCAGAGCATCTTTGCTGCTTACAATATGGGGCCACATATGACGTTACCGCCGAGAAAAAGTATCGATCGAGACATGTATGCTTCTTCCAAAGTTCACGCGCGTTGGCTCCATTGACAATCAGGGATCATATCGATATTAGCGTTGGAGGAGCGTTCCAATTCTGGGATCAGGGCATCCGTGCAGCGAGCATGTCGATAGACTAGATGCATTCGTTTGATTTCTCGTATTTTTTCCTCTGGATCATCTTGGTTGATGCACATTTGGTCATACCATATGTAATGGACACCAAAATCTTCGGATATTTGCCGAATAAGGTCTTCAAACTTGACAAAGTCGGTGTGCTTCTTGCTTGTTTTTTTTGACTTTTCGACCCTTCCGGCTTGGCAGACGTTTGATATGTGACTATTTGGTGCTTTGGTTCATCTTTGATTTGATATTCTTCGTCATCAATCGTGATAATTTCTCCAGATCGGTTCCAGGAATATGGCAAGGGCCAGTATTCCTCACGTATATCGGTCCCAGAAACGTGTGTCATCGGGTGTACGGACAAGCCAACTTGGTTTAAAGTCGGATTCTATCAGAATTTTAGGCGACTTCTCTTGGTCATAAAAGCAGTCGAAACACACCTTCTTCTTCAGTATCTTCTGGAGGGACGCTCCGCGGTAGGCCAATATCACCATCTAAAGTGTATATTTCTCGTTGATTTCTCTAGTATACAATGTACATCTGTAACGATTAACAGTTGCAAAAAGTACTTATTATGTTAAAAAATGCTAATTAAAAGTCTGTTAAAAACAATAAAAAGTTAAAATAGAAACAAAGATTCATAAGTGTGTGCAAGCGCCAGCATGTTAAAGTTGGATTCGTATTACCACACACTTGTGATATCAATCGGTAGTGTGTATTTGGGGCTTTGGTCTTCAAGCGATCGGACTATTTGTCTTCACGTACGACCTATAGCGGGGATACTGGTCCGAATGGATATGCCTATGGAACAGGCGAATTACTAAATATTGTTAACCGGAACGTATTCAAAAGAAGCTGCTGCAAATGTGTCTTCACTGAAACGAATACAAAGGTATACGTAGTAGCAGATCGATTATAGATAAAATGTTGCTTTGTACGTGATCCACAGTGATCATTATGAACCATAATATTTTAACCGTCTCATAAACACTCTATTACAAGTTGGATACACTGTAGTACTGTTTCTCAGCGGCTAGTGATAGATTAAAGAGTTACCATATGATATATGTGCCAGGGTGTTGTATTTGGACTACGAAAAACATAAAAAAGCTAGGTGGCTTTCGATAAACGATGGTTCGATATCCAAGATTCCGGAAGAAAGGCGCGGGAGTTTGGTCACTACATGTGCCGCTTGACTGCTCGCGGCAGGCCAATATCAAGAGACACTATAGACGAAGTTGTCGAGGAGTGTCCCAATATCTACTCGATGGAGTTCATCCGGGACGACATGTCTTGTGGACGGATGACTGGATGAATGAATATCTTTGAGAGCATACCCCCGTTCCACAAGCCATCGTATCTTATGCTAGCGTTCAATTCGTTTCCATTCACAAATCTGGTTCTGCGACATGAAGTATGCGGTCAACATTATAACTTTGCCAATCTGGTTCGGATAGCAAAACTACGGCAGCTCAACAAAAGGAAGCAAGCTTACTACCATCATGGACTGGCATAAATGGAACTCATATACCTGAGTTTGATAAAGACTTCAAGGATCCAATAGTGCTGCCTGATTACGTACACAGTTACCGAAGATTGTACGTGCGTAACTTCCAATTACATTACGGTCGACATAAAGCCTGCCTTGTCGGCAGAAATCCCTGCTGAACTGATTATTAGGCCTTGTTCAACGATTGACAGAACATCTATATTGGGACGAGACGTTGTGGATGATCGCAGAAGGCGTGAAGCTATTAAGTATAGATCATACAAATACAGAAAACTACGGAGGTTCGTCTGTGCAGAATCATGGCCTATTTGGCGTTGTACATACAAAAAAATTTCTGATGTTTATTGGCGAGCAAAAGATCTTATTCCGCTACCAAAGCAACAACGAGAAAAAAAGCTATGGGTTACCACTATAAGCGACGCGCGTCTTGTCCTTGTCAGTAAATGTTGAATTGTTGACAATAGGTTATCAGGTGAAACCTACGCTTACAGAAGCTGTTCGGAATATATTATCCTTTATGGGACTATACGCTCGTACACGAAAATATTAATTAAATTCCTTTCGTTACATCTACTCCGTTATTACAACGAACAAGCATTATTACGAGCAGATTGCTGTGCAGGATAAACTTTGACCAGTTAGTGAGATCCAAAAAAGCATTTGAAATAAAGTAAATAGCGTAATAATAGGAAATTTTTTGCACTTCCCATATGCGAAAGGCAACCGTAGAAAGAGCTTGTCCTATCATCGATAAACAGCGGTAATCGTTGTGGTAAAGACGCTTGGCAATGATATGGAAGATCGCATCGGACACAAGTTAAAGTTGATGGGTTTATTTATGGTGCACGTAACTGGATCAAGTAGCGCACAAAACAAAAGAGCGATTTGGACTACCTTGTGCAACACCGCGTGTGTTCGGCATGGACATGTTTGCATGATATTTAGGTCAAATAATGATGTGCTCTTGGATTCTTCCAATATTGAACACTTGAAAAAAAAGGCAGAGCAGCAACTGTTGACTTATCGTTCAACTTTTCTATAACTGGCATTGCTTAGCAGGCTATATGCTAAACTCCTATGAAGCGCATGAACTGCCTCGTACTGCAGCAAAAGACCCACAGTGAAACGTATTATGGTAAATACGCTGCAGTCGCCTCGTTTGTAGCTATACCATGCATACAGCCCGTGTTTTCCAACCACTGTAATATTCTCTGCGTCAGCGTTCAACGTTTTCAGCAAGTGTCAGGTTCATTCGTTGATCTGGCACATTATCGTACTGATTGTATTGAAATCGTACCTGATTGTGTCCTTTTTTTCGTGTCCATTCCAGATGCTTCGCATTTGTCTCGTACACCATGAATCCCGCGTCTCTTCCACTTCCCAAACCAGCCCATTGCCATAGTTTTCAAATAAACCAGCTTTTTTTATTAGTTATTTTTACTGCTAAACTACACTCACCTGTTATTCATTTTTCTGGTATATAACCCACCTCCAACTTTTGCAGGAACGTTCTCAGAGTCGTCATTATGCTAATTCCAGTCGCAGATTGGCTAATGGAGCAGCGATCTTGGCCATAAAACCATTTTTTCGCGTATTTGCAGCACGGTATCAATTTTGAAAACCAGTCCTAGCGAAAAGGGTCGGTTATAGCTCAGATGGCAGCGCGCCGCACTACTACCCGGTGGGGCGCGTGTTCGAATCTGAGCCAATGACCGACTGGCTCCTGTGGGGGTAGCAGGAGGGTGGTGGTGGGCAACTTTTTTTTTATCTAGAATTCGTGTTAATTCTTTTTCCGTGACGAATGCTGTACCTTTACGCAATACGACAGGCGTCCAGATATGGTCCAGAAAAAGAAGAGTGCCATTTGGGTCATTTTTGGCCATGGTGCATGCATTTTATTCATCTGCCAGACAGCACTTCAATCCACCTCAGCAAAGGGTATTCTTGCTCGACATTTGTATTCTAAAGATAAATAAACTTCCTGTCAGCAACCAGGTCAACAAAATGAAAGCCATCTGGCTGATGGGAAAATACATACGTATGCATTGGTGCAAGATGGCGCTGATGGTGCGGATGAGCACGTGCCCGGCCTCAATCAGAGTAAAGTATCTGTGGCAGTATCGTCTCCATGGGTTGTGCGTCCAAACAAACGGCTACTATTGCATGGAAAGAGCTTTGTTGCGAAGGAAACGGTGTGTCCCAAAGAAAAACATTTTGTTGGAAAGAAAACTGCTTGTTGCCTAGCAACCCCGGTCGAAAAATTTGTCGCCGAGCTGGTCCAATCATTGCGGCGTATTTTGGCGCTGATGCAGGTACCTGGTGACACAAGGCATGTCCTCGTTCAATAACCTGTTTGCCACAGCAGACAAACTTGGCCTACAACCAACTTTGGAAACTTTGATCCGGGGATCATCTACGAATTACCAAATCCGAGTTATATGTCCCGATCTGCCACGCACCGACTCTTCTGGAAGATACATCCCTTCGCATACGATCTTAGTCAAAGATGCGCTTTACTACAATACGGCTTTAGAATGCTTCTGGCACCGGCAACCAGGTTTACGCTCGTCCAAGGACCGCCTGACAACCAAGTTTCTCGCAAGGCTGACCGAAGGCACATGCGCCATCATTACCCACTACGAACATTTTTTGGAATGCACGGCAGTCCGTTCTCGCCAGGTTCTTGCTGTATTTTCCGCTCAAATCTACTACTCAAGCCTACTCTCCGATCCAGCAACCGTCCCCCTTTCATCACACTTCCACAAGAGTACCCACGAGCACCTAAATCAGTTTTGTCTGCTTTCTGGCGTGCAAACTTCCCTCACCATGCCCACACTATTGTGTAGCGGGCTTATCATCGCAAACTCCCTACGCGATCAAGACTACAAGGACCCAATATTCAGTTTGCTCTGGACCGTCGGTGCCCAATCAGTGGCCAAGTGGAAACGGATAGACATTTTGTGTGGGACTGCCCGGTAAAACAAACGGTTTGGCGTACGGTGGCCCGACGTTTTCTGGACCAACCCTCTTTGCTTTCATTTGAGCACTTCAGGATCAATCCCACCAACAAATTACTAGTCTCCGGCATTCAAGGCGTCTCCTTCGAAATGGTAATGGCATGTACCTTCCTCGCGATATGGCAAGCACACTGGCGTTACGTTCTCGACAATAGCACCTTTTGGCCAAATGGCGTCGTCGCCAAAGTCATCCGCCAAGTCAAGAGGATAGAATCCGAACATAGATTATAGTTGTTAGTATCACCAATGCGCCCTCTTGTTTGGGCGCTCTGAATAAACAAATGTCTGCAAAAAAACCTGGTGACACAATTCACTTGACAACCGCGAGTTCGTCTTTCGCTGAGCGCTTGCCTAGGGGAAGTGATGTGGCTGCTTTGAATCTTACAAAGGTACATACTGTATTTCTATCGATTCGCTCGATGGCTGTCACTGGCTATGGTATCCAACGGTCACACTTGTATTGCACGAACCTAATTAACTCGACGATGCCCTTGTCGTGAGTACGTACTGACAACGTTCGAGTAAAATTAACCATCCAGTTGATTCGGAAACTATAGCGATCATTTTGACCCATCAGATTTTATGCAGGATTTGGCACGCTCTACGAAAGATCTCATGCACTATTTCATTGCGGACAAGTTCACCGTGATGGATGAATGATAATACATCGATATGTGCTTTATACGAACTACTGTTCACAATGCAAGAATGGCTCGTCAGACCACAGACAGAACATGGATCCTCTCAGCATACAGTAACTTTGGATTGAGATATATTTAGAACGAAACATAAAAGTACATGCATTTTAATGTAATAAGATGGGAGAAACAGTTGCTTTAATGTACAGATGGGCCATGATGATATTTTGGAGAAGAAATATGCGCTTTGTTGACATAAGCAGCAAGAAGGAAGAAATGTTGCTTTGGCCCGTAAATAAGAGGTCTCGATCGTTATGTGTGTCAAATGGTAATCTTGTGCGCTTGACCTATACATATACCGTCATCAATAAGAAGACATACGACTTGAAGCTGAAATTACCGATAGAAGAACAGTCTGGACCGTCGCCTATACGCGTGTGTATATGCTGGATCCACATCAACAACTCTACCTTACTGCATCACAGGAATATCCTCAGGCCACAACGTCTCAGACATGTCCCTACGACCCATCAAGGATGTGGAACAAGGTACGACCAGGGGTGCGGATTCAACAAAAAGCTCCTCCGGCCCATTAGGCTTCTTCACAGCAACTGTTCAGGCGAGTGTTCGCTGGAACCATGCAGAAAGAGGTGCCACCTCAGGCGAGCCGAGAGGCCCTCTCCCTCAGACAAACGAACAAAAAAAGGAAGAATTAGAACAACCCGTGAGAAACGTTCGAGTGCTTTTACCTGATTGTCGCAATGGAAGCACGGCCTTGGAAGCTGGAACGTCTTCCATGTCTGGCTCGCCATGCACTTCAAGCTTTCGGGGGGCTCGCTGGGCCACCACTTCAGCCAATCCGAAGACCACTTCCATGATGACCAGAACGGGAGGGACCGGTTTGCAAGCCCACATATATGACCGCGCTCTCACACGGCATGCCGCAAGCAGGGACGTGGTGTGCACTGTCCATGACTACTCGCCGGGCCGAATTTTCGTTGTGGAAGCAGAGCCGCTGGTTGAACAGACGGACATGGTAGAACGGTTGAAGCAACCAAGGCAAACGCTGAAGAAGTTGACAGGGCCAGGCTGCCTCAGGTCACAACGTTACAGCAAATCCTAGCCATTTGCCTGTTGAGAGAGCAAAGCGGAAGAGGTACGACCAGGGGTCCACAACTGAGCCTATATTGTTCAACTGGCGATCCGAAGATCACTCTGAGAAAGCAAAGCACGGCCCTCCGTGTGTGCGCCATTAGGCTCACCTCGTGTCAACTTCGCAGCGCTGTCCCCGAAAGAACTCTATGTTAGTAGTTATACCTGGCACCATTGGGGATTGGGGGGACACACTCCTGCGCAAAGAAATGGAGTGAGCGATTGGAAACAACTACGAAGTGCTGAATTACTTACGGAATGGCCACAACAAGCGGCGCCAACACCTCGAACAATGTGCCTGGTGACAATGCTCGCGCGACAATAAAGCACCTTTCCAAACAAAAAGCGGACGATCAGCAAGCGGCGGCAGAGAGAAGGCACGATTACTTACCTGGTCGACAAAATGAAGGCGCTGGAAACAAGAGTTGACACGACTGCAGCAGGCGCGCGCAGGATTATGAAATTCAGCCGGGATTTCAAAGCTGCTACAGTGCGGTATCATCGTCTGGCAAGTCATCGAAGCTGATTGATGGATGGATATAAGAACGACGTTGACTGGGCTTCTTTGGTGAACAACTCATCTCGCATTTGTTTAAAACTGAGAGACGACGGCACCCTTGGATGGTCATGAACCGGGAGGAAAACAGGCAGAGCAAACACAGCTTGATAGGTCATAATGCTGCGCCAGGCCACAACGTTCTCAGACACATCCATCAGTCCAAGACAGTGGATGAGGTATGACCCACCCGCAGCGACCTTTCAGCGTGTTACTCTGCCAGGACGGGCAAGAAGACTATGAAAAGAAATAGCTTAGAAAGACCCGAAGAAACCAGCTGGTGACTTTTACCTGACTGATGCAGTGGAAGAGATGGATGCTATGATGCTGTCCCTCCAGTGGCCAACCTCCGGCGGCTAAAGTTCACGCTTCTCAGCGGCCGTGCTAGGATACCATGTCTGCCAGTCCGAAAACCAGCTCCATGGCAGCCGTTAGGGAGGGAACTGATCGAATGCCGAAGCAAACATACATGAATATCACCTTATGGGACCACACAACCAGCCGGAAGCGCTTCGTAGGTACGGTGCCTACCATGCTAGGCTCAGAAAACCGTACTAGCCAAGGACAAGACTCTTCTCATGGACTCAAGTTAATCATGAAAAGATGCATCACTAGCGGGTCGGATGTCCAGCGGGTCGCAATGCAAGCACGCGTTACTGTGACAAACTCGTGAGATCCACCAAAGAGTGGGAGAGCTGCAAAGACCAGGAATGAATGGAACAAAAATGAGCGATTGCTTGCAGTGAACAGCGCAGACTTGACTTACCAAAAAGAAACACAGAGTTCACGGTCAAAACTAGAAAGACCAAAATGAGGGAAACCAGAATCAAAGGAAGCCTGACAAAAAACAAACAAAGGATCGATTAGAGGAAACTGTGCCTGTTTGACTTACGTGCAGTGGACCAACTGTAGAGTTCGCGAGAAAGATTGACTCGCCCAAAACAGTGGCTTTTGGTTATTCATGCCTGCCTTCGACTTTGAAATGCCGCCCTTCCATTAGTTGAGCTCGCCAACACTGCAAGGAACGAGCGAAGGAAGGCCAAGACGTGTAAAGTGCCTGGGAGGAGTCCTCGTACGACTTGGGCGGTTCTACTCTTTGCTGTCATGCCGACTAAAGTCCGTCCAACGACGCACAGACATCCTGTTTCAGACAAGATCACGTCTCCGCTTCAAGTGGCTTTCGGTGTTTGCGTAGTTGGCACGGCAGATGAAAATCAAGCAACAGCTACACCGTAACTTTGTGGCTGGATGGAACCTGAATTTTTAGCCACTATTTAAACGGATAAAGGTAGTTCTCTGATTTCTTCTGGAATACTCAACAAGCTCGTGTGTTTGGACCGGGAAGCTGTACAAATCTTAGATGTAGCCTAAGCATTCCCGCTCAGAGTTGGTGGGAACGATAATAAAGGCTAATCGAACCTGAGCGAAGTGAAAGATAGACATTTTGGTTACCGAAGTGAAACGACCACAGGTGAAATAATAGAAGATATTTCCTATCGGATAACACATATCGATTCAACATCATCACGAAGCGTACTTACATAGGAAATTGTCTACACGGGTTAAGGATTACATCGTACGTGTGAGCGAATGAGGTAAACTCAAGAGGGCATGGATCTGGCGCTAGTACAGCGATGGGGTCTTTAAACTGCGGGGCAGATGTCAAAGACATCACAGATTCGCACGATCAGAACAAAGGAAAGGATAATATACGTACGTCCTCCATTCGATCAAACGATTCTGAAGACGTAACGCTATCTAAACTTCCATCGCTGACTCAATACACAAAAAGATATAAAAGCATACAGCCTTGCATTCAGTAAAGCATACACGAAACTTCAAAGATACTTTTCTTAGTTTCTTTTATTCTTTGTACAGTTTGCTCCACCTCACCGCATAATCTTCACAGCAGCAGTATAAACAGCTCTGAAGAATCCTTGATGAATACATATGCAAGACACAAGAGCTAAATCGATGCAAAACAAATCCAAGGCGTCAGCACATAAACTAGAAAGCATCATATCGATCTAGAAAAAATGGCATCAAGAAGTAGAAAGAAATTGATATTACTGTGGGGACTTGTACTACAGCTGTCAGCTACCAAATGTTCTCTGACACGAGTATTCCTGATGAATTAATACATACCTTCCAAGGTAGCCATTCAAGTAGTTTCCATTTGGTATTTCTTTGGTGGCCTCGTAGTACTTGCTTTTCGCTGCTTGAAAGTCAGTCAAGCTTCGCGCATACAACATTCCACCCACAGCAGATACAAAGCCGTTCTTGGCGGTTTTGTCTATGCCATTTGGTAGCTTTTTCTCGAAATTCATTTGCACATGCCATGAACACAGAGAACGAGGAACTGACGGGAAAACGCGCTTGAGAGCGGAACGGAGTGATCGATCATTATCCGCGACAAATACTCCCGGCATACATGGCTCTTTTGCTGCATCATAAATGACTGTTTTCAAGCAGTTCACCATCCAAGCGTACGTATCCGTTTGTTCGTTGTTCACAAGCGCATAGCCGATAAGGAAACTGCGTAGGGAGTCGGTGCTATCGTCAGTGACCAAATTGTCGACACCAACAGCTTGCACAAGTGGAACACTGGATATGTTCGTCTTATAGGTTGCATCGATAATTACAACTTCCGGAAACCGTTGAGCTTTGACGATCGCACCTTCATGAGCGACAAATAATTGACATAGTTCACCTTCGTCTGTCAACTCGTATTGATAGATGTATCTTCCAGTTCTGAGGGATCTGTCGATGCTCGTGAACTGGTTGTCACGGTCCTTTTGGGATTTTGGATCCTTCCAGAACCTTTCGAATGTCCCGAGGGATCGTCGTCGTCGTAGGATCGTTGCCACGAGTAATTCCTTGCTTTCTGGCTTCAGAGAAAATGTGAGGGTCAGTGCGTTCATCTTCGGTACGACAGGTATGTTGCAAATTGATTTTCGACGAGTGCATGACGAAAGTCCATTTGGCACAGTCCTTACCCTTCGACACGTAAACAAGGTATGGGCAGCCAATGCGAACATTTTTTGTTTCATGTCTAGACTTTATGACATCGTTTGTACACGTGTAGTGCGTCGTAGGTCCAACATCTTGGGCTTCGGTCGTGTTTGAGTCAATTGCCTCATTGCTCACAATTGGGGCGCTGTTGTTCTTGGAGCTGGATCTATGTGGTCCATACTCGCCACCCTGCTTACACTTGAAGTAGCAATATTGGGTACCATTGCTTTCGGTTCCGCTTGATGCAACTACGACGCCTCCTTTGTATCCTTTAGCGCACAAATACTCATTGAGCTTTGCTCTCAACTGGTCGCGAGTATCAGCGGTTTCGTTGTAGATAGCGTCGTGGTTCATAGTCAATGCTACAATGCTATACTAGTGCTTAACTCAAGTAAATGACAGATGTCACTATTTCACAATAGGTGCACAATTCACGAATTGGGCGAAGGATTACGGTAACCAAGCTTATAAGTTTCGTAATGAAAAGAAGTGGAAGAAGCAAAACACAACCAACGAAAAACTTTATACTTAGTGTCAGCGCCTGAATCATTGGATATGTTCGAGATTAATGATAACAAACCTCACCCAGGTCCATTCACCTATCACTCTCGCGGTGCCTTTCATCAGTACCTGAACGCAACTTGTACGTAGCTCGCGCACAGAAAAAAGCCACTCATATTTTTTTTCAGTTATCGCTAGCGCGCACATATAGGGCCCTAAACGAGCAAAGTTTTTGAATTTTACTACACGGCGCGACTCCACTTCGCAGTTGCCAGCACTCCATTCCGCTTCGACATTGTACGTCCTAATCAAGAAAAGGGTGGACATGTACGTACTGTAACAGCACATGAACAGCCACCCTTTTTGGTTTTCAAATAGGAACACTTTGCCCAGCGCATTTCTCACGGTGAAGGTTGCTTTTTCCCCTTTATGTGATGGCTTTCTGTGAAGCATGATATTATCTATGCCAACGGTTGTTTTTCTTTGGTAAGTAAGTGTCTGTACGACCGGGGCACTTTTCAATCGCTATTGTTGTGCTTTTTTTATTTAATAAAGCTATTATTGTACAGATTCATAATGCTGCCAAAATATCGGCTAGGCACAGAAAAGTAATGTCCCTTCCCTCTTGCTCTGCGCGCACAGAAAAGCAATGTCACTTCCTTTCATGTTCTGTGCGCACAGAATTGTGCTACTCCGCTTTTCTCTGAATGTGTCACCCAATGTTTGCGCACAAGTGTACCAAAATGCATGCTAAATGATGCGCACCAGCAATAATTATGCTGCCTGCTTAATTACGTAGCACACTTGATACTTTGTCTATACAAGATATACCACAGTTTACAGAGAAACGTGGATGATGCAACTTTTGCGCTCAAAGAAACCTCTGGAGTATACTTTTGATTGGGTGAGCATTACCGCGCAGCATGACCATATGTACTAAAGCAACCGATTTTTTTCTGTGTTCAGACTGCCTTTTTTCTGTGTGCGGGGTTGGCCCCTTGTTGTTATTGCTCATCTGATGGTTCTGTTGGCTTTCCCTGATTCAAAAAGCAGGTTATTATGTACATAGACAGGAAACTGATGACGATGTATTGAACCTTTGCTCATTTCTCTACATTGTTGTTGCTTGGTAATAATCATTACCTTGGAGGATCGGGCTAGGCTGATAAAAAGGTGACAATGGGTCGTCCTTTGTTGAGGGACTTGTTAATTCAAGGGATGACCTGTCCGACTCAGCTTCTTAGACTTGGCTGCTATCCCTGCAGTGACACATCCCGTGGCATTGTGGTGATGGGTCAAATAGTATTGTTGGCTTGTTGTTGCGTGTTTTGGTAGTCAGGAAGCTGATACTGCCTTCAAATATAAGTGCATAGCATAAGTTTCAAGAACGCTACAAGTACTATGCAAATGTCAGGGAGCAGATGCAAAAATTTACTGATAGTTGGTATTCTTCCTCATTATTCATATTAGGAGTACTTGGCCAAAGCGATAATGGAACTTAAAAAAGCTACAGCAAGACTCTTAGGCATCACTACCAACCTTCTGCGCTCCTAAGAATTTCATACTTCTCCAGTGTACAATCAATATTTGTTTATGCATATACGTTTATACCCTATGTAGCTTATCCCAACAGTGTTGTTCATAGCAGCGGTTCGTTGTCTTCTGGATTAAACACCCAGTTCTTTTTTTTCAGTTAGTGAGCAATAAGTTTGGTGACGCCTTTTCATTGGCGGTGTGCACTAGAGTGCACACACTCTATCAAAGCAGGCTATAACTAAGGCATCAAAAGACACCAGGAAGTAATTCATTGCACATAAGGCAAATTATGTGAATAATGGCGACAATGAAGCTGGAGTACAGTTTTTTTACAGCGCCTATACTGTAGGTGCACACCTTGGAAAAAAATTATTCAAGATCAATTCAATTATTGATTTGAATATTTAAAAATATTTAAGTATGTAAAAAATATGGAGAAATATTTAAGTGCCATATTCAAACATGTAAGTTATATAGAAAAATATTTGCAGGCCATATTCAAATCTATAAAAATATTGCAGAAATATATATAGATGACAGCACTTATAATTTATTGCAAAAAGCTCAGATCATGATTCATTGGTAATTCCTTGTTAGAGTCGCTCATACTCTGTGACCAGAAAAAGTACTCTCGATTTTTTCCTCCTACAGCACGACTTACAAAGCCTACAATGTCTTGTATGTTCACGATGATGTGCTTTGACTGTCCATTCTCAGTTCTATACGGCCATGGACCTGTACCTTGGTTAGTGTGAAATACTTCGACAAATGCCAGCATTTGTTGATCGAAGTCCTCAAACTGATGTATAAAAAAATACTTGATCTTTCCCAAGTATTGCCGCTTCTCCGGCTCCTTCTTCATTGCTTTTGCATTCGATTTGTCGGTGCAGACGTACACGTGTAATCTGACGTACGATTCTTTCTCCGTACCGCCAAAGACTATCTTGTCTTTAAAGAGACGTGAGCCAGCCTCGATGACTTCGCTTTGATTAATCGTGATGTTGTCATAAGAGGATTTCTGCCAAGCCCAATATTTTCGTAGAGCGTTGCCGCAACGTAAACTTCGAATTGTAGTTCTGGAAAATGGCCCCATACTTCAGGACTAGATGGCTCATCAGATAAAGCAATAACATTGGGCTTCTTGTTGCTAGATAGGTCTTCTTGAGGATCCTCGTCATCTTGGTCCTGGTCCTGGTCTTGGTCGTCGTTACCGCTTTTCCCGGTACCAGACTGTCCTACTCGTTCTCGCCGTCTGATAGCAGCCAGTTCAATGAGAACATTGCCTGAGTTAGCTCCAGCATATCGTTTTGAATGAATTCGTTTTTTGATCCCTCCTATCGCACGCTCCATGGAGAATGCTGCAACGTATGGTAATGGACCAACCCTCTCAACTGCTTTGTACAGGTGGGTTAGATAGTGTGCATTGATAGTAAAGACTGTGGGGGACATGTGTCCTTTGGAGACTTGCTTCCGTAACCAATGTGTCCATGCGCTTACAGCCCTCTTTAGTGTTTTGATGTCCTCCGTCTTGATTTCTCTGGCGAATGATAGTCGATAAATGGTCGTAAGATCCGATAGCGCACGCTGGGTGTCGAAGTCATTGTAGAACTCAGCAATAATTGTTGAAACGAGGTACTTCCCTAAATGTATCCAGTCTACGGACCGGAAAAAACCACTTTGGCATGAAATATCGCCACACTGGCCTGAAAAGGAGGACGGTGTTAAGGCCCTAGATCCAGCAATTCGCGTTCCAATCACACTTCGATCTTTGGGAGGTAGGTATAAAGGGTTCTTGGATTTACCGTACTTGCCACAGACTGTCTCCCATAGCTGCTTTCCGATTCCCGCAAGTAAGTGCATCACATCGATAGGAAAAAACGTGGCTCCGTGGAAGCTCGGTAAGTAAGCAAAGGGGCATACTTGCTTCTGACCAGTATATTTGCTCACGGTACGAAGCATTTGGATCGTGCGACAAGTAATTTTCGGTCGCAAACCTCTGTTCCGTGTGATCTGCTTTTGATGAATATCCTCTTCATCCGAGCTGATAATGTCAGGGTCTTCGTCGTCATAGTTAAAGTCGTATTCTTCCTCGTTGTTTTCATCCTCATCATGGTTGTAGTCCTTGGAGTTTTCGGGTATAAAGCAGTGTGCAGCGTAGGCTTGAAGTTGGTTCATACCCATATCCACCGGTGGAAAGGTAACACGATTGTGTAAATATACTCCTTCGATAGTACAAAAGCGGCACCCAGAATAAGAAGTGTGACCCTTATGGCCAGCCACCTTGGCCAGTGCCGGAATATCCCCACCGGTGAATAGCAAATGGGCCCTCGCCCTGATACCTCCTGCTGCTTCAACAGTCAAACCATCCTTGCATAAATCCTCCAACTCGAGCAGTAGTGGATACAGGAAACTTGCCATATCCACAGGTTTGTTCGGGCCAGGCGCGATACATACTTGTATGGAATAGCGGTCTTCATATCGAACCTCCGGTGGCAGATTCAGAATTACAACATGAAATATAGTCATTGAGTGTACACCTCGCTTGAATGACTCAAAATCATCAGTGTAAAGCCCTAGAGCGAGATCCATGTCGCCGTTAAACATTTTTGATCGCAGCTTTTGATAAACTACTCCGTCAAAAACGTCTTTCATGATACCATCGGTTTTTTCATATGATGATCGGTACTTAAGTAGCTCTCGCGTCTTCTCATCGCTGATGAGGAGTGCCAGCTGTTCCTTGAGCGACAAGTACGTCATGGTGCTTACTGGTTCATCTGATCCTTCTTTAAAGCGTAGGGTGTGACAATGCTCACATATTCTGGTGCTCTCACCTTTCTTGTACAGTTTGCACCCTTTTGGACATACATGGTGTGCTTCGGGCTGGATAGGGAATGATTCACGTAGTGCATTCCTCGACCGGTGATAACTCAAAAGTGGAAGCGCTTTGCCCTTGGTGTACTGATTGACTCTTGAAATCATGGAGTTGAATAATTTTCGAGACGCTCCGAGTTGGATAGCTAACGCGTATAGATCAATGCTTGCTGCGACGTGTTCTTCTTCAATATATGGCAAATAAGGTATATCAAGTTCATCAATGAGGTCAATATTATCGACCAGGGGAGAGGACTTGTCAGCAGGCGTTTCCGAGGGTTCTTGGGTCGTTGTTGTGGCTGGTGGGGTAGTGTGGCCAGGTAATTGTCTTGTATGTTTCTGCGGTTCGTGTGACAACGAGACTTCCCAATCCATGAAATAGTCATCATGTTGAGCTTGTTCATTGCTCTCAATGCTCTATAGAGCAAGCAAAATCTCTATGTTAATATCTTGGACATTGCACGTTATCCCTCAATTTACCGTACCTGATTATTCCTTTCTGTAGTAATTGAAAGTGGTGTATTTGGTCCAGCTTCTGCAGCCCTGGAAACACCTGAAGCTACCTATCCACACAAAAGATTAATATGCAGGTATTCGTATTTGAGACAATAGTAGACTATTACCCCGGCTTCTGCGCGATCGGTTTGCTGAGGCTGATAAAATCTAACAAACATTGCATCGAGACGCTTATTCACGCAATCATCCACATGCGCGCGCAATTCACGACGAGTCCCGCGAATGTCATAAAGACAGTAATGGCATGAGAGCACAAAAGTTCTTTCTGACATGGTCAATTATAGAAAAAGCGCGTCTTACTTCTCAAGGTAGCGGAGCTTGGTTGTGCTGCGCTTTTTCTTTATCACCCCTCTTCTCAAAATCCACACAATGACCGTGTCAAACGGCGGTAGCGGCGACGTATTTGTAGAGTTTATGCGAACTGTTTCAGATTTCAAGGCATTACTTGTGCAAAATGCAACTAGTACGGATAATGCGCTGCAAGCCTTCCAGGAAAATGTGCAAAAAGAGTTGGGTGAAATCAAGCGTTCAATTGCAGATTTAAGCAGCAGCTTGCGCGAGATGCACTCACAGCTAGAGGAAGAGTTGACTGCACGAGTTGGCAGTTTGGATGACTTGCCTGAATACCCACAGATCGACCCAAAACGGAACCCTTTGGCAAATCGCAAGATTGAACGAAATATCATGCATCCTTTGGTCAATGATGAAGGCAGTCCACGCCAGTTCACCTGGGAGTTATACTCACTCCTCGGTGAAAAAGTATTCAAATCAGAATGGCAGCCTGCCTACCTCACCACGTTCAAAAAAAATATTACGCCTTACGCCGATGAGCTAGCGATCAAGCTTCGCCAAAAGCATAATCTTGGTTCAGGAACGACGTGGCGTGATTTGGGTAAATTACAACAAAGACAAGCGAACTTGGTATTGGAAGAACATATCAAGGATGCCTTCCCACTTACGGCGTGCGCGGGTTACTGGGGCGCCCGGTTGCTCATGGTGCGAGCATTTCAACGTACCAAAAAGGATAAAAAAGGTAGGTTTAGTAATGGTTGGTACCGTTTTCTCCACGATCTCACAAGCGTATGGGGAATATCAGAAAAGAAAGTAGCGAAGACAACTAACAGGTATTTATGATGTATATCGCGAAAGCCAGAAACTAACAGGATTAAATACTAAAGTGGCGGTACTCCATCTGGAAGCGGCGCAACAAACCCTTCGGGCGCCTCTAATGAATGGTATGTTACCCTTATATAACATACGCCTTGCAATGGAAAAGCTGATATTTTTGCATATCTGTTACAATTTTTTATAGCCTGGAAGCGTCATCTCCCGGGGGCGAAGTTCCAATTGACGATTCGGACTTTGCAAGTCCTGACGATGGATTGCTTGTAGATCATGGTTTCCTGCACTCTGAAGATATTTATGAAGCTATCAAGCAGGTGCAAACAGCATACGGGCTTGAGGATGACCCTAACGAGGTGAATGAAGATGGCCACAGTAAGCACAGAGTAGAGTCTAGCGACGAGGAAACATTTCTTGCAAACGAGAGGGGATACATATGCGATACAGAATCACTTGATTGCAAGCTGTCCAGTGAGGAGGAGTTCGAGAGTGACAGTAGTTTGTCTACCAAAGACAAGGCCAAGAAGGCGGGCAAGCCCAGAGCCAAGGGCAAGCAGGTAGCTAAGGGCAAAGGAAAGCAGCTGGTAAAGGGTACCCAGGTAGACGAAGGTGAGCAGGATACAGAGAGCAGCGACGAAAAAATCGAGCATACCGCGAAAAACCTGCTTTTCAGAAATGGTCAACAGTCTCATTCATATTCTTCAACATCGACTTTACGATCGACAAACAAAGAAGCATATGCCGCAATTCTTGCACGGGCAAAGGACAAAATCACCAGAGGATTGAAAAGTCGAGTACCTAGGAAAGCGACCGCGTCACCAACTGCGGGCGAATCACAAGGTAAGCTGCTTTATATACAATCATAACACGACTTTTTAACCTCGCTAAATAGTCTCATCTGTAATCAAGAAACGTGGAAGGCCTAAAAAGTCCAAAGGTGACAGTGAAACTGATATGGGCACACAGCCGAAAAGACCGAGGGGACGTCCCCCAAACAGAAACAACAGATGTAGTCTGAACAATGATAGTGTTTTGTCAATGACTACGCAACAGACGAATATTTGACTGGCAGAAAAGACCATAGTACTAGTATTGCAGTAAATTACATAGGATGAACAATAAAACGATAACAACATTTAGCAGTGAAACCATAACAACGTTTCCAAAAAACCAGTAGAACGATGGCAATCTTACATACCACAAAATATTCAAATATGTAAAAATATATAAGAATGTTAAATCCATATCCAACAACTGGTATTATTAAAAAAATGGGGTCGAAAACTACCTTCCTTTTTTGTAAATTACGCTGGGTTTTTTTCATTGCACCCATTTCTATTTGTTCCTCTGCTCTTGAAAAAAGTTTTTCGGTTATTCCGCAAGAATCATATTGGACGACCTCAAAAAGTTACAAAAGTATGTCTGTCTGGCAGGTTTTTCCAACAACTGGTATTATTAAAAAAATGGGGTCGAAAACTACCTTCCTTTTTTGTAAATTACGCTGGGTTTTTTTCATTGCACCCATTTCTATTTGTTCCTCTGCTCTTGAAAAAAGTTTTTCGGTTATTCCGCAAGAATCATATTGGACGACCTCAAAAAGTTACAAAAGTATGTCTGTCTGGCAGGTTTTGCTACATTTTTTTATTACTATGCTTACATGCAGTTTTTTTGGGATCAATCCAAAGAGCTTATGGATCTTTGCCAATGTTTACTTTTTTTCGTATCACTGAGATGTCTGTGAGCCCCAGGCCGTGTTTTTAATTTTCTTTTACAGTGGCTGCCTTCACAAACCACAGCAATGGAATTCTATAATGTAGTTGGCTATAGGCATATACACCTTTCATACAGCGAACATATTGGATAAAATCGATCGTGTTACATTACTGTCAAATTTTTCTTGCTTTTTCTTTACCGCTTTTGTATTGTCTGTCAAAATACCTTGCCCTTCGTGTGGAAGCACAACACATTCCAGGAGAACCTTTGCCGGATGCCCGGCAAACCGCTCCCAAACAAGAAATAATAGTTTATTTCTGTTTGAGGATGCTGCCGGCGTTGCTTCCGTTGAGGTGCCTGAACAACGGGCCGGAAATGCATTGGATTCGAGCATTCACCGACGCAGCTATGATGAAGCTTTTGAGCAGACACCTGAATTGCAACTCGAGTATGTTTCTATGTCACTATGTCGTTTATCCACCCATGTTCGCTATAGCTTCCGTTTTCTCCATATAGACCCTCATCTGCTCCTCTACGCACACGCCGTCGCACAGCTGGCCCTCGCTTTGCTGCTCGGCAGCTCCCTGAGCAATATGTTCCACGTGGAAATCGACGTTCCAACATTCAACCCAATGGTCGTCTGGATATTGGTGAAATGAATATCGTCTGTAGTACATGTGGTGCAAAAATGTGGATCAAGGAAAAAAGCGCAGGCACCAATTCAGCACCTTTGTTCAGTTTTTGTTGCAACAAAGGCAGTGTATCCTTCCGCTTGCCTCCTCCTCCTCCACATACTCTTCGCTCTCTTTTGACCAATCAAGATGCGCCGTCTAAGAAATTTCGAAAGGATATACGCCTTTACAATTCTGCGTTTGCTTTTGCTTCGATTGGTGTTGAGGTGAATAGGCGAGCTTGAAAGTCGTTTATAAGTTCAGATCATTAATATTTTGCTTCAGCTTGATGAAGAATTGGCAAATGGAACACATGGCGTATATACGTTTCGAGTCAACGGTGTGATTAGCCATCGTATAGCTCGCTCACTACAACCACCCGAGGGTACCCAGCCCGGGTTTTCGCAGTTTTACATTTACGATACTGAATCGCAGGTTAACTACCGCACCGGTCTTATGGGTGGGTTGGATCGAACCATTGTACGTTCTCTGCAAGCAATGCTTGATGAAATCAACCCGTTGGCTATCACATACCGTAGTGCTGGCCAACAACTGCGCGACCATCCAGACGATGAGTTTTCTGTCGTCATCCACTCTAACCGGAGCCCATCCAGAGGCCATTATGGTCAATATCTGCGGCCTGCTACTGCTGAAATTGCTGCAGTCGTTCCTAACTTCGGTTCTACTAATGCATATCGCGAAATTGCAATTGCATCGCATGGAGGCGGACTAATGTATATCAACGAACAACATCCGTTATACGATCCATTGCATTATGTGCTTCTATTCCCTCGCGGCGAGCAAGGATGGGCTCCGCCTTCGCCTAATGGCGATCAAAATAGTGGCCGTAAGTTCTTTTTTTGCGCAAGCTTGAAAAGGCATTTTGTTCTGCAAATGTATTTGCATACTTACTTTGCAAATAGGCATTGTCCATGACGATGGTGATGATGAGACCGGGACTGCTACACCTATGCGCTATTATGCCTATCTACTCCATGATCGGGATAATTATTACATCTTACATTATCAGCGGCTGTTACACCAGTTCGCTGTTGATATGTGGGTCAAGATTGAGACACATCGTCTTCTGTACATACGCTCCAACCAGCAATCACTTCGTGCTGAAATGATGGGCGGCTTACGCGATGCTGTTGATGGTGAAATAGCACGCAATATTGGCAACTCGGTCCTGCTTCCATCATCCTTTGTTGGTGGGCCACGGGACATGCATAAGCGGTACCAAGATGCTATGGCCATCGTTCGCCAGTTTGGAAAGCCTGACTTATTTATTACTTTCACTTGCAATCCTACCTGGATTGAAATCACTCGCGCTCTTAAGCCAGGCCAAAAAGCGACTGACAGGCCGGATTTAACTGCACGTGTATTTCGTATAAAGGTACGTTTTTGCATTTTGTCATTGTCTTTATACTTACGATTATGTTCTCAGCTCGATGCTTTGATGAATGATTTGACAAAAAAGAATGTGCTGGGAACCGTTGCTGCTCATATCCAGGTGGTAGAGTTTCAAAAGCGCGGTTTACCGCATGCCCACATTCTACTTATTTTGACGCCTGACTGTAAGCCTTCAGGACCTGCTGATTATGACCAAATCGTATCAGCAGAAATTCCTGACCCCACGCTCCATCCTGCTGCTTATGCCACAGTAACAAAAAATATGATGCATGGACCCTGTGGTGAGCAGTATCCAAATTCACCTTGCATGGAGAATGGTCGCTGCTCCAAACGGTATCCGAAGGAGTTTGCTGATGAAACCTCTGATGCCGAGGCAGGTGGGTATCCGATATACCGGCGTCGGGATAACGGTCGCGTTTCGCAACGATCCGAAGGAGCACCACGACTCGACAACAAATGGGTAGTACCCCATAACATCTTTTTATGCACGAAATACGACGCCCATTTGAACGTGGAGATTTGTACCAGCATTCGCGCCGTCAAGTACCTCTATAAATACGTATACAAAGGCCATGACCGCGCAATGATGTCTATGCGACGCAACCGCAATACCAGCAGCGCTGCTGGAAACCAAGAAGACATCGATGAAATCGCCATGTACCAAGATGCTCGATATGTTTCGGCTTCTGAAGCTTTCTGGCGAATTTTCAGCTTTTCACTTCATTCTCGCTCGCCATCTGTTCAATCTTTGTGTCTACATTTGCCTGGACAACAGCATGTATACTTTCGTCCGAATCAAACTGTCCAACAGGTTATAGATCGTGCACAGACCAAACTAACTCAATTAGATGCATTTTTTCAATTGAACCGGTAAGTACCTTTTATCAAAGCTTTTTTGCATTGTCTTTGACTTTTTTTGTTATGATGCTTATGTAGCGACGATACATCTGCCAATGACTTATGTTACCATGAGGTGCCATCGCGCTACTCCTGGAACACGTCTGGGGATCGTAATCGTTGGGTGCGTCGCACCAACTCTGCTTCTGCCGTGGGACGTGTTGTTTTTGTTTCCCCTGCTGACATGCAGCGTTATTGCTTGCGTCTCCTTTTGCATCATACTCCTGGACCAACAAGCTTTGATGACTTGCTCACCCATGAAGGACAAGTATACGAAACCTTTCAGGAGGCAGCTGAGGCACGCCTTTTACTCGAGAGCGATGAAGAATACGACCTCTGCCTTGGTGAAGCGATATCTGTTATTACATCTGGCTCACAGCTTCGCCAGCTTTTTGTCACGTTACTTTTGTTTGCCAATCCAGCAAACCCAGGCACCCTGTGGCGAAAATATGGTGAGCATCTATCCGAGGATTATCAACACCGTTATCGCGTGAATGATCAAGAGCCCAACATGGAGCGTTGCAATGTCCAAGCGCTATTTGACATCAACAACCTCCTTTCTGTCCATAATCGCTCGCTTTCTGATTTTCCAACTCTGCCGCCCTTACCCGATCTTACTGCTTTCGACGATATTCCAGAATATCCAGAACCTACTGTTGAGAACGCAGTTGAAACTGTTGGCGGCTTTGCTCGCATAGCAGAAGACTCGATCGAAAGACTCAACGCTGATCAACGTGTTGCATTTGATGCAATCGTTGCTGCCATTGACGATGCCACGATCCAGCAACGCGTTTTCTTCCTTGACGGTCCCGGTGGTTCAGGAAAAAGTTTTGTGTATAACACCCTTATTGCATATGTCCGCTCCCAAGACCAGTATGCTTTAGCAGTTGCGTCCACCGGTGTTGCTGCATTGTTGCTTTTTGCAGGAACTACAGCTCATTCACTGTTTAAGATACCCGTCGAGAACTTGAATGAGTCGTCCTCATGTAGCATCACAGTCCAGAGTGAAAGGGCACAGCGTATCCGTGATGCATCGTTGATACTTTGGGATGAAGCACCTATGATCCATCGGTATGCTGTTGAAGCTGTGAATCGCACGCTCCAGGATATCATGGGCGTAGCAAACCCAGCTTTAGCGCGCCTTCCATTTGGTGGAAAGGTCGTTGTTTTCGGTGGTGATTTTCGCCAGGTTCTTCCTGTTGTCAAAAGAGGCTCGAGAGGCGATTGCGTTGACGCAAGTTTGGTTAAATCAGACCTGTGGGCATCCATTCGTATATACCGTTTGACGATCAACATGAGATTGCAGGCGCTTGACGAAGGTGAACATGCTACACACCAAAGACAATTTGCTCAAGACCTTTTGCTGATTGGTGATGGTCAAAAGCCCAAAGGTAACATTTGTACTATTTTAGATTTCGAATTGCTAAGCGCTAGGGCTTTTTTTGATAGCACGCGCCAATTCGGAGTATATATTTCTTGATCGCAGTAGGTGCTTGCGCGGCGACAATATGCATAACATCATCAATGTGATCTATCCAAATTTGGATACACTTACCGATGTCGATGCCGATTATTTCGCTCAACGCGCAATCCTTGCTGCAAAGAATGATACAGTTGATCGCATCAATGGCATTGCTACTGATCGCTTTCCTGGGGACCACCACGAGTATCTCAGCACAGATGCAGTGTGTGACGAACGACATGCCGGCCAAATGCCCATTGAAGTTTTAAACACATTATCACTATCAGGTTCATATACATTTACTCGCCATTATGGTGTGCATGTAAGTATGACCACCAAACTAATATTTTTCTCTCACTCTACAGGCTTTCCTCCACACCAGCTTCGCTTAAAGCGCAACATGCCAATTATTCTCTTGCGCAATCTAAATCCGAGTGAGGGCCTTTGCAATGGTACCAAGCTTATTTGTCGAGCATTGCATACACACCTTATCGAAGCCGAAATCGCAAGTGACAGTCATGTCGGTAATCGTGTGTATATACCGCGTGTCAAACTTATTGCTTCTCCAGAATTTTCTGGATTGCCATTTGAAGTTTCTCGAAAGTAGGGCTCTAAATACGGGCGGGCAGGCCCGTGGACCGCCCGTTTTGGCCCGGCATTTTCGGGCATCGGGCCAGGAAAGCTGTATGAAGGTGGGTGCCCGAATGGGCACGGTCCTATATAGCGGCCCGCCCGTCGGGCCACTGGCCCGACCGAGTGCCCGAATGTGAAGCATATGTATTTTCTTTATGAAACGTCCATCTAAATGGCCCTTGTTATATATGTAATTTGATTCTATCAAAACCGTGTATTGCAAATAAAGATTAATCAACTAAGTATACATCTTTAATATGGAAAGATTTGTCAAAAGGTTGAGCAGTTTCTACAATGATCCGGTTACACAATGATTGGTGTTGATGGGCCAAGTTGCGACAATGAAAGGCTGCTACGTCAATTAGCACTATTCAAACTGCCTGCAGCACGCTAATCTGCAAATGTCTTAGAACTTGGATAGGACCGGTATTAGTGTGAAAGGGCTATGTGTTCAAGCAAAGATAATTTCCAGCTGGCATTGTGTAAGCAGAAGTAGAACGCGAAGATAAAGTGGATCAGTATAATGATAGCTTTATTACACGAAAAAAAAGGATAACAATAGTGATTGAAAAGTGTCTCGACCATACAGACGCTTTATTACCGAAAAAAACCAACCTTTGGCTTACTAAAGGTGGTGCTTCGCAGAAAACCATTGGATAAAGAAAAAAGAGCTACGACAAGCATCCTTCTTCATCTTGAGTAGTGCGCTTGAAAAAGTGTACCTATTTGAAAAACAATAAGGGTGGCTGTGTATGCACCATTACAGTATGTACGCAGCCACCCTTTTTTGATTGGGATGCACAATGTCGAAATGGAATGGAGTGCCGGTAAAACAAAGCTGAGTCATATGGTAAAATTCAGTTGTATGGAAAATAAATATGGTCGAGTAGTACTGTATGTGGTGATTAAAAATTCGTTCTGAAGCAATATGGTCGACCTGAATTCCATTTGACGGGCATCGAGAGAAAAAACGTTGCTGAAAAAATGCAAAGCAGGATGCATTCCTACGCCATTTGCGATGTCGAATTGCTGGTTTGTCTCACTGTGTCGCTTTGGCTTTTTGTACTTCTTGGTCTTCCTTTGTTGCTTGCAGAAGTTCTGCTGTTTCAAAAAAGTGTGTGCAAGATAGCGATTACATGATCTAATACAATAAAGATGACTTTTGCCCAAACCTTATATACGATAACACAAGGCAGAACCCCATTTCACTTCTACATTAGTCATTGCTGCATTAAGATCGTTTACATTGTAGATTTCATCGGGCGGGCCACTTTAATTTGGGCTCTTGTAATTTCGGGTTCGGGCAAAAGACATGGCCCGTTTCGTTGGGCCCGACGGGCCACGGGCCACAGGTGTGGCCCGGCTGAACTGGCCCGATGCCCGTCGGGCATGGCCCGTTTAGAGCCCTAACACGAAGCGAAGCGGAGGGGCTCATTCAGCCGAAGCGAAGCGAGGCAGGAAGCGCTAGTTTAAAAGTGTTGAAAAAAATATTTAGAAACGCGACAAAATAAATATTCAAAAATTTATATATTTCTTGCACTGATTTCGAATATTTTTTTTCCATAGTGGCGCGCAGTGACACGGCTTCCGATATTTAGTGGGTTTCGCTCTACCATATATTTATAAGAGTAGATATTGTCTTAATACGTACGTAAGCACGCGTACCGGGAGGAAAAGATCTTTATTGCATACGCAGAAGCAAATCTGTTTCCTTCCAAATATATATATATATACATAATTTTTGAACTACTGGGGTTCATCTAGGTGGAGGTGAACCAATTAGGGAGTTTCAAACTCGATTTGCTAGTTAGAAATTTTGCTAGATAGCCCCGCTCCAACTAGCAAATCCTATCTAGCTTCTCTGGAGGTGCTAGCTGGAACAACTTGCAACCCCACTCATCTAGCACATTTTTACATTTTATAAAATCATCATGCCAAAGCTTTCAGAACGCAAGCGAACACTATTACAAGTGGAAGATGCAATTAAATTCTCCATGGCGCGTGAACATACTATGGAAATCGGTTCAAAGGAACAGATTGAGGAAAGGGAGCGCATTCGTGATCTTTGTAGAATTATGTCCGGGATTCACGCGTATCGTTACTTGAATCCATCCACACGCATTCCCAAACTCACAGAGAACAGAACCTTTTTCTTTCGTTGGCCTACCAAGGAGTTCAAGAAAATAGTCCGTATGAATAAGAGATCCTTCCGCGCTTGCATCTCCAGAGAAGCTAGATAGGATTTGCTAGTTGGAGCGGGGCTATCTAGCAAAATTTCTAACTAGCAAATCGAGTTTGAAACCCCCTATTATTTGGAATCAGCCTGCAGCAGAAACAGTCTGCATGATTAAGTTGATGGAAGAGTGACGCTGACAGCGCCTAAAAAAAAACAGTCTCTCTGACTTCGTCATGCCAGCATACCCACACCCAAGCGTTGCCGCGTATAAAGTGCAAGCATCTGACATCGCACTGGACAATTTTTTTTTACAATTATGAAGCGAAGGAATGGACCTCTCCGTCTACTTGAATTGGCACCGCTCAGTTTACAAGGCAAAGAAGTTCGCAAGAGTTACGGCAGATTTTCAAGTACAACTTGAACAGTAAGAAGCTCCCAGAAGAAATCAAGGCATACCCTGGAGATATTCTCGTCGATCTGAAGGTTCGTGTACTTGTAAATTTGTATCATATTATTGTTCTAATCTTTAGTTGTACTTAGAAGCATCAGCTATTGAAGAAACAAGAATCGAATCCCACACAGAACATATTCTATCAGACAGTGACGAATACTGGAACGATGTACTCTCTTACGTTTTCATCTCGAGCGCAACTACCGCAACCACAACCGCAACAGTTGTCTGAAGAGCAAAGACAAAGACAGCAAGTGTAACAGTGTAGACCACAGTATACTTACAATCATGTGTGTTACTGTAGGTCAGACAATGTTGCTATATGACCCGAAGGTGAAACCGTTATATGAGAGTATAAACGATGAGGATTCCTGTATCCAGGAATCCTGCTTTATATATACTCAGATATTATGGGGTAATAGCTAAGGCGGCTATGATCTACAATCTACGAATTCCATCTAAGCTATACGTAATCCTAATATCCTTATCCAACCATGCGCCATATGAGTTGTTGCATGCTACGTCTATTAATACGGTATATGGATACTGCATGGCGATCAACCAGGTTGCATGTTGGATAACGTCTGTAATGGACACGCCATTACAGCAAGTTGCTGATGATCAAAGTAAAGCTACAATATGATTATGCTGTTTGGTTGCTGATTTTCTGTAACAGGTGCTTCAGAAGGAAAAACTGTCACTGTGGTACCCGCAAAGGGAAGGTTAAGCCATTCTTTGGACGCGTCACTTTGTGGTCTTTACGACTATGCATTTTCCAGGGCAAGCTGACTCCATTTCTCATGTTACAAATAGCACTAACACTTTGGCTTATATAGTTCAGTGGCAAGGCTGTTTCCGTGGAGGCATTTGACTTGGTTGAGCAAGAAGCCACAAGTCTACGAGGAACAATGTACATTTATATCCTAAAGACCTTTAAGGCGATTCCCAGCGATCTGGATAGGGTGCGAAAGTCCCACCTTGCGTAAGTGAGTCATTGTACGCATGTATAGCAATTATTTATCAAGTTGAGCTCTTTTAGGGTTATGTTGTCAGGGATCGTAAACAAAGTTGACAGGTCCACTCCACCCATGTTAGACGAATGCTTCCGTGAAGTCGTTGCAAGAGATTTGGGCATTGTGTGGTAAGAGAGAAGATCGAGAAAAACAGTAAGTTCTGTGAGAATCGAATATCCTTTATTATGTTCACGGTTCTCTCTATTTATATTGCTCGAGCTAAAACTCATAATCAAATAGTCGTGGTCGGGAGGATGCCATATCGTATAGCCGACGCGGCGAGGTTTCTAGACTTCTTGGAAGATCTAGTCATGCCGGAAGGCTGTCAATGTATTAATCAGGCACCGTCATACGTTTACTCGGTAGTGCCGACTAGCTAGTATCTTGAATACCACACAGTGATAACAGACTTTTTCGGTTCGACGTCTGAAACAATAGCACCCTGGAAACCGTCATGGACAAGATAAAAGATGTATGCATGAAGAGTAATCATCGCGCATTAAAGGCTTATCCGGAGCTTCTTTTCTATAGACATACAAGGATGGGGGTATGGTTGGTTTGCGGAAATTTGTCCTGTCGACCAAGTTGGCAGGTTATGAACGAAGCATTGCCATCAAGCCATGCCCTACCATGATTTAGTTGGATATAGTCGAACGTGTGTAAGTAGACTAGGTCAATATGGCTAAATTGTATTTAATAACTCAAGTGTATCTAGTCTCAACATGGGCGAGTACACTGACCTTGGCGACGAGAGCGAAGCGGGGTTCATTGACTATTGGTAGCCCATATTCAAGATGCTGTTTTGAGACATGAAGATAAAGGTCAAGAGGTACGTACATGCAGAAAGAGCCAAAGTGCATGTGTGTCTGACTACTACTACCAGTGGTGAAACGGCTTGCGATTCTTCAAAGTTCGACAGTCAAGTCAACGAGCACGAGCATGGCTCGACCACAAAGCACGTGTCCGGCCGCAAGGTCGACCTCATTTTTTACACCAAGATCGACAAAGTCAAGTACGAGCTTTTTTTTGCCGAGTTTAAGCCGGACGGGATATCCGAGGATACGAAGACAGTTCAAGAAAACAAAAACCTGCGGCTGAACAAAAGTATTTTGAGTACGCTTGTTCTAACATCCGGAGTTCGGAAATTGCGGTAACCGGGTTCAATATGATCGGTATACGGTTGAACCCCGGTTTGTGCAGCTCCCGTTTCGTGCAAAACCTCACTATATGCATCCATCAAAATATTTGGAATTCTCAAAGCAGTATAAAGCAGGTATGACTGTATCGACTATCTCCCAGTTGTGCACAACCTCACGGTATGCAACAAAATGGTTGGATTTCCCTGTTCTGCACAGAGGGGTTCTGTCTGAGCACGGCTTCTCGCTGATGAAGCATCAAGATGTGGTTGTTGCGGTCAAGTTGAGCTCAAGTACACTTTATGTACCTCGCGATGAGGACGATATGGAGGACTTCTTGCAGGAGGGAAAACCTTTCGAAGTTTTGTTTAACCTTAAGGTGGGTACCAATGGTGGATATCAAAATCGATCCATTTTGACTCGTTTTATTAGGATCATGTCACGGCGGCACTAGCAAACCTGAAGAAAAATATCAGGAAGCAAGAACGCGAGCCGGGCAACATGAATACCGTATCCTTGCCACCGACCTTTTACACGCCAAAGCTAAAGAATAGCATTTAAATACTCTGGCTATGCAATATGTATATAGCTATACCCATTTTTTCTTGTTGAGCAAGTGACTGCCACTGTGTTATACTCATCAACCCATCGAAAAAATGTAGGTCGATTTATACTAAAGGAAAGAAGGGCTTCCGTAAGTTTCTTACTCTTATATAAAAGGAAGAAGGGGGAACATGGGGCTCACGATAGATATTCTGATTTTTGACCAATACTCATTCCAAAAGTTTAATATTTCACCACTTTATTCGATCTAACAACTTGTTTTACACCGCATTCAACCATTATTAAGCCTTTTTTTGAACGAGTCACGTGTATACCAGAGTGTCCATCCCAAAAGCCGTTTTTCCATTCTGGCCCATTCATGAGTCTCAAAGGCCTTTGAAGGCACCAATGGCTTGTCTGTTACTCCCCATCTCGCGTGGCCTCCAATGGCCCTAAATGGTGAATTATACGAAATTTTATGGCTATTTAGGGCGAACATTGTTTCTTGCTAGGTCATTAATGGCTGTTTATGTGCATTCAGAGCCCTTCTACATATACAAGTAATAGCTATTTTTCGACTGGAAAACATATTTCGATGTCTTTATATCACGGCATCCACTTTATTCAATGATAGCAAACATCGTACGAACTATATAACTACAAGCTACTCGTCATCTGTCATCTCACCTTCTGGACCTGTATGCACTGTTAAAAGGTCCGCTAGGCAAAAGTTGCTTTCAGAGTTCGACTTCAAGGAATCAACAACGTTTTGCTGAATTTCAAGTGCATTTTTCCACTTAGCCATTCGACTTTCTGGTCCGTTCAGCATTCCAAAATATGTGTTTCTCTACTCTGATTTCTTCGAGAACTCTTGGTTTACCGTTGTCGCAACCACCTTGTTCCCAAATCCACTCGCGATTACGAAACACATCTAGTTGTTGAGATATATTAGTATGTACCGTATAACATAATGTTTAATAAGGTCGAACATACCACAATGTACGTAAGGATCAACAGCGGCATTATCAGCCATATGCCTCCTCATCCACCGCAAGCTCCTCCACTGATACAAAATCATTAAGCAACAAACGACAGAGGCAATAACTTTTACGTCTCCTTATCCATCATCCATAATGTTGTACATACATACATACTTTCGTCTTCCTATTTGTCATCCATAAAAACTCTTGCTTTTTTCTCGCTACCATAGTCATCCTATCAATCCATAGACCGAAATCACTGCAAAAAACTTTTGGGTGAATTTTGGTGAATAATTTTTCGAAGTGGTTAAACATAAGCTTTTTAACCACTTGAGTTACTAAAAATGGCAGTACAAGTGGTTAAAAAGCTTATGTTTAACCACTTCGAAAACTCATTCACCCAAAATTCACCCAAAAATTTTTTGCAGTGAATCAGGTCTTTCATGTTTATGCGCAACAAAACGAACGATCTCATGGTGCTTCACAATTCACACCCATAATATCATTGTTGATATCTACATTGGGGTCTTGATTTAGTATGTTTATATCAATCAGTTAATATCACTACTCGGCAGTGAGTAGGCACGTAGCTATAGGAGACTAGTAGCTTTTCTTATATATCGTGAATTTGGAACAACTTTACAACCGTTTAATGAAATATCTTCGTTGTGTTTTACTTGTATCAACTGGATAATCATCCAGTCCATATGGTATGACATGGTACAAGTAATTAAAGTTTCTACCAAACTAGACATAACCCCAATTTATTTTTCAGAAAGCTACAGAGTGGTGCGCAGCATATGGCCCATCTTTTATATTGATAGGATCAAGACTGGATCTTTCGCCTTGAAATCAGTGATATCACTTATGACTCAAAGACGCTTCGAATGGTCCTTCATATCTTGATATTAAAATTCACAATGTCCCTATGGTCACTTGGTCAACGCTTGGACGTAGAGTCATGTAACTTTGGCAGGCATCCATTGACAGGAGATATTATTGTTAATTCACGATATCGTAGTATTAGGACTTTCTTCCTATAGTTAAATTAAGTAGTTGTTGGTTCAAATGGCTATATCGATACTTCTTAAGCATGTGTTATATTTGTGCGAGGTACTGTACATTCACCTGTCGTGCGGCCCAGATATATTGGATCAGTACCTAAAAGCCACGTTACACGCGCTGCAACCAGCAAGTACATCACATTATGACAAGTTAACAGCTTATGCTAATGGCAACATACCTCTTGTCCCCTTTGCGATCAATCTTCCGCCTTCAGCTTTCCTTGATCATTTCCCGTCACCACACACATCTGTTATAATGTTCCGTACTCAAAGCAAAAGGTTATACTTTGCCTTTCGTTCAAGATAGTATAATAACACTATTATAATGAGCTTCATACTCCAGAGCAAATGTATATAACAACATAAGAAATCAACGGGAAGGATCTGATCTTGCTGACCTATACGATCATTCGGTTGGGTAGGTGAGAGCTTGGACCTTCAGAAGGTACGGGCACTGGGGCGTAAACACAAGAGTTATCTGATATATACGTTGAAGCAGTGTCCGAATTCAAATCCACTTGGCTTGTTCGTGTATCGGATATGCAAGTTGTGCCAGGGTATCATCCATAAGCGACCATTCGTAGGCGCTGTCGTACTCGTGGGAGCAGTACAAAGACTTGATCCACAAGGGGGGCCAAGATGACGATCACATTGACAAAGACAGACACAAAACCACTGAATATAGATGAATACCAGGCGGTACCATAATAAGCAGTAACGATCGTGAAATAGAAACAAACACGGATTTTGGCCCGGAAACGGCGAGCACAAGATCCATCGCTTTTGAAGGTCTCGTTCAACAAATCTGCGGGGTCGTTGGGATGAGTTATATTCGGTTCGACCAGAGGTGTATCCACCGAGGCGACCACGGTACCAAAATCCAAGAGATAAAGCAGATGCACAATATTTACAAGAATACCCGGTGTACCTTGGCTCTGGTACCTGTGGAACGGATAGTTAATGCTCTTTATATATCTGTAAATAAAGCAGATTGGTGATACACACTCTTTATGCGATGGACTACTGCTCAGTTCATAGAAAGCTCGATTGCGGTTTAATAAAATGGTATTCGAATCACGATTAGAGTATAGAACAATGTTATATAAATGAGAGTAGGTATCGCACGCTTGGAAGCAAGAAAAGGGAGGGGAGAGCAAGGGGAGTGGGGGTATTATATTACATGACTTGTTTTATATAATTTTACATGATAGCGCAACAGCAAATACACTGGTTCTCCAAGTGAGTTGTCGATCGCCGTCTTCCCGATTGGCTTGAGAACCGATGGTACTCTGATGGTGAAAAGATATCAAGTGTAGATCCGTCACGAAAGCTTTCATGAGATGATTCTTGCAACATGTCGGTATCCATGAGAATGAGGCTGTCCATGGCGGCGCTCGAGTTGTTTAATAGGAGAGAAGGATGTCGATAAAGACCGTAATGAAGATCGCCTGCCGTCATTGTTCCTGCTACAGGGTTGGCCACTGCAACGGCTGTTGGACCAAACGCATCAATGTCATAGATCTGTACTCGTATGCGACGATCAAAGGCTTGATCCAGGAGCACGGTATGACGGCTCGATAACCGTTTATGGACCATCCCATTGGTAGTGTACCAATAAGCAGCAGGATCGGCACTGGCTGGATTGTTGGCCATGGCAGAAAAAAAACAGTATGAAGGGGCAAAAAGGTACGATGAAAAGGTGTCCATTTTCGTTGTTTTCTCTCTTTGTGATCGCGAAGCAAGGGGATCGGCAGGTTCTTTTTTGGCAGGAGTGTGTTTAACCCCTTTTGTTGACCCGTCGTTCGTGCCTATTTGTGCTGAATAAAGAGATTGCGTCCTCTTTTTTTTCCTCTCTCTCATTTTTGTTGCTCTATGATGGTTGCTTTTCATAGCAATCTGCCGCGTAAACCTTATCCATGGCATTAAATTTATCCCATGCTGCCGTTTGTGTGCGTGATTGGATGGAATGACATGATGTATCCACTCCCATGCATGCCCGCTCAAAAACCTGCATAAAGGGCTGCAGTCCATCGCAGATCCAAACACACCGTGTCATTATAACAGGATCAGTGTGCGAGCCATGCAAAAAGGAATTTGATCATCGGTAACCCTGGCCCTTGCACCTCATCACCTTTGGTACCTCCCAGTTCCTGGCCCTTACCTAAGAAACAGCGTCGCACGTGGAACCGTTCATCGTCATAGTTACCAAAAAAAAAACCCCTCGATCGATCAAAACAGATGGTATTACAAACAAAAAAAATCTATTGTGTTGGCTTTTCTTCGACAATTTCACCCAATGCTTGGCCCATTTTGACGGTCTCGCCTGCTGAAACGTTGAATTGGAAGTTTGCTGGGGCTTCAAAGACAAGCACAACCGTCGATCCAAGGTAGAAGCCACCCATTTCATCACCATGGCGCAATGCCTTGCCACCCAACAACTTGCTTGCGGATTTGTAAGATACTTCGGTATACGTTCCGAGCGGCAGATCTTCTTTCCGATTGGTCTTGAGAGCCTACATTACGCATTCATGAGTGTCTATTTGGCTTTGAGCCAATACTGCATTTACCTCATCAAACTTGATATGGATGGAGCCGACGTTGGTGGCACCCACGGGAGTCATTGAAAAGAAACCGTGCTTCCATTTGCCAAGCAAAACGACGCGCTCGTTCAAGACAAACAGGTTCTGCAGTAACTTGACAAAGTAAGGAGAGACCGAGAACAATTCGCCGGCAAAATGTCGTCGTTTCTGAACCACCCAGCTGGTTGGAGAGTGAAATCGGTGATAATCACCGGGAGCCAAGTAGATGACACAAAAGAACAATGCGTTGCCAGGTTTGACCTTGTGCTCGCCCACCGCGCTTCCGGGTTTGACATCCGACAGATTCAGCAAGGCAGCCGAATTGTTCTTGGCCTGTTCGTTTTCTTCACGGGCCAATCCGTCCGGACCGACTGTACTTTCGACCTTGACACCGTGTCCCTCCGAGCCACCAATCATATCGTCCAGCGAATACTGAATGCCGTTTACGTTGGCAAATGCCTCTTCATCCACCAATTCCCCGTCTCCCATTTGCGCTTCCGTAGCGGGTTGACTCGAATCATCGTCTTCGCCCAATAACGCGTCCAACGAATACGTGACGCCCTTGATTTGTTCGATTTCGCGTTCGTTCACGACGCCAAAGTGCAGCACCTTGCCGTCTGATGGAGAAATCTACGTTTGACAATCAACCATCGGTATCCAGTACAATTGACTCTGTGTGTTGTTTACCAAAGGAGCGCTGGCTAGGGGCCGGGCACCCTCCTTCAATTCGCGGTAGAAGAATTCGGCCAAGTTCTTGTATGCGTAGAGGTTTGGATTCTTCATTTCATCGAGGTTGCAGCCAAAGATCCAGCTGTACAGCTTGAACCCGGCCGGTCTGAGGGGTTCTGGAATCGTCAATGAATTGAATGCGCCCCATAAACGAGATATGCTTCTGAGAGGCAGGGCAGCTGCTACATGCACTTGCCAGGGCCCAGAAGCAACATATTTAGGTTTAGGTCGATCAGCATCCTCCCGATCTCGGACACGACGATATTGAATATAACCAATCACCGCCAAACCCAAACCTACGGGCATGGGCGTCCATTTCGTTTCGGTATTGTTCCAAGCATCTCGAAGTCGTTCTGCAACAATCATATATTCGTTAGAAAAAGAAACGAGAGAAAACTTTAAGGTTTACCGTGGAGTGGCTTTTGTTTTTGTGAATGGACGGCACGTCTTTGAACAAGAAGGCTTACACGGCTTTGGCGATGCAGCGCTCGCACGGTTTGCCGGGCAAGCAATGGGTTTGGCATGAGAAAGGACGTGCGACAACAACAAAAGAAAATTCTGTTTCGGTTCTCTGTCAAACAAAAAGCCTGTGCATCCAATCGGAATTCTGCCTGCTGACCACCGCAGAATCCATCGTAGCGACGGATGTGCATGTAACAGCGGCTACGTTCGTCTGTTGATAGAAGCGAGACACCATCCGGTTACTGTATGATCATCATTTATGTTGGCCAGCGTCTGTCCCGAATGCTTAACACTGCAGTAATCAAACAGTGTGCGTGTCTTCAAGATATAAGCTAGGTGTTGTTGTGCACAATCGATGCATTCAAAAAGCCATAACCTGTGTGAAAGCTGCAGGATCTGTCTGTCAAGATCATTTATCCAGTAGGGTAATGCATATCGATTTTTAGGGAAAAAGGCGAAACGTCACGAAAATGAAAGCTTGGCTTCTTTTCTCTTTACCTTTTTTTTCAATCCAAACAAAAGAAAATGTCCTCACTCGACGAGTCTGTAGACATGGAAATCTCGGACGGTGAAGAGCCAATGAGCGACATGGAAGTATCTGATAGCGATATTGATCCTCCCCAAGTGTCCGTCAATCTGCCAGACCTCGCGCAGTCGCGTTACCAAGTACAAACCAACTTGAATCACTGAACATGATCAAACTAATCATGGGACTCTAGATGGATACCTATTATCAAACACAGGTTGGATATCGCCCGTACGAAGCACCGAAAGATGACGACGATGTCGATTCGTTGGCGAGTTTTTTCACGGCGCCGTTGGCTGCGGAACACGAAGACGAACCGGGGCTGATTCGAGACGAGGAGGAGGCCGATATGGAGACTCTGGCATATTACAACCAACGAATCGCTGATTACGATGAGAAGATCGAACAGGTTGAAAAGGAAAAGAAGAAGCTGCAGCAAGAGCTGTTGCGGTTTCAAGTGTTATCGTCGATGAAAAAGAATATGCGGTCGAAACTGTCGGTGTCCAATCACACACCTGCCCAAAAGCCTTCTGCATCGATTGCTGTTACGCCTCCTAGCGCACCGACCAATGTTGCTCCGTCCGATAAAGACGCTTCACCACCAAAGGCTGTTTCATCCACCGCTGCTCGTCCAATGTCTCCACCCGCTGTATCCACGCAACGGACTCCCGCAAGCGACCCAACGCCTAGCTCAACAACGCCATGGATCCGACCGGAGAATCCGCCAGCGATAAGTACACCCATGGCTACCGCAGCTCCACCGCCAGCTGTCATGCCTGTGCAGCAAACAAATACCTCGACACCGTCGGATTCAGCGCACGCATCAGCGTTCAAGCCCTGGATTCAGCCATCCTCGTCCAGCGGTGGTCCAGTGCGACCTCCAGCCTCAACGCATTTCAATTTCATCCCTGCGATGAACCCTCCAGTCGTTAGCTCCACCGCTGCAAAACTGACGCTTTCGGCGCTGGCTCAACCCGCCACCCCGGCACCATCGAATACCCCTCCATCTCGGCCGGCGTCTCAGAGAAGCAGCAGCACCATGCCTTTATCGCAGTCCAATGGCCCCCCTGTGACCTATCGGGCAGCCGCTCATGCGCCCTCAGCGCCATCACCACCACCATCGCGGCAGTCGTCCTCGAGGATACCTACGTTGAGACCAGTACAGAACCAGAGGCCAGCAACGAATGCGGTAAGGGTATAGACTTTCACCGACTCTATCTCCTGATCCACGTCACTTTGCTGCCAGAGTCCCATGCAAGCAAAAAAGCAAGCGGTGCCAAGCATGGTGGTCAAGTCAAGCAAGGTAGATATACAGAGCAAAAAAGCAAAGGTTTTCTGTAGTCAAGCAGTTTCACACAGGGGCTTTGGGGTTAGGGTGGTGCGTTCAAGCCGTACGAGTCGCCGTTGAAGCGGTACGGGTTAGATGCGAATGGACCACGGGCCGGCAACCCTGAACAGCAGATGTGCAAGTACGAAACGGTGGGTGGTACGTGTAACGATGATACATGCCAGGCTCTCCATTTTCGTGATTTCCAAAAGAACATATAACAGTGCAATAAACTTGTTTTCTATGACCATCTAATAACCGCGCATGTCATCCACCACGGCGCGTTCTCTGTCTTTGCTCATCTGTCCGTAACCAATGACCCGCATCGAGAAACTGCCACTGCCGCCCGTCAGGCTGCGCAGTGCGTTGGAGTATCCCAGCATGGAACTCAGCGGGACGTGCGCCTTGACCACCTGCTTTGATTTGTACTCGCCCACCTCGCTGTTGACCAGCAACGAGTCTCGGGGAGCGTACACTTGAACATCTTGCTGTTGCTGCTCCTGCTGCTGCGAATCGTCCATGGAAGACTCGAGACCAATGACGTGACCTCGCCGCGTACCACTCAGATCGCCAACAACCGTACCGATATCGCTCTCGTTCACTTCGGTATGCACCTCCATCATGGGTTCCAGCATGCATGGATCAGCCTGCTTGATCGCCTGCTGGATACCGTTGGCCACGCATGCCGAGATGCTGCCCATGGTCGTGTCTTGTCCGAACGTTTCCAAATCATGCACACGCACCTTGAGTTTGGTCAGCGGGAATCCGAGGACGGCGCCGCGTGCCAACCCAGATAAAAAGCCCGTGTGGATGGCGCGACGCACATCCTCTTTGCTCAATTGATCGGAATCTGTGGGCTGCTGCTGCTGTTCCTTGGCGTCTTGCAGCTGTGCAACGTCCATTTGCAAATAATTGCCCGAGTCCACCATACTGCTTCCATCGTCCCGATACTCTTCATCGATCGGAACAATCTCGATCTTGCAATTCGCTTTGGACCGCTTACCCATCACTTCGCGATCATACGTGGCCGATGCCGATGATTCGGATTGGCACGTTTCTCGGTAGCTGATACGCATCTTGCCGACTTCGGCCTTGCACTTAAAGTCGTTGATGAGCCGATCCTTGACGATCTCCAGATGCAGTTCCCCCATGCCGCTGATCAACGTCTGACCGCTGTCTTGATCCGTCCACACTTTGAGCGATGGATCCTCGCGTGTCAGGTTTTTCAATGCTTCATCCACAGCCTTTTCTTCCGAAACGGATTGCGGCTCGATGGCTGCAAAGAATGCCGGGCTGGGAATATCAATGTTGCCGAGCTGCAGGTTGGATTTGATGGCCGCGCTGTCGTTGGACTGGACCAGTGTGTCGCCCGTGCGCGTATTCTTCAGTCCTACAACGACGCCAATGTTACCTGCTGTGATGGATGGAATATCTTCGGCCTCGCGCGCGTACATTTGCAACAGCTTGTTGACGCGTTCTTTGCTGTCCGTCGTCGTGTTGTACAGCGTCATGCGCTTGTTCATTTTGCCTAAAAGTATACCTGCTTAGCCTTCTTTTCCAGAGGAAATAAAACAAAGCAAAGCGTTACCAGAATAGACCTTGACGTAGACCAACGGACCACTGCGCGCGTCGTGCGTCACCTTGAACGCGAGTGCGCAGAGCTTGCCATTTTCTTTGAGGGGAATCAGCGCATGTTTGCTTCCATCATACGTGGCTAGGGCATCAGGGCGCTCCTCCGGACTGGGCAAGTAATCAATAATGGCATCCAGCACCGGCTGCACGCCCAAATTCTTGAATGCCGAGCCGCACAAGACCGGGATCGCTTTGTTTGCCAAAGTTACGCGCCGCAGCGAAGCCTTGAGCGCCTCAGCGGATACCATCATGTGATCTCCATCCGCTTGGTCAAAGAACACTTCCACAATCCCGTCATCCAGCTCAGCCAGCGCTTCCACAAGCGCGATGCGACCGCGTGTAGCTTCCTCCAGCAACGCCGCGTCACCATAGCTGTCGAGCGGCGTGTGTTCCATGACACCGCCATCGGCGCCTTCCCAGCGAATCACTTGCATGGTGACCAGATCAGCCACGCCCATGATTCCCTTTCCGCTTGGATCCATCAACGGTATCTGCAGAGCCAGCGGACGTGCGCGCAGTTTTTTCCATATTTCGCGGATGGTGCGGCCATACGCCGCGCCGATGCGATCCAATTTGTTGACAAAGGCGATGCGCGGAATGCCATACCGTTCAGCTTGTCGCCACACTGTTTCGGTTTGAGCTTCCACGCCTGCGACGCCATCAAGAATGGTGACGGCGCCGTCCAATACCCGTACGGCGCGTTCAACTTCCATGGTGAAATCAACGTGGCCGGGGGTGTCGATCAGGTTGATTCGGTGACCATTCCATCCAAAGGTGATGGCTGCGCTGTTAATGGTGATACCGCGTTCTCGTTCGGCTTTCAGGTAGTCCATGACCGTATCACCGTCATCGATATCTAATGATGGTTAGGTGCTTTGGTTTCTGGTAGTCCTGTAATAAACGTACCTCCTATTCGCTTGGTGACGCCTGCATAATACAACATGCGCTCGGTCGTGGTCGTTTTGCCTTTCGAACCATGAATGAATAACGAGCGATTATTTTTTAAAAAAAAAGTGTAAAGTACCTGCATCAATGTGGGCAATAATGCCAATGTTGCGCGTCTTGGGTATCGAGAAATCTTTGACATCTATAAAACTCGAATCGCAACGTTGGGATATTATGCTGAAATGGCGGAAAGTGCTTGTCTACCTGATGCGAATGCTCGACGGAACTGTGTCGACAGCAGACAAGTGACGGGACGCGGAAAGCGCACGCGGATCGCTTGTCGGTTTAGTAACAGAGCCATGGACAGGTCAAACGACGGAATGTTGTCCGGAGTAGGTTGCACAAAAAAACATTTTCACGGCCCACCCTGCATTATGCAGACGCCGGCTATGCTTCGTTGGCTGCTCTCGATATACTTTTACGGCAAGAAATGCGGCCTCGTCAGTAGCGTAAAAATGTGCCCGATGGCCAAAGTAATGTCACCAGACACCGCGTACATGGATCTGAGTTTGCTATGCGACAGTGACGCTCAGGTTGCTCATTGTGTCGCTGTTACTGCTGCTTGTTCCTATGTCTTGGTAAAAGCCCTTGTCGTTATGAATTACACAGGCGGTAGAGCATAGATATTTGAAGCCCCAGCTTGCATCCCTTCTTTCATCAGGTGCCTAATATTCCGAGACTGCTTCTACCAATCTCTGTTTATAACGAGCATTTGCGCTATAAACTAAAGGCGATGTTATATCTGCCTTCAAGAGCAATCTGATCACCCATTTTTAACAAATTAAAGCAACTAGAATAATGTACGTCACCTACGATAGAGATCAATGCGAAACTGTGGATTTTGCTGGCAGATCAGTTTCGTATTCATAACGGTACGTATGGAAGGTGATAAAGGTACATCTGACGGCTTTTACTGTAAAATATCTTACAAAGTGCAGAAGAAGAGCCCAAGTATAGGCCCACCTGAATAGTTTACCAACTGACAGCGATCAATCGACCGAGCAGCTGCAGCTAGCTCAATCTCAAATCCCAGGCCCCAGTGTGGCTCTCGGAAAGGTTTCTGACGTTCTGATAAGTATAGCAACTTGTATTGGTAGAACAACCAACATATCAATCGACAGCCGTACTTCGGTAAGTATCAAATAAATAGTACAAATAAAACGCACAGTCTCGTTTAATTATTTTGGTTTTAGGCTGGAGAAGAGGTCTACTAGCACAAAACAGCGGATTCCGGTGTATCCGATCTTACCTATTCAAAGTTAGATGCCTAATTCTTGCTTTTACATATTTGTTTAAGCAAATCGTAACGTGGAAGAGGACTCTAGTACCTATCATATGGCGATAATCTCAGTGGATCGGAATAGCCAAATATACCGAAGCTTCGAAAGCTCCAAATTGAATTGCTTAAGCCGCTTTCACTTTGATACTTCGTTCTCAAAGAGCCGTCCTATGGCGGAACAATAGTTTGACCCATACGATTGTAATCAACGCAATAATCGTTCATATAAGTCGCTTGGTGTAGTTGACTTTTAAGATACGTTGCTATGCAACAATGACTCGGTGAGTTTTTTATGCAAAACCTTTGGGCTGCTAGCCCCGAAGCCGAACTACACCGTAAAAAATCCTAATGTAACGTAGCACGACGGTACTATAAAATTATACAAAGTCTTGTAAAATCCTGTAAAATCCTGTGAAAACTGCCATTTTACAAGAAAAAATTTTTACGGTGCTAACCGACGAGAGCAAAAGGTTCTTTTTTATTGCAAAGTACGCGCCTATATCGGTCCACGTTACCTGCGGCACCATTCCAATTCTAGCATAGAATCATGAACACACACACTTTGTTGAAACTGTTATACTTTCGTTGTCGGGTCTCGACAAAATTTTAAAGTTTGTTAAGTTGTACGTATATTTAACAGCGTGGCGGCATACAAAAAGAGATGGACATCGACATTGCAAACTTACACTTCTTTATACGTGCGAGACGGAGCTCACTGCAACAAGGATTTTGAACGGCCGTTAAATCGGCTACGATTTCCGAGTTATGCGAGCTAGTAAACTAATCGACGCACTTGGGGTGATAACCACCAACGAAAACATGGAATTTATAATCGTTGAGTCATCGAGGAAATGTCTGATCTATCAAAAATAACATACTTACCACGTTTGTTAGCGATCGTGCCAAAGAAAACATGAAGCATGGCATTGAAGACACCCTAACTCATTTGAGCGCAGTGGGTCGCCGTTGCGAAAGCAAGCTGCTGAATACGAACACGCTTCGATCAAAACTTTAAAAAAACTGGAAGTGTTGACTCTACATGTAGTCAAAAGTCAGATTATGTTTTCTGAAATGTCGTGACATGACGACAAGCACTGGGTATTTGTCGACGTGAGAATAGTAACGCTGCCAACGTTTCGGTCTGATAGAATAAGTTTCATTAAGTACCTGAAGCTGATAGCAATACTTTACGTAAGCACCTTGGTATCATTAGAAAGGATAATTTTTGCAAAACTAACTTTGTTGGATAGCAATCATGTCTTGAAACGAAAAGAGTTTTAAAAGAAACCATACGGGAGGACCATGGTGCGGAGCAAATTGAAAGATTAACTTGATCTGAAACTAAAGCATTTGATTAAATACTATCGTTTTTTCATACAATTGCAGTTCTTAATGTATACATAGTGCGTAATTAAACATGTTAATCAAGGCTCTGATACAATTATCAATCATGAAATCATCGGCGTGAATTATGGAGCACCATTAGATCCTTCATTTTGTTGCGCACGGACATGAAAGATCTGATTTCGGTCTATAAACTGATAGTATGACTACGGTAGCAAGAAATAAGCAAGAGTATTTATGGATGAGAAAGTGGGAAAATGCAAGGATAAATGTATAATAATATGGATAAAAAATAAAGAGACGTAAAAGCTAATGCTTCTGTCGTTTGTTGCTTGATGATTTGGTATCAGTGGAGGAGATTGCGGTGGACGAGGAGGCATATGGGCTGATAATGCACTGAGGAATCAATGCACGCTTTTTACCCATTTTGCCTACTGAAACGATTTGGTTGGTGCTACTGATGGCCTTGACAGTGTCAAGTAAGTAGAGGCGAACACGGTACGTAAGCTCCAAAATTGGGATCAAGTTTGCCGCACAGATATCAGCATCGCAGGGGAACAGCACTCTCTCAGATTGCGTGATACGGCAAGCAGAACCTTTGGGTGAATCCATTATGAGGATTGTCATATGCAAGCCTAGTGCAATTTTTTTTTGGTGAGTACAGATTATAAATTAAGATGATCATGGTATTCGGTAGCATACCCGAGAGAATAAAGGCGGCCGTTTTCGCTTCACGAATTGTCGATTGATTGTCATTGACAATCGTTGTGAAAAAGTGTTTGAGCATTTTTGACGCTTCCATTTCACACTCAAGCAGCTCTTTTGCTCCACAAGCGCAGACGTCATCAAGTCCAACTATGTTGAGGCCGAGCTTGTAACCAAGGTACGTGTATTTCATTTCAGGCTCATGGCCGGACAGCATTTGGTTTTGGCTAGATCTGTTGATAGAAGTATGCTTAAGTTTATGGGAAGTCCTGAAAATCATTACATCGTGGTACTGATATACTTACGAAGTTGCTCGAATTCTTGTCGGGTGAAAGCATGTTGCAATAAAGCTCCAGGCATTGTGTTCGGCGTCGTCTTCTGCGAAATGGTCCTTAAGAATGTCATAGTTGTAGAGATCAACTGCGTTTTCAAATGACTTTCGGACCCAGTGAAGATCGGATTCTCTGGTTGGGTGGAAAGTCTGCTGCACCACAGCGTCATTTAATTGATCCAGGGTTTTCTAAAGTTTTAGAGGTTTTGGGAGGGAAAAATCTGACGGAAACGGTACACAGTACAAAAGGCTTACCTTATCGCTGAAAGAGTAGAGATACTCTTTCATTTCGCTGGGCAACTCTTGATCGAATTCAACGCTTTTTGTGTTTTTGATCTCGTCAAGTTCTGCCTTGGTAAACTTGTCTTCGAATAGCAAATCATCGGGATTCATGATGAGCGAATGCACCGGACTAATAAAGTAAGTACAACTGAGTAAACCAGCGGAAACGGCAACACGCACTAGCTAATGTTCCTTACTGTTCGTACTCAAAAGCGTCGGCCACGTCCATCATCACTTTCTCTACTATACGGCCACTCTCTAGCTTCCAAACTTGGCCCGACTCCAACACCTCCGAGTACTTTTGTTTGACATCCTTGAGTGCTGCTTCAGTCATCAACCTTGCAGTTGGAGAACTGGTCGGCTTGGATACAGTTTTAGATTCTTTGATCAAACATTTGATTTGATCCCAATCAATTTCCTGCGAAGATATCAATCAATTAAAACAGTCTATCATACGATACAGTTGACACTACAAACCTCATCATGCGTAACCATAACTCCTAATGTTTGAGCTACTGTAGCATACCGTTTCGTCCAGACACGGCGGATATCCATGCGTAAATCCGTATGGTCAGAAATATGGTCCACGTTGTCGGTTAAATACTCCTCCAACGACGGTATGCTATTGGAGGCAAGAGACGCCTGAATGTATGATTTTATCGCTAGTTGCGCAGTTTACAAGTCAGCAACCAACGCGTAAACTAATTCATTGACATTCTGGTGTACCATTATAGACATCTGTGTTAATAGCTTCTGGCGCTTCAGATAAATTTTTTGTTGTTGAGAAATTGTTAGCTGCCATGGTGATGAACGCGGAAGAAGGAGGAATTTCGAGATTCTGACAATAACCGTTCAGGACAACTGACTACTATCGTGCATGTCCTCGGATCGGGGTGCTCGAAACCTGATCAAATATGCATGCTTTTTCCAAACCAGTTTTCATGCGAAAAAAAAAGGGTATACTCTCTTTGCAAGAAATACATCCACTCAGAAAGAATCAAACGTGTAATTCAATAATAGCTAGCTATGATTCCTAATGTTATAGTTCCTTTGAGTCCATATTATCTGAGAATTGTAATCCGATCTATCTAAAGCCTCAATTGTATGGCAGTACTTGGAAACAGGGCCATACAATGGTTTCTGTCACCTTTCTTCTTATCAGTGGAGCAAACGGTGGCTCGAAAAAATATGAAAAGTAACGCGTTTTCACCTCACCCAAAAATGCATTTATACACACTACGTACCAATTCTATGGCTCTTTGAAAATTAATTGGGACTATGTCTAGTTTGGTATAGAAACTCTAATTACTTGTATAGTGTCGTACCACATGGACTGGATGATTATGCAGTTGGTATAAGTAAAATATAACGAAGGCCCTTCATCAAACGGTCGCAAAGTTTATCCAAAATCACGATACCTAAGAAAAGCTGCTCTCCACAGATAGCTACGTGCTTACTCACTGCCGAGTAGTGAAAAACTGGTTGATATGCATTTATTTGTCCATATGTACTGGTTATCGTATCCTCTGTTCACATGCCGATATTAATATACTACTACCAATGTTAATAGGGCGTCTCGACCCATAGTCGTATCATCAAGAGTGCCAGCACGTTGGTCAAACTAGGTATAGTCTGAGTGCGTGTGGCAAGAGAACTTATCGGGTCTAAGGCGATCAGATGACCAAACAAATAACGCGGGGGTGGTATAAAGATTCGGGATTGAATCCGACTCCATCGAGACAATAGGGGGCCAGCGTTGGATGGGTGGAGAATTGCTTATAGTGGTATAACTTTGCTGCTCCTTTCGAAGGCCAAGTCATCGCGCTTTTTACGAAAGTATTTTGCCATAGCATCCGAACCGTCAAGCCCTGGCTCTTGATCAGAGCTTTCTTCTTCAACAGAGTCCGGGACGTCGACATAATCGGGTGTAGGACCTCTCTGCGTTGGTTCTAGACTTTCAATATGGCGCAACTGGTAGACCTGGAACATTTCGAAGGTACAAGTATATACGCACTCAGTTCCCAAGTCATCAGTGACATGCGAACATCTGTTGTTACGTACTCATCTCTTCCTTCAATTAGGGCGTATAGTTCAAAAGTTATAATTTATTGCTGGGAGATATTGGACCTGCTCCTACAGGTATTAGGTCGCCCCCTTGCGGTACGTATGTTTGTTGGAATATTACAGAGAGAGTAGTGTACCATGCTTTGGAAAAATCATAAGGTGAAAGAAAAAGCTGGTCGGTGTAGAGGAAGATGATAGACAACGGGGATTACTATTTTATATTAGATTTATGACTTTTGGGAATCACTCATATCATGTGTGATTTCCGTATGCCGGTTCAGCCAGTTCTTGGATGTTGTTGCCAAGACTTGTGTCACTATTTTGGTTGTCGGCATTCGGATGGATCAGTTTGTCGATCTGATGTAGAGTTTGGAGCAGTGCAGGCCAAACTTTCTCCCATTTACCACGGGCAAGGCCGATGTCAGGACGCGGGAGGCAGTTCATAATGTAGTCAATTGGGTGTGTCTCCGCGGCCAACTCAGGTATGTTGCCGAATGCTACTAGCAGTTCTTGCATTTGTGGTTCCGCGAGCGGGCAAGTGACAAAGTGACTTCGCTTAGCCTTAGCATGTCCACAAGGGCAGTCTGGCAGCTTGTATGTCGGTGGAAGCCAGTGGAGTCTCCAATTGATGAGGCGATGTCGATCGTTCGCTGATGTTTCCAAATACAAAATCGGATCGATCATTCGTGTCGGCCTTAGACAACGTACGGTGATGGATGCCTTAGCTCTTGCCGCGAACTCCTCATCTCGGTTGCTGTCTATTGCTTCTTGTAGCGGGTACTTTGGTGCAGTTGGCCCTCTTAGTAACTTATTAAGCTGTTGGCTGATAGGATTGGACGATGTCAATCGCCGCCATTGTTGATCGCAGGAATTCTTCTTTCCTTTGGACAGGATTGAGAGCTCTACTGTACGGACCATGGTTGACAATGGTAGCGATTGTAGACGTGTGGTGAACTTGAGCTGGAGAGCACGTGTACGATGATGCATTGATGGTATATCCGCCATTACCATCAAGATATTTGTCGGGGAGTGCGTTGACTTATTCCGGTTTTGGGCCATCTTGATACATCCCGCCTGTGCCTGCTCTAGTTTATCCATTTGTTTCACCGTGAGTGCAGCAATGACGATACCATATTCGAGTACTGGACGTACGAAGGATCGGTAGGTGCGTATTGCTGGCCAAAGGCCAATGCCGTATTGGTCAATTAGGGCGTACACTCACTGTCGTTTCGATCCACAGGAGTGCCCGAGTGGCTTAATAAGCGGGGAGTAGGAGCGTTTCGATCCCTCCACTTTTCTACCATTAAGTTGCGCATCTTTCTCCCTTTCACCTCACTCATGCATATAATACTGATTGGTAAGGTTTCTCTTGCGATGAGACTCTGTTTATGTTCATAATGCTATTAACTTGCTCTTCATACATTGAAGCTCCTTCTCGCACTGCCAAGGAAGGACACGCTTCCGTGTAATCCCCAAGTAATATATTCAGCATATGCATGTATCAGCTGTTATTATCGTACATGCTGGAACACTTCCTCTTCCATTGCCCGAAAAAAACGAAAACTCTGGCGCAAAGTCTGGCACGGTCTACTCCTTCTCGAATATGATGACGATCAAGTTCTCGGTGCCATTTTCAAACTGCAATTTCTACGCTCTCGTCCAACTATCAGTAGCAGCGCTATCATCGGATCAATAATGCACAGTCTATAGAACAATCATTGGGTCAAGGTTTTTGACAGCATCCCATTTGTCATTAAGCATGTTTTCAGTTGCATCCTTCAAATTGAGAAACAAACGGATAGCAGAACAAGAAATTATCGTATGTAATGCTTAGCTCTTTATCTCTTCTATAGATCACTCTTATGACGTGTATGGAAATGAAACTCGGATAAAAATGACCCCTATCGAACATGTATCTTTTTATTTCACTGTATAATACACATACGTAATGAAACATGCTAAATCAAGGCTTCGATAATGAAATTATGGGTGTGAATTGTGGACCACCATTAGATCGTTCATTTCGTTGCGCACGAACATGAAATGCCTGATTTCGGTCTATAAGCTGATAGTATGACTACGGTAGCGAAAAATAAGCAAGAATTTTTATAGATGACAAAGTGGGAAAATGCAAGGATAGATGTATAATAATATGGATGGAAGATAAAGAGACGTAAAAGCTACTGTCGCTGTCATTTGTTTCTTGATGTTTTGGTACCAGTGCAGGAGCTTGCGGTGGACGAGGAGGCACCTGGGCTGATGATACACTGAGGAATCAATGCGCGCTTTTTACCCTCTTTATCCACTGACACGATTTGATCGGTGCTGCTGCTGGCCTTGGCAGTATCAAGTAAGTACAGGCGAACACGGTAAGTTAGCTCCAAAATTGGGATCAAGTTTGCCGCACGGATATCTGCATCTCAGGGGAATAGTGCTCTCTCAGATCGCGTGATACAGTGATATTTTATATAACGATAGTTCGTTATAACAATACAATTTTCGATGCATCAAAACGGTAGTCACTGCCAAATCCCATTTTAAATAACGATATTTGGATATAACAATAAAAGTTTGAGCTTCACCATCGTATCGCTATATAAAGCGGCCGCTGTACGACAAATCGAACCTTTGGGTGCATCCATTACGATGACTGTCATATGTAAGCCTAGTGCAATTTTTTTGGTGAGTACAGATTATAAATTAAGACGATCATGGTATTAGGTAGCATACCCGAGAGAATAAATGCGGCCGTTTTCGCTTCACGAATTGTCGCTTGATTGTCATTGACAATCGCTGTGAAAAAGTCTTTGAGCATCTTCGGTGCTTTCATTCGGCACTCAAAAAGCTCTTTCATTCCCCAAGCGCCGTCGTCCTTAAGCCCAACTTCACTGAGGCCGAGCTCGTAGCCAAGATAGGTGCACTTCATGTCAGGCTGACGGCCCGATACCTGACGAACGGTGGCTTCACGGCCAGACAGCACGCGCTTCTGATTGTGTTTGTCGGTAGATGCCCTTGACCGCTTCTTTCCACTATTAATGAAAGTATGCCTAAGTATATGGACATTCTGCAAATCACTACGCTGTAACAAATGATATACTTACGAAGTTGCTTGAATTTTTGTGGGGTGGAAGCATGTTGCTATAAAGCTCCAGACATTGTGCTCGACACCGCCTTCTACGAAATGGTCTTTAAGAACGTCATAGTTGTAGAGATCAACTGCGTTTTCAAATGACTTTCGGACCCAGTGAAGGTCTGGTTCTCTGGTTGGATGGAACGTCTGGTGCATCACAGCGTTATTGAGTTGATCCAGCGTTTTCTAAAAGTTTTGGAGGTGTTGGGAGGGAAACTCTGATGAAAACAGTACACAGGACAAAAGGCTTACTTTATCACTGAAAGAGTAGAGACACTCTTTCATTTCGCTGGGCAACTCTTGATCAAATTCGACGCTTTTTGTGTTTCTAATCTCGTCGAGTTCTGCCTTGGTGAACTTGTCTTCGAATAGCAAATCATCGGGATTCATGATGAGCGAATGCACCGGACTAGTAAAGTAAGTACAACTGAGTACACCTGCGGAAACGGCAGCAAGCACTAGCTAATGTTCCTTACTGCTCGTACTTAAAACCTTCGGCCACGTCCATCATCACTTTCTCTACTATACGGCCACTCTCTAGCTTCCAAACTTGACCCGACTCCAACACTTCCGAGTATTTTTGTTTGACATCCTTGAGTGCTGCTTCAGTCATCAATCTTGCAGTTGGAGAACTGGTCCGCTTGGATACAGTTTTAGATTATTTGATCAAACATTTAATTTGATCCCAATCGATTTGCTGCCAGAATATCAATCAATTAAAACAGTTTATGATACGATACCGTTGATACCACAAACCTCATCATTCGGAACCCTATCATATCGCTTCTTCCAGACACGGGAGACATCCATGCGTAAGTCCGTATGGTCAGAAATATGATCCACGTTGTTGGTTAAATACTCCTTTAACGACGATTTGCTATTGGGGGTAAGAAACGCTATCGATAATTGCGCAGTTTACAAGTCAACAACCAACGCGTACTAATTCATTGACATTCTGATGTACCATTAAGCTATAATAGAGTTGGTAGCTTATGGAGGCTACCGGTAGCTCCTGGACCATTGTCGTTGGTCCAGGAAGCATTAGTTGGCATCATGATGAATTTGGAAGTACGTAACAGGACTTCCGCGATTTTGACAGTAAGGGTTCAGGATGACTGTGTTAAAAATAGTAAAGAGGTTTGGGTCTGTAACATATGTCCGGACTTCCGAAAATTATTTCTTTCTGTATGACTGTGTATCTTTATAACATACCTTGTTTCTACACACAAACACCCCTTGGTCCTCGCTCATTGCAAAGGCCAAAGAAGAAAAAGAAAGGAAAGTCTTCCCACTGCCGCATTTTTTTGTCTCATTTATGCAACCTGCTATTCTTTCACCGCTTCACTGACAACTAATATGGGCATCCGATAGGCTCCATGCCCAGGTTGAGCCACTGCCATTATAATAAAGCAGAGTGTGTTTGTGGCCGTAAATACATAATGTGCTGTGGAACTGGAAGCCGTTTATTGTACAAACCAAAGAATAGACCAGTTTTCAAAACATAATGTACAGTGTGTATTATCAGCGTAGCTCAGGCACAGTGTCGTCGTTGTAATGGATTGAACCACAGAGAGGTAGACGACCCACAGAGAATAGAGTCCACGAAGAGAGATAACCACAAAGGTATAAAGTTGCGAAGATTAACGGCGGATGGATGATAATTTATTCAATCAAGTAGCCTGATATTTATACTGTTTCTAATACTAAAAATATATATCATACTGTTGCGGTGCATAGCAATGACAGTCTGGCATGAGAATTATAAAAGTAGCTAGTTACGCATTACGTCAAGACGTACTGTTGCGTGCCACAGTAGAAGAAGTGTTATCGGCATTACGATGCGCCGCATAATGTATTACGACAACAGCTACTTCATGCACACCGAAAGATATGTGCTCTGCATAATTCTTCAGGAATACTTGCGTCAGAGAACATTTGGCAGCTGACAACTGTAGTACAAGTCCCCACAGTAATATCAATTTCTTTCTACTTCTTGATGCCATTTTTTCTAGATCGATATGATGCTTTCTAGTTTATGTGCTGACGCCTTGGATTTGTTTTGCATCGATTTAGCTCTTGTGTCTTGCATATGTATTCATCAAGGATTCTTCAGAGCTGTTTATACTGCTGCTGTGAAGATTATGCGGTGAGGTGGAGCAAACTGTACAAAGAATAAAAGAAACTAAGAAAAGTATCTTTGAAGTTTCGTGTATGCTTTACTGAATGCAAGGCTGTATGCTTTTATATCTTTTTGTGTATTGAGTCAGCGATGGAAGTTTAGATAGCGTTACGTCTTCAGAATCGTTTGATCGAATGGAGGACGTACGTATATTATCCTTTCCTTTGTTCTGATCGTGCGAATCTCTGATGTCTTTGACATCAGCTCCGCAGTTTAAAGACCCCATCGCTGTACTAGCGCCAGCTCCATGCCCTCTTGAGTTTACCTCATTTGCTCACACGTACGATGTAATCCTTAACCCGCGTAGACAAGTTCCTATGTAAGTACGCTTCGTGATGATGTTGAATCGATATGTGTTATCCGATAGGAAATATCTTCTATTATTTCACCTGTGGTCGTTTCACTTCGGTAACCAAAATGTCTATCTTTCACTTGGCTCAGGTTCGATTAGCCTTTATCATCGTTCCCACCAACTCTGAGCGGGAATGCTTAGGCTACATCTAAGATTTGTACAGCTTCCCGGTCCAAACACACGAGCTTGTTGAGTAATCCAGAAGAAATCAGAGAACTACCTTTATCCGTTTAAATAGTGGCTAAAAATTCAGGTTCCATCCAGCTACAAAGTTACGACGTAGCTGTTGCTTGGTTGCTTGATTTTTCATCTGCCGTGCCAACTACGCAAACACCGAAAGCCACTTGAAGCGGCGACGTGATCTTGTCTGAAACAGGATGTCTGTGCGTCGTTGAACGGACTTCGGTCGGCATGACGATAAAGGGCGGAACCGCCCAAGTCGTACGAGGACTCTTCCCAGGCACTTTGCACGTCTTGGCCTTCCTTCGCTCGTTCCGTGCAGTGTCGGCGAGCTCAACCAATGAAAAAAGCGGCATGTGAAATTGAGGCAGGCTTAAACAACCAAAGCCACTGTTTTGGGAGAGTCAATCTTTCTCGCGAGCTCTACACTTGGTCCATTGCATGTAAGTCAAACAGGCACAGTTTCCTCTTATCGATCCTTTGTTTGTTTTTTGTCAGGCTTCCTTTGATTGGTCTCGCTCAGTTTGGTCTTCCTGGCTTTGACCGTGATCTCTGTGTTTCTCTTTGGTAAGTCAAGCCTGCGCAGTTTACTGCAAGCGATCGCTCATTTTTGCTCCTGTCAAGCTCCAATCATTCCTGGTCTTTGCAGTTCTCCCACTCTTTGGTGGATCTCACGGGCTTGTTACAGTAGCGCGTGCTTGCATTGCGACCCGCTGGACATCCCACCCGCTAGTGATGCATCTTTTCATGATTAACTTGAGTCCATGAGAAGAGTCTTGTCCTTGGCTAGTACGGTTTTCCGAGCCTAGCATGGTAGGCACCGTACCTACGAAGCGCTTCCGGCTGGTTGTGTGGTCCCATAAGGTGATATCCATATATGTTTGCTTCGGCATTCGATTGGTTCCCTCCCTGACGGCTGCCATGGAGCTGGTCTTCGGACTGGCAGACATGGTATCCTAGCATGGCCGCTGAGAAGCGTGAACTTTAGCCGCCGGAGGTTGGCCACTGGAGGGACAGCATCATAGCATCCATCTCTTCCACTGCATCAGTCAGGTAAAAGTCACCAGCGGGTTTCTTCGGGTCTTTCTAAGCTACTTCTTTTCATAGTCTTCTTGCCCGTCATGGCAGAGTAACACGCTGAAAGGTCGCTGCGGGTGGGTCATACCTCATCCACTGTCTTGGACTGATGGATGTGTCTGAGAACGTTGTGGCCTGGCGCAGCATTATGACCTATCAAGCTGTGTTTGCTCTGCCTGTTTTCCTCCCGGTTCATGACCATCCAAGGATGCCGTCGTCTCTCAGTTTCAAACACGATGCAAGACAAGTTGTTCACGAAAGATGCCCAGTCAACATCGTTCTTATATCCATCCATCAATCAGCTTTGATGACTTGCCAGACGATGATACCACACTGTAGCATCTTTGAAATCCCGGCTGAATTTCATAATCCTGCGCTCGCCTGCTGCAGTCGTGTCAACTCTTGTTTCCAGCGCTGTCATTTTGTTGACCAGGTAAGTAATCGTGCCTTCTCTCTGCCGCCGCTTGCTGATCGTCCGCTTTTTGTTTAGCAAAGGTGCTTTATTGTTGCGCGAGCATTGTCACCGGGCACATTGTTCGAGGTGTTGGCGCCGCTTGTTGTGGCCATTCCGTAAGTAATTCAGCACTTCCTTTCTTCGTAATTGTTTTCAATCGCTCACTCCATTTCTTTGCGCAGGAGTGTGTCCCCCAAGCCCCAATGGTGTCAGGTATAACTACTAACATAGAGTTCTTTCGGGGACAGCGCTGCGAAGTTGACACGAGGTGAGCCTAATGGCGCACACACGGAGGGCCGTGCTTTGCTTTCTCAGAGTGATCTTCGGATCGCCAGTTGAACAATATAGGCTCAGTTGTGGACCCCTGGTCGTACCTCTTCCGCTTTGCTCTCTCAACAGGCAAATGGCTAGGATTTGCTGTAACGTTGTGACCTGAGGCAGCCTGGCCCTGTCAACTTCTTCAGCGTTTGCCTTGGTTGCTTCAACCGTTCTACCATGTCCGTCTGTTCAACCAGCGGCTCTGCTTCCACAACGAAAATTCGGCCCGGCGAGTAGTCATGGACAGTGCACACCACGTCCCTGCTTGCGGCATGCCGTGTGAGAGCGCGGTCATATATGTGGGCTTGCAAACCGGTCCCTCCCGTTCTGGTCATCATGGAAGTGGTCTTCGGACTGGCTGAAGTGGTGGCCCAGCGAGCCCCCCGAAAGCTTGAAGTGCACGGCGAGCCAGACATGGAAGACGTTCCAGCTTCCAAGGCCGTGCTTCCATTGCGACAATCAGGTAAAAGCACTCGAGCGTTTCTCACGGGTTGTTCTAATTCTTCCTTTTTTTGTTCGTTTGTCTGAGGGAGAGGGCCTCTCGGCTCGCCTGAGGTGGCACCTCTTTCTGCATGGTTCCAGCGAACACTCGCCTGAACAGTTGCTGTGAAGAAGCCTAATGGGCCGGAGGAGCTTTTTGTTGAATCCGCACCCCTGGTCGTACCTTGTTCCACATCCTTGATGGGTCGTAGGGACATGTCTGAGACGTTGTGGCCTGAGGATATTCCTGTGATGCAGTAAGGTAGAGTTGTTGATGTGGATCCAGCATATACACAAGCGTATAGGCGACGGTCCAGACTGTTCTTCTATCGGTAATTTCAGCTTCAAGTCGTATGTCTTCTTATTGATGACGGTATATGTATAGGTCAAGCGCACAAGTTTACCATTTGACACACATAACGATCGAGACTTCTTATTTACGGGCCAAAGCAACTTCTCTTCCTTCTTGCTGTTTATGTCAACAAAGTGCATATTTCTCCTTTAAAATATCATCATGGCCAATCTGTACATTAAAGCAACTGCTTCTCCCATCTTACTACATTAAAATGCATGTACTTTTATGTTTCCTTCCAAATATATCTCAATCCAAAATTACTGTATGCTGAGAGGATCCATGTTTTGTCTGTGATTTGACGAGCGATTCTTGCATTGTGAACAGTAGTTCGTATAAAGCACATATCGATGTATTATCATTCGTCCATCACAGTAAACTTGTCCGCAGTGAAATAGTGCATGCGAACTCTCGTAGAGCGTCCCAAATCCTGCATAAAATCGGATGGGTCAAAATGATGACTATAGTTTCCGAATCAATTAGATGCTTACTTCCACTCGAAAGTTGCCAATACGTACTCACGACGAGGGCATCGTCGAGTTAATTAGGCTCATGCAATACAAGTATGACCGTTGGATACCATAGCCAATGAAAGCCATCGAGCGAATCGATAGAAATACAGTATGTACCTTTGTAAAGTTCAAAGCAGCCACATCACTTCCCCTAGGCAAGCGCTCAGCGAAAGACGAACTCGCGGTTGTCAAGTGAATTGTGTCATCAGGTTTTTTTGCAGACATTTGTTTATTCAGAGCGCCCAAACAAGAGGGCGCATTGGTGATACTAACAACTATAATCTATGTTCGGATTCTATCCTCTTGACTTGGCCGATGACTTTGGCGACGACGCCATTTGGCCAAAAGGTGCTATTGTCGAAAAAGTAACGCCAGTGTGCTTGCCATATCGCGAGGAAGGTGCGTTCCATGACCATTTCGAAGGAGACGCCTTGAATGCTGGAGACTTGTAATTTGTTGGTGGGGTTGATCCAGAAGTGCTCATATGAAAGCAAAGAGGGTTGTTTCAGAAAACGTCGGGCCATCGTACGCCAAGTCGTTTGTTTTACCGGGCAGTCCCCCACAAAATGTCTATCCGTTTCCACTTCGCCACTGATTGGGCACCGACGGTCCAGAGCAAACTGAATATTGAGTTCTTGTAGTCTTGATCGCGTAGGGAGTTTGCGATGATAAGCCCGCTACACAATAGTGTGGGCATAGTGAGGGAAGTTTGCACGCCAGAAAGCAGACAAAACTGATTTAGGTGCTCGTGGGTACTCTTGTGGAAGTGTGATGAAAGGGGGATGGTTGCTGGATCGGAGAGTAGGCTTGAGTAGTAGATTTGAGCGGAAAATAAAGCAAGAACCTGGCGAGAACGGACTGCCGTGCATTTCAAAAAATGTTCATAGTGGGGTAATGATGGTGCATATGCCTTCAGTCAGCCTTGCGAGAAACTTGGTTGTCAGGCGGTCCTTGGACGAGCGTAAACCTGGTTGCCGGTGCCAGAAGCATTCTAAAGCCGTATTGTAGTAAAGCGCATCTTTGGCTAAGATCGTATGCCAAGGGATGTATCTTCCAGAAGGGTCGGTGCGTGGCAGATCGGGACATATAACTCGGATTTGGTAATTCGTAGATGATCCCCGGATCAAAGTTTCCAAAGTTGGTTGTAGGCCAAGTTTGTCTGCTGTGGCAAACAGGTTCTTTGAACGAGGACATGCCTTGTGTCACCAGGTACCTGCATCAGCGCCAAAATACGCCGCAATGATTGGACCAGCTCGGCGACAAATTTTTCGACCGGGGTTGCTAGGCAACAAGCGATTTTCTTTCCAACAAAATGTTTTTATTTGGGACGCACCGTTTCCTTTGCAACAAACCTCTTTCCATGCAACAGTAGCCGTTTGTTTGAACGCACAACCCATGGAGACGATATTGCCACAAATACTTTACTCTGGTTGAGCCGGGCACGTGCTCATTCGCACCATCAGCGCCATCTTGCACCAATGCATACGTATGTATTTTTCCGTGCGCCAGATGGCTTTCATTTTGTTGACCTGGTTGCTGACAGGAAGTTTATTTATCTTTAGAGTACAAATGTCGACCAAGAATACCCTTTCCTGAGGTGGATTGAAGTGCAGTCTGGCAGATGAATAAAATGCATGCACCATGGCCAAAAATGACTCAAATGGCACTCTTCTTTTTCTGGACCATACGTGGACGCTTGTCGTATTGCGTAAAGGTAAAGCATTTGCCATGGAAAAAGAATTAACAAGAATTCTAGATAAAAAAAAAGTTGCCCACCACCACCCTCCTGCTACCCCCACAGGAGCCAGTCGGTCATTGGCTCAGACTCGAACACGCGCCCCACCGGGTAGTAGTGCGGCGCGCTGCCATCTGAGCTATAACCGACCCTTTTCGCTAGGACTGGTTTTCAAAATTGATACCGTGCTGAAAATACGCGAAAAAAATGGTTTTATGGCCAAGATCGCTGCTCCATTAGCCAATCTGCGACTGGAATTAGCATAATGACGACTCTGAGAACGTTCCTGCAAAAGTTGGAGGTGGGTTATATACCAGAAAAATGAATAACAGGTAAGTGTAGTTTAGCAGTAAAAAATAACTAATAAAAAAAGCTGGTTTATTTGAAAACTATGGCAATGGGCTGGTTTGGGAAGTGGAAGAAACGCGGGATCCATGGTGTACGAGACAAATGCGAAACATCTGGAATGGACACGAAAAAAAGGACACAATCAGCTACGATTTCAATACAATCAGTATGATAATGTGCGAGATCAACGAATGAACCTGACAATTCTTTTATTGAGCATGCTGCAAACAGTGCGTGTAGAGTAATATAACGGTTAAAGTGCACGGGCTGTTTGTATAGATCGATTATCGAAAGCATATCTTTGCACGAAGTATCTAACACAACCGTAACTTCTTCAAAGTCAAGTGCTTTGCCAAAACATAAAGCTGTTCACGCACTTTAACGGAGATTTGCCAAGGCATTCAAGCTGTAGAAAAGCTTGGTACCCAGATTTGGAGATCATTACTGCTCAACTTTTTCCAAGTGTTAAAGGGCTTACCAACAGCGTACCATTGGATACTCTGCATCGTGTACGCGTAACCTCCCCGACCGCCTGTGGTGTTGCATACATTAAAAGGATGCACCTGACTTGCTGTATCAGCTTCTGACTATCCATGGTTCGCGACTCGATCAAGTTACGCGCAACATGAATTAGCCTATCAGGATTAACAACATACCCCACGAGATCCTTGGGATTACTGGTAAGCAACTTGATCATACCGATGGCCACAATGCAGAGCTGTTTCTCGATGATGGAACAAACTCTTTCGACCATTGCATTTTCTTGTATGCATATTCCATAAAAAAAGACTGAATGGCGTTCGATAAACTACGACGCGATATGCAGAAGCCCAGAACAAAGACACAACAGTGCGATCGCTACACGTACCATTTGGCCATTTGCTGAGGCTAATATCAAGAGATGCTATGGACGAACTTGTTTAAATATCCGCTCGATTGAGTTTGTCTGGGTCGACAGCCCTTGCAAGCGACTAGACAGATGGATATCTTGGAGAAGACACACGCTTTTCGTGAACCGAAGTACTTTAAACGCTTTCATTGACGAGTCTGGTTCTACGGGATGAATTATGCGGCAAACATTTCAACCTAATCAAGTTTTCCATGGGCTACTTTCTGAAGATATTCCCTAGATATCCTGCATTGACGACACTCGAGACCCACGCAAGTATTGTATCCGTCATCATGGACAATTTGATGAGATTCACAACTCGCTCCTCAATCCCGTCGAACTACACCTCCCGACCGTCATCGAGGCCGTTCCAACCTATGTCAAGGCGTCTACGGAACCATGTGCCCTTCCGGTGAAAAAAGCTTTCTTTATCCGGCAGTCAACTCTTTAGAGTGACCTCGTTTAACAAAGCACAGGTCGCCGATATTGCCTACAAATATTGATAGACATGTTGGCAGCCCCACCAACTTTCCCTTTTCCCCTTTCTCTCTCTCTCTCTCTACATGCATTATTATCGTATATATTATCACTATCAGTATAAAAAGAAGTACAAAAACCAAAAACAAGAAATAATATATAAGACCCCAAAACCACAAGTACCTCAACACACCCACAATTACCCAACAGAGTAGCTTAGTAGCCAGAATTTTCTCTGCAGCGGCAGCTGCGCTACCACTAGGCAGCAATTAGCCTGCATGAACAACACCAATCACCTTTACCCTCACTGCTGCGGCAATTATACCATCACCAATTGGTTACCGTATGCATCTATCGCAACTAGAACAGCTAGTGCTGCCCCATTGTATTGAAAGATATAAATAAGAAGCGCTTTTCATTAAATAAACAGGGGTCAATTGATTACATTTATCAACACCCCAACCTAAATACTTTATAGTTATCAGTGTTGCTTAGTGTCCTGCAATTAGGATTACTGTTTATCGATCAAGCAATAAAGACAATTTGCTTTACTACCCTTTTTCTATTTTCAATCCTCGATCCTCTTTAGGATCCCTTTATACAAACGTCCGTAACAAACGATATTGTTGCTGGTGCTCACTCTATTTCGGTGTATTCAACTACCGATTTACACGACAACCGACTACTGTACACCTGACTCAAAACGGCGCCAACAATATTACAATTTGACGGATCTTTATCTGGAGGAAAGTCATAGTGACGAAATGCAGGGGGGTATGAACGTTGTAGATGATACGGGTGAGTGTCGTACACCACTCATAAGCATTTTGTCAAAGCTTGAATGGCGTACTATCCGATGCCTACATACTGATACATTCGGCGTGTATCCCACGATGTTGCATGGCCTCCGACATATCCACATTCTGGAAAGATGGAACTTCCTTGACCATCTGGACGAACACAAGAAGTTCACTGATGTGGTATCACCAGCAATGACGACATTATACATCAAACTTCGAACGTTTTAAAAAAAGATCTGCCATTGCTTCGACAATGTGAGCACCTTCGACGCCTCACCATTGTGAAAAGGTATGGTTTAAAGTATCATGAAAAGAACGCACTGCATTTACAAAATATGTTATCGATATGTTTGAACTTCGCGTTTCTACGCCTACAGAATGCTTATTTTGATGAAACATGCGAAGAATCTCGTGAAATGCGAGAATGTCTCCTCAGGTATTTGGAGCTACACAGATTCAGTATGCGAAAAACATCCACATTCGAATGCATTGACAAACTATGCCCACATATCGCCTATCTCGTATTCGACGAGTGCAAAATGGGGTACATTCTAAAATTAGGATGGAACCCAACCATATCCACTTGAATGTCCCTTAGCACTGTCTCGATCGGGTTGAAATAAAGGCCGCGTGTCAGTCCTATATTATGATCGCAAGGAATCGAAACGGCCTGAATCTGAAAAGTTCTTACGATCCCAGGAAATTGAGAGCAGGCAAATATGGTTTTTCAAAATATACTGGCTTCAAACAGTCTTGCAAAATAGACAACTCAGCGGTAGGCATATTGTCCTTTGCAACCTTACATATTTCCAGCAGCACGTCGAAATGACATAATTTAACTATTACGGATCAATGACACTGATTTGCGGAACGCCATTGGAAATTTTGTTGACGGCAAAGATAGCTCGATTGCACTGACAAAGGCAGATACTACGACATTCTTTATGTACAGTCGATGCATTTGGGCATCCCTTCATTTCTGACAATACATTGTCACTCTGTCAACTAGTCGGCTATGGATAGAGTTCGAGTTGATCTGGAGAATCGAGAATTCATGCGCCTAAAAAAAACCGCAGAAGTCGGTAGTTACCAAGCAAACTCCGTATGCGTTAAAGTGGTACGCCAAGCCTATTTAACCATATCGGTTGGACTTCCCTCAGCAAAAATTTACGTAGAATTGATGTATATTACGTATTAAACTATTTTTTTCATCTTCATCGCTTGATGATCAAGTGCGGAGTCCATGATAGCTTTTGCGAAGCGTACTATCTTCAGAAAATATCAATTACTCTTGTTTCATGGAAAGCTTCCGGTCCATCTATCATCTTCTTATCTATCATACAGTTCAGGATACAATCAATTGCCTATACGTAGATAGAACAGCACCACTGTACCACATGTCACTTTTTTTTTCAAAAAAAAACCTTAATACAGACAATAGAATTATATTTGTACAGATAAGCAGTAAATAGCACAAAAGAACGGGAATAAAATATGTTACAGATAGGAATAAATAAAGGGAACAAAAACTTAGACCTTCTTAAAGATCTTTTTGCCGCCTTGGGCGACTCTGAGAACACAAGAAGCGCATGCGCCAACGAAGAATAAGACACCGCTATAGATAATGGCACCTTGATAGTTAGGGATATCGGTACTATCGACGATCGCCGAGGCAACGGGTTGAGCAACCAGACCACCCCAACTCCAGGCAAAGAAAGCCCAGCCAGTGCCAGAGTCAACGCGGTCAACACCGACGACCTCAGCAATTACCGCGGTAATCATGGCAATATAACCACCGCCAAAGAGACCATAAAGGACCGCAAATGCCCACATGCTGCCTTCAGAAGTAGCAGTCATCCAAACAGCTAAATGAGCAATACAGGCCATCAAACCGCAAATGATGGCCATGTTGAAACGGCCAATATAATCACTGACAAAGCCAAGACCAATCTTGCCGATGACCATGCATGCAGACTAAAAAAAAAGTACATGTGTCAGATGGTATTTTTCACTAATTTTTTTTAAAGCTTACCATAATGGCATTCAAATTGGCGGAGACCCAAGAATTTAAGCCCATGTCTTTGGCATACGATGGAACAAATCCCGATGGAACCTAAAACTTTGTGTAAATTTGATAGGTACCACAACAGATGTATATAAAAAAACTTACGTAGAATGCAAAGTTACCGATGAAATGGATGATAAAGAGGATGACAAATTTCTTGTTCTTGAAATCTTGAATATCGACAAGGGGGACGTTTTTGGGAGAAGGATTCAAACGGTAACAGGTGACGGCGGCGATTGCAAGGAAGAACAGCTGGAAAAAGCCCAAGATTCTCAAAGCCCAGCGGTAACCGATGGTTTCAAAGCATGCGTTGGCAATGTTGGACAGCAACAGACCACCTGCACCAGAAGCTGCCATGGTAATACCGACTGCAAGACCACGACGCTTGTCGAACCATCTATTTTGATCAAATGCATTAGAATGATTTCATACCACGGGAGTAATCTTCAAAACTTACTGTTGCGGAGCACGCATACATGAAAACCATGCGAGTGAGGTACCAAAGCCAGACAAGACACCTTGTGTCAGATACAGTTGCCAAATCTAGGAAATAATTAGTTTCACTCTGCTTGTTTTCTTATAGAAAAAAAAACTCACCTCGTTTGTGATACTGGCCATCATTGCGGCGAAAGCGCAAATAAAACATGATACACCCACAATGTAACGATCGTCCCATTTGGAGGCCATCCAGAGATAGAATGGACCGGTACAGTTACAGAACCAATACCATAATGAACCAATCCATGTGAGGTCTACTTCATGTCCAGGATAGACATTATCTTTGTAGTAACTGTAGAAAACACCCCAACTGTAACCGTAGCCTTGCCTGTTATAAAAGAAATGTTAGTTTGGACTGCTCATAAGACCTATATATAACGCGAATTGTCCTTACGTAGAAAGGAAACTCTATAGATCGGGGATCAGTATTCCGTATATATGGATTATATTATTTTCGTCAAAGTAACTTACACAAAAAGCGCCAACAACGACCAACCAAGCCTTGAGACCGCCATCTGGAGGATCCAAGTAGTCTTGCGAGAACTCCGATCCTTCTTCGATCTCAACGTCTTCTTGTTTCTGGACAGATGGATAGACCGCCTGATCGCTTTCAGTTTTTTCAGTGGTAGACATTGAGGGAAAAAGAAGTGTGTGTGAATATTTTTGACGATCAAAGCGGGCTCTTTATAGCCAAGCTAAGCTCCACTCGTACAGAAGATAACAAATTGACAAGTGTGATACCTGATCGAAGAAGCTTATCGGAGTTCCCATTAAGTTAAAACGCAACTTGCTTTTACCCTTATCGCTAAATGCAACTCGCACATCCATTTTAGGTTACAGCCCTCCGCATTCACCGACACAACCTTGTACCTGGATTTCATAGGTCACTCTTTCCGGTGATGAATAATAGACGTCCAATGGATTTGCTTGCTTGAACTTCTTTCACTGCTTCGCTTTTTCGTTCGCTTACCGCCGCGGCTGATGTACATGCTCCCAACAAATCACCGTGCGTTCTCTAATCGTATCTTTCCAAGACATACCATTGGTGTTACACTCCCTTTTTTTTATACTTCAAGGAATACAAGATCTATCATCTTGCCTAACGGAGTTATTCGTAGAGGGGTATTAGCTTGATCGAGTAGTAAGTGATTTGGATCGAATCATGTGCTACTTTTTGGACGGTAATCGGGTGAATTTGTCCAAATTAGTGTAGTTTTCTGGAATATTTTTACTGCCAGCGGTAGCTTTTGCGGAAATGTAAAGCGTGTGAATTGTGCGATCTTCATGATCGTTGACAATTTTTTTTTGTATACCTCGTTAAAGGTATAGTGGAAATGGAAAAACAATTCAACGTCTTCGGTCCGTGCTGGGTGTACAAGAAACATGTCATTTTTTTTATAACTTTAAACTAGATATAAACAGGGAGCGCAACGTTTGTTACTGTAATGAGTTCATCTGCTTCTATTTATTTGCTTAGAGTCGTTCGAAATTTGCGGGCATAGTCGATTCCAGTGCTAGGGTGTTATTATAATGATTTGGGAGAAACTCAGTTCGTTTCAATCATCAGCCAAAATTTTTTTGAGACTTTCCTTTTACAGTAACGCGGGGTAATCACCTCTTTCACGGCAGAAGGGCCTCAATCAAGCTCTCCAACATCGTAATCTGACCCAAATCAGCTAGAAAGGCGATATATGCGCAGGATAAGCATCCGGGCAATTTTTTTTATTAATGGAATATGTAGCTATAGTTACAGCCGTTTTGGAGCAACGTATGGAAATCATGGAAAGCTGTTTCTAACGTAGTTTTGAATACTTCATTACAATAAGAATCTAAGAACTTCCGACTGTATTCATAAAAATCATGACTAAAGCCCCAACTGAAAGTTATACCGGCAATAACTGTGTGTGTTGATGGATGTGACGAAGGGTGTGCTATTCTTGTCAAGACCTTGTGTAATATACTAGTAGAATATAACGCGGGAAATGTTAGGCAATTCCGCGCACTGCAAACGTGCTGGCTAATATGCTTTGGGTTACTTGGGCTTTACATCATTCCAAAAATGCGGGGTCAATTGTTGGGGTCTGTTTCATGTGGATGATCTGAGACTTACTGCCCCGCATACGCGGCCATTTAATGCAGTGGATCAGGTAGTCGGGGTACATCGGTGGTCTTACAAATGGGGAATGTAGCCCGCTTGTTGGACTTGTGAAGAAGAATACACGTACCGTGTTATTAGCAAAATTAACACAGAACGCGTATGCGGTAGCTTGATATTCTTCAATTGCATAAAACAAATCTCACTTTATCTATGACAGACATTTATACTGGATATGTCAACATCTCAGCTGTTTCCGTTGCACATTGCACTTTTTAAACACGCGCGCCCTATGCAATGCGCGAAATGGTGCTAGTTTCAATGCTCTCACGATAAAACACCGCACACAAAGTTTAAAGAAAAACTTTTTCTTGACGTGCCAATGATGCTACGATAGCAAGCCACGTTGTTGCGTTTGAACTTTGTATCTCTCGGTTCAGGCGGCAGAGGATATGAAAAGAGGGGGGCTTAGATTAAAGGCTGTCAGGTATTTCCAGTTCTGCATAAGTTTTCCCGATGCAACCTTAGTTGTTCCTTTGTGCTCAATCCTTAAGACACAAGTAACTTTTGCAGTTGGGAATGATCTTAGGTCGCGTACTGGAGCCTCCCTAAACATATTTCGGTATTCATGGTTCACTGGTTGTTGATACCTTTGCGCCAACTAATCGGTGTGTGCATATGCTTCCTCAAATGCAAAAGTGGTGACAGAAAAGGGTACCACCATGGATGAGATTTAATAGCCAAGCCTTCGTCATGGTTTTCTCTATAAAAGTAATCACAATATCTTCTCGGAAGCTACTATAAAATGGCCAATTTTATAAAGGCTCAAAAAGTAAGCTCGTAAGGTATGTACTGTTTAGTCTATGGGTCAATGACGCTCATGAAATATTTAATTTTTTCTTCATTGGTAACATATACAACATATATGTAAATAGAAAGAAATCAATATGTGTATGCGACAGTTGAACCCAAGAGATGGAGTTGCAACAATTAGGTGACACATACCGTTGCCATTGTTTAGTCAGCTATCTTTTGGAAGGTCATTGTTGCCCCCTTTTCAGTGCGCCGAGTCCACTTACTGACTATTGATCATCTTCCAATAATCATTCAATCATGCTGCAGAGAATATTCTCGATCTCGGTGACAATCAAGAAGGTATCAGTTTCTCGGCTGGTCCCGTTAAGAGCAACTAGCAAGGTTATCATCTCCGATATACCACTTGATATAGCTCAAATTCGAGTGCTTTATAATCTAAAACCTCATATGGATAGAGCATAAACATACGTTCAGAGATGAAAGCAACCACGTAGTGTAGTATCATAAAAAGATATTCCTTCTCCGTAATAACCAAAGTATTTTTTTATTGTACTTTAATACTTGAACTTTTTAATACACCTCATATTCGAAGTCGGTATGCTTTGAAGTTGTCACTACTTGTATGTATCACTGAGGATCTGTGAAAAGTGTCATGGTATTTAAGCGTTACATCATCGCGATGCATGCATGTCACTATTAGGATAATAACTGGGTTAGAAATCCTACGCCATGAAGCACAACTTTGCAGTAAACAGTCGTAACTACTCCCTTTCTGACAATGTATATATTCTGCGGCAGGACAACATCCGTGAAGACGCTTATACTCCCTCCTCACAATATTCCATTTTTTTGGGGTCTTCTACGAGATTTGCGGTAGGCCCGCGATCTGTTGTTACTGCATATATTATGGTGTCGCACCAATCCTTGGCTATTATACAAGGAATCACTGGTGGTACGCGGGTGAGAGAACATCTTGAATGATGTGTGGTCCAGACCTTCGTGATAATGTTAGGTTAAGCCTAATGTGACATTGCTCTCGATTTAACATGTCCTGCAAATGGGTCATATCTGACCAGGAGGGATTCTTTATTGCACCGAGTTAAGCGGCCCTTCACGAGTTCTTGTTAGTTCAAGCATTTTAGGGGCCTGTCTAATGAAGATTGAAAATGTTTTGGGTACTACGCGATTTGCTTAGTTGCTGATGGCTCGATTACCTAACAGACGATGGTGTACGCAAGCGTTGTTGGAAAAGAAAAGAGGATCTTGCTACGTATATAGTGCTGCTCTACACTCAAATTCTGAAAATGGGACAGTGAATAGATATAAGAAAATGCTCGGGTGCTCTCCCAGAAAATAATTGGCCTGCACCTATGACGTTGCTTGCCTTTTTTTTGCTGTAGCTTTGTCGCAAAGTACGTTAGCGCAAAAAAAAAACTTCATCATGCCCATAACTTCGTCACCACATGGCATAGCGTGAACTACCTTGGCTTGGAACTATTTCATACTATGTAGCGTTTAAATGCAAAAAGCATAAAAGATATAGCTTCAAAATAAACCTTTCTCCATACCGCGGGTTCTATTCTCTAATACCTAGCACCATCACACTTACCTAAAACTGCTCTACAGATTATACTAATGTATTAGTATGATTCAGTCGATGGATCAGTTTTTATATTTGATCAAAGCCTATAAAGATAGCGTTATAAGTCCACAGTCTCTGATTTTCGGCTTGACAGTTGTTTTGCATCCAATTTATAACACGCCTAGATCATAATATTCGTCTCTGTCGAAGGGTTCTTTTGCTGTAAGGTACTGTCTTTTCTTTTGGTTCGGCCTGAATATAAAGATGGTCATATCTATTACATTAGACGAGAGCGGTTCGCAACATGTTTGATTGGACTAGAGCCTAAATGTACCTTTCGTCTTTAGTGCGCAGGTAAAAAATATATTCCAGATCCTGGTATTATTGTCGCGTTCAATCCGTTGCTCTATGTTTTGCTGCTATCCGTTGGTGACGCGTAATCCACAGACGTATCATCTATGTTTACTCCATTTTTTCCAGTGCACTTTAGTCTCCTACTTCGTCTGTTTGTTGCAGTAGAACGAATGCGGTCAAATGAAAATATTCCTATCGATATAGAAAACTGGAGCGCGCCAATCCGATGACTTGTTCTGGCTTACTGGATGATCGCGACAATCTGTTTCGGGTGCACTAATAACAATACGCAAAAAAGTAATAGCCATGAAAAGAGGTGTCTTTTTTATTATTATTATTTGTGATTCGATACCAAAGGACGGCCTTTGGAATTGAAGCACTAGCAACTGGATCGAGCGGTGACAACAGAAGAATGCTGGCGTTTTCGCTTGCACATTGTTATGCGGTTTCTTTATCAATTCAGACACAATTGAAAATTGACAAAGATAGATTGTCTTCATGTATTTTTGTTATACTTCCTAAATAAAAGCTAGTGACCCTCAGGAACTCTAAAGCCTGATGTTATAACCAAATTTGTCAACTGTGGTAATCCTACAAAATGAAAATTAAGATTGCTTCTATCTAATGTACTGCTCTTAAATGGAACGGAACGTTCGTAGGTTTCCGATACTTGGTAAGGAAGCAAAATGGTATCAATGAAAGGAACTGTGGTTTATTGATAATGCGAACGCTCTATTGATACTTTCCATACTCCCAACTATATGTTTCTGGAAATCGTATGCTACTGTGGATAAATGTACACAGTAGCAAACATGGTGGCAGTTGTAGTAAAAGATTTGTTTCGGGACAAGATCTCGAATTTTGGACAAAGGTTCAGAAATAACGTTAACACTGGACAAAGTACACATCGACACGTATCCGACAGACCACTGGTTGACTATGTTTGACAAATGTACATACGCACAATAATCGCTGCGTCTGAATGCAGTCCTTAAAGTGTGCTTTAACATCGATTTCAGCTTTGGTGATGGGTATGGTGGAGCACTCGGATCCTCTCCAATACCCGGGCAACAATCCTGCTTGTTCAATATACAATTATTTTTATTTACTTCCAGGTCACCTTGAGCTGAATACTGACTGGAAGCGCGACATCCGTTACCGTAATATACTCTCCTGCCTCTATCAGCGCGTCCAAGGTCTTTTCGAGATTGGGCCGAGTGGCTTCTTCAAGTGCTGGAGGGGCTTGCATGTACAATGATTTGGTTGCTGTGCGAAGACTAGGTCGTTTCAATTGTCTACGCAATATTTTTAGTTTCTTTGTTTCCGCGATAAATTAAAAAGACTTACACATCGGGACGTTCTTTCAGTGATTCAATTAGGTCCTCCAAGGTCATCTTTGGATCCAGTTCAGCGGACGAAGCAATGTTTCCGCAGACAGGACATTCGGGTTTCTTTTGGTGTTGGAATGTGTAGGTATAAATGGCGTCGTTGCCGGTATACATCATGTAGTTATCGAGGTAAGGCGATCCCGTGGCGATCTTGAACACCTCGTTGCAGCACGAAGCTATGGGGGCCAGAGTCAATAACAAGGCCAGGAATGGATCAGAGAGAAAAAAGAGATCGTGTGAGGGTTTACCTGCAATAATGGCATTGGTGGAGGCAATGGCAGGAATAATATTCTTGACAACGCCCTGTGTGAGTGAATAGGTGACGCCGGAAATATTGAACTTTTGAGCACGGTCCAACGCGGCTTGGTATAGCCAGCTGATATGTTCCGGGTTATCGGTATCGTACTTCTTTTCCTCTATTTGGATCATCAGCGAGACTTGTCGGGAGAAAAATGGCATAAAAACTTACTGCCCCAGACCCGTGGCCATTCAAGCACCGAAGCCCATTCAATGCAATGCTCGGGAAGGCGAGGCGTGTTGGCGATGGTACAAATGGGGAACGTGGTTGCCTTGTTGAACATATCCAACGAACATTCATAGCAAGAATTGATTGTTGGCAGAATCACACGCGCCTGACCTTTGAAACCTTCCGTTCCGCCGTCGATCAACGGCTTTAAACTCTGCGGATCGTCCTCATCCACCATTTCGACCAGCTTTGCATTGATCCATCGCCGTGCTTCGATCGAATCCAATCCGCACACGACGATCTGGAACTGACTGTAATATTCATCATCCTTGTCTTGGATCTTGCCAAAATATCTGTCCCAGTAAAAAATAACATGTGTGAGTTGGACAGTAACGCGTGGGGCGCAGTAGAACCATTTACGGGATAATCTTTACACCTGGCACTCGTTGCATGACGAATTCTGCTGCCACCGTTGCCTTTGGGTGACCAACATCCTTGGGTCTACTCTATCGACTGAGTAACAACCCTATTGCGCAGTAAAAAGAATGCTGGGTACCTGAACAAGAACTGTCGGTTCAGGTTGCTAACGTCAATCGTGTCCATGTCAATAACGTGTATTTCCTTGAACCCCGTGAGGGCAAGGTTTTTGAGAATTTCGCAACCGAGGCCACCGGCACCAATCACCAGGATTTTGCAAGCATCGAGAGCTGCTTGTATCTAAAATTATTTGAGCATGGGTAAAAAAAAAAGGTGAAGAAACGGTCGAACGGCTTACGTCGGGTGAGTCGAGTGCAAGCAAGATGCCTTCTTCTTCTTCCGGTTGCACATCTTCCATGTCGCTCAACATGCGGCCGGAACTCGGTGTCGTTGTATCCACCGCTGCATAATCAGTCATGGTCGTGTCTTTAAAAAGAGTAGGTCAGAAATAAAAAAAAAATAGAATAAAAAAGCGCAGCGTTCTCTTTTTTAGGGCTGTACCTTGGATGGGCGCATTGTGTGACGTTCTCTGTCGCTTGGGTTCATGAGGACTCATGGGCTCCTGCAATGTGCGTTTGGAGCATTCCTCAGTGTCGTGTGTTGTGGGGGGAGTGTTCATGATTAAAAGGCAAGTAGGTCTATATATATATTATTCAGGACTTAAAGGATGAAAGCGCGGCGGTTGAACAGAAAAAATAGCTTTCTTAAAAAAAACTGTTTATTAAAACGAAACTAGATAATTGTAGATTACGACTTATTTATATGGAGGATTCACCAACGATGTCGAGCTGCCGGCCAAATGTTCAGCAAAAACGCGCAATGCATCATATACTCTGTTCCTTACCTTGGTTGTGAGGCATTGATCCCGAGACTCAACGACGACAGGATCGAGTCAATGTCCGTCTTGGTGTCGATGGGGCGTTTGGCCAAGCTTCGTTTCGTCATCATTTGCAACGAGTCCAGCTCATTTTCACTGGCTCCAGCGGTTTTTTGGGATGCTGATACTGTTTGTTTTAGTCTAACTTTTGTTTTCTTTTTTTTTTGGATCGAATCCAAAGCCAAACTCACCTAGCGCCTCTTTGAGGTTCTCTACTTTGATGGTATTCTTTTGATTACGTTCGGACGACTAGACTCAAATTGGATCAGTAACGCAAGCAACACATTCGACTTTAATACAACGCACATCAAACTCGGCACCAGACCACGGCGTGATCAGCTTGGGTTTGATATCATCCAAATCGCGCGACGAACGAATACGGAACGATCGTTCCTGATTCACTGTTGGGTCCAGTTTGTCAGTCTTGAGCCAGGATCCGAACACGCGGGAAGAGAGAGAGACTTACCAAACGCTTCCGAACCCCATTCCACATACAACTTGCTTTCCAGATCCAACCCATGCGTATCCTCTTCATCCCGCAACGGCCCATCCTTTGAAATGATTTCCACCACCACATGACGGTCCAAAAACTTGTCGACCACCGTGGTGTTCTCCGGCTCCAGTTCCTCGAATTGGGTAATGTGCGCAACCGTTGGAGCAATCTCGGGCAAAAAGATCGGAGAGTATTCCTTGTGTGCCACGCGATCTTCCTTGAGCCCCTTCAAATAATCCGCCAAGGGTCCAATATCATGCATCTTGGCAACCATCCCGAACCATTCGATCGTCGTGGCCGCCATCGCGCGTTGTCGAGATGTTTGCTTGATCACGCTCTGTTTGACAAGACTTTGGAGCTTGAACACCAGAGGGATCGTGCGGATCGTGCCGTCAGCGCCGAATCGACGCGTCAACGCGCACAAGAGAGTGTACATGGCACCCACATCGTTCACATTGAAACTTGGCATTTGCACCCAGTCAATGATCGTCTGGTGAACCGCGTTGACAAACATGACATCGCCGTGTTGGTTGAGCAAGTGCTTGGGGTACGGTTCGGGAGTCAAGTCCGCTTCGTTTGTCGTGGATTCCAAATAGCGCGTCAGTGTCTGAGCAAATTCAACTCGCGTCTCTGTATCAACTGTGTCAGTGTATGCATGCTACACTCCATCATCGTTTTGGATCGTTACCAGCCACTCTGTCCGTCAACAAGCTGATAGCCGGCAGCCAGCTGCTCAGCGAAATGGTATTATCGGAAGCATACTCGTCTTCCGCGCCAGCATCCTTACTCGTCGCCACAATGAGATCCAAACAGATCAAGGCGACGCGTCGATATTCTTGAATGGGCAAGCCTTCGACATGATCCAGGGTAGTGCCGGCGCGCAATTTGGCAATCACGTAGCCGGTGACATCGTTCAATTGGTTCTGATAATACGTTTGGGAAGCCAGTCCACCGATGCTGTGAGCAAGGCCTTGATGAATGGCATATTCGTACATTGCACTGGAATCACTCGCATCGGTGGGACTGGCGTCTCGGAATTCGCGTCCTTGCAATGCTTTGATCAGATGGGTAAAGAGCGAATTGAGGACTTCCAGCACGGAAATCCCAACAAGGGGTATACTGGCATTCAGAATCGTGTCGAGGATCGATACCAAGGAGGCAAGTTTTTCCGAAACCGTCGTGTCTTTGGCCAACACGTCCAATTGCTGCAACACTTCGGAGACCAGTAGATATCGGTTTTGCGGTTGCAATGCTTCCAGAACCAATTCCATCATGGAGACGGCAAAGTTGGGGGGCCACCATTTCTGTTTGTTGTCCATGAACGCAAACAATGGATTCAAGGCCGTGCGCACCGCCGCCCCGTTCAATTGGCTGAATAGGATCGTGGCACTTTTCGCTGCCAAAATATCAATCACGTTCTTTTCCAAGGTGGTGCTGTTGAGACTGGATTGACGGATATCGACGGATTCATCACTACCCAAGCTCTCATGTTTTAATATGGATCCTTTCCCGTCCCGCACACCCTTTTCTGATGTATGTGTACTACCTTTTGGCAAGAGCGTTGGCGGCTGCCGCGGTTGTGGATAAGGTGGTGACCAAGGGAGGCATAATAAGGCTGAGCTGAACCTTAAAATTGGAAGCATGAAGGGATTGGGATGAAATGGCAGCCTGAATAGCGCGATGACCGATATGTTGCATGCTTTTTTTTTCATCGATTAAGTCTTTTTTTTTTCTGCAATTGGTCCCTCCCCCCAATGATTTACCTCAAGCCCACCGATGGATCTGCATTGTTATTGTTGCATAAATCAGCAAACTTTTGAACCAGAACTTCGAAATCAGACGTGAACTCGGCATCCACACCCAATGTTGAGCCGTCGTGATAGTTGCAAAACACAATGAACTACGGCCGATTCAGCTTATCGTTGATGTGAGCGCATTGCTTCGTCTTACCGTGTCGCAGGTTAAATCCATCAGATCAAGATCATGTGTGCCTAGCACCATACTGAGGATCTTGACCACATATTTGGAAAACAAGTTCAGATCGCGATGACAGGATTGAATGAGTGCTTTAATAATCTCGAGGGAGACGTGGTTGTTTCTGGAAAACATACAGTCATAAGCAAGACCCTTCTCCCTTCTCTTGCACCCCAACACAAAGAAACTCACTGTTTTCTGTTCTTGGCGACATCGCGCTTCACTTTGTTTTCCAAAAAGATACCGACCTTTGTCAACTTGACAGGTCGAGAACTGGCATAAAACGTGAGGTAGCTGAGTTCGGACGATCGAGGTCCATTCTCGCCCTCTTTTTCTGGGTAGCAATTGTTGATGAGAGTCGCGTGTTTGGCGTTACTAACAAGGCAGTGAGTTTTTCTCAGGATGAAATAAAATGAAGGAGAGCCCTTACAGATGCATGGTGCGGTTGGGTGAGAGAAAAAGAAGACGAGATTTCTGAGAAAAAAAAAAGGAGAGGAATGAAACCAAAAAGGTTACTGGAGTGTTTGTTATTGCGGGTTTAAAAGAAAGAGAGTAAGGCTCCAATTGCCCCGCCTTTTCATTATATTCGCTTTACCTACCCGGCCAACGAGGCCTGAGTCACTTCATTTCTTCCATTCCAGGCAAACGGACATTGGTGTAACTACGCTTGATGGACTTAGCGCGCCTGCCCACCTGTGCCCTTTCGTTTTCACACACTCGCTCAAAGAAAATAATAATTTATTGTTATGCGCGTGGGATCATTAGGACAGCAGTCTGTCGTCATTAATATAAAAAAAGGACAGGTTTTGCATGGGGAGGGGGAAGCAGAGAAGAAGAAGAAAGGGAAATGCATAACACGTGGGGACAAAGCTTCTTTTTTTCTTTTGCTAGTTACAATGAACAAGCTCAGGTGCTGTCTTGCGCCGAAAACGGTTAAATAGAGGATGCTGGGAATACCCACCGAACGACTTTCTCCTGGGCCGAGTCTGTGTACTACTACCCTTATCCAGCGGGTGCACAGCCTCTCTATGCTGGTGGCGCCTCAAAAGAGACCGTTTAACTACTTCGTTCAACGAATGTTTGAAGGATTGCATGTGAAGTTTGATGGATCGCCGCAGTGATTTTTTCGGAGCTACGTGGGTCGTCGTCGTCGTCGTTGTCGGTGCTACCATAACGGGTCGGTCAGGGCGTCTGACCTCGACCACTGGCTCTTTTATGGCTCGGTGATTGTGATTGCTATTGTTGTTGCTATGGCTCATCATCGTACGTTGACGGGTGACGGCAGGTCTTGGTGGTGTGGTGCTGCACAGACACAGGAATGCTGATACAATCCAAAACAACGGCCCGTACACTTGCAACCAACATTGATACAGCTGCGTCTTGACAAACGATGTGGATAGGAAAAGATTCTGGTTGCTTGGTAAAGCAATGGCGGATACGCTGTTCATTTAGTGACGCATAGAAAAAATATTTATATATTGGCAGAAAAAAAAAGAGAAAGAAAAAGTGAGAGAAAAAAAAAGGATCAACGTATTTTTAATCACGGGGGTGAACAGCAATGTGCATAAATGGCTTATGCAGGACCATGAACGTCATTTTCTTTTTTTCCAAACAATCCATGGTTTTCCGTTGACGAGATCCTCCCCCATTTGTTTGCTGTCTCCCGGCGAATGCGCATGTTGCAGATTCGGTTTTTCCTCGGCAATCGGATACTTTTTTTTTCTTTTTTTCTTTATTATCGCAAGCAATCTATTATTATACATATAGCCCTTTGACAATAAGGAGGCGTGTGTTTGGGCTTTTTTACATATAAAAAAAGGGGGGAAGGGGATTTGACGCATACCCCGTCTTTTGGCTTATCCAACGGCTTAACAAGCAATCCGCCATGTTGTTCCGGCTAGATCAAAGGACAGATAGAAAAATAAAAAGATGGTTTGGATTGTCGCAAGCATCAAACACGCTACTAGGTGAATAATTCCAGCAGTAAGCAAATGGATCGCAAAATACAATCTGCAAATCTCTCTTATAAAAAATGCAAATCATTCTAATTACTCTTTTTTTAACATTGCTGGAATATTCCCAACAAAACAAAAGAGTATGCAAAGTAAGCTATATTACAAACCCTGAAAAATGTCAGTTGACTGATCATCCTTGCAGATCAACCTCCACCACCGCCACCACCACCACTACCACCACCAGCATTAGCCCATCAACATGACTTTGCAAGAAGACCGTGGTCTCCTTCTCAAGAAGACATTACTGCCGAAAAAGTCGCCAGTGCTCCCCCTGCCGGCAATTGGTTTTCCAGAAACAAATTGAAAGGTTCCCTATTGGTCGGCAGCTTGCTTGCCATTATTGCCGTTGCCATCGCCGTCCCACTCTCCATGCGGCAATCCAATCCAGAACCCAGCCTGTCGCCTGGGTCCAGCACCCACACACCATCAACAAACAGTGGAAAGGGCAGCCCCAGCACAAACAATACGGTCGAATACGACGATTCCATTCCTGCCAATCCCCACGTGCCTCCACTCAAACAGGCGTTCCGATACGGCACAGACCCGATTCGAGGCGTCAACCTGGGCGGCTGGCTCGTCATTGAACCCTTCATCACCCCATCTCTCTTTGACCAATTCAGCGAACAAGACAAGGTATTGGACGAATGGGGTTTGTGCGAGAAATTGGGACCCCAAAAAGCCAAGGAACAACTCAAGAAACATTACGAAAGCTTCGTGACAGAGCAAGACTTTAAGAAAATGAAAGAGATGGGAATCAATCACGTGCGTATACCGCTTGGACATTGGGCTGTTGAGCCGGTGGCCGGAGAACCCTTTGTTCCCAAATTATCCTGGGATTATTTGATCAAAGGCATTCAATGGGCCCGCAAATACGGTCTGCGCGTCATGGTCGAGCTGCATACCGCTCCAGGATCTCAAAATGGCTGGAATCATTCCGGTCGCCTGGGCCAAGTGCGCTGGTTGAACGGCACGGATGGCGAAAAGAACGGAGAGCTGACTATGCAAGTGGTGACCAAGATGGCTCAGTACTTTAACAAGCCCGACTATGCGCATGTCGTGCCCATCTTTGGTGTTTTGAATGAACCGGCCATTTATCGTATCGAGAAAGGCCGCGCAGAGAAATGGTATCACGATAGTCATGATGCCATCCGCAAGATCACCGGCGACGACAACGGTCCTTTGCTCACGTATCATGATGGGTTTTTGGGCATGCCTTCGTGGAACGGATTCTTCAAAGATCCTAGTTTCAAGCGTGTTATTCTCGGTGAGTTCACACTATCATCACCTATGCTGCCAGGCTATGATACACTAACTCCCAAAAAATAAAATGGATAGAAACCCATACCTATCTCATTTTCGATGATGATTTGGTTTCGATGCCACGCGAAAAACAAGCTGAATTCCCATGTTTTGCGTGGCAACGAGACCTCAACAACTCCATGCGCGACAACGGACCCACGATGGTCGGCGAGTTTTCCATAGCAACAAACGATTGCGGCAAGTACTTGAACGGAGTCCGACTAGGTACTCGATACGAAGGTACGTTGCAAGATGGCGATACCAAAATTGGAAAACCTGTATGTCCCACCTGCAGTTGCCAAAACGTCGAGGACTGGAAGACGTGGGATGACGACTACAAAAAGTTCTTGAAGGCGTTCATCGAACGGCAGATGGATGCGTTCGAAGCCTCGTACGGATGGTTCTTTTGGACATACAAGACGGAGCAGCACATCAATCCCCATTGGGACTATTTGCTGGGCTGGGAGCAGGGTTGGATTCCAAAGGATGCAAACAACAGAGAACACTCATGCAAGGATGTGGCGCCGCCTAGTCCGTAGCCATTTTGTTTGTTTTACCCGTTTGTTTTATAAATAGTTTGATGATAAATATACAAAAAGTTACTACCTATTGATTTCTTTATTTTGTTAAGGGGAGGGGGAATGATGTATATGTGTATATATGTGTTGTGTGTGTGTGTGAATGTCGGTGTGCGAATGGGCCCACTTTTTTCAAAGCAACATGCCATTTCGACTTTCCTTGATGGGGGGATGGTGACGATAGTCATCGTCCACAAACTCATCATCCTCCTCCTCTTCTTCGATATAATTCTCCCGCCAGCCGCGTATGCCCTCCAAGTAATTTTCATGCAAATTGGCTCTGTACTCGTCCAGCTTTTCCATGTTTTCAATGGCCAAATCGCGACTTCGCCGCTGGATCTCGCGACCACGCATGGACATCTTGTGGGCATGACGCAACGCAGCATCCAGCAGATCGCCTGTTGCTGTCACCAACTTGCCCATGATCACTCGCAGAATATGGTTGTACCAGAACGAGATCAGTGGTACAGATTGGATAAGTCCTGGAATATTAAATTTTATTAATACCTGCCCTTTGCATGTGAAAGTTTTGGCTCACCTTCAAGTGTCCAGCTGTCTTCTTGACGGTAGATCTTGAGTAATCCGCTGTCTTGCTCCGTCTCGCGGAAGTGTAACGTGGTGATGGCCGGTACCTGCAACCGCACAAACGATGGAAACATGCTCGGCGAGAAGTTTTGCGTGAGGTGGATCACCGCCGTACGTCTATTTAGGACCATACACGTGAATTACATCATTCCCCTTTCCTAGCCTTTTTTCTTTACCCGTCAAACACAATATTGTCAATCGTGGGCGCCTGTCGGTTCAGCGCTTGCCATACCGTGTAAACACTTTGTAAACGGTGTGAGCAGAGATAAATCCCCCCCCCCAACATTTCCCTCCCCGAAGTACTCACTATTGAATGTTATTTATTCCCTCCGTGCTCATAACCGGCGAGGTCAGTACCGCATCGTCAAAAAAGTAGTATTCTAATATTCGCTTCCATCGCAGCGTGCTGTACGAGAACAAATCTTCAATGATATCTGAAATGGACCCAGTGTCAAAATCGATCCAAACGTAAATAATGGTGGTCAATTGGTTTCTCTGATTTTTTTTTACTTCTTATAAGGTCGTTGGATGAACTTTCGAGTTGTGCATTGGTTTCAATGTCGGTCATGATTGTGTGTGTACGTAATATGTGGTAAAAGGAAAAAACGAGGGCTGCAACAGTGAAGGAGTGATCTCAAAAAACCACAGGACCGAGTTCCACAAACTACTTAAATTGGCCCAAACTAAGCTTTTGCTTGTGCATAACCGTAGTTCACAGTAAAAAAGCCTTGCCTTTTTCTCCCTCTTACTCATTATCCGCTGCTTCTCGTGCTCTTTTTGACATGATCATTGTGTACACCAGGGGGACCGGATGTTTACCCCTGCCTATTTTCTTCCGTGATCTCTTCATGTCTGTGTTACCATGTATGCATCAATTATACACAACATAACTTTTTTGCATTGGTAGGCCACATGTCTTAAGAATCTCTTGGCCATGATTCTGCCCCGCCACAATCAAGCAGATGCAAGGTTTTGTGATACTCTTCAGTTGCATGATGCTGATGAACGGTGCATTTGTACCACCCTAATGCCCCGACTTGGAGCTGCAACAAGTAAACCGCTTTTCATATATCGCCACATGCAGTTCATGATCATCGTTTCCATGTTGAATAAAATTCCCTACTTTCCGATTGTATCGATAATACGCTAAAAAAAGACGAATATGACACTTGGCATGTGAAATTCAGTCGAATTGCTTATGGCAAATAGCTGATTATTCAGATAGTTTGTTTCGTCATTTCGATCGCTTGAATGTGAAGGCAGTTACCGCTACATATTGACCTATCCCATTGCTAGAAAATAATTAATTTCACCCATACGTACGTCATGCGTCGTCACGAATCAAAGCAGCCACTTTATTGCTCAATAATGAACTGTTGTTCCGGACACCCAAACAAATCGATCGTAGCACCGTGGCTAACAAGACGCACGCCCCAACGGATCCGCAACCATCCCTATCTCCAGCGATCACCGAGTACAATCGATATCCGGATTTAGAATAAAAATACGTTTCTCCAGCAAGGATGGCAATATCAATGCACTTTTCCGCCACTGTTAAAGAAGCCAACTAAATGCGACTGGTCCACCAATGTACTCCCAAAACATGTAGCAATGGTTTCTGTTCCCTTGTACTGTGTGGCTAGGTTCCACACAGTGTGGGAGATACAACCGCCTACAGAAACTGTAACCGTAACCAGAAACCGTAACCGTAACCAAGTATATTCACCTGTCAGTGACTGTTCAATCAGGCATTTGAATATCGTTTGTTGTCGGGAGATCGTCGTCATTTCTGCAAATCCTGTGCATCTGTTTTATCTCTTGCACCTCGACGTCGTGGTCGTTTTGACTTGAACGCATATCGAATCGTACCCCAATATATTTCATGTCGAAATCCTTGCATCTTTGCTCAACGAGGCGTTCAAAAGTGACGAATTCATGTAGTGCTTGTCGTGATGGGATTTATACTCGTATCGAATATGATCTCGGATGTAATTCTAAATTCCGTGGTGCAAGTGTTGCGTGCGTATGCGTACTCCGTGATTGGGTGTCGACCTTCATCAATACCATCGTAATCTTCAAATAGTAAATTCAAATTCGTGTATTACATACTTAAAAAGATTTATGACACTAAATGACTTTATTATAACCTGAGGAGCAATGTTCCTACGTACCTTTGGAATCGTTGCACGGGTAACGGATGCCTGATCCTCTATCTAAATGTCCGCCATGCCGCGATGCTTCTCGATGACTTTTTATATATTTGATATGCATTTCTACAGAAAATTTAACTCGTAAATTCTGCAGACGTTCTTGGATCACATACCATGAAGCACAGGACGATACCTTTTGCTTATTCCGTAGTATATATAAAGTAATGATGAGCAAAATGGCGATTAAAAAACGGAAAAGAACAGGAAGGGAAGTTCAAAAAGCTGCTATTCGTTGCGTACCTATATAAACGCCTGCTAATAACTTTCAGAAATAAGTAATAGCTTTTGAGGTTTATAACCGCCTGCACATAATCTATGTGCTCCATGACGGATGGGCGTAACTCAATGATAATCATGGGCAGCGATAATAGCAAAAATTGATTGTTGATAAAACATGCCTCTCTTCTATGCTTGTGATCATTTTGCACTTACCTCTGTCCGACATGCAGTAATTGGCCCCACGTCCATACCACGGTTCATCATACCAAGTAAAGTTTCATTGACATGGATAATATATAGTGGTAGTAGTAGGCATAACGTAATGCATTGACAGCATGTGGTATCGCTCAATTGGAAAGCTTCAAATGACGAGACCAAAAATAAGATAATGTTTTATTGAAGAGAACTACTCTCTATTTATAATGATGATGAGTCGGGACGGAGAAGGTGAATGCTTTTCTATCAGAGCCGAATCCGTGTTATCGCCGTAATCCCTAATGACCATACTGCCTTATTACGAAGGAGCGGATAATCATGCAGAGACTGAGTTAACGTGAACGGTCCTTCTTGAAGTCTGAACCCAGATCAAGGTCTCACTGACACACAAGCCAGTGAACAGGCCAATAGATAACTGTGCGGTTGTTGATGTCGAAATAAAGGAACGGATGTAACAAAGGCTGAGATGGAACGGTCTGTAGACAATGGATGACTAGTATGTCAGGATACGACACAGCATATATCCTGAGATCAAGTAATTGTCTGAATCGCTGTTTACCCCTTAACAATTTCTATAGTCCTTCAATAGTGTAGCATGGATGCACAACCTTCCATTTCAGTATCACAGATACTGATGGATAATACTGCTCGCCTCCGAGAAGTCCACAAAGTCCAAAGTGTGCCTACTTCACATGGATAACGATTAGTCCTGATTTGCCCTGGTGTCGTTGAAGATTTGAATCAATCGCTGCTCGTTAATGCTTCTTTCTTGACCATATAATTTCAAGAATGACAAATTTCGAAGCGAAGCCATAGCATGAATTGCTTGCCTTCGATAGCAAGGCTCCGCATTCTGATTTTCACAATTCGTACTCGTGAATCTTTTTGTTGTCAAGTATGGAGATAAGTGTTTCGTTTGATTGTGCGTCCAAAGATCAAGATACTGGATCGGCGAATTACCGCATATGTGCCTCGCAATATTCTCCGGCGCTTTTGCGTCATTTTTGCTGCGGTTCTATCGATCGTAGCCGAATGAAAAGAGCATCAGGCTCTTACTGTGGCACAAGTTTTTCGAATCCGGTATTGTAATATGGCGTTAAGCGGATTGCATCATTGCTGTCGTTCACAATGTACATTGTAAGCTGTCGAAGATGGGCAAGCTTGAATAATTCATACAAAACACTGCTATTCCAGACATGACGGCCAAAAATGCGGATTCCTCTAATGCAAGACATGCAGCTAAAAGGCCTTGCATGTTGGGAGAGTCAATGCTTGGGAGTTTGGCATTAAATCTCTATCAGCGACTGAGTGCCTTCGAGGCGAGATGACGCATTTTTGAAGTCCAGTTTCCGTGGATAATAGACTGTTGCAGCATCTTTGTATCATCAGCCAAAGTGGCAGGCCAAACAGCAGATTGTCACACTTGGAGCCGTCTTTCCCGTTATGAGATAATTCATTTGAACTATCCACGCGTAATCGTAGACTGGTAAGTCCAGTAATGAATGATGATTGAGTGTAAGTTGTACCGTCAAATCAGGGTATTTAGATGACGTCTATAGCTAGAAAGAGCTCCTGCAACGCTGGATATCAATTATTGATCACACCCATAGTAGATGCAAGTGCACATGAAGCTGCGCGCACGTACATTACAGCTCAAATTCGCCACCAGGCTCCAATCGCTCCCAGTGTCTACTATGGCCCGTGCGATTGAGCTTTCTTTCCTATGGAACGGCCGGACCTCTAGCGACCTCCAATGGCGGAAATTAACGGCCACCAACCCCCTACATCAGCAGTACTGGAAGCTACGAAACGACTTGACCTCAACCAAGGACCCGGTGGCAGCGGCCATTGATAAGAAACGAAACGAAGAGTTTACAGCTCGGTCTTCCAAGTACAAATCAATTCGGTGTCTAAGGCCATATCGCCTTGTCGACCCCATCTTGTACTTGGCAGCCTCATCTAAGGATCGACACCGACTGGTTAAATGGCGTATGCATTGGGTCCCCTCATACCCACTGAAGGATTGCGAATGCGGTACAGTTGCTGCCCCCCGAGAACACTACGCCACCTGTCCATTGCTTCGGGCAGAGCTTCAAGAACTACTCCTAGCATTTGGACCAGTCCCTGACCAGCAAAACAATACACAGGTGATCGGCTTTATATTGAACACCCTTCCGCGTTCAAATAATGGACTGACCCGGGGCAAATGGAAGAAGGCGTGGCCCGCACTTTTGCATGTCCTCCGCAAGGTTGATAAACTGAACCATAAAGACGAGCAGTACGATGACGATGAACCGGCACCGGAAGAAGCTCTTCAAGGCGGACCATCAGCACGTACAAACCACCACACTTAGGGTGATACTCACGTTTACATTATTGATATTATACCTACACTGTTTTTCTTCTCTCTAATTCTATTACTCTTCACAACGTTTCGACATCGACCTGTCTTTTTCCCCGTAAGGGGTTTTTCAGACATGGCACCAGATACCCTTTTATATCTATACATTTGTACCGCAAGGAAGCGACCATATACCTATTGGAGCAGGTCAAAAAGTCTTCCAAATAAAATTTATACTTTTCAACTAATGTGCATATGAGCATACTGGTGTACCGGTAAGAAAATATAGAGCTACGTTACCTTTTTCGTTGATGGCCATGGTAAAAAGTGGAGGCTCCCTATGCAATTGTTCCTTGGTAGCACCTGCGATGAGGTACACACAAAGCTGTTTGAAGCGGCGACAGATGGTCATGTCTGAAACAGGATGTCTGTGCGTCCTTGCACAGATTTCCGTCGGCATGACGATAATTAACTGAATTGAAGCAGCCGTTCATGAACACTTCTCTACCAGGTTACCCACTGGTGATCACACGCGATCAACGAATGGGCGGTATTTCAAAGTGGGAACGTAAATATTTACTGCGCCTTCGTGTCCGAGGTTTTGTCAAGTTCTACCTTTTCATTAATTAATGAAGGTAAGTCAATTCCCCACAGTTTAGTCTAAAAAGATCCCCGTTTCCATGTCAAAGAATCTGTCTGATCACCACATTGCTCTTTTTAGGTCCTCACAATTCAAATTTTGGCCTTCTTGGTGAGTCAATCGCATATTGTTTAAGCGTGTGCCGTGTCAACATGCTTAGAAATGTTCTTCATACTGACGCTTCCTATATTCCCGTTTCTTTTTTCAAGGCACCGTAATCCAAACGTTGGTTCCATTGGTAAGTCATGCTTTAGTTCAAACAAATGTTCGTTATACTCATTCTTCCTACATTCCCGGGTTAGTTTTGTTCCCACTCCTCCATATGCTATGGTGGAGGCACCATAGAGTATGGTGGAGTGTGCCGCCTTGTGTGGCAGAGATACCGTAGAGTGCGGTATGGGCACCGTAGAGTACGGTGGAGTTTGTCGCCTAGAGCGGCAGAGTATTACCGTGCATACGGTACAGGTTGTCGCCTTGAGCGGCAGAGATACCGCAGAGAGCGGTATGAGCACCGTAGAATACGGTGGAGTTTGTCGCCTAGAGCGGCAGAGTATTACCGTGCATACGGTACAGGTTGTCGCCTTGAGCGGCAGAGTACACCGTGCATACGGTACAGTCACCCGCAAGGGTGGAGTTTTTTTTATAGGTACGGTCCGGGGAGATACGATCTTCTCCATGGAGCCAATAAGGTAAAAACAATCACCAGTTTTCTTCTGATATAACTAACTCTTCTTCTTTATGGGCGAGGCTCGATCAGCGGACACGTCCGCTGGTGCAGCCCGCCTCACAAACACGTATGAGCCGCCGGTGTGGAAAGTTCTGCAATCGGTGGCCTCAGCCATAAGCCATATGCCTTCGTTTAGTGTTGGCGTAAGGATAGGTCAAGCGTGTGAGATAAAATAACTTGACGCCATTTGTGCGTTTAAGTAACATATTTAAACCTTTTCTTTCTTCGTTCTCCTTTAGCTTAGTTTCGCGTAATAAAAGTGCCCTTTGTAATTATTAGAGAATTTAATAGTGTGAGAGCTTGGACATACATATATATGTTTACAAGACCATGCTTTGGTTGAACATTGTTCGTTTAATGCTTTCGCGCTTTCGTCCACAAAAGTCTTTGACATGCCTCTTCAAACGTTGTGAACAAGATCTATATATGTATTTATTTCATAGAGATCCACCACCAACTCGTAGGTAACATTGGTAAAACAAGTGAAGCATATATAGCTCTCGTAACCGAAGCAAATATCTATCATGTACTTGGCGTGTAAAATAAACTGAACAGTGCTGCCAGTAGATAGCAACAGGGCCGGCGGTACTGTTCTTGACTATGCAACAGAATTAAATAATACGATACAGAGCATGCATTGGCGTCTTTACTGAATGACACGCGGTGCCTTCACCACCATTAAATGCTCGAAAGAGGCTGCATGACACAGTCGACGTGGGATTTACCTATGGGCTACCAGACTCGATTCTATGCACCATGTCCATGAAGTACAAAATATCCTGTGCCTCTAACGCGCTGGCAGCACTGTATAACCCACAGCGCATCCATACAAAAAAGCATAGCCAAGGTCTCGTTCCTAGCCATACCATGTAGCCCGCGTTTTCCAACCACTGTAGTATTCTCTGCGCCGGCGTTCAACGTTTTCAGCAAGTGTCAGGTTCATTCGTTGATCTCGCACATTATCATACTAATTGAATTGAAATCGTAGCTGATTGTGTCCTTTTTTTCGTGTCCATTCCAGATGTTTCGCATTTGTCTCGTACACCATGGATCCCGCGTTTCTTCCACTTCCCAAACCAGCCCATTGCCATAGTTTTCAAATAAACCAGCTTTTTTTATTAGTTATTTTTTACTGCTAAACTACACTTACCTGTTATTCATTTTTCTGGTATATAACCCACCTCCAACTTTTGCAGGAACGTTCTCAGAGTCGTCATTATGCTAATTCCAGTCGCAGATTGGCTAATGGAGCAGCGATCTTGGCCATAAAACCATTTTTTCGCGTATTTGCAGCACGGTATCAATTTTGAAAACCAGTCCTAGCGAAAAGGGTCGGTTATAGCTCAGATGGCAGCGCGCCGCACTACTACCCGGTGGGGCGCGTGTTCGAATCTGAGCCAATGACCGACTGGCTCCTGTGAGGGTAGCAGGAGGGTGGTGGTGGGCAACTTTTTTTTATCTAGAATTCTTGTTAATCCTTTTTCCGTGGCAAATGCTTTACCTTTACGCAATACGACAAGCGTCCACGTATGGTCCAGAAAACGAAGAGTGCCATTTGGGTCATTTTTGGCCATGGTGCACGCATTTTATTCATCTGCCAGACAGCACTTCAAGCCACCTCAGGAAAGGGTGTTCTTGCTCGACATTTGTACTCTAAAGATAAATAAACTTCCTGTCAGCAACCAGGTCAACAAAATGAAAGCCATCTGGCGCACGGAAAAATACATACGTAAGCATTGGGGCAAGATGGCGCTGATGGTGCGGATGAGCACGTGCGCGGCCTCAATCAGAGTAAAGTATTTGTGGCAGTATCGTCCCCATGGGTTGTGCGTTCAAACAAACGGCTACTGTTGCATGGAAAGAGCTTTGTTGCGAAGGAAACGGTGTGTCCCAAAGAAAAACATTTTGTTGGAAAGAAAACCGCTTGTTGCCTAGCAACCCCGGTCGAAAAATTTGTCACCGAGCTGGTCCAATCATTGCGGCGTATTTTGGCGCTGATGCAGGTACCTGGTGACACAAGGCATGTCCTCGTTCAAGAACCTGTTTGCCACAGCAGACAAACTTGGCCTACAACCCAACTTTGGAAACTTTGATCTACGAATTAACGATCTGCCACGCACCGACCCTTCTGGAAGATACATCCCTTGGCATACGATCTTAGTCAAAGATGCGCTTTACTACAATACGGCTTTAGAATGCTTCTGGCACCGGCAACCAGGTTTACGCTCGTCCAAGGACCGCCTGACAACCAAGTTTCTCGCAAGGCTGACCGAAGGCACATGCACCATCATTACCCCACTATGAACATTTTTTGAAATGCACGGCAGTCCGTTCTCGCCAGGTTCTTGCTTTATTTTCCGCTCAAATATACTACTCAAGCCTACTCTCCGATCCGCGATTGAGCTCACAGAGATCACACCGGTCCAGCAACCGTCCCCCTTTCATCACACTTCCACAAGAGTACCCACGAGCACATAAATCAGTTTTGTCTGCTTTCTGGCGTGCAAACTTCCCTCACCATGCCCACACTATTTTGTGGCGGGCTTATCATCGCAAACTCCCTACGCGATCAAGACTACAAAGACTCAATATTCAGTTTGCTCTGGACCGTCGGTGCCCAATCAGTGGCGAAGTGGAAACGGATAGACATTTTGTGTGGGATTGCCCGGTAAAACAAACGACTTGGCGTACGATGGCCGGACGTTTTCTGGAACAACCCTCTTTGCTTTCATATGAGCACTTCTGGATCAACCCCACCAACAAACTACAAGTCTCCGGCATTCAAGGCGTCTCTTTCGAGATGGTCATGGAACGCACCTTCCTCGCGATATGGCAAGCACACTGGCGTTACTTTTTCGACAATAGCACCTTTTGGCCAAATGGCATCGTCGCCAAAGTCATCGGCCAAGTCAAGAGGATAGAATCCGAACTTAGCTTATAGCTGTTAGTATTGTATCACCAATGTGCCCTCTTATTTGGGCGCTCTGAATAAACGAATATCTACAAAAAAAACCTGGTGACACAATTCACTTGACAACCGCGTGCTCGTCTTTCGCTGAGCGCTTGCCTAAGGGAAGTGATGTGGCTGCTTTGAACCTTACAAAGGTACATACTATATTTCAATCGATTCGCTCGATGGCTGTCATTGGCTATGGTATCCAACGGTCATACTTGTATTGCATGAGCCTAATTAACTCGACGATGCCCTCGTCGTGAGTACGTACTGACAGCGTTCGAGCAAAATTAACCATCCAGTTGATTTGGAAACTATAGCCATCATTTTGATCCATCACATTATGTGCAGGATTTGATTTGCTCTACGAAAGATCTCATACACTATTTCATTGCGGACATGATGGATGAGTACATTGCATACGTTTGAAATACATGTACAGTCAAGTACTGGAGAAGTGAGCGATGGATGAATGATAATACAATGATATATGGCTTATACGAACTACTGTTCACAATTTAAGAATTGCTCGTCAGACCGCAGACAGAACATGGATCCTCTCAGCATACAGTAATTTTGGATTGAGATATATTTGGCAGGAAACATAAAAGTAGATGCATTCTAGGTAGTAAGATGGGAGAAACAGTTGCTTCAATGTACAGATTGGCCATGATGATATTTTGGAGAAGAAATATGCGCTTTGTTGACATAAACAGCAAGAAGGAAGAAATGTTGCTTTGGCCCGTAAATAAGAGTCTCTTATGTGTGTCAAATGGTAATCTTGTGCGCTTGACCTATACATATACCGTCATCAATAAGAAGGCATACGACTTGAAGCTGAAATTACCGATAGAAGAACAGTCTGGACCGTAGCCTATAGGCGTGTGTATATGCTGGGACCACATCAACAACTCTGCCTTACTGTATCACAGGAATATCCTTAGGCCACAACGTCTCAGACATGTCCCTACGACCCATCAAGGATGTGGAACAAGGTACGACCAGGGGTGCGGATTCAACAAAAAGCTCCTCCGGCCCATTAGGCTTCTTCACAGCAACTGTTCAGGCGAGTGTTCGCTGGAACCATGCAGAAAGAGGTGCCACCTCAGGCGAGCCGAGAGGCCCTCTCCCTCAGACAAACGAACAAAAAAAGGAAGAATTAGAACAACCCGTGAGAAACGCTCGAGTGCTTTTACCTGATTGTCGCAATGGAAGCACGGCCTTGGAAGCTGGAACGTCTTCCATGTCTGGCTCGCCATGCACTTCAAGCTTTCGGGGGGCTCGCTGGGCCACCACTTCAGCCAGTCCGAAGACCACTTCCATGATGACCAGGAACGGGAGGGACCGGTTTGCAAGCCCACATATATGACCGCGCTCTCACACGGCATGCCGCAAGCAGGGACGTGGTGTGCACTGTCCATGACTACTCGCCGGGCCGAATTTTCGTTGTGGAAGCAGAGCCGCTGGTTGAACAGACGGACATGGTAGAACGGTTGAAGCAACCAAGGCAAACGCTGAAGAAGTTGACAGGGCCAGGCTGCCTCAGGTCACAACGTTACAGCAAATCCTAGCCATTTGCCTGTTGAGAGAGCAAAGCGGAAGAGGTACGACCAGGGGTCCACAACTGAGCCTATATTGTTCAACTGGCGATCCGAAGATCACTCTGAGAAAGCAAAGCACGGCCCTCCGTGTGTGCGCCATTAGGCTCACCTCGTGTCAACTTCGCAGCGCTGTCCCCGAAAGAGCTCTATGTTAGTAGTTATACCTGACACCATTGGGGGTTGGGGGGACACACTCCTGCGCAAAGAAATGGAGTGAGCGATTGGAAACAACTACGAAGTGCTGAATTACTTACGGAATGGCCACAACAAGCGGCGCCAACACCTCGAACAATGTGCCTGGTGACAATGCTCGCGCGACAATAAAGCACCTTTCCAAACAAAAAGCGGACGATCAGCAAGCGGCGGCAGAGAGAAGGCACGATTACTTACCTGGTCGACAAAATGAAGGCGCTGGAAACAAGAGTTGACACGACTGCAGCAGGCGCGCGCAGGATTATGAAATTCAGCCGGGGCTTCAAAGCTCCTACAGTGCCGTATCATCGTCTGGCAAGTCCTTGAAGCTGATTGATGGATGGATATAAGAACGATGTTGATTGGGCTTCTTTGGTGAACAACTACCTGGCATTGTGTTTGAAACGGAGAGACGACGGCATCCTTGGACGGTCATGAACCGGGAGGAAAACAGGCAGAGCAAACACAGCTTGATAGATCATAATGCTGCGCCAGGCCACAACGTTCTCAGACACATCCATCAGTCCAAGACAGTGGATGAGGTATGACCCACCCGCAGCGACCTTTCAGCGTGTTACTCTGCCATGACGGGCAAGAAGACTATGAAAAGAAATAGCTTAGAAAGACCCGAAGAAACCCGCTGGTGACTTTTACCTGACTGATGCAGTGGAAGAGATGGATGCTATGATGCTGTCCCTCCAGTGGCCAACCTCCGGCGGCTAAAGTTCACGCTTCTCAGCGGCCATGCTAGGATACCATGTCTGCCAGTCCGAAGACCAGCTCCATGGCAGCCGTCAGGGAGGGAACCGATCGAATGTCGAAGCAAACATACATGGATGTCACCTTATGGGACCACACAACCAGCCGGAAGCGCTTCGTAGGTACGGTGCCTACCATGCTAGGCTCGGAAAACCGTACTAGCCAAGGACAAGACTCTTCTCATGGACTCAAGTTCATCATGGAAAGATGCATCACTAGCGGGTCGGATGTCCAGCGGGTCGCAATGCAAGCACGTGTTACTGTGACAAGCCCGTGAGATCCACCAAAGAGTGGGAGAACTGCAAAGACCAGGAATGAATGGACCTTGACAGGAACAAAAATGAGCGATCGCTTGCAGTAAACGGCGCAGACTTGACTTACCAAAAAGAAACACAGAGATCACGGTCAAACCAGGAAGACCAAAATGAGGGAAACCAGAATCAAAGGAAGCCTGACAAAAAACAAACAAAGGATCGATTAGAGAAAACTGTGCATGTTTGACTTACGTGCAATGGACCAACTGTAGAGTTCGCGAGAAAGATTGACTCGCGCAAAACAGTGGCTTTTGGTTATTTATGCCTGCCTTCGACTTTGAAATGCCGCCCTTCCATTGGTTGAGCTTTCCAACACTGCAAGGAACGAGCGAAGGAAGGCCAAGACGTGTAAAGTGCCTGGGAGGAGTCCTCGTACGACTTGGGCGGTTCTACTCTTTATCGTCATGCCGACCGAAGTCCGTCCAACGACGCACAGACATCCTGTTTCAGACAAGATCACGTCGCCGCTTCAAGTGACTTTCGGTGTTTGTGTAGTCCGGATGGCAGATGAAAATCAAGCAACAGCTACGTCGTAACTTTGTGGCTGGATGGAACCTGAAACTGTGATGCTTTTTTGTCGTAGCCACCATTCAAGCTGGTAGATGTGGCTCTCAACTTTCTCTCGATTAATAACAAGCTCTTGTGTAGAGACCAAGAAACCGCACGAAACTTAGTTGCGACCTAAGCATTCCCGCTCAGAGTTGATGGGAACGATAATAAGAGCTAATCGAACCTGAGCCAAGAGAAAGATAGAAATTTCGCATACTATTAACGCATACTGTGTATACCAACAAGCATATTATCAAGGTATATGGCAGGTGCTTTTGGTTGATACAGACTTTATTGAGTTCGCGGTTCGAGAAGGAAAGGCATACGATTTGATCCTACCCTTCTCACTGTCTGGAACCGCAAAAGGTACATCGATTAAATAACAGCAGGCTTATTTTGTAGGTGTGTTGAACACATATATATGTATGCCGTGCTTTCACATCAATGAATGTAACGGTATTCCCAAAACTTTTGCTCAATGGTATACAGAAATAGTGTAATAACAAAGAACTAAAGTGTACTCCAATGATGTACAGGATGAAATAAAAGTCTTTATTCACGACGTAAATGAACGCGCGCTGATCACAGCTTTCCGCTCTCATCTGATCCGGTTGAATAAGGAAATGAAAACCCTATGCGGCATTAGGGGAAAAGAAGTAGTCATGAGAAAGGGAACAATGTAAGAAAACAGTAAAAAGGAAAAATGATAAAGTAGAATGGAATACAAAGTAGAAGTCGGGTGGAAGGGGGACTAATCCGTAACTATATACTTGTTGGGGATGAAAAGGGTTGTTTTTTATATATGAAGTAATGGGCGATGTGGGTTGCAATGACACAGGGGCCGGTGGCTCCATCCATTCGAGAAGGTGTCGTCCATGCTAGTCGGGTGGCACATATCCTTGTCGGCGATCTGGGTTGCAATGCTTATTTAGGGTTTCCAGGATGGCACATAGCTGCGGCCATTTGGATTTCCAGTAGTTTCGAGCAGCTTGTGATCTAGGCGGCTTGTTCGGCAAGCGGTTGAGAAGGTATGAGATGGGATCGTCGATATCGTGCGGCAGGTTGAGTGTGCTGTGGATTGAGAAACATGCGATCAGATGTTGACGGTTCATACCAGAGAGGTGATGGCAACGTGAGCATGGTGTGGGTTTACCGCTCGGGAGCCAGCCAAGACGATAGCGAATGCACCTCATGGGTTCAGCGGGGGACACGGGTAGCCATAGGATTGGAGCGATTCCAAGTTTTTTACGGCAGGCGTTGAGCAGTTTACTACCCCTTCTGCTGCATCGGAGCTCGTGTTGGTCTTGTAGATAGGTTTGGATTGCTGCCTTTAGTTCTTTGTCCGCAGTTTCTGATCGTGGTCGAGCCAGTGTGGTCCATATGCGATTTGATGATTTCAGTGTTGTCCAGCTATGCTTTCCTCTTCGTGTCAGTTTGGGGAGCATAACATGCAGTAAGGTATCTGGTAAGAGGTTATGAGCGCTCCAATGATGTACAGTGGAACCCCGCTCTTTGCACACCCGCTTTTTGCACATCTTCGCTTGTTGCACATAATTTGAGGTGAACCCGCATGTACAAAAAGCGGGGTTCCACTGTAATGTAACAGCGTCAATAAAGACTTTTTATTTCATCCTGTAATGTAACAGGTTGAAGTATTATGGAAGTACCTGATACTTGTGGACTCACAGTACCACTTTTGCGGACGACTCATACCAGTTTTTAGGTAGGTAAGCGAAAAGACGTGTTTATTTCTATCTTTTCCGGGCAGCACGGTATACTGCGCGCGATTCAAGTAGGCATCTCAACCCTCCTCATTGCCATTGCTTTGCTCATTTGTGAGTGTTTGGGTACGACTGATTGAAGACAGTGGGATATACGTGTCAATGCCGTGTAACGCAATCCTTTGACCTGCGTTATACCAAACAGTGAGGTCAAGCACCTATCTGAACTTATATTCTTTCTGCAAAACCATGCAGAAGCCTAATGAAAAAGCAGAAGCAAACTAAGAAAATACCGTGTACAGAATTTTCGGGTGGCCGAATATAGATCAAGACGAGCGGTCAAAGCCCAGTATATCCTGCTGATGCTGTTTCATGCTGTGATACGCCAATGCATTGCGCAGCCTGATGGATGACAATGGAGGTTATCGGTACATGAGTAAAGATAGAGAACGATCAGTGGCTGATGATATACAAGGCTATTATACGTGCACAGACAGCATGTTTATTCCACTGTTACGCATTTTTTCGGAATCACAAAAGGGGAGAGCTTGGCATGTGTAATCCTTGCATGTACACACATATATAAAACATAAAGAGTACTTTCTGTTGTCAAGCTGCTTCACATCGGGGCTTTAAGGTTGAGGTAGCGCATTCAAGCTATACTAGTCGCGGTTGATACGTTACGGATTAGATGCAAATGGATCACGATATGCAAGTACGAAACGTTGGATGGGTGCCTTGTTCGAATAATAGCCGTATTTGACGCTGATTCCCTTTCTTACTTGCATGTGGTTACGACAGCGAAAAATAAGTTATATCGGTAGATGGACTCAATACAGTCTACATTGGTACATATCCAAAAAAGAATCGACTGCAACCACGTTTTCTGAATCAACCGGTATTTTACGTGACTTGGCCCATCAAAAAAGATAGTTGAAACAAGGGTGATAATTATATAGAGTCAAATCCCAACACGTTCCTGCATAAATGGTGAATTAAGACGGAAAATGAAGTTTGATCCTTCATCTGGGTCAGTTATAGCTATTCAGAGGAACACATGGATGATAAACACATTATATGAATAGTTAACCTTATATACATGTGATATTCGGCATGCCCGCTCGGTCACATCTATTCGGACCACTACCTCTGACTGGTGCCCGTAAAATCCGGTCGTAAACGGTCAGTCCGTTCCAAATGAAACACATCTTCCAGTCAAACCAGCGATTCAACAGTTTTACAACGGCTTGGCACAGTCCCGATTGCAGCAATCTTTCTTTTGAGAAATCCATTCATCGTATGCAATTGGCCTGTTGTCCAGCATAACCTTTTTTGGAAAGACATGCGTAAAATTGAATACTGTTATGTTGGTACCAAAACTTGTAATGTGGTTTAAAGGTCACCTTGAGAGATGTATCGCTTGTCTATAGAATCCTGAGAACACGTATTTTTCGAATAAAATGCGATGCATGGAACAAGTATAGCTTACTTTATAATAATCACTTCCTCCTACGCCAACCTGCCTTTTTTTACACCTAGCCTAGAGGGTTTTCTTTCAGGCATGGTGCCTCTATTTCATCTTTCAGTGTATTATCATAATTCTCCGCACCGCAAGGAAGAGATCATATGCCTATAGGAGCAGATATAGCAACTTCCAAATAAATATATAACTTTTGAACTTATAATAATCATCTTCCAAGCTTATTACTGGATATAAAGCTTATCACAGGAAGTGCAAAAACTGGACACTTGACTACGGAATAACAATAGAGAGAAAAATGAATACTGCAGCGATATGTATTGACAGCGTAAAGCATTGTGGGAAAAAATACCGTTGTACGAGATCCAGTCAAGCGGAAATAGGTTCCATATACAGATCACCGCTCAGGAAAGGTTTGAAGCGGAATGGCATGTAATGATCTCGTTTGCCATTTGCACTTGCAATGCAATGTGTAATCGCGCAAACTTTAGCTTTGACAGTGAGTAAATATTTTTTGGCTGTTCAAATCCCAGCATATTCCAGTTGCTTTCGCTATAAAATAGCCTGAGCCGTCAAACGTTGATTCAGAGACTCAGGGGATAGGAAGGGCCTGTGCGAAATTATTGTATTTCCAAGACAGCCATTGTCATGCATACATATTGTTCCATACCCGAGCTGCGATTCGCGTGTGCACCACTTCTTCCAGCGCTCACTTTATTCTTTGGTCTGCTTGCTGTTGCTTCGGCGGTAACTAGAAATTGTAAGACCGAAAAATTAAATGATCTGGGCCTCTTCGTCTTTTTCATGTTTTCTTTTTCTATTTTACTGCTGAACATGTTCACTTTCGCGTGCATTATTGCTGCTGCCCTTGCCTTTGTGCTTTTCTTTGCCACCCACGGCTCTCCCTCCTTCTCCAACTCTTTCCCCATGCTGACCACTCCGCCGAAAGGTAAATGAAAAAGGCGGCTGAATCGGTGAAGAAGAAAGCATGAGTAGTAAACCTCGTGTCGTGCAAGTATAATAGGCGCTGCACCACCTATTTTCGGTCATTCTGACTACGGTATGAACAGCAATATTGGATCCGAGAGCATTCTCTCCGACTTTGACGTTCCACGTGTGTTTGACGATGGCGGTGCTTGCAGTGGTGCGTTTGATGAAGAAGTTTACGGCGGCGTTTTTGGTGAAGAGATGTACGACGAAGGCGATAACGGTGAAGAAGAAGACGCTGAATATGATTATGAGGAGTACGGTGAAGTTGAGAAGAAGAAGGGGAGGAGGAGGAGGAGGAGGAATATGGTGACATACATTGGGAGAAGTTTGTCTGTTTCGGAGAAGAGGAGGAAGACGAAGACGACAAAGAAATGAAGGAAGAAAGTTCTGATGAAGGAGAAGGAGAAGAAGATGGCGACGACGAGCTGATAATTGCTTTGAGCGACAATGGAGAATTCCTGAGTGTGTACGCCGAGGCGGACGAAGAAGATGTCGATGACGAAGTTGAAGACACTGGTAATGTTGAGGAGGTGAAGAATACCGAAAACGATGACGAGAAGCACGAAGTGCAGAAGAACATTGGTGATGGAGGGGACGAAAAGTGTAAGGAGAAGACAAAGTAGAATGGAGGCGATGATGTACGTAGACGACGAAGGAGAAGCAGATACAGAAACCGAGGATAGCGACGAAGAAGACAATGGAGATGATGATGATGTAGGTGAAGTGGATGGAGTTCCCGATGATTGCGGTGGAATCCTACGACGATGAGCAAGAATGCGAGGTGTTTGACGGAGAGCTGGTTTACGAAGAAGCAGTTTATGAAAAAGAAGTGGGATTCTCTGAACCCGATGACGTTCCGATGTACAAAGACCAGGGCAGCGGCTAGGAGTATGACTATCCTGATGCGGTGGATGAAGGTGTTCATGAGAAGCAAGCTGACGATAACGAACTGGCATTCCTTATTGAAGGAATGTCTATGCTTTGTGTTACGGACGAAAACATTGCAGTATCACTTGCCCGAGCAATGCTGACAGGATGTTGTTACGCCGCCTGCCCCACCTCTCAAAGTTGGATCTCCCACTCTTGCTGAGAGTGTAGAGCTAAACGCCATGTTTTTTTATTCACCTCATCTTTTCCCTTACTCTCTTCGACGACGAGAAAAAACCCCTTTATCAGTGCCTCCCCCTCGTCTTTATCTTTCCTCCCATACCCATTTTTTATCCTCTTTTTCATACCCATTTGTATACCTCGCATTCTGTATGCTTTCTCATTTCATACTGCATACTCGCATCGGTATCATCATCCAGCATCGCCATACCCTCACTTGTACATACTCTCGGCATTCAGCATCATATCCTCATGTGTACATACTTTCAGCATTCCTTACCTCATGCATATATTTTTGGACACCCATTTTTGACAACAGCATATTATTTACCACCGTGGGATGGTAAGGTTATGTATAGCCATACAAATACTTTCTGATCAATATACTCCTTGTTCTAAGTCACTTGGTGACAAACCAACGGCAAAGAAAAAGGGAATTCTGCCACGTGCTGTACCCAATGTCATCAAACTGAGGGTGCTTCAAAGACAGAAAATAGCGGTTTTCCTACCCACGATAACTCATGGCAAGTCCTGAACAAGGCTCTGCTATGGTCATGCCATGGGATCAAGGTCTTCCTAGTACGGTCGACGCTCCTTGTGATCGGTTGCGGCGGTGCAATGGCCGTGATCCATCATCCATCACTTGCCAGCGCACCAATGCACCGGATCTGGGAGGACACCCACGACTCCAAAAGTGCTGCGGTACGAGGCTCTGAGCGGCGTAGTGGTGCTGGCAGATTGGTTTGCATATACTATTGTAACTGGGTAGACGCTGGAAAAATGATAGGGGATACCATCAAGCAGCCTCCAAAAAAGGGGCAAAAATAGCACCCTTCTCGCATGCCAAGAAAATATATCATTAGGTGGGCGCATCAGAACAAAGCACATGGAGTACTGGCGTGGTTTATGTCAAATACGCTTGTCAAACTGTTGATTTGGCTCATGCACAATAAGCATCCGTTTCCAAGCTGGACCTTGTCATCGCTACTGGCCAATTTGGCTTGACTCCAAACTCACCCAATCACTGCTGGCTCTCAGTCAACCAAAAGGCTCGACTTCAAACTTGGACCACCTGGCGAGATTCTCTTTCCTGAATGCATAACATCAAGAGCGATTTAAGCACAACGAATCTCGAAATTGGGTCAGGACGATAAGAGCCAACTCAAGATTCCATTGTAGCTACATGGCAAGAAGCAAAAGCATTCGCTGTTGCCGCCACGTACCGAGGGAACATAGTTTTTTGATTATGGTGTCCAGGTTACCGGTTGATTGCGCTATATCGAGCAAATCAAAGGGGTCCCAGGGTGGAACACATCAGGGGTATCACGGGACAAGCAAACACATTCCATCCGTGGTCCATAACAACTCTCGGGCTTCGTTACACTCCATCTTTTTCTGCAAAAGCAAGGCATATGCGATCGTTCCAGAAGGGTATCAAGGAGAAAGCACCATATTTTCAAGTATGCACAAACAGCTTCACTGTCGTATAACCCACGCGCAGATTGTGCCAGTCCGCTAGTAGTACGCCGATCTATGTATCCCAAACCTTCTGTAAAAAGCTCAAATTAATAAGAAGAGGTCTTCAGGCATGCAGCGGTCTCCATGGAGACATCCAAATGCCATTCAAAGTATCAGTCATGCTTTGATACATTGTTTAGTATGGCAACGACACAGAGGCAAAGTGAAACTGGGCGCTTTGCTTGAGCCTGATTGTTCTGTCGCCTAGTCCAGAGCTCTTATTTTTCTTTGAGAGGGGGTAAGGGTGACCCGCGCTTGGTGCTACGTATAACCTGTTCTAACGTCATTCTTGGCACAGGATACGCCGGTGTTTGCTGTTCGGGTACTCATGCTGGATATAAACTCGGCGTGCCAACGAACAATCATCGGACCATCACCCCACTCGTCTCGGTCTATGTCCGTCAAAACGAACAAAGATTCATGTCATATGGTTTGGCAAGAGTAGCTGATATTTTGTTACCGGGGGCGATCAAACAACGAGAACACCAGAGAAATCGCTTTAACCAGGGCTTCCAGTGTGTTCATTAAGGGCAAGCTTCAAATAGTTCACGGGATCTCGCTCGAAAACATCATAAACCGAACGCCACGATTGTATCAAACGTATTTCTGGAAAAACCAGTCGACACACAAAAAGACGACTTGATTGGGCAGGGCTAGAACGGATACGGATTGTACTTTATTAGGATAAAATCGCACCAATGTAAGCAGCAAGTGGCAAAAACAGCGCGTTGATCAAGTAGTAAGCGCGCAGAGCATGTGGGAAAAAAGCAATGACTTCATTGAACCGAGACCCTGAGTGACCGTCACCAACAGGAACGGGTCACTTGAACAACAAGCCAATTAAAAGGCCTTCTTCAGAAAACCATTCAGGTTTTTTTTTCGTTCTCTTGTTTGATTGGGTTCATGGGCCACCAAGCCCCACTTGCGATCCCCCCGGAAGCAGCTCCTCCACTGCGCAGTTTCCAGTACTTATTCGGATTTCCATGCAATTAAGCAAAACCAGACAAAGAGCAAGGGGAGGCACGTCCCTTCAATCTGTTGATGCCATCATCTTACAGGAGACCCAGGTGGTTTGAAAGAAAGAAAAAAAAGCTGCCGATTCTGACCTCCTTTTATATCTTTTTGAAAGCGAGCAGTCCCCTTTTTTTCACATGCAGCACAGTCACCCAGGCTATGACGTTTTACAGCCTCAGCAACAGGCCATGACCCACAGCAAACGGTGTGCAAGAGGAATAAGACACTGTGTGGCCTGAGAGGTAGCTTTTTTTGTTGCTGGTCTTCGTTGCTGATCCACACTACTGCCATACCGACAAGTCCGCTTGACGATGTACAGTGCACAGACCTCCCTTTGTCCACGCCGGCTGAACTGATTATCCCTGTACACACGCCAATCAGTACCCGAAAAACTGTTTCGCAAATACATATCCGGTACACGTCGCCATCTCGATCTAACTGGTACGCGATCGACATTCGACCATGGGAATCCAACATATGCTTGACGTTCGTCATTCAACTTGACCATGTAGGTGCACTGGGTGACAGTCAGAATACCATTTCAGTTGGCACGTCATCACGACCAGGCAAGGATTTTACTGGTACAGATGCGCTCATACTCCCAAAGTAAGCTGATGAACCCATATTCGTCATACATACTAGGCGTAGCTAATGCTGTTCCAAAAGCATGTCCTGAACATCTTGGTTGAAGTGGATAGGTGGTGAAAGCGCTGCTGTGTTTCGGTTGTATTGGATTATCCCTGGGTGAGTGACATATGGTTTCATCAGAATATAAGGCTGAATCATGACACAGGCGTATCAAACTTCTCAAAGCCTTTGGTTTGCTGTCAAACGGGCTAACTTGACCGGCCGCTTCTCGTTGGAAAACAACCCTGAGGACTTTGTGGACAATCGTTGGTATGGAAGCAGCTGTGTAGCCCTGGAGGTGGTTGCATAAAATTTGTACTTGGCTGAATGTTACACGGCAGACCAGCATTCAAGTTACCTATACGTTTTCCTGCTTTATTGCAAAGGCATCGCCAAACACGACTAATGATGGCGAACAATTATGACCGAATAGACAAAGGCAAGCACCGAATACCGACAAACACTGGGCCGCACGACCATAAAAAGCAGCCATGTAGTAGTAGACACCGAGTTTGACCTTAAAGCAACCAGTACTCTATCTTTCACTTTTGAACGACTCATACAGCAAGTCTGCAAGTATTTTGCCATCAATTATACGTATTTGGTGCAACAAGAGGTGCATCGACCAAAATAACCACGACGTCACAATGTACGACATCAAGCAGATGTGCTTTGTTTACAAACGTGCTCGTTGCATGATAGCATTTATGTCTGAGCTCCAATAGATTTGAGAGGATGGTAGATTATGGGACGCGGATAGTGGTACTGTGTCAAACAGTGAATGGTGCAAGCGTATGTGGACATTTGAAGAAGCCTATGTATTAGGGAACATCGTTTCCCTTTGTCGTATGTACATACCTATCCGAGCGGATAACAACCTTATATGAAGCGCCTTTGCCACGAGTTATACAAGAATGTTCGTAAAACCTACTGCAAGATGATGGATTACGTGCACTGTAGTATGTTATACAAGGCAGCGTACTCATAGCAGACCTCGCGATCGACTACTTGTTCTGACAAATGTCATTCAGGAAGCTGTGGACGACATTTCCTTCACCGACGATCAGTCTGTACTTGACAAATCACCTATCATGGCACCAACTATCTCGATTTCTGAATACTGCCTGAACTTATTGTCTAGTCTCGTTGCGATTTTGATTGAGGCCGCTAGCGCAATACAGGAAAATCACCCGTGATTTTCTCAACCCGTACGGACTTGAACGAAAGAGGGTATATTCAAACATTTATTTGATGATCACATATCAGAAAAATGCTATCCAACGGAAAGCAAATATCGGTACCTCTGTACTTATAGCTCGGCAACAATCCAACGTGATCCTACTGCCACGGGTCTGATCTTTTTTACCGCAATAAACAAATCAATCCCATTATGCACTGCCAAAATCACCTATTATAGTTTGAAGGCAACGCGTGTATTGCCTTTGGTACTGCGCCCAGGTGAAAATGGTTTCAATGCATTATCGTGGTCAAAGCACTTTGGTGGGATGTTATCGCTGATGGAAGAGTGCACAGAATGTGTTATCCTTTTCGAGTCATATTTTCTGGAAATGTACGAACCAAAGGTCCATCCGGTCATCAAAATGAAAAAAACTGGTACCAATCGATCGGGATATTTATTCTTCGCAAATGCCTCGGAAATGACAACTCATTATGTCCAATCCAAACAGATTTGCATTATGTACATTAAGTATAGTATCATATAATTGTCTATAATCTAGACTGCTGCTCTCAGAGGCATTATTCATAAAGCATCAGCGGCGATACGTATTAACTAGTTAAGGGGTAACTTTGTAGCCTCAACAACAGCGGTTAATGTTTGATCTTCCAGTATTACCTGTTTAGATGATGACAAATGACCTTGTAAGAAATTGCATGGGCATCGGTTACACGAATTATGCTGTACTCGCAGGAATCGGTGCACATAGATGGAATCTCTGAAATGGCGGATATCGTCACTGAGGGACACGGCATAATAAAATATTGATCCGCTAACTTTATCACATCAACTGTTGGCTGTTGCTAGGTGCACTTATGCATGGGTATGAAGTACCGGTATAGTACTGGGGATGGGGTTCTTTTGTGGTTTAGACTCTGGCAGATAAAGCATAGGATGCTGCTATCAGATCACACCATGCCAATGTCATTACCGCCCTTGCATATGGGTTTTCCCAGAATAGAAAGTCAATTTACCAGTTTGGCTTTGGTAGTAATTATTGTTCATCTTGGTCAACAGAAAAGCCAGATCGGAACATGCAACAAATAAAACGTTTCTCGGGTAACACGTACATACGCAGCGAGAAAGCCAAGTTTCGAGGATAAAGAAGTACAAGGTTCAATGTAATATGTTTGCGCGTAACCGTGGAGATACAATGGATTGAAGGAGTTGAAAAAAAAAGAGCCATGGTTCTCTCCTTGAGGCTAGACTCTTTGGTTCTTATCGGCGTCAGCGAGGGCGTATACACACATTCAACGCAATGATGAATCGCTAATTACAAGGCGCTTGTAGATCAAGGTCATTCGTGGGCAACATGATACGATGTCAGGTTTGGGGCGGTACGCCAACGGACCCAATCGATCGTTCCATGATCCGAAAGTGTGGGCAGGATCGGAGTTTATTGACACGACAAAAGCGCCTGCTTCAATGCTGCTTCGGTTGTTCCAAAACTCGTATCTGCCATGGCCAGTAGAAAGAAAGTCTTGTTGAAAGTAAAATCCAAACCACTCAATGCATTATCAAAACTACCCATTGACCCGCCTTACTTGATTTTCCATAGGTCATCATTCTGGGTGATAGTGGGTAAGTTTGCATTGGAACCAACTTGAGAGTTTGCTAGGTCAGCTCATCCCGTTATTTGCAGTGTTGGCAAGACATCGTTGATGAACCAGTATGTAAACAAAAAGTTCAGCAGTCAATACAAAGCAACTATCGGTGCCGATTTCCTGACCAAGGAGGTCATGGTTGATGATAAACTGGTCACCATGCAGGTAATTTATTCTTACTTTTTTTTGAGAACGAAACGTTTGCTAAAGCTGCCAAAGATCTGGGACACGGCAGGACAAGAACGGTTCCAGTCCTTGGGTGTCGCATTCTATCGTGGTGCCGACTGCTGTGTTCTCGTGTACGATGTGAACAACAACAAGAGCTACGAGTCACTGGGTATAGTCAAAAGAGAGAGAGAGAGAGAGCACCAAAAGCAGAAGAAGACTAACGACGGGGGCGAACAGGTCAATGGCACGATGAGTTCCTTATCCAAGCATCACCACGCGATCCTGATAATTTCCCGTTCGTTGTGCTGGGTAACAAGGTGGATGTGGATGAGTCCAAGCGTACGGTGTCACAGAAGCGCGCCATGGCCTTCTGTCAAGCCAAGGGCAACATACCGTACGATAAGCCTGATCGCGTTTGAGAGAAAATACAATGTGCTCATTTCTATGCGATAGATACTTTGAAACGTCGGCAAAGGAAGCCATCAACGTGGAACAGGCGTTTCAGACGATCGCCAAGAACGCTTTGCAGCAGGAAACCGATGTTGAATTGTAAGTTTGGGGACAATGGGTGCGATTGCTGTGTCACTGACTGGCTTGTTTTTGCAGATATAGGCAAGCATGCAACGAGCAGGTGATGGTGATGTGCTGGCTGACGTTGGTTTTCCATTGTGTAGTGATTTCAGTGATCCCATCCGAATCGACAGCGACAACTCGAAGGAGTTTAGTGGATGCGCATGCTAAACGGTTACGAAATAAAAACACTAAAAACAGGCCACTTTCTTTATGGAAACGATGTTGTATCTAATATAATCATCCGTCGGGTGGTGTGTCTAGTCTTAATTATGATACATTTGGTGCTTGGACACCTTGGGCTCGTCGTTCATGGGCTGGACGTCCAGGGCTTGCCAGCCGCTACAGAAACAGTTGTCAGCAACGAAGCAGCCAAAACAGACACAATGGGATACGTACTCTAGCTGCTGAGTAATGTCACCCAGGTCGAGCTTCAGATAGTCACTGATAAAGTCGCCAATGTCGGTATTTTCATGGCTTCCGCGCAACCACTCGGTGCCCTCGCCATAAGCGTACAAGTTGACGTCAACGGCCGTGTGTCCGTGCGTTGTCCACTGCAAAAAGAGAGTATTAGAAAACGATTTCCTGGGTGCGCAAGGGAAGAAAAGAGCATTTACCCCGATATTAGCACGACGGCTCACCATGTCGGTCAAGATGTTTTCGAGCGAATACACGTCCTTGCCCTTGGCCTTCCAATCGCTGAGGGTTTCCAGCTCATCATCGGTGGGGTCGTTGATCCCCAAGCCGTTGGAAAGGATTTCCTTGCGCAAATAGTCGGCGGTGGCAGTGTCGGCCTTGACGGCAGCGTCGTAAGCGCGTGAGAGAATTTCGCTGGAGTTTCGAACGCGGCTGATCACTTCAGGATACCATTTGTACTCGGGGTAGGCGTCGCCGATCTGGCGGCCCACGGTAAAGCCGCCGGTTTCGTGGTCACTGGTAGAGATCATGACGGTGTCGGGATGTTCCTTGATGTAGTCGAGCACCACTTGGGCTGTTTGGTGGTACTCGTAAATATCATGGAAATGGGCTGCAGGGTCATTGCTATTTTTTTTTTTTTTTGCGCGGTGAGCTCACGTGACGCATCCAGGAACAGGCACACAAAGACACTTACGAATGAGCGGCCATGTCGATGCGGCTACCCTCGATCATCATGAAGAATCCCTTGCCGGCCTGGCGCGACTGCGTATCCAGAATCGACAGCGCCTTGGTGACCATTTCCTTGAGCGAGGGCTGCTCGGATGGATCACGATCGATCTCATATGACATGTGCTGTGCGACCTCGGATTAGCATTGCAGGAATCGAAATAAGCATAATCCTTACGTCAGACGCAAACAAACCCAAAAGCGGCAAAGGGGCAGACGCTTCAATGGCGTCAAACTCTTTTCGGGAATGCAAGACGCTCCATCCGAAAATATCCTCTGCCTCTTCAAACAGATCGCGGTTGTCTTGACGGCAGCTGCCGGCCGTCGTGTTGCTCTGGAACTCGCACTTGCCGCCGCCAAACATCAAATCCACGGCGCGACCCAATGGATTGTGGCCGATCTGTTGCTCTGCAATTTCCGGCTCTCTGTCTCTCCAATCAATGTGCGCAGAGAAGGATGCGGGGGTTGCGTGCGTGATACGCGATGTTACCACGAGACCAGTGAGCATGTCATGATGTATCTTGGCTGACTCCAGCACGGTTCCACATGGCTTCTTTGCGGGGTCCACTGTTCAATCATCCGGCTTTATCAGCATGCGAATTCGTGCCCCCAAAATTAGTCAAAACATACCACCAATGGCACCGTTGTATGATTTCAAAGCACATGCAAAGGCTGATTGGTCGTTAGCGCATGCATCAAACCTTAATCTTTTGTATCTCCTTTACCTGTAGCTCCGGCAGCGCTATCGGTCACAAGGCTGGATGAACTTTGCGTTCTGCTGTGGCCGACATGGACATGGTCAAGGGGCAACATTGCCTTTGGATCAAGGCCTTCTCTCCATCCATGGTATTGGCGTGCGTATGTTTCCGAAGCAGGTCCAAAACCGTCGCTGATCATCATGATAACGTTCCGGCGCTTGGGCGTCACTATGGTGCACAGATAAACACTCTTGACAATAAATAGATAAACACTGCCATACCGGTACTTTTATGCTGCGTAAATAGCACAATCACCGAAGCAATCAGCCCTGAACCTACAAGGCAGATTACCGCAGCCGCAATGATCCTTCGTGCTCGGACATTCTGTGAGTTGCACACACACACACACACACCCGATTAGCAATCAGCGACAAGCACATGGCACAGAAAAAGCTTACAGCCGGCGGACGTCGCAACGGCTTGCTGTCGGGATCGGAGGGTATTGCACTGTAATTTGAGTTGTTCATTGAAAAAGTTGAAGAAGGAAGAAAAGAGGAGCAAAGCTCAAAGAAGTGGAGCGGTACAATAATGTCCGCCTAAAAAAAGCAGCTGTGGGTGTGGGGCACCCTGAGTACTCCTGATAGGGCACTCTCTCTCTTTTTTGATCGCCCCCCCCCCCATCTCTGTTCAAGTCACAGGCCAAAAAAAAGAGAAGCGGATCGAATCGATTGCCATGGCAATTCATCTTTTTGTTTCCTTTTTCACCTTGACTCACTCAAATGAAGAACCCTTTCAGCAAAAGCCCGCCTCCACCCTCCGATACGCCCGTCGTCAATGCATGGGAATCCAGCGACATTGAACAAGGCAATCGAGTGCCAGATATTGCGGAAAAGACAGAATATCCTTCGCAAGAAGGCACGCCGACGATCGACCACGGTTCGTCCAAAAGTCCTGACCCGTTGACAGCAGCACCGTCACCTGTCATGCATGCTCGTTCTGCAAGCATCGATGTTCCACCACCGCCGCCTGTACCTGCAAGTCCAGATGAGAAAACAGAACATCATAAGCCCAACAAAGGCAGACTGCTTGTACGCGTCTGGCAGCTGTTTGCAGCCATCGGCGCCTTTGGATTTCAAGTGGGCGCAACGCCAGTAAGTGGATAATATATCTTTAGGTTACACAACCTGAAAGTTTACGCACTGTCAATAGCACTCGGGCCAGGAAATACCGTTCTCACGACACGGTCTCCTATACTACGTTTACGCCATCTGCTGGTTCTCGTTTCTGTGGTCGTTGTTCAATATATATGTATACTTGACAAGACGCTTTGGAAGCGCAGGCAAGATCAAACGTCCCATTTCCATCATCATGGATACGTTTCTGGCTGCCTTATTTGGCGTCGGAACTTTCTACGAGTTTGCGATCTACCGATGTCCTCCCGGATATTACGATGGATGGTAAAAAAAGAAACGAAGGTGTGCCATGTCGGACTGATATTGAAGCTGATGTTTGTAGGTGCAATTTTTTCAACACGGGGTTGTTCTTTTGCGTTTCGCTTTTCCTGACCTATGTCATCCAAACGCTGTGGGATATTTTTGGTGGCATGTCATGCTTGCGACGCAAATAAATATGCCGCAAATGATGCACTAAAGTTGTAATCTGATTTTTTATAACTCACCCGGTGTAAAATGTAATCGTCATACCCTTAAACCAGAGTATACCTTAATATATAAAAAAAGGCACAATTATTATAAGAATATGCATCCGACCTTGCATGTATACCTTTTTTTCCCAGATTCATCTCCTGCACAACAAATCAGTCTTTCCGTTGTGCTACCGTGAGGAGTCGGCAGCAGCATAGGTCCGCATCCGACTGTCTTTGACTTGTATAAAGTCGCATACTTACATGAAATAGGCCACGTGAGTACCACACCATCAATGAAACATATCGTTTTAAAATAGTGAAACCTGGTTTTGAATGGCAGTGTTCAAATGGTCCTCGTCATGCATCCGCTCCTTTTAAGTTCAAACTACGACTGATCCTTTTGATGTGTCAAAGGTTAAGCATATTGAGATAAGCCTTCTATCAAAAGTGCATCGTTTATTATAAAACATCTGCTTGTATTGCATCAGCGAATGCAGGATGGGCTGGGTTATGAGCTTGTGAAGCAATTTCATTCACCTTATTTCAGGTAACTGCGTTACTGATATGCACACAGCACTACAGCACTCTTACCTGCAGAAGAGCTTATTTCTTTCTATATTAATTATGATGTCCTTTGTTAGATGCATCATCTGCCTTCTCTTAATCTTGCGTCGGTCACATATATTCTGGTGTACTGACTGCATCATGTGGACAATAGCCCTGGCTATTGATGAACAATATATTGGTAGAGACAATAAATATAATAAAGTCGTACAATGAGAAAAAAAGATCGAGTATAAAGGTGTTGTGCGAATCACTATCTAACAGTCCACAAAACCGATGATGCTTCATGCGTTCAAGCCAATGACGGGCCAAGTTCCTGAAAATTATAAGAGGAGATACATATTAGTGTGAAGATTGAGATTGGACATACAGCACGTTTTACTAGCTTTTTTGAGCTTGAAAAGGGTACGTAACAGCGAGAGCTTGGAGCATTTTTCCGCTTGTTGACCATATACTTTGTTATGCTTTAGCTCTTTCAGTGTACAAGATGCCCACGATATTCCAAGGTTTTTCAAATGAGATCACCTCAGGAACAGTCAATTGTTACAGCATCGACCCTGCTTGAAAAACTGGCAGTGCAATAGGTAATCCCAGACCTTGTTGCGTCATTACAAGACTTCTGCTACCAGTCGCTGCGTTAACTCCTGGTGATGCGAACGGTTTGTTGATTGACACAGTGGTACAAGTCCTCCAGATCAGATCCAAAAGAGATGTATGTGTATGAGTTGCATGAAAAGAAGCCACATTGACCTCACTTCCAAGGTCCAGTACGGTCAATGAAGGACTGCTGAAACCGTTAAAAACCAAGTATAACTTTCAACATTTTTGCGTGTGCTCGGCACACAACCCTTCAAAATCTTTGATATATTGTCATAGTGCCTTCAAATACAGCGAAAACCCACTTGGTCGTTTGTACATTTACGGTACATAAAAGATCAGCATAGATTTCGGCAATTCGAGGACACCCACGCTCGAATACCTTGCCATGCACTTGTTGGCGCTTTCTGGGACGATGGCCATGGTGAACAAGAAGAAAACTATAAAAACCACATCATGCAAACCAGGCTATTCGCAAGGACGAGGTGTATAGTATCCTCCAACAAAATGTCGTAAGTATATCTGAAGGAGGTGTTCCATCGAACATTTACATGGAATTGTTTCCGGCCAAGCTTCCGTATCATCGTGAAGAGTGGGTGCTATACCCTCTAACCCAAAGACAAGCGTTTTGCAATTCAAAAAAAAAATATGGCCTGTTAATATTATCACATGCCTGGGATTTTACCGATCGCTCGTGCTACGGATATCTGGTAGATAATAGTTTAGTTGGATGGAAGGTGACTCGTGTATCTGCAGATGGTATGGCAAAAGGGTAATAGTTTGTTATTGGTTCAAGCAAGGAGGCTTGAGTAATTTTTAAGCATAGTAAGCGGCGATGCTAATGCGAACGATGAATGCCCGGTTTTGCATATTGAGGCTTGAAAAGCAGGTGTAATAGTGTTGTTCACCTTTTTTCTGTGAAATGAAGCGGGTTTGTCACATAATTCGCAGTTCATCCTCGTCTGCCGATTCATGCTACTCTTTGCTGTACAATGATCAATATCTAGCATTCGACCATTACTCGCTTTGTGTTTCTCTGACATCCAGAAGTAAATTGATATGGGTTTTATCGAGTGAAATACCTATATGCCTCTGTGCCGTGGATCATGATGAACTTTACCTTCGGAAATAGATCACGTGATGTACTCTCACTGTCGTTGTTGACAGCCCAAAGAGGCGACCATTACGACATTTGTGCTGCAGGATCCAAAGCCCTAAATAGAAAGTTCGTACCACATCAATAAGGGAAAAAACAAGTGATCAAGTCCCTGGCATGAAAGGTTTGCATGGAGCGGACATATCGGTTTAGGTGTGGTTTCAAAAGATGTCCATCTTTTCATCTCCTCCAGCAGAGCGACGAGGAATGTATGCAGGAACCGATTATATGATCAGGATTCCGTGAGTTCGGTAGTACGCAACACAAAAGAAGGAATTTGCCATGGTTACCCGACACTGACGTGCTTGCCGGTTACCCTAGCGACGATGGGCGAGCACCGTCCGATGCAAAAAAGATCTGAAAAAGAAAGCAGTTATGGCGCAATTTGGAGCCAATAGGGATTCCCCTTCGGAGAAGCATTAAAGGGGAAGCCAAATCTATTTTGACTTTTTTTCAATTCCTCCTTTCCCGATTCTAAGAAATGGCAACCAACATTACCTGGCACGAAGGCGCAGTCTCTACTGCTGAACGTCAAACGCTCCTCGGTCAAAAGGTAATAAAAAAGAAACGACGATACGCTTGTTCTTAAAGCAAGACCACCAACACCGTTCTATGACAGGGTTTCACCATCTGGTTCACTGGTTTGTCTGCTTCCGGCAAATCGACTCTTGCCACTGCCTTGGAACAAACACTGTTGCACTCGGGCATCTCAGCTTACCGTCTCGATGGTGACAACATCCGATTCGGTTTGAACAAGAACCTTGGCTTTGGCCCTGACGACCGAACAGAGAACATCCGACGCATTTCCGAAGTCGCAAAGCTGTTCTCGGACGCCGCTGTTGTCTCCATCACCTCCTTCATTAGCCCTTACCGCCAGGACCGCGACTCGGCTCGCCAGCTGCACGAGGCGGCGGGCATTCCTTTCATCGAAGTGTACGCGGATGCTCCTTTGGACGTTGTTGAGCAGCGGGATCCCAAGGGTCTGTACAAGAAGGCCAAGGCGGGAGAGATCAAGGAGTTCACTGGTATCTCGGCACCTTACGAAGCACCCGAGAAGCCCGATATCCACATCAAGACGCACGAACTGTCCGTTGAACAAGGTGTCCAGCTGGTCCTCGATCATCTCGTCAAGCAAGGTCTTATTCCCGCCGATAAATTGACCAAGGCATAAAAAATAGTTAGAAAGCAAACGTGTATATTACAAAAAGAGATAAAAAAAGTGTATAGATCGATATAAACATTGTATAACTTCTCCCATCACTCTTCGTCTGATCGTTCTAGCTCTTCGTCCGCCGCAAAGTACTCGTCGTCGATATCAAACGCATCGTCGAGATCAAATAGCAGGATGATCACCGCCAGCAATGGAAGCATCACCTTGGGTTTCATGACTTGCTTGGTGAACTGGAGCATAACGTCGGCCAGAAATGCCGGAGAGCCTGCATTGGGTGTTGGCGGCGCATTCAGAAAGTTGTACGGCAGGAATGCAATCATTAAAAGGAGGGGAAAGAACAAAAAAGTTGTCGCAAGCGTTACCCGACTCTCTCTCTCTCTCACGCTTACTCCATGATCGCATGACCAATCAGATTACGTAGTCAAGCAGAGTAGACCCTTTTGTTACGCTTGAAACCCGAAAAAAAACACCCACACACATATATATATTCTTGAGATTAAAACGACAACGCAGTCTATGCCTTTTCTTCTTGGGCGATCGCCCACTCTACAGCCTCTTCTACGTGCTGGCACACCGATGTTGCGGGGAAAAGGGACGAGTTTCCAGGTTCCCGGAACACACCCGTTCGTACTAAAATGCTAGACCAGCCGTAGTTGTTGGCACCTTGGATATCCGCAGCGGGGTTGTCCCCCACGGCATAGATACGCGACGGCACCTTGCCATGCAACGATTCCAATACACGCTCAGCGTACGCGTAAGTCGTTGCGTGCGGCTTGCCATACGACGTCGACTGCAGGTTGGCGCCTGTAAGCGTCTTGTAAACACCTTCCAAAGCCATCTTGAAAGAGCCTTGGCCGAGTCGAGGCGTAGGAAATTCGGTGCTCCAAATCTGCAGCCATCGCCACCTCGTTAGCCCCATAACTCCAAACCTCACCCATCCCAGCGGCTTACAATATCGTTCTATCGTGGTCCCTATGTCAGTCTGCGTCTGCTCTGCCTCCTTCTCGCATCCATCCTTACATTCGAGAAATAAATAGGGACCTCTTGCACCGTGCAATCTCCCTTTTGCGTGCCTACGATCCCGTTCTCGCCGCAAATCACATCCAGCATGATCTGGATATCTCTGCCCCCTTTCAAACAATCAATAACCCTTTTTGCCACCCTGCCCAGCCTTCGTGTCTACTTACAGTCGCGCGAGTCATAGAACATCATGATAGCGCTGATCGGCAATTTCGCAAAGTCCAACGAAGACTGCCATCGAAAAGAATTAAGCTTCTCGCAACCCTCTTTCCGAGTTGGATCCATGTCTTTCAACTTACGGTTTCTTCCGAGAAACTGTGGTGTGATGGGTCGCCGAATGGCCAGACGGATGCCTGCCAACGATGAATATCGTCCGGAATCACTGCCTTATTGAACCCGTACCTACATAGAGAACACGCATGAAACCCGACTGCGTACTTTTCCATTCACTTGCATACTTTTTTGCCACCAGGGCGCAATCGCGATCTTTGCCACCCACGATAAGAACAGGCTTATCCTTGTACTGTGGCACAAGCGCTTGCATAGGGGAGTGCGACAGAATCACTTGTTCAGGCAGAATCTACTAGATCTGTTATCAGCATGGATACCTCCTTGCATCGCTCTCATATGTCCATACTTCAACATCCAGCATGTCACTAATCTGTTGCGCCTTGGCCTCCTCCGTGACGCCTCCGCCGTTGGTTAACAATACAAAGGGAACTCGTCTATATGTGTTTTGTAAACAAGGGGCAATGGTTGAGGCCTAAAAACTGTCCCTCGTACCTTCCTTTGGGATTGTCTCCATTGAGCAAACGAATGGCCCTGAATAACAATCGTCAGTCAAAATCACCCCTTTCGAACCGTTAAAACCAGAGTTACCGTCGAGCTTCAGGAATCGTACGCTTGCCCTGTGAAAAAAAGGTAGGTAAGCCAGGCCATGCTTCATGTCAAAGGTCAATTACCTTGATGAGTACACCGTCAATATCGAACGCGAACGCGTAGTCAGTCTTGGTGGCTGCTTGCGAGAACGAACGGCGCGCGCTGATACCGACTGAAGGTCGAGCAAGTCGTAGACGAGACATGAGTAAGCTCATTGCAAGAAACCAAAAGTTGTTTGAGCGACAACGTTGATCCTTTTGCGAACCCGCTCGATTTTTTTTTAAGCTTCTGTTTTCTTCTTGTACGACGTTGATGATGCTGACATACGTATTTTTACTCGTTGCTCATCTTGAACCTGTACCGGTTGCCATGGTGACTTTGTCATACATTCATTTGTTCCGGGTGGGTCTCAGTGTACCTTACTAAGCTTCTTTGCTGCTGGCATTTCATGTAAAAAAAAGGTCAAAGGCTTTATCAATGTCCCACCCTGATAGATAGGATCCTCCCCCATGGTAAATGTATATTCCCGCTTGTTGATCAATCAAAAGGCGTTTTTTGCCGTCCACGCGGCCGTCAGCACCGTTTATAGATTAACCAAGCTGAATGACTTTACATGGAATATATGGAGCTTGCACTTTACTGTTTATTATTCGACTGGAATCCAGTTAACCTTGGAATAAAACTTTATGTAAGAACAGGACCCGGTCCATGACCCTACCAATCGTCAGGCAATTGACAGTTGAATCCAAATTTGGCACCATCGGAAACGATTGGAAGCTTAACAATAGCTGTGCAACAGATCAGTAATGATAATGTTCTCGTTTTGGCAAAAGCAACTTTTTATTTAAAAAAAATGCCAATAGATCTGTACAGGAAACCGTCTTGGATAAAACAATGCAGGGCTGAGCTGCACTGAATGTCAGCCCTCGACAATCCCAGCATGTAGAACTTTACGGCTGTATACACTGCCGTGGTCGCTGATCGAAATATCATTGCAGCATAGTCTTGTGCTGCGTGATCGTATGGGCTATCATTCATGCTTCAGCGTGTCCCGGTACTGTATACGTATGTACGAAGTCCCAATGCTTTTGAAAAGCAGTTGCTTCCGGGATCTGATCGATTTTCTTCTTTGATCCTAACCCAGCTCGGGAACAGGCAGCGCGAGCATCTGTGATTCTGTGCTTTCCATTGCTATCAGTACAGTATGCCAAGAACGCTCACTCAGTATATACAAAGTACGTGCGAAAAAAGTATATTGTCCGAATCTATTTACGTTACTGTCGGTGGGAACATTCGAAACACTGCGATCACAATAGCCATAGCCAGATATCTAAGGCAATTATCCTGTGCGTTTTTTCAGCTCTGAGAAGTAGAATGAGTCTTCGTACCGCTTCATACTTTATCGGCTTCTCTCCATTCAGCATATTCTGTGTTCGTGTCTGTATCACTGCTGTAATTACTGGTAATAGGTGTTCAAGCCGTTCATAACTTTATCATTTAGACATTCTATCCGTTGTCGCGACGCTGAAATGTGCAAAGAAATGAACTACTTGTATCTTCTAGTCTTCCATTGCCGAGTACATCAATTACAGTACTTGTAATAGCTCTTTGATACCTGGTTCGTCTACTGCTTTAACAGAGCTTGCACAGTACTTACGATTTTCTTAAACTGGTATGACTGAACCACCGCTAGCATGCTTTCATCAAGGATGAAGGAATAATATAGTTTTGTGAATCCAATGGATACAGCTCGGTTGTGAAGCAATTTTGAATTGCATATAAAAGCATAGTGATGGTCGTTTCGTAAAAGTGAACGACCGCGTGAGTTTAGACAATATGTACTGATCAAAACTGGTACTACATTCCTTTCTAGGTCTTACAAATGGGAACTGTATGCCATGTTAGACTGATACCTTTTCGTAAATGGAAAACAAAACAAAACAGGCTCTTCGCTGTCATTCCAGGCTATGTCCTGTGTGATATAGTTGTAGGAGATTATGCGTCATTTTTGAAATCCAATTGCAGGGACAGAACTTGGACGAGTTCAAGGATTTTGGCAACCACTCGATACCGACTGACCTTGTGCGGCATAGAGAGCACTGGCTGTAATATAACCGTTTACTGTGTTTGATTAGTACTCTATTGCGTTCATAGCGTCCACAATAACGTCCACATACTCTCTCTTGCTACCAATTCTCATTGCACGTTTTAAAGTAGCGCAGCGTACGCGCTTCCGAGTCGGTTGGGCCCAGTCGACTATCGTGCAATTGTGTCGTTGTTATCAGGAGCGATATCCGTCCATTGCTGAATTACAATATTGATCGCGCCATCACCAACAATGTCAAGCTTTCTGACGCTTGCGCTGCCCATCGAACTGCCCGCCATCCCGTGTTTCCAACATTGTAGAGTTTGCAAAGCGGACAAGACGCGAAATACGCCTTGCGGTAGCATATTGAAGATCTTACATAATGCACCCTTTAGAGTTTTTGGCTTGACACAAAGACTGGTCCACCGATTGAATGTCACTAATGTATTATCATTTTTTATAAAGAACTTCAAGACAAGTTTAATGGTGTTATTAGAAAATAGAACCAGCGGTACCGGTTTCTGCAATGCCAGCATTCGTAGTCCGGGTTAATACCTCGGTGGGAGCCCATATTCTTATTTCATAAGTTGCTGTATTGGAGACTGCCATTATTCCAACTCTAAAAAAAGGCCTAAGGGTGATCAGCATTACCAAAGGTGATTCTTCAAGTGGCTTCCAATAGCATACCATCCAGCCAGTAACTGTCGTATCCTGACATACCAGTCATCTATTGTCTACATATCTTTCCATCTCAGCCTTTGTTACATCCATTCCTTTATTTTGACATCAACAACCGCACAGTTATCTATTGGCCCGTTCACTGGCTTGTGCGTCCGTGAGACCTTGATGTGGGTTCAGACTTCAAGAAGGATCATTCACGTTAACTCAGTCTCTGCATGATTATCCGCCCCTTGGTAATAAGGTAGTATGATCATTAGGGATTACGGCGATAACACGGATTCGGCTCTGATAGAAAAGCATTCACCTTCTCCGTCCCGACGCATCATCACTATAAATAGATAGTAGTTTCCTCCAATAAAATATCATCGTCGTATTCCCGACATACACCATCATCCATGGTTACATGCTTTTCCTTAGTCCTTGTTTATATCCGTTGTTCTTGCGACATCAACAACCGTACAGTTATCGATTGCCTCATTTGCTTGTGTGTGCAACCTTGATCCGGCTTTACCGGTCATGCAGGGCAACTCCGTTAACTAAGGCTCTGTATGACCTTCGGCCTCATTAACATTAGACGGCAAGGTCATTAGAGACTCGGCGATAACATGGATCTTTGGACTATTAGACAAAAGTATTCATTTTCTCCGTCCCGACTCATTATCATTATAAATAGAGAGAAGTTTTCCTCAATAAAACTTCATCTTATTTTTGGTCTCGTCTTTCGAAAGCCTTTTTCTCATTAAGCGATACCACAATTATCTTATTTTTGGTCTCGTCATTGAAGCTTTCCAATTGCCCGATACCACAGGCAGTTTTGAATGAATTTGTTGCTGATCGGCGCTCATTTGCTACCTTGAGGAATATCGAAGCATAACTTTAAATATCTATGAAAAACATCGTGCATATTACACAGGACAGTGGACGCTTTTATCGCACTCAATTACTTACAACGACCATATTGTTAACGACTGCTCTGCAAGAACTTGGATATCATTTTTTTTTACAGAAACGTTCAAGCATTGTAATCCCACAAGATGTAATAGAGTTCTTTAACGGAATCATTGAGTAAACTGCATCGTTGAGCACATGATAGACTTGTTGCTTTCACATTAGCCCAGTGTTTGGATATATTATACTATCGAAATATTGTAGCCTTATCCATAAACAGACGGTTATATCCGCCTTACAGTGAGCTATTAAAATTAAATTCTTTTGTAATTTTATGGATTGAATTCTTATCTTTAGATCAAGTATTGCGAACCGATCACTTCATAGCCGGATAGATAGACCTAAGATTATGGAGATGGGGGCCATTCGTTCTCGACTGGTACAATAACTGTTGTTAAGGACGTGAATATACGAGTGGTTGTGGTGAGATCAGAAGTATCGGTTGTTGTGAAGGTGAGTGTTGCAGTGCTGAGAAGTGTAGTGGGGACAGTGGAGGTTAAAACTGTAGTAACGACATCTACTGTTGTCTTATGAGTGACTGTAGTAATCGCTGTATCGGTAGTTGTCAGTGTTTCAACACTTGTTGTCTTCGTTGTAGTCTCTGTCATCGTGGTAGTTTCCGGATCACAAGACGTCGATGAACTTTCTGATGTCGATGAACTTTCGGATGCAGATGAACTTTCTGATGCTGATGAACTTTCGGATGTCGATGAACTTTCTGACGTCGACGAACTGTCGGATGTCCATGAACTTTCGGATGTCCATGAACTGTCGGATGTCCATGAACTTTCTGATGTCGATGAACTGTCGGATGTCCATGAACTTTCTGATGTCGATGAACTGTCGGATGTCCATGAACTTTCGGATGTCCATGAACTGTCGGATGCCGATGAACTTTCTGATGTCGATGAACTATCGGATGCCGATGAACTTTCGGATGTCGATGAACTATCGGATGCCGATGAACTTTCGGATGTCGATGAGCTTTCGGATGTCGATGAACTTTCGGATGTCGATAAACTTGAGGGATCTGGAGGTCCGTGGTCGGCGACAGGGAAACATCCTTGGTAAGATCCGCATCCGAAATCTTCAATCATTCTGCCCGGGGAATAGACATTCTTACTGAACCATTTTCCGCCCAAGCGTTCTCCGAACTGCGGATAAACCAGACTCGTTACTTACAATATTCATATTAGTATGTCGAGATCTCGGTACACTACTGTCTCAGCCACTGAAGTTATTATATACCTTTTGGAGCCAATATCAACCCCTCGAATAACCCATCTCCTGAGAAACCGAGCGAAGCTGTCGAACGAGACGTACTGAATTCGGAGGTCTCTGCTGTGACAGTATATATATTGAAAATGGTTCTACACGTTGGAAATCCAATGCTAATATTATCATTTGGAATAGGTAGGCCTAGGTTTTCGGTAACGGGTATCTAGAAGTGATTGGTTTATCGAATTGCGTATGGACAGCTATTGAAGCTAGAACTTACATTGACAACAATTGTAAGGCCATCATCAATTATTTCACTTAGGTCTGGTCCTGACCATTCGCTACGGCCGCCAAGTATACCATTGGGTGACGAGAGCGAGTCCGCTGGCTGGCCTGAGCATGTTCCTTGCGGTGATTTTGATGCGCAAGAATCCAAAGTAAATACATGGTAGCTGGGGTGCGCAGGCTGGTCGCTAATACGTGTAACTTTTCCAACGTCATCAAACTTGTAATCGGGTGATAAGTCGTAAAGGTATTTGGAAGCAGTTAAAAGACCATCATAGAGACTTGTAAAATCAATCGGGCTTTTGGAACTTTCCAATGAGCAGGATTCACCCACTGGGTTTACATCTCCAGTCACAGCCGATGGTGAGTAGATGTTTCCATAGACGTCAAGTGTGGTTTTAGTGCTAATGGAAGAGCGAGCGACCAATCCGTAGCTGTAAATATCGTTCGCTCCAAGCTGACAGTCCGCGGGATTTTCTCTAGCTACGGTCGTCCCCTCTGTTGATGATTCACTATAGGTTCCATTACTTGCAACCGGTCCGGCAAACCCTGACTTAGCATCTAGGATCGAATTGAAGTTGAGGACCATAAAGTGGTTGTACTATTATCAAAAATATGTATGATTAGAACACTTTGGACGTAGGTCAGACAGCTGTTGAAACTCTTGATATCCTTACAATATCTCCCAGTGTACTAATTCCCTTCTCAAGTGGACATGCAGTGATATCTGGTTTATTCTGTCGTGGTTGCCAGTCATGGGATATTGCTGGGTATAGTCCGTTGCACAATACAGTGTTTGCCACTGCCAAAAGTATCGCTGTTTGTCCGATGACTTGCATTAAGAAAGAGCGAGAAATGGTATGATTAGATTCAAATAACTTCTTTTATTTGAACCATAATCTAAAGTATATATACGATCAAGCGATGGAATGATTTTTGAATTATTTTAAAGCGGACTGCGTAGAAGAAAATTCATTCTTGGGTGGTTTACATCGAGACGTTTACATGTAGTAACGAAACTTGAATTCCCTGTGCCTTCTTTTTGAAACTTGTCGTTTTCGTATGGTGCAATCTATCTTGACCCTACGAAATTTTTTAGATTTTTTAAAGCTATCTACTTCACAACGTCATGCATTCATCTAGTTTCTCTGCAAGATAATGATAGCTTATTATAGTTATAAGTGTAATTCTGTGAAAAATTCTAAATTACCTCGCTTTCAAAAAGTAGAAACGATTTTAAAAATGGTGTTTAAGCAGGGGAGCAGTACAGATGTTACACTTTTCATTATCCACAATCCATAAAAGAGCACTAGTGTAATATGATTATCCATCATTAGAGCCCTATCTTGCTGCTTATACCATGTGTGTGGTATTATAGAATTTGAAAGTACCTTCCAGAGTGTGTTATATCTTCGGAAATGTCAAAGTCGTATATTATAATCGATATGCCCCCTAATGATAACCGTGCCAGCATTTCACTTCTTCATTATTGCTAAATTATAGACAGTCTTCTTCATATAACACACGTCTACCGCTCATCCTATCTGGTATCTATACCGCTATAACCGATAAGGGTTAGCATATGCACATGCTTCTTCTTATGTTAAATTTACCTGTATATTTCAAAGTTCTATATAAAGAGAGTTTTTGGAGAAAATTTGACTTTCCAAGGATCTTTGTGGTATCGCTTAACGAGAAAAGGCTTTCGAATGACGAGGCCTGAAATTAGCTTATGTTTTATTGAAGAAAGTTACTTTCTATTTATGCTGATGATGAGTCGGGACGGAGAAGGGGTCCCAGGGCCAATAAAAACCATGAAGTTAAAATTATCTAATGTCGAATTGGCGAGAATAGACCAGGCCAGTAAAAATACAATTAGCAGAGCGAATCAATGGGTTGAGCCAATGAGATCCATAGAAATAAGCGCCAAATGAGCTGGCATCAGGCTGAGACCTAAGT